>JAUPMV010000007.1:15300075-15900075 GCA_030848855.1 Branchinecta sandiegonensis | reverse complement strand
TCCGGAAACTAGTAACATGCATAACTTTGAAACGGGTAATCGGACATGCATGAAACTTGACATACGTCAAGAACAAGTGCTTCAGATGCTCAGTTTCTAATCCGGACCAGATCCGATAACTTTTTTTTTTGGGGGGGGGGCTGGAGGGGGCACCGGAAATCTTGTGAAACGCTTCCACATAAGCTAGGACAATGACATTTGGCAGGCATATCAGGGAACCGACCAGAATAACTCGGGCGTAATCACTTCCCCGATCCAGCCATCGCGGGGGGAGTGGAGGGATGGGTAATCCGGAAACTAGAAACATGTATAACCTGTGGAACCGATAATCGGGCATGCATGAAACTTGACAATCGTGAAGAACAAGTGTCTCAGATTTTCAATTTTAAATCTGGACCGAATCCGAAAACTGGGGGGGGGGGGTCTCGGGAAATGCCTGGGGTCGAGGGATCGGGATGGAACTTGAAGGGAAGAACAAGCATTAACCCTAGATACTTTATTGACTAAACAAGACCGGATCGTGTCGCAGTAGAGGGGGTTGGAGGGCGTTTTCCCGGATTTACGGTGATCACGAGTTAGGGTACTTCCACATGTACCAGAACCATGAAACTTGGCAGACATATTAGGTACTCTCCCAGGTCGACTTGAAAGCAGTTCTTTTCCCGATTCGATGATCATGGGGGGAGTGGAAGGATGGGGAATCCGGATTCTAGTGACATGCATAACTTTGGAACGGCTGATCAGACGTGCATGGCCATGGCACTTGTCAAGGATCCGATAACTTGGGGGGGGGGGGTGCCGGAAATCTCGTGAAAAGCTTAGTGTCGAGAGATGGGGATGGGACTTGGAGGGAAGAACAATCATAAGCCGTAGATACATTATTGACAAAACAGGACCGGATCGTCTCACAGTGGTGGGGAGTTGGAAGGGGTTTTCCAGAATTCCGATGATCACGAGTTAGGGTACTTCCAGATGTGCTATGACCGTGAAACTGTGCAGGCATGTTAGGGACTCGTATCAGATTGGCTAAAAAACAGTCCCTCCCCCGATCCGATCATCGTTGGAGGAAGAAATACTCTCAATGAGTGGCATAACCATTTCAGATGTACTAGATCAAGCCCATTTTCTGATGAAATGAATATCGGGAGAGAGATCCAGCCTTGAAAACTGCAAACTGAATCTGACAAACATGTTAACTGTTCTTACAAGTGCCATATGAGATTTCAGCTCTTGTTCTTCGATACTTAGTTGATTGATTTTTGTGAAATATCTATTTTGTTTTAAAAAAAAGTTCAGACCTGTCTGACTTAGATTACTGTCTTTACATCTCCACTCGTTCCGATCATTCTGCGAACATCTTAAATCATTTGTTTTCACCAGAAACAGCATTGTTTTTTGGGATCCCAAAACGTAAGTGGAGGGATACCTATGACATCGCAAAAGTTGTCCGTCTGTCCGTCCGTCCGTCCGTCTGTAAGCACGATAACTCTCGAATGGAATGAGATATTTTGATGAAACTTGGTGTGAGGATTCGTTGGGTCGGCGGACCAGTCGAGTTCGTAAATGGGCTTTGTAGCCCTACATTTATGGGTGGGGGAGGGGGTTCAAATTAAGGGGCAAGCAAAATATTTTTAAACAGCTAATGGGAAAGTCGATTATGGGGTAAGAAGACATGCTAAACACGATGGCGAAAACCATTTTGTAATCGGACAAGTAGTTCGCCCGGAATCCGGCCAAAAGCGGGAAGTTTGTTAAAAGTAAAAGTTTTATTTGAAGTTGATCAGATGTCCGATTTAGGTCAAGAAGACACGCTGAACTCTTATGTGAAAACAATTTTCTACCCGGACCTGTAGTTCGCCCGGAATCCGGCCAAAACCGGAAAATTGTTAGAAGTTAAAGTTTTATTTCTAGCTGATTAGATAACCGATTTAGGGGTAAGAAGAGACGCTGAATCCGTGTGTGACAATCATATTTTACCCGGACATATAGTCCGACCGGAATCCGGCTGGAGTCGGAAAATTTGTTATAAGTTAAATTTTTATTTGAAGTTGATTAGATGCTCATTATTGGGGAAAGAAGATACCCTGAGTTCGTTTTTGAGCTTTCTTTTTTCGCCGGACAAGTAGTTCTAGAGTTCGGCCGAAACCGGGAAATTGGCAGAAGTAGCAGGAACTTTTCGTCAAAACAGATATGACTTATACGGGTAAACACACATGCTGAATCCATGCCTGAACTTGGTTTTCTCAGATGATTAGCTATTTGGCCTTAATCTGTTTCTGAATTTTAATTGTAAGCATGTTCAAGGATTCTGGCGATGACTGGATCTGGCTAAGACAAGACCCAGTTGTCTGGATCAGATATTGAATTTTTGGGATCCCATCGAAAACTTTGGTCTTGTTAATTCTCCTTGTTTGACTCTTTTCGAGGCAGATCAAGCTTGTTGGCCCATGGTGGACTGTAGATAGTTCTTGATCATTTTTAAAGTGGAGAAGGATCGCTCGCCTGGGCAATTCGTAACAGCTGTGGGAGGAAGATTCGAAGGGCTATATCTACATTTGGAAAAGTCAATTGCAGTTTCTTTTCTCGCATGATCCGCTTTAAGCAGCTTTCACACTGACGCGTTGAGGCTTTCACATTGAGCTCCGCAACCTCTGTGTCACGCTTGCAGTGACGCAACGCAGAGCTTACGCAGACAAATAAAACGCAACGCAAGAATAGACCAAGTTCTATTATTGCGTTGCGTGGACGCATACGCATCAGATTTTTCAGTGAAAAATGGAAGTTTTTGAAGACAAACTGGAGAAAACCTAGTAACGATGAAGAAAAACTTGGTGATGACGAAAAAAACGAGAATTCAGCATAAGAAACTGAGAAAGGAAAACGTAAATACACATCCAGCGTGAAAGCTTGTCGCGCAGGTGTGAAAGATACGCTACGCAACCTGTAAGCAGCGCGAGATAAACGCATACGCAGCGCACCGCAACGACTCGTCAATGTGAAAGCGGCTTTAGGTCCGGCCCGCTTGGCTTCCGCTTCTTTGGCCCGTCACCGATTAATGTGAATGGAGGAATAAAACCCTTGAACTGACGGCATTTGTTCGGAAAAAACTGCTCAATGTCATTAAGCGTAATGGTTAACCAGATTTTGGGCTTGAGAAGTGATAGCTGCTGCGTCCAAGTCGGGGAGCATCGTAAGAAATTTAAACGGTCGTGCAACTGAGAGGAGGCTTGTTGCCTTCGTCGGAGCTCTGCTGTTAGTTGATCCAGAATGATGTTGACTTCAGCGACTTCAGTCTCAACAGTTTACACAGGCCGTTTGGTCTCTCGTTTGCCCTGGCCCCCCAGCACCGGTCTAAGGGTAAAGACGGCACTGAATTTCTGAGCGTCGGCATTGTGAGAGTGGGCATAAAGATCGTGGTGGTTTTGGGAACCAACCCCTAGACCTGATCAGTTGCAATATTACACTCCAAATTATAACTGCAAACAATAAATGTATGAAGCAACCGGTCCTATGTCCGATCGTTCCTGCTTATAAGGAATGTTCCCACATCTGTAATGCACACTCCGAAGTTGTTTTACCTCGATAATGCACTTGAAGATCGAGGCGAACTTAAAAATCTATGCTTAGGGACGTTTTGCCGTGGGGATGTTTTGTCATGGGGACGTTTCGTCGGTAAGCCAATATCATCTTAGTTCCAATACTAGGACCCTGGCCAAAAAGGACCGAATCCTGTCCGTTGTAATCTCGTTGTCGATCAGTCTAATTAGCCAAAGCACGAGCTGTACTCTCAAACCCCTTCCAAAAATAAGACCCTCATTAAGTCCACGCAAAAGCAGCGTGGCGTATTCCCTGTGCCTTGGCACAGCAACAGGATGTGATTTTCCATCGCGTTCGAGGGGCTGTTGACTAGACTCTTTATCGGAGATGTATGGAAGACGTGTTACGTATTAAGGGAGGGAACTGATTTGGCGTGTATCAGGGACGTAGACATTAGCTTACCAGTTGACAGGGAACATTTTTTCAGTGCTTCTGTTCCTTTTCTTTTCAGCAACTGGAAAACAAACATTGTTACTACGGGAGAATGTATTCAGTTTGGTAACACTGACTGATAATGAACCCCCTTGGAAATTTTCTTTAAGAGGTAGAATTTGCTGGTCTTTTCGAGCCGTCCTTCGGCTCCTCGTCTGAAATAGACATTCGAAACCTTTTCCGTGGCTAATCCTATCCCTTCTAATCTCGTCGTCCTTTGTCCTAGCCTAGGATGATTTTGCCTCCCCTGTGGACAGTTTCGGGTTGTCGACCAAACGTCCCCGTGACATCCGACTATAGATTTTTTATTCGTCGCTGAGGGATAGCTGGGCCTATGAGATTAGGCTACTGATTGCGTCATCAATTCAGACAAAAAAAAATCTTGGAATATTATCTTTTGAAAAGCACGATGTATTGATTACTTCAGCATCTAGCCCATAGTCAAGAAACAAACCAAAGTGTTGAAACCGGTTAAAGCAATTTCTTAACGAAAGCGCAAAGATTTAGTAGTAAATTGCAAGGCATATTACACTACATATTCAACTGGAAACAATACATTCATGAAGCAACCGGGCCTATTCCTGGTCTTTCCTGCTTGTAAGGAACGTACCCACACCTCTAATGAACACTCTAAAGTTTTTTTTTTACCTCGATAGTGCACCTGAAGATCGAGGTGAACTTAAAAATCTATGCTTGAGGACGTTTTGGCATGGGAACGTTTTCACACGGGGACGTTTTGTCATGGGGACGTTTTGTCACCGGGGAACTTATGTATTTACAAGAAACTGATAGATACAAAAACTGTGCCGTCTAGTCTAAGAAGTACTTGAGGGTCACCAAGGACCGATGGAGAGATCCTTCCGCTCATGTAGCTTCCGATTTTTTGTCGGCTCACTGCCATTGTCTGGCTAACAGAGCCTCACCGCAGGTGCTTTACAAGTTGCTGAATTCGCCGACCGATGAAAAATTCTTTGGCTGTGTAGTTGTTTGCTAGTTGTACGAAAAAGTTTCATAAATCTGTAACTATTTATTTAATAGTCTTTTGAGTCAAAGGACGTTTCGGCCACGATACACTTTTGAAATAGTCACAATATTAACTGTTCTATTTTATATACATAATATTTATTCGAACAATGTTTGCAACGGGTACATCAGCTACGATTCTTCATCAGCGATATTTCGGCCCTTTTTGGCAAGGGTCCTCGTATATTTATAGTCGGCAGAAGCTTCAGTTATTTATTACAGGTTTACTTTCCTTCCCCGAAGTTGAACCAGAGGATTGACAGCCTGACGAAGACCCTTGCCAAAAAGGGCCGAAATATCGCTGATGAAGAATCGTAGCTGACGTACCCGTTGTAAACATTGTTTGAATAAATGTTTCAAAGTCAGCTTGGGCTCAAAGAATATTTATATACATAATATTAATATTTGGATTTAGGTTTCCGTCGTCACAACCAGAATTTTAACAGTCAGCCGCTTTTTCAGTCCCGTATGAACAAGCACTTAGGAAAGTCTTTTCTGCCTCGATGGAAGAGCATCCTATTGGCAACTCACTAACCGCTGCGACCGTAGATGGCGCAGCATAAGACATCTGCTACAGCAGTGGTTCCCAACTGGGGGTACGTGAGACCCTCGTAAGGGGTACGCGAAGGTCCCAAATCTCTGATTTCGAAAATGTCTGCTTTCGTCAAGAGATTAGAGTTTTGGCTTACAAAGTTTCAAATAAACAGCGCAAGTGTCTTTTTGATCCTTGGCCAGGTTATGTTATATATTATTTATATATATTTTTACACATTAATTGCTTACCATTTCTGACAATAAATGACGTCTTTCGGGTGTTCCGATCTGGACAGCTCTTAGTAAAATAACAGAACAATGATTCTTCAAAAAGGGGTCCGCAACCATTTTGACCCTTAATTAGGGGTACGCGATACGGAAAAGGTTGGGAAGAGAGTACTATCAATCTAGAGTACATCAATCGCTTATGTTCTTTAGACACAGACGATCCAAGAGACTGACGATTGATTACACAGCCAAATCCCAACCTCTACAAGGGCCGGCGGATTGTCGATAGTTACAACTTCTGTTCGCAACAGTTTTTCATCAACGTAGGCTACTTGGGGATCTGTCTTGAGTAAAAAGTTGAAAGTTGCGGCAGGAATTTTCTATTTGCAAGGATTGCGAGCGCTATGATACTACATTCCCTACTTTGTTGTGTAGGACGAGATAAAGCGAATACAATCACTGGATTTTATTTCTTCTACGCTACACATATTTACGGGTTAACACAGTACAAATTATACATGTCTACGGATCTACCACCGACCCCAGCCCCGGGCCGCTTGGACACATATTGAAAAAATCGACCTTACGGAAAAACTTAAAGCCTTTCCAATGGTTTTACCCCATGGTATCTTAACCCCTCACCGAACTCTCCCGATAGTAATCGCGTTCAATCCCTATCTTTCGGTGCCCCTTTCTTCAATAAGGAATATGTGGGACGATGAATTAGTGACGACTTGCGCCTCTGCTTCACAATGGTCGGAGGCGCCGATGGAAGGTGATAAACAGTGTTCCTGTTTGGAAGGCGACTTTCTGCGCCTGATGCCACTTTTGTTACCTGCAAAACGAACAAAATAAGAATGATACCGATACGAATCGCTTTTGGTATCAAGGATTCGAACTGAATGTCATACTAGCTCACAGATAACCTTCCTACGCCAAAACCTGAAAATCTCGTATTAAAAAGATCACAGCTTATCAAACAGTTTTATGCTTACGGAGAAGATTCCACAACCTTGGATGAACATCGAACAAAACGAGAAAACATAACAAGAGCTGTAAGCTCATATGGCACTTGCATGGGTCAAGATGATTTGACTGATCAAAAGTAAGTTTCGACTTTGCGGTTGAGATGCGCACTCTAAGGGAGCTGGAACTTCATTTGTAAGCAAAACCCTTGAGGCAAAACAGCTAATGGGCTGATGGGCATCACGAAAATGCATATATTGCTTAAAAGTATTATTTTTTACTTTGCGGTCAAGATTGGTACTTTAAGGAATAATCGGATTTAGGAAGTGGCAATTTCTAAGCAAATGTTGTTGAGTCTCCAATATTCCAGCGAAGTTTCATCGTCCTAGCACATCTGGAAGTACCTTAACGCGCGATCACCGGAAACCCAGACCCCCCCCCTCACCTCCAACTCCACCCACAATAACCGGAGCCAATCCGGTTGTGTAAATGATTAATCCAGAGCATCTGTTTGTCATTCCTACGAAGTTCGATCCAGATCACACCAGTCTAAGTGGGTCAAGTATTTTCCGCCCTCCCCCCAATAATTGCCGGATTCGGTCCGGAAATGAAAAAAGTCACCAGAGAAAAATGTCCTCTGTTCAATTATTAAATTTCACTCGAATCCGATCACCCGTTCCAAAGTTACGCATGACTCAATATTCCGGATTCCCCTCCCTCAACCCCCCCCCCCCCAAGATTATCATATCGAGGATTTTTTTTTATTCCAAGTCAGTTTGACCGGGTCCCTGATATGCCTTCCAAGTTTCGTCGTGAAAATCCCCCAAAAAACGGAATTCCGGGAAACCCCCTCCTCCCCCCCCCCCCCCTCAAGTGTCCGGATCCAGTCAAATTATGTAAAAGATTTACATGGACCAGATGTTTGTTCTTCCCAGCAAGTTTCACTCCGATACCATCATTCTAACCGTTTCTCGAGATTTCCGGTCCAACCCCCCCCCCCCCCCCCCCAGCTCCCCCGCGGTGCCCGTAGCCAATCCGATTCAGGAAATGACGTACCTAGAGCATCTGTTTGTTCTTCCCAGAAAGTTCCATCCCGATCCCTCCATTCTAAACGGGTCACGTATTTTCCGCCCCCCCCCCCCAATAGTATCCGGATCCGGATTCCCCTCCCTTCACTCCCCCACCATTATCTGATCGACAAAGTTTTTATTTTGAAGTCAGTTTGATTGGGTCCCTGATATGCCTGCCAAGTTTCATCGTGAAAATCCCCAAAACCACCATCACCGGAATTCCGGGACCCCCCACCCCATAAGTGTCCGGATCCAGTACAATGGTCTAAAGGACTTGTCTAGAGCAGATGCTTGTTCTTCCCAGCAAGTTTCACTCCGATCCCTCCATTCTAACCGTTTCTTGAAATTTCCGGTCCCCCCCCCTCCAACTCCCCCCTGGCTACCGAATCCGGTCAAGACTTTAAACGGGACATAACAGATATTAATTAATTAATTAATTAATTAATTTAATATATGACATAACAGGACAATACAGATACTCTATTCAGTTATGAAGTTTCATTACAATCCGATCACCCGTTCGAAAGTTACACACTTCTCAATTTCCCGGATTCCCCTGCCCTCCACTCCCCCCCCCCCCAAAATGGTCGGATCAGAAAACTGATTATTTCTAAGTTAGTTTGGTCGGGTCTCTGATATGCCTGCCAAGTTTCATGGTCCTAGCACAACTGGAAGTACCCTAACTCGAAAAAGTGTGACAAAATGCCCTAAATTTTCAAGTTTCTAGCGCCCCGCACTCCCCCGCATATGGTCGGATCGGGAAACTGATTATTTCTAGGTTAGATTGGTCGGGTCCCTGATATGCCTGCCAAGTTTCATTGTCCTAGCACATCTGGAAGTACCCTAACTCGGATAAGTGGGACAAAAAATTCGGACCGACCGACAGACCGACAGACGGAATTGTGATCGGTATATGGCACTTGAGCCAGAGGCTGCAAGTGCCATAAAAAGAAGGTCAACTATCAGCAGAAGAAACTACCGACCGTACTTTGATAACTGAGATGGACATTGCAGTCGACTCTAGTTTGCAGGTAAGGATACTGAATCCGAAAAATTTGTAGACGCACATTTTGTCGATTTAGAACCTAGCAACAGTCGACTGATACGAATTCCTTAAGATAGTTGTGTCATACTCAATGACAATTCAAATCTTGACTTACAAAGACGATCTCAGATGGCTGGACGCTTCTCTTTGAAAAAGACGACGAAGCAATCGGCAGTTGGGGTTCGTGTACTTCCGCAGTCCCGACGTCATCTGAGAACTAGAATGAAATGGCCCATTCAGCTTTTAATACAAAATGATTTGCGAATAGGTACGCAAACGAACACTAATAATAATAATTTAACATTCGCCTCTATATATTTCTCGAGACACTATGTACACTGCACTGAATTTCAGCCAGGTGACGATCCGCACCTGCTTTGAACTGATTAATATTTTTTTGCATTTCAGAAACTTTCAGGGACATGTTTGCAGTATTCAACTATCCGGTTTCTGACCCTCCATTTTCCTATGTCTGTTCGGAATTTTTCACCAGGCACTTTCAAGCTGTGTCCTCTGAGACCGTTGTGGTTGAAAATAAGGACATCTCCAGGTCTTATGTTGTCATAGTAACTAAGAAAATTTTAAAAAGTTTCGATCAAATCACTTCGGAAAAATCCGTAAGCCATATATGTAGGCCTATTCAAAGATTCACTACGAGAACCAGGCCTGAACTTCACAATCAACCAAAGCTGTTTCTTCTGATTTTTCGCAAAAAAAGAAAAAAAAAATCAGCCGACGGACAATGGGAAGCGTAGTTATCAAAGAAAAACATTAACCATACGGCAAGTGTGGCAACGCCGAACAATGTTAAAAAAAAGATCTGGCAGCCTTGCAGAATTTGTGTATGTCTCAGATAGCGTGCCAATCTGTTTTTCAGCTTTGGGAAAGTTTTATAAGGAATAAAGTTTAACAAAAGGTTAATTTTTACTAACCCTGTTAGCTCTAACGATTAGGCCACGGTCCACTGTTTCAGATACCATTTTCTACGACTTACCATGATAACTTCTGTATCAGCGCAATCAGGGACTTCGGTGTCGGGAGCGAAACAGAAGTTGGGAGGTTGAGCGTCAACATCCCCGCTTGGAGAGAGTGTAGTGCTGTCCTCCATAGCCTCAGCATCAGCAGCAACGCTATCTGCACCGACTTCAGCAACAACGGCACTTCCACCAAGGTCTTTTACCATCTAAAGAATACTTGTATGAACAAAACTTATATCAATAACATGAAAAACATGCTGTATCATTCTTGGCAGCTAACTTACTTAACTTCGAGCAAATGCATGCACGAAGACTTAATATGTCAAAAAGCTAGAAGCTTATTCCTTGTTAACCTGCTAACTGCAGGCATATACAGCCTTTTCGTGTCAGTAGTAATTTTATTGTTCCGAGAGAGTGAAATGATTACTGTCACGAGATTTAACAACGAAAAAAACCATAGATACGAAGTCCCGCACAAACAGCATCAGAACAGACAGTCCGACAAGATACGGTTTAATCCAGTGCTCTGATGATGACACATGACTGTCCTGAAAGCGCGGAAAGCCCACTTTTTGGAATGGCCAAAGGCCTATACACATAGACTACATGGAACTGGCTCAATGACATATTTTGTTTCGCTGAAACTTCTTTTCCAGACCCATATTAATTCTGATTGACGTCTTTGAGTAGATTGCGTTTGTGGGCTCTTTATACATAGGTAGCTCCATATGAATGGAGAGTCCCATATACATAGAGACCCTGCGAATGGTATCTCCGAGGCTCTGTGCATAAGTTTTTCTAAATGATTAATTTGGATAGCCCCAATACCTGGACAAATTTAATAGCGATATATCTAAAGAAAGCGTTTAATCTAAGCAACCATAGCAAGCGCGATCCTGAAAGCGCGAAAAGCCCGCTTCTGGTCACTGTTCGAAGAACCGATCTCCGCATTAAACAGGCTCCAGTCAGATATGCAATTACTTGGATGCTGGCCTACCTACACTATTCTTACTCACAGGTCATAAATGACCCAGGCCTACAGGTTATTACCTCCAAGTCCCAAGACTCCGGGTTAATGATGAGATACTGGAGGGTTTTTATGCCAACTGCTCCAAGGTCACTCCACAAGGGAAAGCTTGCTTCTTTCAGGGGAGACGGTGAGGCGTCTGGTGACAAATGAACCAGAAACTGGACTGTGCCTGTCTTCATCAGTTTTTGCGGTAGCTTCGTATATTTTCCGTTGCTGCAGCAACCTACCAAGAAAAACAATAATTGACGGCCAGCATTTATTAGAACTGTTCAAAATAAAATAACAGAATACAAAGTGTGAATCCAAACTCGAAAGCAGTTTGCTGAAATACCACAGCCTCTTTAATTTTTGAATTGCGGAAGTATTAAAGGACCTGTTGTGCCTATAGCGCCAATTATAGCTTCCGTAACATCATTCATTATTCTTAAACCCGGAGATCCAATTTCCTTTGCTACATTCTGAACCCGCTAACGACACCTCACCATTCTTTCAACTTGCCTCGATTCAATAGTTGCCATGCGCATTATGCTCCGAATGAGTGTTCGCGTATGACGAGATCTTGCTAGAAGTCGGTGGGCCTGTGAAAGGGCTTAAAACGGCACAGCATCTACGCTTTACGGTATTTACGGTAGATAGTGCGAGGTGTGCTTTAAGGTAAAGACACAAAATTATAGCAACACCCGAATATCCATCTCCTGACAGATATGCGGGTTTCATAGCATTAATCAGATGGAGTTCATAATCTTCCTTTTCAAATCTGACAGCCTGTAAATGTTCGTTATTAGTGTTAGAACACGAGTAATCGAAGTACTTACCAAGCTTCTTTTTCAAAATACTCCTGAATTCCTGTTTTAATTTGTTTTTGTCTGGTTTAGTCGACTTTTTGCGATTTTCTGAAATGAAATAAAAGATTGTATAGACACGCCGGTATAAATATGACACGAAAACTCTTTCTTGGAAGCCACAGTAAAGTAGCTCAACAGTTCTTTTGACGACCGAGTGTGGTAGCCATCTCGCGAAAACTAGTAGTAAATCCTACAACATTTTCGTCTTTTACTGAACCCACGTAAGCACTGGTAATTCTGAGCGACCATTCTTTTCGTAGCTTGTAAGCTAGCCAATTCTACAAGGTACTGTGCGTAGCAATAATCAGTTTACCTCAGCTTAAATTTTGAAGAGAGTTGGTTTAAGGATGCAGTCCAGTTCAGTTCAGTTTTATTAAATTCCAAATAAATGAACAAAATAAAGTTTCGAGCCCTACAAAGCTCCGTGGCCCGTTACATAGGGTCAGGGTTGATATTCAAACTAGCAAAATTATTGGGAGTTACTAACACATCTTCACATCACACGACTTGAGAGTTTGAATACTCAGACCGGGAGACATTTTTGAATGCTTCTTCGCAGGCATCTAGGCCAGCCAATAGTGACTAAATGATTTTTTTTTAGTTTAAAGATGAAATATTAGAACCACAACAAGGTTTACTTTCCCTTTTTAAAAACAAAGATTGTCAGGTATCCCTGTTTCAAATTAAAGGTTCATACTCAAAGTTTACTGCTGTTCTTGCTAACTATGATAGTAAATAAAAATTCCACAAGGAAAGTGAACGTAACATTCGAAACATCAAACAAATCAACGGGTTATGTCAAGACCCGGTGGCATGATTCCCTTTTCTGGGTGTACGGCAATGTAAAAAGAAGAAGTGGTTTTTGAACCACAAACTGATTCGGGTGGTCAGGTGAAAGAAAAGTATTTTTGTTTTCAAACAAACCTACCTTCAAACTCCAGCAGTTCACGGAATGGTTCCGACAAATGAAGTTTGGCTTTGGCACTCCCACGAACTAGGGACAAGTTTGCATCGTTTTCTGTAGAGACACATGCAATATAATAGAGAATGCCTAAATCCAAGCAGCGCTTTTCCTGGAATAAAAGGCTTGTTTCTTGACAATGAAAGGGGATGCGACAACAACGAGCTTTTGGTGTGCGGGTGTAGCAAAATTGAATTGCAGTTTGAATTGCACATTTGAATTGCAGTTTTTTCTCTAGGATCCTGGTAACTTCGAAGAATTATCACTTCCACCCGCTGACCTTTTGAAATCAAGACTGACAAGACTCAGCAAGCTAATATCTTAACCAGAGCTTATACCACCAAGACCTGGCTCAATCTTAAAGGGGATCTCGAAGAAATCTGAAACGGCTCCACCACTCCATTGGCTACACCCAAAGAATATCAATATTAATGAGTGTTCATCACCTGATGACCCCACCTAACCGGTTCCATCGCCAATTATATTTATAGCCCGACCCATCCCTATACATTTTAAACCATACCCCCCCCCCCCCCGAGCACATTTTCAACACCAACATATCCATCTATACGTTAGTATTAAATATGTTCATTTGCGCATTAAAACTTCGCATTAAACCAATTTCTACAGAAACTACCCCGATACTAACCGATAAATCCATGGGCAATGGCTTTCTCGATTGCGGGTATCCTACATCCAATTCCAGGGCTAACTGTGTTCAGACACATGCCTTAACAGGACATGAGCTCCCTCTGCCGGCGAGTAAACAAACTGCAGACAGCGATACATACCAATGTAGAATCCTACATCACAATCTAGTTAGATTGAACTGACCACCACAGTAAGGAGGGGGCGTACCAAGGTTAAACATTAAAACGTTCAGAAATTAGGAGAGGCAATGTCGCCCCCCCCCCCAAAAAAAAACAACAACACAAGCTCTACTTTTTTTTTTAATTCGGCTTGTCCGCTTCACGTTTTAGAATGAACTGACCGAATTGAAAGAGGGCTGTCGCCCCCCTAGCATCTAAGATACCTCTAATGGCCAAGAGCTTTGTACCATAGGCACACGCAAAAACTTGTTTACTAGCAACAGTATGTGCTCGGGACAGTGCTGATTTCCTAATTCATAACCAGCCAAAATGTGCCTACTAACTGAAGTGAATCCTTAGTTTTCATGAAATCACACTTACTTCATGGCACATGGTTAGAAAAAAGTTTTGTTAGTTGTGCGAAAGTTGTGCTTCTGAAAAGGAGAGTGCTCTTGTTACTACTCCAAGTGATTACAACATGGTGCATAAAAAAATCAACTCACAAATAACGAGGTGCAAAGCAAAATTCACCTACCAACTGTTTAGAGAGCCGTTGTATGACACTCCACTTCTCCTGAAAATCCTTTTCAGCAGGTGGTACATTAGGGGGAACAAAGCTCTTCTTTAGCTCATTCTTCAATTCGCCTGGCAGCTGCCTATACTGCAGAGCTGCATTCGTTATCGCTTTTCTACCTGTAATATTCAATTGCTGGACTATGCAAAAAAACTCATCAAACAATATAATACAGAAATACAAAAAAAAATCTACTGCAAATATACTTTTTACAAAGAAAGCTACTGGCAAACAGACAGGGAGACAAACAGACAGTAACGAGAAGACGGACACAGACATACAGGAACAGAAAGAGACATACAGCAACCTGAAACAAACAAGACAAACAGATAGTAAGAAAAAGAGACAGACAGAGATACAGAGAAAAAGAAAGAGATACATGCAGACAGACACAGACATTTACTTGTCAACCATAGCAGCAGATAAACAAAAAATAAAGTCTGATGACAGAGGTAGGTGCCAGAGATGGAACAAGTCAGGCATATTCCCAGGAGCATAAGCACTGACTGCGCAGTCAAACCTAGTCTGAAAGCCCAATAAAGCAACAGTAGGGTGTCATGTCAGGTAACTGCATCAGTAAAGACAAAGTGAAATTTTATGACATTAGTTTGCAGAGCATTCGAATCTCAGGTAATGAAATCTTTCTGAAACGGTATAGTAGCATGCAACTACAAAAACTTGCAGGTGAGATACAGATAGCAATCAAACCGTGAACATGATAGAATCAAGGAGAAACAAATAAGCTAGTTCATGACTAATGCACAATGCAAAATTGTCGATTGTAAGCTAAGTAAGAGCAGGATTCAATCTTAACCATCACAATCATTTTCTGCCATTTAGCACCTGCATTGCAGTAGGTGGGCAATTATTAGTCTCTGAAACCTATATACCATCTACCAGAAGGACAAGGAATTAATCACAGCTACTATGCCAGGTTATCCAACAGCTTTTACTTGTTATCTCAAGCAATTCCCATATTCTACAATCTACAATGTAAAAATTTCTCTATGAAAAGCTCTCGTGTAATAGCCTCTTACTGCAACAAGACCAAGCATCTTTTCAGTTGTCACACGAAACAGAGGCAAGACTCATGTTCAGGTTCTTTGTCTCATTCTATACTGAGATCAGGGCATCCTCTATCACTATGTAACAATAAAAAAAGGTAGTCAAGTGAGAAGTGCCATACATGCCCAAGCTGAATGTACTGTAATTACTTGAAACACAAGAGCTAGTTCACACTTGTCCATGATGCAAAAATAACACTGAAAAAAAAGGTCACAAACACATGCAACAGATTTCTGTCATCTAGTGGTTCCACAGATCTGTTTAATTTTAGTTTGCATTTTTGATCAAAATGAATATTTGAATATATACATACATATATATATAGACATGAGCTGCCAGTGAGATTTTGATCCTGTTTACATTTATAAAACAACCTCAATTAAATCCTGTGCTGGGTCCTCAATACAGGATGTCACAATTTAGATCAGAGCTGTATGGTATTCTGCAGTAATTTATGTAATATATACAGATATATATATATATATACACCTTGCTTAAAAATATCTATATCTTAAATGTATGTATATATATATATTAAATATAATTAAATTTGTCAATAAAATATATATATACTTTGGATATGCCTAGCATTTGGCATAGCCTATGCTTAACCCTGGACACCCTATGCCAAACGCTGGATAGCTGTTGGCACCTAAACCCTCACCTACCTCCTGCCTACCGAATTCTGATCCGTTGATTTTGAGCTTCACTTAAACAATCAATATTTTATTCGGCCCCAGTATCCAGCATTTGTGTATTCAGCGTCTGGCAGGGGATACAAAACCCAGCGTTTTGCATAGGCTTTCCCAAAACAGATGTTTGTGGTACACTGAGATATAAACCATCCTCCACAGGACTTTCACAAGCCGTAGCCCCTTCGTCATATCTAAGCTCTACAAATCCATGGTCAGGCTAAGGGTTGAGTTCGGTATAGTTGTTGTTGCCAGTCCTGCTTTCAGAAAGGATAAATTCCTCCCTGAACATCTGCAGAAGCGAGCCTCAAAAAAGATTCAAGGCTTGAAGGATCTTCCGTACAGTCAGCGGCTGCAGAGGTTGAATCTCCCAACTCTAACATACAGAAGAAAAAGAGGAGACGTCATCCAGGCCTAGAAGATCCTCCAGACTAGCCAGTCTCCCAAAGTCTTCACACCAAACCCAGCCATCACAACACGTGGACACAGCAGAAGAGTAAAAAAAAGCCATGCCTCAACAAGAATCAGACATCATTTTTTTTCTACCAGAACAGTACCTCTTTGGAATTCCCTCTCCGAAAAAACAGTAAACTGTGAAACAGTTGAATCTTTTAAGAAATCCGTTGATGTGGAGTGGGAAGCCATCGAGTGGAAGCTGAACTGGGATGCCGTTGATACCAGTACCAGCGTGTGATGTTTTCACCACAAAATCAAACAAACCATCGTACAGACAAATTCACACAGTCAACTATGGAGCGAATACTACAGGAGAAATCCTTATCTAGCTCCAAGCTGCAATTTCAGGTAATTCAAGGTAATAAGGCATTTTTTCTACCGGATTATAATTCTAGATAGCTGATCCATCAGAGAAAACAGTGACTATCTCAGTTTGCTAAATGACAATCCGACGATCTTGCTCCATTGCAAGATTCCTGTGCGGGGGGGGGGGGGGGGGGGGGCGGTGGTAAGTGACGTCCTCGTCATGCCCCTGGGGGGCTGGGAGCTATGCTTGGTACTTTTGGCTTTTGCTTTTGGTGTTTTTCAAGTAACAAAGAAGTTAGAAGGAAAGCCCCCAGTAAAAGAGTGGTGTTTCATCAGTTATGATTAGAGTGATGGTTCACCATCAATTGTATTTTTAAGTGATGGTTTACCATCAATTGTATATCTGGGTACTGAGACAATGGGCCATTTGTGGCCTGAGTTATAAATAATTATAAGTAATATATAAAGATTCCTGTATCAATAGCTGCGTTTTTTGCCTTTTCTCCACAGGTTAGTTAACCTACTTATTTGACGCTATTGGCGTTTTTTCTCGCCAGTCGGTTCGACTCAGCACTGGAAAATGGGTTATAAGAAAAATGATGCCTTCCTGTAGCTCTCGCCTCAGTCCACAGGTTGGTTGGCAGACAAACAGCTTATAAAACTTAGGTCGCTTAACCAAAGATGGTGGGAAATCTTGTAGGTCGGTTAACTGAATGACGGCAAAAAACGCAACTAATGGCAAATCCGGAAAAAAAAAATCATTTGGAGAATCAGGATTGCGAATTTTCGATCTAGATTTGTCAGTGATAAATGCCTATATAAGCGGATAGGTATATGAAGCTTTTGGCACAGGGAATCCCAAACTCAGGGGTTTGTCGCACCTGACTGGCATTTTCCCATTACGAACAGGGAAGAGGTTTGGTCTCTGCAAAATGGTAAGCACCCTGAATGCACCTGATCCATGTTTCAACCCTGTGGCCATGTCCAGCCGTCTCTAATGATGTGATGATACAGACTCATGAGTGGCCAAGCTTAATAAGCTTCTACATTCATTAGTTGCATTTTTGATCCAAATTCTCCTATTTCGCATTTTTGGACTATTCAGATGAAGTGAATTCTCCTTTTCTTGCATTTTTGTCAGATTCGAGAACGGGAAAGCCTCGCAACTCTGCAGAATTGAGAATTTGCTCCGATGGTGAATTGCCGATCCCAGTCAACCACAAATCCCTGATTTTTGGATACCCTATGCCAAATGCTGGGTATATCTAGCATTTGGCATAGCCTATGCCTAACACTGGATACCCTATGCCAAACGCTGGATAGCTGTTGGTAGCCTAACCCTGACCTACCTCAATATAAAGGAGCTCTGATTGGTTGTTTTATAGCTTCACTCAAATCATCAATATTTTAGTGGGTTACAGTGAGCGTGTTCCATCCTACTTACCGTAGTTACTACGCATGACGTCACAAATTCTGCCTTTTTGTCGTCAAGGCTGGAATGATTTTTGTATTTTCCAGTGAAATATCATACCACGGGTGAATCCGACCAATCACGTGACAGGCTCCCGAGCGTGGTAAGCAAATAGTTACTATTGGTTACTATTTCGACAAGGTTGGAACGGTCAGCGTAGTAACTTTTCGTGAGGCTGGAACGGGTTTAGTAACTAATAGTTACTATTGGTACGAGGGTGGAACACGCTCAGTATCCAGCACCTGGCATAGTGTCTCCAGCGCAGGGTTGCCAAAGTGACACTTTTGGTGTCATTATGAGACTTTTTGAAGTGCGTGAAACTTTACACACTTTCAGGCCAAATTATGGCACTTTTTGCTAAAATGACACTTTTATGAAACTTTTCGAGTCTTAGTCATACAATTTTATAGAAATACATTTATCTGTTAGTTACTAAGCTGCATGGGAGTTCGCAAGTCTTGTCCAGAACTCTGATTAAATCGGTTATTTTCGACACCGATTGCTTAGAAGCAAACCTGAACATGATTGAAGTAAATACTTTGATTCTTTGATCTCTCATCTGAACTAAAGGTTGTGTTTGTTTTTATCTTGGATTATATGCCGGGATTCTGTGGGCAACGACCTGGCTCTCAGATCCTTTATGGGTGAAAACGGCGTTTTCGCTGTAAACGCCGATTTTTTAGTTTTTTTTGGGAGGGGGGCCGATCAGTCTGACCAGTGTCCAAAACCGGAACTTAATATCCACTTTTAAACGGAAATTGGATAAATATTGACACAAATTTTGAAAACTGCCACTTAAAAACACATCTTTAGATCTCGAGAGGTTGAAGGGGGTTGCGCTCCCATCCCCCTTGTTTCTTTGATTGGTGGAAAACATTTGAAAAGTGACACTTTTTGTGACACTTTCTGAATTTGTAAATGACACCAAATGGCACTTTTTGGCTGAAAAAGTGACACTCTCGGCCAAAAATATTTGGCAACCCTGCTCCAGCGTTAGGCATAGGGTATCCAAAAATCAAGGGTTTGTGGCTAACTGGTTGATTCTCCTCTCTCCGTTCTCCTCCCTGACTGGTCAACAGTTTTTGGGTGATCATTATGCATATACACGTATACCGGGTTGCGGACGAGCTGCAAAATTAGTGTTCTTGTCAAAAGCGAGAATGGAGAAGTCAGAGGAGCAATAACAGTAATTTGTACTACAGTGAGGTATGCTTATGTGAACGTTTGTTGACACTGGACTTTTCCATTTTCATGCACTTGCTGTGACTAAAGTTAACTAACAGTTAGCCAAAGTAGGTAACTAAGAGCATCTGAAAACACCTGTATAGGTATTTTGGATCTTCATTCAACCATTTAGCCCGAAACTGTACTGTTCACATTAAAGTAACTGTTCACCTCTAGTACCACAGTACAGTACCTCTACTGTAGAATTCGGATCAAAAATGCAGCTATTGGAATTCACCCCAGAAACCACCACCCAGTTCACTGCTCATTCACTGTTGCTAGCCTAGATCCACAGAGAAGTAAGCAGCACCAGCAGTTCACAATGCATGACCTACCATCTTCTTTCCTGGAATTTTCTTTTATGAATTTAGTGTAATGGCTTGCCATTATACAGTAATACAAATCAATCAATCCAACATGTAGAGCAAATTAGTCCAACGCTTGACACAGTTTTCAAATGAAGAATCAGCCACACACGCCGTGCCAGCAGCAACAAAAGATACAAAAGGTACGTACCAATGGAGGTATTTCATCCTCATCGCACGCATATCTTTCGAGGACCGCAGATCCTCAGATTTGCGTCAGTACTTCCTGTCCTATTCTTCCGTTATCAGAGCGTGTTCCACCCTCGTACCAATAGTAACTATTAGTTACTAAACCCGTTCCAGCCTCACGAAAAGTTACTACGCTGACCGTTCCAGCCTTGTCGAAATAGTAACCAATAGTAACTATTTGCTTACCACGCTAGGGAGCGTGGTAAGCGTAGTAACCACGAATCTCTGTCACGTGATTGGTCGGAATCACCCGTGGTATGATATTTCGCTGGAAAATACAAAAATCGTTCCAGCCTTGACGGCATAAAGGCAGAATTTGTGACGTCATGCGTGGTAACTACGGTAAGTAGGATGGAACACGCTCAATGATTTTGGTAAAACGGAACACAACAGTCCCAAGGAAAAGCTCCGCAATATTTTTGAATTGAGGAGGCCGTGATTACCGTCAAATCCGTCGATACCACATCTGAGATTACGTAATCACTGCATCCGTTTTTCGAAGACCTAAACGGTACATTATAAAAATACCTATGGCAGGATTTGTAAAAGCCATTTTTGGCTCAACTGAGTACCCTCCATATGAAGTTGTCAAGAAAGCCAAGGTAAGAATTTTTCATTTTAGTGCTTTCACATACTGTGCTTGTTTGTGCCAAGCATGCCTGACACAGGCCTGCTAAATTAGTTGCAATTTTTTGGCTTATGTCTTTTCCTTGTTGGAATTCACCCTTAGTGAAGGTTTTTGTGTTTATGTACAGGCTGTTTACAGGGTCAGGAGCTGGTCAGGAGGGGTTACCTGTGTACCATTCAGTTAGCTTCAATCTAGTATGTTTGTCATATTTATATGTAGGTTCCTTTTTTTTTTTTTTTTTTTTTTTTTCCCGCGTAGCTTCTTTTTCATTTTCCTTGCTTTAGATCGAACTAAACCAAGTGGCTACGTCTCCACCTCCAACTCAGTGACGTTAATACAAAATTTACCCTACAGTTTACCCTACTTTAACGTCACTTACACTTTCGTCTTAAACCTATTATCTTTTTATACTTTATCAACTCAAAATTTAACTTCTCTTTTCAAACTTTTCATTTTTCTATTAAATATTCTCAAATAAACTCACTCCCTCTTTCAAAAAAACACTTCCTCCATAAAGTCTAAATCTACCCTTTTTTATTTTTTAACAATAAAAAGTTTTTCTTACCATATTTTACAACCATTAAAAATCTTTTCTTCTTTACCATTAATCCAATCATATTTTTAAAACCTGGCAAACCTCCAAAACATATACTATTTTTTCACTTCGAATCAAGCAGTCAAATTTTATAGGTTCGATAAGGAATAACTACCAACAAAAAAACAAAATTTTAACTCACGCACTACCTGTTTCAAGATGCTCTACCGTCCTTAGAGAATCTCTCTTACAGTGGCAAAAAAATTACTTTGATGAAAAACCAACAAAAACCTTAAAACTTATTCCTTCACTCACCTATAAAAAAAACAACCAAAAACCAACAACCACACCCCCCATTTAAAATCTCCTTCCTTTACAACAACAAAAAACTAGCAAGGAGATTCTAAATATCACTTCAGATCCTTAAAAGAAACATCAGGTTGAAACTTTGACTGCCCAAAACAAAAACAAACAAAAATTTAAGTTTTTATTTTGTAAAATTTTTTAAAACCTACCGGTCACCCACACTTTCATCATCGGATTTTTAACGCATCATTCAACCATCCCACATCCACGGATCTATTCCATAACTCACTCTGCGAATTCATTTCAACCATACTGTGGATCCAACTGTAGAACCTCGGGACATTTATACTTTTACCTTTTTTCCTCATTTTCCACACGTGGACACAAACTGCAGTCATCAAGAAGACCATAGCCTGTTCTTTTCCTTTTGCAGCACCAGTTTCAAAACACAGCTTCAGAGCCATTTTCTTTTCTTCTAAACTTTCAATTTTTACATCCTCCCTCTTAAAAACTTCAAAAATATTTTTAAAAATTTCACCATTAAACTTACACTCCAGGAACTCATGCTTCATACCGTCAACTACCTCAGTCTTGCATAGCTGACATAGCGGACTTTCGCTACTCAAGAAACGGCTTACGCGGTTTCTGTACGGTAAAATTCCGTGAATTAACATAAACATGGTTTCTTTTTCTTGGGGGCGGCTTTTTAACGAATTCCAGTTTTCAAATGCTTTTTCATAATTCACAAATGGTTCATTCGGTTTTGTTTGGAAGTCAATCTCGGTCTCACTTTTACCTTTTAAAAATGAATCCACCAATTTTTTCCTTTCCTTATTATCAATATCATCCTTGAAAATTCCCGAATTCTTCAGGTCTCGCAGTGTCGACGCGGCTTTTTGGATTTCCTTTGGTATCTTTTTAAGTTTTTCCTTTATTCGTTTATCATCATCTTCATTTATTACAGGTAATACCCATCCTCGTAGCAGCACAGTAGTGCACTCTTGCCTGGTCACTAACTCACACACATTTCTTACATACAATGACTCACAGACACATCTGAAATCTATCACTCCCAATCCTCCTTGTGTTCTGGGTACGTACAACATCTTCATGCTTAATTTTTCCAACTTCCCTTTCCATACAAAACGCCAAACACTTCTTTCAACTCTCTTTGCATGCTTCTCCTCTAGTGTGAAAACCGGCCCAGCATAGAACAAAACCGGCATGCAATATATATTTACAAAATCAACTCTTTCAAAAATCGTCCTGATAACACCACCCTCTTGACCACTCAACACTCCCTCGAACTTTCGGACAGTTTCTTCCCAGTGTATCTCTCCCTTCATCTCACTTACAAAATTCACTCCGAGTATTTTGGCTTTACTTGCTTCTTGAATCCAAGTCTCACTAAGAACCTCCGAATAATCTTGACGGTTTCCCAGCGGTAAAATATTGCTCTTTTTCCGGTGGATTTTTATGTGAAAGTTTTTCTCATACCATTCTAGAGCTTCACCGACGTTTTTTATGTCTTCCTTTCCTCCAGCAATAAATGTCCCGTCATCTAAAAAGGCCATGGACTTCAGATATATCTGATCGCCTAGGAACAGGCCTGTGATCCTTTCGTCGACATACTTGAACAGGGGGTCTACATACAATTCAAACAAAACTGGGGCAATTGGGTCACCTTGCTTCAGGCCTTTTTCCATGTTCACACTTCTTGTTAATGAACTATTAACCTTAACAACTGCTCTTGGCTTCCTATACATATTAGCAAACATACCCACTACCTCTGCAGAGAACTCGAATTTCTTTTTCATTAACATCCACAACAATTCCCGGAGAACAGAATCATACGCCTTAACTATATCAACACTTATCAGGGCCACCAGTTTCCAAAGATTTGGATTTCTAAGCATATCTTCGTCTCTTCTCTGTATCAAGTCCCTTATTACGCTCAGTATGTGTTGCGCTTTCCTGCCCTTCATTCCACCGTGTTGGTAGTTTCCAAGTATGTCTTCAAGAGTTCCTTCTAATCTCTTTGCTAAGATTTTCATGCATATTCTATAGTCGCAACACAATAGCGCTATTGGCCTCCAGTTTTGCAAGTCCGACTTTTCTCCTCCTTTATATAATAATGAAATAACTGCTACTTCCTCTTCCGGATAACCTTTTGTCACGTACTCATTCATCACTCTCACTAAGAAATCGCCCACTTCACTCCAAAATTCCTTATAGAACTCATAACCTAGTCCATCTATTCCGGGAGCTCTTCCATTTTTCATACACTGTAACACTTTGAATGCCTCTTCTTTATTTATCACCTGTTTCAAACTTTCATTTTCATCAACGGTTAAACATCTTTTTACTCTAAAATCCCCCCAAAATTCACCCCCAATATCTTCCTTTTTCTGATAAATTCCGTCATAAAATTCCGCCACTCTTTTTTTTATCAGTTTTTCTCCTTGTATCACTTCTCCATTTTTCCCTTTCAGTTTACTGATCAAATTTTGATCCTTATTTCTCTTTGCTTTTACTTTTGATGCCAAATTTACTTGCACTGAATCGTCAAGCTCCGACAGCCTGTTCCTTAGTTTCCACTTACAGTATTCTTCTTCTTCGATTTTTCTTATCTGGTTTTTAACTTCACTATATTCTGTCCATACTTCATAACCCTGGTCATATTCATCTTTTAGGTCGCTCAGGGTTCGGTATAGGTGCCGTTTAAAAGAGCACGATTTTTTTGTCTCTTCCTTTTCTAGAGTCATAACATCAATCACCACTTTCTTCTTGAACTTCAACCAAAAGTCTATTAAATGCATACCTTCTTTATACATCGACAGGTACTCTTGTATTTTAGCTTTCAAAATTATCTTTCCCTCACCCTTCTTTAGAATCTTGGGATCCATTTTCCACAATCTATGGTCCCACTGGTTGTTTCTTTGACCGGTTGTGTGGTCTTCATCCAATTTCATGTCCATTATTAGTGCTGTATGATCAGAGAACGACGCACTTGTGTTCTTTATATCCGCAACTTTTTCCATAATTACATCTGTACAATAAATTCGATCGATCCGGCTCCCACCCCTTTTATCCACTCGAGTAAAAGAAACTAACTTTTTTTTTTCTGTCCATACGTCCTTTAAATTCCAAACTTTTATTATATCTTTTAGCTCTTCACTAATTTTTCGCTTCATATTCTTTCTGTTATCACTAAGAATATCTTTTTCTTCAACCACACAGTTAAAATCACCTAGAAGTATCATACTTTCACTAGTTAAATATTTCGGAAGTTTTTTTTGCAACACTTCTTTTCGTTGATTGACGTTGTTGGTTCCTGATGGTAAGTGGATGTTCACAATAACCAACCCATTCCATTTAATGCTGCTCACCTCTCCTCGCTCTTCAAATCTTAAATTTTTCTTTTCAATTTTTAACCCCTTTCGTACAATAAAACCCGTGTCAGGCGTCATGCCTCCAGGTATGAATTCATATCCATTATATTCCAACTGATTAAGGTTTTTAATGTCTACTTCCTGAGCACACAACACATCAATCCGATGCTCACGTATGAAGTCTAACAGCATTTTTTGTCGTTTAAACTGTTTTACACCATTAACATTAAGTGTTGCAATCCTCATTACATTAACTTTCTAGACAACCTTGGACAGTCAATTTTTGGTTTTCTTTCCGTTATTTCTTCCTGCCGAAGTTGTTTTTCTCTCTTGTGATAACACCTCCTCCGACTCTAGTGACCCCTCACTACGTTGTCTCTTAGGAGTTGCGTTTTTGTTTTCTTGGTCACCGTGTTTTGGCTGCCTAATTTGCTTGATTCCTGGGATTTTTGAGGTGACAGCGCTTTTTCCAAAATTTCGTGCTTCAGTTTTCTCTTTGCTTTTCCCATGAACTGTTTCATTTGTGTCATTTCTTTTACCTTCCTGGGGCGGATCATTTTCTGGTTTCTCTTGCTGGCTTGCTGCTGATATCTCATCACTTATGACTCTTTGGCTAAGAGATCCCAGTACCAAATCTACCGCCTGAGTTGGAGTAAGTGCATCTATTCCTCTTGAGGTTTCTGGGGTTTTCAGACCAGCAGTGTTTTTTCCCCACACGTCATTGACGCGTAATCCGCCAATGCTTGGAGTCGGTACTCTCGAGTTTTTCCTGGGTTTTTTTTTTCTCGGGCATGCAGACGCGTCATGACTGGCGTCGTGGCAAATATAGCACACTTTTGGTTGGCCATCGTAATAGACAAACACTTTTTCTTCCACTGATATTTTGACGGATGGCGGGATCGGCGTTTCAATGTACATCAACGCCGTAGCACGCCCAGTAAACACTTCGATGTAGTCGTCTCCGTCATAGACTTTTCGCCGTACATTCAGAACTTGCCCGTAAGGCTTCAGTGCTTCTTTAACATCTTCCGCGGATGCCTCTCCCGGTATCTTTCTCAGCATCACAACAATCGGTCTTTTCCCACTTTTCTCAGCATAAACTGGATACCATCCGTTTTCGTGCCCGATCTTCATTTCCATCTTTTTAAGCCGTTCAACGAATTCATCAGCCAAAACCGCGCTCTTCAGTGTTACCTGAACAACACCAAATTTCCACAAGGTTCCTTTTTAAGCC
The DNA here is from genome assembly GCA_030848855.1 of Branchinecta sandiegonensis. Taxonomy (NCBI): domain Eukaryota; kingdom Metazoa; phylum Arthropoda; class Branchiopoda; order Anostraca; family Branchinectidae; genus Branchinecta; species Branchinecta sandiegonensis. The sequence goes on along the minus strand of JAUPMV010000007.1, from coordinate 15,874,121 downwards.
AGATAGATCATTCTTAAGGAAAGGCTTCTCTGGAAATTTGAAATCTTGCTAAATTTTTTGGCTTATGTCTTTTCCTTGTTGGAATTCACCCTTAGTGAAGGTTTTTGTGTTTATGTACAGGCTGTTTACAGGGTCAGGAGGGGTTACCTGTGTACCATTCAGTTAGCTTCAATCTAGTATGTTTGTCATATTTAGGTTCTTTTTTAAGCCAGATAGATCATTCTAAGGAAAGGCTTCTCTGGAAATTTGAAATCTTGTTTGAGGTTTGGGTGGCCCCAACCCACAAGTATGGGTGGCAAATAGCAATTTATCCTGTATATAGATATCATGTATATATTAAATATATATCCTGCCTAGGTGGCCTATGGCTAGAGGAGGGTTTTCGCGAAATCTCGGAATCACTTTCCGACGAGTGAAGAGCATCATGAAAACTGTGGGAAAGCGATTCCTTGAATAACTTTCCACTTTATTTTACCTTACCTTACCTTACTTTCCCGCTGGATTGATCGCAAAAATACATGGTAAGCTAATATCGCAGAGAAAATGTTGAATTACAAACTTTTTCATATAAATATGGTTCACTTAACAGCTCTTTGATTTTCATGTATTCCATCGAAGTCACCTTAATTACGATTGCCATTTTTGTATTTATTAGTGACACTTGCACTGTTTTTTCTCCACACCTTTGAAATTCCCGCCGATGGCATTCAACTTTCCGCTGAGCTTTCCACTACCCTCGTGGAATCACTTTCCAGGAAAGCTGCTTCGGTTTCCAAAGCGCGAAAACCCGGTTGGAAGCTTGACAACTTTCCGAAGTAGAGCAAAAACCATTGGAAAGTGATTACGACTTTGCTTTCCAGCTTACGAAAACCCTCCTTAGGCTATACCCCGTGCTCATTTGTTTATGTTTACAGTAAGGCAAGTGAGACCCAATCAGTCAGTGTAGCTGAATAAGATCCTAGAACAAGGACAGTAGACAAGACTGATTCTAGGGTACATAAATATCTTCAGCAAATAATTTTAAAGTGGAGTCTGTTCTAGTCTCTACATAAGATTGAGAAGCTACAGCCAAATCAGTTGCTGATCAACATTTATCATACCAGAACTAGATTTATTATCAGAAAAAGGAAAAGTGATAAAAAGGATGAATGATACTAACTTGGGGTGAATATTTCATTTATTGTTAGTTAATTGTTGTTTTACTCTACTCTGCTATATCAGATTTGAGAATCTTTTCTCACGAAGTAGTCTAATGCTTTGACAGAGGCGTCATTGGGGGGGGGGGGGGGGGAGGGAGCTGACCCCCTGTCCTTCCAAGGCGGCACAAAGCTACCCGGGAAAAACAGAAAACTGGCTGAAAAAATTATTTTCTTATCAGAATTATGACATCTGGTCCCCATATCAGTTGAGCAAGGTCACTTATGAAAACTGGACCCTTTTTCATCCGAAATAATTACCCATTGGTTGAGGATCAGATACCTTCAAGGTGTGTTTGAGACTGGCTCAGTTCTGTGTCTGAACTCTGAGCATGAAGAGGGACATTATCTTTTTAATATCGAGTCGAGTAGGGCTATCACTTTATGATTTTTTCCTGGATCTCTGAGGGCCCCTTGGAAATCCAAGTGGGGGCACTGCCCCCAAGGAACACAAAACATAAGAGTAGGAAGGGGAGAGGGTCAGCAAACACTCAGTGCCTTTTCCATTTAACCCAGCTTGTTAATTTTTTAAAAGGATAAGAAAAGTATTCAAGTATCAAATCTGTGTTTAACGTGGGTTGCAGTGAAAGCTTTTTCAGTTTTTTTCGGATGGTCATTTTATTTGGAAAGGGTCAAGTTGAAGCACCGTCATGTACCAGCTTTCAGTTGAATGTCTCACACAGTTTGAAATATGTTGTGACCAAACACTTTGAGCTGATCTATGACTATGATAGGTGGCCTGTGCATTTATTTGTGATCAAGAAGGCACTCTGATCTTCAAATTAAGGGGCAAAAAAGGCTATTGAGATAGTTGATTTAGGGGTAAGGAGACATGTTGAATCCGAATATGAAAGTTATTTTCTCGCCGGAAAAGTAGTTCATCCGGAATCCGGCGAAAACCGGACACAAAATTTGTCGACCAGTTTTCGGCTATAGCAGTCCCTACCCCTTTATTCTCAAACCAGTATAGCTCTGCGCGTGGATGACGACATTCATTTATTTATTCTATGGACGTCGGAGAGATCTAGTGTAATCGAAGGTCGAAAGGGTTGATGTATATAATGTTCAAACGAGGAAATATGTTGTTCAATCGAGGATGTTGTTCTTACGGTAAAAATCTGTATGTTTTATAAGCTAATAAGATATTCATTGAGGGGGTAAGGAGGCCCGTTGAATCCATATCTGAACTTAGTTTTCTTGCTGGACAAATGTTTCATCACGAATTCGGCTGAAACAGGAAATTTGGTTGAAGCTCAACGTTGTTGCTGAAATTGATTAGAGATTCGGTATCGGAACAAGGAGACATGCTGAATCCGTTTTGAACTTTATTTAACAGTAAAATCTTCAAGGAATCTGACGAAGACTGAATGGCGAAGACATGACCCAATTGTTTGAATCAAATGTCAGATTTTTGGGATCCCATCGAAACCTTTGGTCTTGTTTAATAGGTCTACGCTCTGTTTACTTTGAGTTTTGGGCTCACAGATTTGGGGATGGGACATTTTAAAACGTAAAATTTTGTACGGGAAGTAGTTAAATTTGACTGCGAAACAAAAACGAAACGAAACGAAAATTGTCTGTGGCGCGATCATTGGCATTTTGTTTGCTAAGTGGTTAGAAACTGCTGCGGTGACTTCGCTGTATAGAGAGTTCTTGTTATTAGGCATGACCTTTACCTTTCGTAAAGTGGTTTCTTGAAATCCGTTTAGTTTTTCGGATGTGATACAGTACGTTTCTTGTCTGTTGTTTCTAAACCCCGTTTAACTCTTTAGCCGTGCTGGATTTCCGACAAGTACGTTTTGCAGTATTCACCCCCATCCCTGCCCAAGCACTTCAAACCGGCCCCAAAGGGGGCCCGTGACGCCATCGACCCCCCCCCCCCCCTCCCTAAGGCTTTAGTGAAATGACGCCTCCGTGCTTCGACTCCTTTTTATGTTTTTTTTTTAACCTTCATTTGTGCATCACAAGCCAGATATCGGAAAATCTGTTAAATTGGAATGAGTGTTGTTCTGTTCTTCTTGTGTAGTCTGTGATTATAGTTGTGTGTTTCAAGGACTATGAGGCTAGAAGATATCCTGCCAAAAAATGGGCCACAACCAGCATGAAGCATGTTCAGAGGGATGATGTTTCCTCTCCAATGTTTTGGAAACTGTTCAACTATATTTCTGGAAAAGCCAATGATTCAGGTAATTAGTGTAATATGTATAGTAGAGTTATGCGTCTTTGAAGATTAGTTGAACAGTGCAGTTTTGGGCAATAGTAAATTGAAGACACCCATCCAGGTTTTCTTAGGACTTTGGCTAACTGGTAGTGGACTTTTCTTTCAGCAAGTGGATGAAAATGGCACTGTCCAAAGTTAAAGGACTGTCTTACCTATAATACTAATGCAACCTACTTCCATAATCACTCCATATATTTCTAAACCCGGAGATCCCAATTTCGTACGGTGCATTCTAACCCCTCTAACAAAACCACGCTGATTTGCTACCTTCGATGTGTATCACGCTTGTCGACGGTTGTCTGCGAGAAGTTTTTCCATCAGAAAACCGGTTATGTAAATTGTTTCCCTGTTTTCAGTACAAGTCAACGGGTCTCGGATAAGTCTTAAAGCAGCCAAACCGTGGGTTACTTGTTGAAAGCACAGCATAGTTTGAAGTATTCAAATACTTTAAAATACTGTAAGTTGAAGAGTAAATAGTGCGAGGGGTCCTTTAACTAACATTAAAAGGACAACTCCTCTACTGCAGTCGATAGCTTCTCTTTTTAAATTGTTTTTTGCTCTAACCACCACCAGAAGGAATTCTTTGTCGCCTTTGACTTTCCTGAATTCGTAAAATACAGGAGATATTTTTGTATGTTTCAGTTCGCGTGTTTGTCAGCTTGAACAACAAAAGCGGGAAAATAGTAAACAATTTCACTATTTCAGTCGATATGGATTCCTGTTGCACTCTGAAATAGCCTAGTGAATTTGTGAGCATGTCTTCTTTGAGTCGTCAGGTTCTTCTGGGGGTATCAAGCTACAAAGTTAGCAATCTCTGCCCTTCGATCTCTCAGTTTGTAAATACTGCCTGTATAATTTTACCAAAGCTAGAGGAAGAATAATCAAGTTGAGCTCCTGTGAGATACATTTGTTGAATGCTGGTATTTCTTAGGTACGAAGGTCCCTATGACGTCACCCGTGACAGTCTTAGTTCAGCCTGGTGAGGGGCCTAATTGTGAAAGCACATTTACAATGGGGTTCTATGTACCTGAAGTATTTCAAGAAAACACCCCAGTGCCTACTGATCCATCTGTCAGTATAGTGGAGAGACCTGAGATGACGGTTTTCACGAGGTAAGACTTCTTAGTTTTCAGTTGACTTTTGTTAATTTTGTTAATTGTACTTATCACGTTTCATTGCGAACTTTTCTGAGATGAATGATAATCAGATAAGTCAACCTGTGTCCCTACCTTATTGTTAGGCATTGGTACGCAGGACGTCACACTATTTGTTTGTTTTTTTTGTTGTTTTTTTAATGCACAGAACGGATAAGATATCGTCGAGGTCAAAGCCAAAAGCCCCCTTTTGGTCTGGTTGCAAAAAAAAAATAAAAAAAATAGGGATAATATTTTTATAAATAACAAGTTTTAATTGAAAAAAAAAAATTTAGGAAAGGAGATTTTAAGAAAGGAAAAAGTACAGAAAATCTTAAGGTTTTAAACATGAAAATGGTAAAATGAGAAATAAGCGATAAAAGAGGAAATAAGAAAGAATATTAAAAAATTAAATGTAGAGATAGAGGAAAGTGTAGGTGACGCTAAATATATAGGTCGGTCATTGAAACAAAAACAAAAAAAATAATAATTTAAAACATGAGATGTTAGGACCGTTGGCGTCACCGAGGGAAAGTGGAAGCGTAGTCACCTGGCCAAATCATATTGGACAGGAAGAACCGAAAAGATACGACGTGACAAAAAAAAAAAAAAAGCTGGACAAGGAAATGCCCTTTTCTCGGGAATACCACTACTTGGGATAATGTTTGTTAACCGTATTTGGCGTGGAGAATTACTAAAATATTGTCGTGACAGGGGGCAATCATGTGTTTCGATTATTTTCAGACCGTGGCGTATCTGGGCTTTTAGCTGACGTCTAGAATAGTGGTTACGGAGAGAAAATCTTGAAAAGTTACCTCTAATTATTTGGTCGTTTGTCAACTATTAGTATGCATGTTCTTGTAGAGTAAGAGTTGTATCCGACTCAAAGTTCTCCATATTTTGAACGAGTGGCATCTGTTACTTTGTTCCAGAACCTTAGCGCTATAGGAAAACCACAGCATAGCTGGTTACTTCACATAGCGGCTTCTCCGTTGTTTCCTGGGAGAATCTGGCAGATCTTTTGGAAATGGGAGTTTATTCAAGTTTGTCATCATAACGTAGCCCTAAAAGTTATTGGTTCTGGAGTTGATCAGCATCTCGCGGGTAAAAACACGACTCTTCTCCTGGTTTTGTTCTTGGTCGCTTGTATTCCGTGCCAAGTTATCAGCGCTGTAGGGAATTACACAGCATAACCGAAGCCTTTTAATTAGCTTATTGGTGTTAGTGATGACTAATCATAGATGGTCCATCTATTCCCCTCTCCCCTCCCGTCTCCAGTGCGTCGGACCGAGAGGAATACTGGCAATCAGTTTTCTCCATTTCCTGCTAATTCTTCTGCCCAAATTTTACGCAGTTTCATCCCATCATTTATTTCAGGTCATATCTTGTAAGTGTATTAGTTAATTTGTTTCGTGTCTTTGTATTCCTATTCTAGCTTTAAGCTATTTAGATATTAAACTTGATTGATTGAAAAAAAAAAAAATATCACCGCGTTTTCGAACGCGAGTCAGCTGTTCGCAGGCCGCTTATACCCTCTTCCAAAACATTAGCGCGGTAGGAAATCAGTAGAGCTGGTTAGTTCACTTAGCGGGATCTCAGTGTTTCCTAGGAGAACGTGGCAGAGTTGTTTCAAACAGGCATACAAGTACCTAAACATTTGTAGGAGTTTTGGAGGATTCCCGAAAGATGACCAGTGGATCAAAGAAGGGGTTGCTTTGGGAGAGATCCTACAGGAAGCTGGAGAAGATATTAATCTGGAAACTTACTTTACCGTCGAGTATAATCCGCCCTTCAGGCTTTTCTTTCGTCGGAATGAACTGTGGTTCATAGGCAATGAAAAGCCTCGCTCTTGATTTTGAATTTGAGTATTTATCTCTGTCAACGGGGTTGTTGTGTTTCGTGAGCGGTGTAAGACAAACTGTACCTGGGTGATGTCTTTGGGTTGTCTTGTGATGTATGTCCTGGTTGGAATATTATCTAGAGTGGGCCGGTGTCACTGGGCTAACCTGGAAGTTTAAATTTGGGGGCTGGACAGATTTACAGAACTCTAGAGATACTGTAGGCTGTATTTATGAGTATGGTCAGAGGCCATCTATCGTTCTCCGCCCTTTAATGCGAGGTAGATCAGGGTCGCAAAACAGTATGTCCATAAGTCCGCATCAAGGGCAGCGTTGCAGCCCATTTTGTTTTAATTCTGCCATCAGTGTGATCAAATCAGTTTTCTATTGTTTCAAGGGATATCTTGCACACAAGGTACCTTATTCAACCATGGAAACTTACAAGAGGGAGGAACGGATCAACAAATCATGCTAGTGGAAGGCCCATTTGAATACAAAAGAACACCGCAGTGTAGTTTCCGTGTACCATCAAGAATGTATAATGATTTACAATTACAATTCATTTATTCCCAAAATTCTGATAATACAAAATGCACGGGATGGTCAAATTACAAATTGGTTAATTCACATTAAAATTGCGGATAAAATTGCTTCTGTCTATCGACCCCTGCGCAGACACTCCCGTAAACACTGAGCGTTTTGTTCCTCGCGACCTTGTATGTCATCTGTCTGGCTTGCGTCAAGCAGATAGTTCGAGCGTTGCAGATACGTGAAAATGCAGACGTTTTGGCTACAGGGATAGGGCTCATTCGGGTCGGGAATTTTACAGTCGGTGCAAAGACACATTACGACAAGGGAGAGACGGATGTTCTACTACAAAGAAGTGTAAGTTCTTGGTACGAAATACGTTGACAAAGGCAATATTAAGCAAATTAAGTCCTATACTAGTATTACCTTCTCCGCTTGTAGTGTTGAACTGTGGGCTACGACTCTTCTGGATTGAGGCTAAAAGTCCGGTGTAGCAGTTGGGGCCAAACCGACAGGTGTGCCCATGCACACACCCTCCACGTCTTGATGCGCGATCTATGGACCTCATGGGAGAAGGGGCGTTCAGGGGTTAACTAACGCAGTGGCTCGTTTATTTTGTTAGTTGCTTTTGATTTCTGCCTTTCAGGACGTTCGGTGGCTTTGCAAAGGGCGATGTTGTCGAAAATGAGCGCCAAGAGCTCCTGAAACTTCTAGAAGAAGAGGACCGAAATTCCGTCTCAGCCACTTATTATAGCGTAGGATACGATCCTCCATTTAAACTATTCGGACGGAGAAATGAGATTTGGCTAATTAAGAAAGAGTGAATTTCTTGCCTGGGGTTTGTGCTGTTTATCGTGGGACTGCTTATGAGACCTGTCAATCCTGTTGCGTGATTATGTACTTTGAATGTTACTCGTTTTTCCGTCTCAGTGTTGCGTAATCTTAGTTTGTTAATACTCCATATAACTAATTACAAAACACGCCAGTGATCCTCAGGACGAACGAGAAAACCTCGCCCTAACGAATCAACCTCAACAACTCAAATCCTGTGTCAACCAATCACTGCGATCGTTGGGGATAGCTGTGGTGCCGCTTCCGGCTCTTCCGCTAGGTGCATCTTCAGGGAGAGTTAGTCATCAAGAGTATTTGCATTTTGCGGTTCACATGGAATAATTTATGGTGGCTTTTTTGGGGACATAAGTCGATACTGCATTGAGCGTATACCCATGTCGTATATCATGTCATAATGTAAACGCGAAGCGTTCCGCTCTAAGTAAGCGTTAAGAACCGTGACAGGGCCTCGCTTACTTTTATTTTAATTAGTTGCGTATAAATATCAGTAAAACGTCTTTACTCAAGAAAACTCAATGCCAAATGAAATATCGGTTTATGGTCCCCCCCCCCCAAAAAAAAAAAAAACATCACTGCCGGAAAAATGGAGCTGTAATGCTCAAAACTATCTTGCTTTTTTATCGCATCGCACGTTTTTATTGCGTTTGTAAGTGTTATTTGAATAATAAAATTTTAACACGGGTGTACTATCAGAAATGTTATGTGGAAAGTAGTCGTCATTCGGGGTTGGGCGCTTTTATAAATGATAGGTGCTGCTTGCCCATTATTCGCCCGAATCGAGCTTTGAGCACTTGGCTGATAATTGGTCTTATACCGTTTCAGCGCTCCAAGCGGATTATTCTGTTTCTCCCGCCCTCGGCTCATGATCGGGATCTATCACGCAGAGGTATTACAATATATCAATAAATTAATGAACAGAAAAGAGATGCTTTCACCTTTTAAATTTGAGGCTAATGCGAAACTCTCATCGTCTGGGAGGTTAACTTTCCTAGCAAGGTTTTAGTTAAACGTTGATGGTAGTGATGAAAATTGGGGTGTGAGTAATGAACTATTTCGCAGGGTGGCTCAGGACTGGAATATGAAGACTCTGCGTAGGGTCTTCTAGCCACATAATTACTCATTTACCTTGTTTGGTGGTTTGTGTTTGGCCAATTCCATGACAGCCTATGTTTCTATGACTACTGGACCTCATCAGTGACACCTCACTATAATGATTGGAAAACCATGAAATGTGGGGGCATTCGGGGAGGTCGAAGTTTCCATGGACACCTAAGGGTGATTCTGGCTATCTGGAAAGCAGAGCTGCTGCGAGTCCAATAAATCCGAGTCCGAGACAAGTCCGAGTCCTTGAAAAAGGCGTCGCGAGACGAGTCCGAGTCCACAGCTCTGGCGGACGGACAGCTCCGTGAAAGACGAGTCCGAGTCCTTGAAAACCAGCTCTGCTGGAAAGCGAGCTATGCGCCGGCTGTTTTAGCTCCCCGCTAGCTTTGGAATGGAGTGTGGAGTGTTAATACGCCCTTCATAAAATTCCTTCCAGATTAGTTCTTTTTGGCCGCTAGATGTGTTAGCATAAAGTATGCAATGACACGTTGCTTCTTGGTGTACTTTAAGCCAGGGTTTTTTGGCTATTTCCAGTTCCTCTTAGGCATAATCATGTTTAAAACTGATTAAATTGCCTCTGCCTCTATTTGTGCTCTACCAAACTTTGTTCTTTCAGCCATCATCGAGTTCGTCAGTTTTGGCTTTCACCAACTTCAGTACTGACTGGTTGCTTTTCCACGGGGCTAATGCGCGACTCGGTATGCGCGAAAGCCTAATCGCTTATCCCCCTTCAGATAACTTATACCAAAACCTCACGTGTGACTGTTACTGCTTATCTAGCGGCAATTCGTCATTGGATTTTATGAGGGGCGTATCCACTACGCGAGTGGAAAGGGATCTTAGCAAGCCAGCGAGAAGTTTTAAAGACGCGCTCGCCTGATTCTTGCTTTTTGAGAAGCGAATCCGTGAGGACGCAAGAATCACCCACAAGATGGGCTCGCGTGTGGTAGATGCTTGATAGCGCTGTGGTGCGGAATAATACGGAGGAAAAGATCGGGACTAGAGGGTTATTCTCGCCGTTCCCCGAGGACTCCTTTTGAGGAGTCCCCGCGCTTTTATTTGTCCCAGGGACTCACTCCCCTATTCTTGTGCTCCGTCATCAAAAAGGACTCCCTTTCAGATTCGGAGGGAATCAATTTTGGGAGTTGCTGGTGTTCTTGTTGGGGTTTTTTGAAGAATAAAACAGATATTAGAAATGATTAATAAGAGTTTCTGAGATCAATATTGAGTTTGGTTATGATTTAAAACTGATTTTGAGAATAATTGTAGTTACGTTTTTTTATTTGGAAATATTAACAGTGTAAAATTAATTAAAAACCATCAGAATAAATAAAACGAAAAATAAAGTGATCCAGACTGATTCTCTCAAGTTGAATTTTTTTTCTTGAACAAAATCCATTTTGAAGCCCTCCCCGTGCTCTCGCTATTTTCCATACGCGGAGCTTGCGTGGAGTGACTCCCTCTATTCTCGCCGTTCCCCTATTCCCCGACGACTCCTCGGGGAATGGCGAGAATAGGCCTTAGGCGAGCTGGTGATGCCGTTGGTTAATGACAATGAGCAATAAGATTAGGGAATAGTTCTATATTTCAGCCCTGCCTTAGGTGAAAACCGAGAGAAAAGTACTTGACGTTATAAAGGTTAACTAAAATGAGCTGAAAATCTACATTGTTTCATCATGTTATTTCTCGCTAACCGGTGCCATCGCCAACCCGTTATAGTTTCGATCTTTTCAACCAGTCGTTTTCATGTCCAGGATGTGTGCTCAGTTTAATACCTTCAGCAGAAACAAGTGCGAATCTCCATGACCATGAGATTTTTGCACTATCGTTAATCAATTTAAAATAAGACCAAAGGTTTCGATGGGATCCCAAAAACTGTATTTTAGATCCAGTCAATTGGATCTTGACTTCGCCAGATCCAGTCGTTGCCAGGCCAGACTTCTTGAACATTTTTACTATTAAAATTTTGAAACAAATTTTGAGGCCAAATAGCTAATCATCTGAAATAATCAAGTTCAGGTATACCTCTATCAGTCATATCCATTTTGACGAAACTGATCGAAACTTCCAGCCCTACTTCTGCCAAATTTCCGGTTTGGGCCGAATTCTGGAACTACTAGTCTGGCAAAAAAAATAAAGCTCGAAAACGAATTCAGCGTATCTCCTTACGCCTATAGCGAACATCTAATTAACACTTTTACTTTTAACAAACATTCCGGACTGAGCCGGATTCCGGGCGAAATACTTGTCTGGCGAAGAAAATGGTTTTCATATTCATGTTCAGCATGTCTTCTTTCCCCTTAATCGACTATCTCATTAGCTTTTTCAAAATATTTTGTTCGCCCCTTAATTTGAACCCCCTCCCCCACCCCTAAATTTAGGGCTACAGAGCCCATTTACAAACTTGGTCTTTCCCTTGGCAAAAAGAATCCTCACACCAAGTTTCATCAAAATATCTCATTCCTTCGAGAGTTATCGTGCTCACAGACGGACAACGTTTGCGATGTCATAGGTATCCCTCCACTTACGTTTTGGGATCCCAACAAGTGAAAGCTTAAATTTTCTGTTGATTGGTCTGTCGTAGGCTACTATCTCTCTGAGAGGGTGCTGATAATGAGACGAGGGTGTCGACTAAATTGTAATCAGAATTCCACAGAAGTGATGTATATAGTGACGTCAAGTGATTGAGGACCCAACATAGAATTTGATTGTCCGTAGGTCGTTTCATAAATGAAAACGCTCTCGGCTCTATATATATATATATATATTGACCGATAGGAATAAAGTACAATTTTTTCGTTTTCTGAGGTAATAGATCAAATGGGTGTGACGTCAGGCTTGTATGAAATTCCGATACAACTTAGTTTAGACCGAGACGAGGGAGGTCCCGAGACCCGAGAAAAGGGGGCCCCGAGTCTGTTAACTGCCTAGGAACCCTGGATCTCTATGTCCGTGCCTGAAAATTACTGGTTCTCTGGACTTTGGAGTCGAATGAACGCATAAGCGCGAAAAAAATCTCGCAGGAGAAAAAAAAGGCTGTGGTGTATGTGTTAGACGGTGATTTGTGCTAGTATGCACGCGAAGATCGAGAATACGCTTTATAAACCTGTCAGGGAACCTACAAATATCACGGGTGGGACGTTTTTCTTCTAACTTTCAAAAATAAATAACAGGCTTCGAACAATAATTGCGCACTTAGTCATAATAGTTAACAAAACAGTAGTAAACAAAGCGACTCGTCATTTACGGGAGGGGGTAGGAAGCTGTTAACCTCCTTATCTTCAAGAGGAAGATTTGAAACCAGAAAGTAAGAACATATAGCTTCTGATCCTGTCCATCTATTGTTTTGTATCCCCCTCCCCCTTCAAGGAATTAATGACGGGCCTGCAATTTGCAAGCTAAACAATGCCACCAGATTTAATACATTTCGGACTGGAGGGAAACAGCGGATGATTGACCCTTTACTTACATTAATTCAGTTTGGGTCAATACATTTTTGCAAGAGGACGCAGAATTCCTGATTTTCGCGGGAGTGGAAACGATTTGTTTTTTCAGTTTTTGGGGAGGTCCGCTTCGAGTCCTTCACTATCTCACAAATGACGTCAGTTCTCACTTTGTTAATTTCGTCATATCGTCCAGCTTCACTTGATCACTGTCTGCCGTAAGTTTTAGTTTCTGATTTGTGTTGTGAAATGTATACCTCGCTGACCACAAGATGTTTTCTTTGACCTTGCTGGGCCGTCGTCTGTACGAGACACGCTTCTACATCCTGTCATTGCTTAAACCTGAATTACGAGGGTTTTGGTTCACATAATTCGCCACTCAAATCCGGCTCGTCAAGCGTGTGAAGCCAGTTGAATATCATCATATTTCTATCGTATCGCGAAAGCGGCTTTCCGCGATCGCGCTCAACATCCCGCACAGTAAGAGCGAGCTTTGCGTCTTTCGCGCCCTTCCGGAAGATGAGGGGTGATTCCGGTTTTATCGCTTTAAGCAACCGGCCAGGGGCGCTAGCAAGGCGCACTGCATGTGCGGCAGAGGCTTCTAATCTATCCAGATCGAACTGACTTTGTGCAAGCCGCTCTAGAGCACGGTAAGTTGTAAAGAGCCGTCGGCGGATGTAGTTCTGTCTCACTTTTTTGTTCACAGACCTGACTAAATCGGCTGTGGTGAACATTGGCATTAGATCGAGCTCATTCATGGCGAGGAGTCCTGGTGGGCGGCCTTGGGGCGAAGGGAGCTGCGAGGTGGCGGTACCCATGTCCCCTACGGCTACCCACGTTGAGCATGAGCGTGAGGCGGCATCTAGCCGAGCTGGCGGAAGATCCAAGCGCGAGCCGCTTAAAGCTTGGTCAGATACTGACAGTTTCAACGCATTGGCGGCCGCAGAAATCTCCAGCGCTGCCAGCTGGGTAATATCACTGGTGCTGAAGCTTTTCTGCAATCCCAAGGCTGAGCTAAGCGCACCACAGCTTTTAATCAAGTCAGTTTCTTCCTCGAACCATATTTGGGGGATGACTTGTGATACCTCTCCAGACACCCTCAGGAATCGATGTCGCCCCGCATTCGGACTTGGCCCTCTGTTTGGAATGTCACGGACTCTCAGTGATGTTTTTCCATCGGAGCCAACGCTGGACAACGAAAATAGCGATAATTCAGTCGTCATAGATTCTCGACTTGGCGATCGGGGGACTCGCTGATTTATAGATGGCGCCGTTACGCTAACAGTTGGGCGGGATTCACATTCAGAACTCATGGCCTGGAAGAAAATCGATAGCTGACTAATGGTTTATTCAGCTTCGGGATAAATTTGGAAAAGAGGGAATGTAAGGAACTCGTTTATGCGTTAAAGGAAGGACTGAGAGTGGCGATACTGCTTCGGACTTCTTTTGTGTACCGATAGCGAACGATTTACAAGACTGTGTTCATACAAAGTGGCAAGTGTTTGATCGCACAAGATACATGTTCTCGCTAGACTGCGCTGTCAATCAGCGCTGTTCACCTTCGCCACTTAACTGACTGGACTATCTGGGCCCAGTTACCCATGAGGTTGAGCGATGTGCAACTTGGAAAGTCACTTCTTGGCCCTAGCCCTAGTAAGTACACGAAATGTCACCGTCCTAATTGGACCGTTGTCAAGTTACGAGTAAGTCAAGCCGAGTTAGGTTATGGGGAGGGTGGTGGAGAGTGCAACTTGAAAGTCATTTCTAGACCCTAGCACCAATAAGTACATAACTTTTCCTCGTCCTAATTCTGACCGTTGTCAAGTTACGAGCTTTATTCCACTAGGCAATCAGAGGACCAAGTTTCGGCGTTATACCTCTGATCGTTGGCAAGCTCCAAACTAAGTTACTGACAACCTGTGCCCAGTTTCCTCGGAGCAGGGTGCGTGTCCGGGCGGGGCCCCCGAAAGGCACATCTACACCCCAATGTCAACAAGTATCCCAAGCTTCAACTTGATACCTGTTATGGTTCATGAATTATAAACTCTACAATAAATGGTGAAAATGAAAAACCGGCTAGTATGACCCCTGAAGTGGGTTGACCCTAAACCCCTCGCCATAAGTCATCCCCTGGTTAATTACGTTTCCTTTTACCCATATTTTTGGGATCCCAAATGTCAGTAACGGATACCTATGACTTCTTGAAGCTTGTCCGCAGGGGCGTAATTTCGTCAAAATCCTAAGGGGGGCAAAGTTGGAGCCGATTTTCCCAAGTCAAGTGAAAATGAGCAGTTTTATTTCAAGAAGAAAAGAGTAATAAAAACAAAGAAACAAAGAGATATTTTACTAATTGACCAAGGCGAAACGACGCTTCTTCAAATTCGCGAAACTGTCCACTGCGCGATTGACGTCAAGCTTCTTTGCTTTTTCAGGTTGGGTACCAATGACCAAAAGATCACTTAGTGTCGGTCGTCTGACATAGACGTGCTGAACCCTGCATAGCGCATGCATATCGCTATAAAAGTTTCAAGGCTTCCGCGTTCCAGTCTTACCATAAAGACAAAGGTATACTAAAGAAAACTGATCTGTTTCTGTGGATGCTTGAATTCTGTAGGTCTATCTTAGTATCGACGAGAGCTTCGGAGACGCTAAATTTCAGCTGGGGGGGGGGGGGGGGGGGCAAACATCAAGCTGGGGGGCAAATTGGGGTCTGAGGGGGGGCAGTTGCCCCCCCCCCCCCCCTGCCCCATAGCAAATTACGCCCCTGCTTGTCCGTCTGTCTGTCTAATACAGAGAGGATTCGCCCCCCCCCCCCCACCAAACCTACATAAATAATCGTTTTTATAGGCTTTAGCCTCGGGTCTATGATTTTGTCCTACTATTTGTTCTGGATTATATCCCACCCGGACCTGATTATCATTGTTTATTTTCCTTCGAAAGACACTGCAGGAGTATAACAAGACCAAAGGTGTCGATGGGATCCCAAAAATTCAATATTTGATCCAGACAATTGGGTCTTGTCTACGCCAGTTCCATTCTTCGCCAGACTCCTTGAAAATTTTTACTATTAAAATTCAGAAACAGATTAAGGCCAAAAAGCTAATCATCTGGGAAAACCAAGTTCAGGCACGGATTCAGCATGTTTGTGTTTACGCCTATAAGTCATCTCTGTTTGGACGAAAACTTCCTGCCTTACTTCTGCGAATTTCCCAGTTTCGGCCGAATTCAGGAACTACCTGTCCGGCAAAAAAAAAGAATTTAAAATCGAACTCAGCGTATCTTCTTTCCCCTATATCGAACATCTAATCAACTTCAAATTAAAATTTAACTTAAAGCACATTTTCCGGTTCTAGCCGGATTCCGGACGAACTATATGTCCGGGTAAAAAATGACTGTCATACACGGATTCAGCATCTCTTCTTACCCCTAAATCGGATATCTAATCAACTACGAAGACCGGAACAATTCTCCGATTTTGGCAGGATTCCAGGCGAATTACTTGCCCGGCGAGAAAATGATTTTCACCATCGTGTTCAGCATGTCTTACTACCCCTAAACCGAACATATAATTAACTTCAAATAAAACTTTTACTTTTGAAAGATTTTCCGGTTTTGGCCGGATTCTGGGCTAACTACTTGTCCGGCGAGAAAATGGTTTTCACCATCGTGTTCATCATGTCTTCTTACCCCTAAATCGAACATCCAATCAACTTCAAATAAAACTTTTACTTTTAACAAACTTTCCGGTTTCGGCCGGATTCCGGGCGAACTGCTTGGCCGGTGAGCAAATGGTTTCCACCATCGTGTTCAGCATGTCTTCTTACCCCATAATCGACTGCCCCATTAGCTGTTTAAAAATATTTTGCTTACCCCTTAATTTTTAACCCCCCACCCCTAAATATAGGGCTACAAAGCCCATCTACGAACTCAACCTTACTATTGACCCAAACAATCCTCACACCAAGTTTCATCAAAATATCTCATTCCCTTCGAGAGTTATCGTGCTTACAGACAGACGGACGGACGGACGGACTACTTTTGCGATGTCATAGGTATCCCTCCACTTACGTTTTGGGATCCCAAAAATATAAATATACCCCTAAATATAGGGCTACAAAGCCCATCTACGAACTCGACCTTACTATTGACCCAAACAATCCTCACACCAAGTTTCATCAAAATATCTCATTCCCTTCGAGAGTTATCGTGCTTACAGACAGACGGACGGACGGACGGACTACTTTTGCGATGTCATAGGTATCCCTCCACTTACGTTTTGGGATCCCAAAAAGTAAGTAAAAATAAACGGAGAAAAAATACTTTACAGTCAGTTTACATGGTAGCGTACAACTTAAAGAGTGTAGCCAAACAATAGATCAAGTTCATGCATGACGTTCAGTGCTGGTGGGCTAAGGGAGCAGTGAGGTTGCAAAGAAAAGGCACAATGGATAAAAATTAGAATCAAACTGAAACAAAAGGCCTTCAAGATGAGAAATGAACCTACCGCACCCCACTGGTCCTTTCAGAGTCATCTCTATTCGTCTCTTTTTATTCCGAGTAAGATAAAACGAATCGAACAAATGACAATCGGGAAAATGGAAGCAAAGCGTGAACACAGCTAGACCACCGAAGCAAACAAAAGAAGAGGAAAGCCCGAGGCGCTTGATCAGTGCGAGGCTTGTCTTTTAGTGACCGAAGGATTGCCCACTCCCCGGCACCCAGGGACGTCCCTACACCTTCCTGATAGGGGGGGGGGGGATGCGGCTTCAGAATTTTACCGGAATTTTCGAGATTTTACCGGAAATTCTCCGTAGTGAGAAAGTCTAGAATACTATTGTGTTCTGACTTTGATTACGTGTTGTCGAAGTCGTTCTATTTAAACAAAGAATAGGCTCGTTAAAGTTTAACTGAAAAGGCAGCTTATTTTTACATCTTATATTTGAATCCACTGAAAAATTTTGACTCATCTGAGGGATTTTCTATTTTTCCACCCGTTGCAACGTTCGGAGTGTGCACCGCTTCCAGGGTAAACCAAAATTCATCCAGACGCAGAGAATTTGAATTTAAACAAAACAAAGGCCTGCATTTCCAGGGCTAAAGCTGCGACATCGAGAAGTTACGCGTGTAGGAAAACGAGTTTAGGATTTGTCGTGCAATGAATGTGATATTTTTAATACATTTTTCGGCAATGGCTTACATTTCTAGTAGGTAAATATTTCAGGCGTAGAGGGACAAGCACATAGAGGTACCACAAATCCGAAATAAATAAATCAATTTTACGAAACTGGATAACGGATAACAGACAAACGAAGTAACGCATTTTTTATCGAGTTTTCAGGACTATTTAAGTGATAAGGGGATCGACCAAAAAAGAGGCACGGCCCGGCACGACATACTGTAGGAGGCAAGAATACTAAAAAGAGACAGTAAAACTAAAAGGTCTCTTTTAGGCTTCATGATGGGGGCCAGAAAAAATGTTCTCAAGTGCCTTCTTTTAGGCCTGGAGGTACGAACTCTCATTTAATTTTCTACTACTTTCTAATCTCTTTTTATTACTCGTGCCTCCTGTGCCATGCCGTGCCTCTTTTTAGTTGATCCCATTAATAAGTGATATGTTACTAGACTGTTCGATCTCAGCCCTATTCGGTTAAACTTCAAGATTGTCACTGGAAACTAAAAAGTATTTGACCTACAATCCACCGTATACACATTTATTCGTCGCTTTTCGTTGGCCCACAACACATCTTATTTCACATTCGTCAACTAGATCGGTTTCACATGCGATGAGTAGGCTAATAGTAGGGTTGCCATCGGTAGTAAAATTGTACTCTTTTCTGTACATTTTTTTCAAAGTAGTGAGCTGGTAGTACATTTGCAAAAATAGTACTTATTCAGTACATTTTAGAAAGGTCTATTTGAAAAAAACTACCCTTCTGTCAATGTCCGTGTGGGCCTAGTTGTATTCTGCTCATTTAATCTGAAATATTTATCTGATTACTTTGGTTTAATCTGGTTCTGTCTGAAACCCCTATTTTTCATGAAGGTCCGATTCAGGCAGGATTCAGGCCTCATTTGTAGGGTCATGCTAAAGACAAAAAGCAATGCGCGTCGCGCAACACATGCAATTTTTTTTTAGGTACGTTAGTACTTTTTCTCCTCTGGTAGTACTTTTTTGCTATTTGGGTAGTGCATTTTATTTGGTTGAAGTGGCAACCGCAAGACGCGTCTTAACCTTTCTCATCTTGCTAAAAATTATTTTCCCTTTTTCTGACGTATCAGAGATTGTCTTGGCCAGCTTCAACGCTTCCCGTACTAGTGACATCTTTCAATTCAGGAAATACTTCAAATATATCTTTAGAATTTTTTGTTTGTTTGCAAGGCTAACTCGTTTCTATGGCACTTGCCCTTCGGCCAAGTGCCATATAGCGATCGCAATTTCTGTCCGTCCGTCGGTCCGGGTTTTGCTAGTTTGGGCACTTCCACATAAGCTAGAACGATGAAACTTGGCAGGCATATCAGGGCCCCAAATGATTAAGTTGGAAATAGTCACTTCCCCGATCTGAGCATCGTGGGGGGAGTGGGGGGAGGGGGAGTCCGGAATCTTGAGGTATTTATAACTCTTAAACGCGTGATCGGATCTTAATGAAACTTGGTATGTGGCAAGACCTCGGGACTCAGACGATCCACGTAAAATCCGGACCGGATCCGGTGACTTTGGGGGGAGTTGGAGAGGGGAACCGGAAATCTTGGGAAACGCTTGGAGTGGAGGGATCAGAATGAAACTTGGTGGGAAGAGCAAGCACAAATCCTAGATGCATCATTGACACGGCCGGACCGAATTGGGGCACTATGAGGGGAGTTTGGGGGGGGGGGGGTCCGGATTTCTAATGATATGTGAGTTCGGTACTTCCAGATGTACCAGGACGATGCAACTGGGCTGGCATATCACGGACTTGAACAAACCGACTTGACAATAGGCGTTTAGATGATCCGATGATCGTGGGGGAGTGGAGGGAGGGGGAATCCGGAATCTTGAGGTATTTATAACTCTTGAACAGGTGATCGGATCTTAATGAAACTTTCTATTTGGAAAGACCTCGTGTCTCACACGATCCACATGAAATCCGGACCGGAAACGGTGACTTCGGGGGGAGCCGGATAGGGAAACCGGAAATCTTGGGAAACGCTTAGAGTGGATGGATCAGGATGAAACTCGGTGGGAAGAGCAAGCACAAGTCCTAGATAAATCATTGACATAACCGGTCCGGATTTAGGCACTAGGGGGGGGGGGGAGTTTGGGGGGGAGTCCGGATTTCTGATGATCCTTGAGTTCGGTACTTCCAGATGTACTAGGACGATGCAATTGGGCTGGCATATCAGGGACTCGAACACACCGACTTGACAATAGGCGTTTACATGATCCGATCATCGTGGGGGGAGTGGAGGGAGGGGGAATCCGGAATCTTGAGGTATCTATAACTCTTGTATGGGTGATCGGACCTTAATGAAACTTGGTATTTGGAAAGACCTGGTGTCTCACACGACTTCGGGAACCGGAAATCTTGGGAAACGCTTAGAGTGGAGGGATCAGGATGAAATTCGGTGGGAAGAGCAAGCACAAGTCCTAGATAAATCATTGACACAACCGGTCCGGATTTAGACACTATGGGGGGAGTTGGGGGGGGGGGTCCGGATTTCTGATTATCCGTGAGTTCGGTACTTCCTGGGACGATACAACTGGGCGGGCATATCAGGGACTAAAAAAACTGACTTGACAATAGTCGTTTGCATGATCCTATCATCGTGGGGGAGTGAAGGGATGGAGAATCCGGAATCTTGTGGCATTCATAACTGTCGAACGGACAATCGGATTTGAATGATACTTGGCAAGTGGAAAGAGGTGTCGTCTCAGATGTTCCATGTCAAGCCCCGACCGGATCCGATACTTGTGGGGGGGGGGGTGAAGGGGACACCGGAATATTCGTGAAACGCCTAGCACCGAGGGATCGGGATGGAATTTGGTGGGAAGAACAAGCATAAGCCGTAAACAGATTCTTGACAGAATCATATCGGGGCTCTTGTGGAGTCGTAGGGGTTTCCGGGAATTCTGGTGATCGCAAGCTAGGGTACTTCGAACTAGGACGATGGAACTAGGCAGGCATATTAGCGACCCGACTAAATAGACTTAAAAACCTGACACAATGCTCTATGAAAATTTCTGTTCGTGGATCCGGCCATTTTTTTGGGGGGGGGGGGAGTTAAGGGAAGGGGAGTCCGGAAATTACTGACTTGCGTAGTTTGCGAACGGGTGGTCCGATTCGAGTGAAACTTTATGGGTGATAACAACTAATGAGCTAGATATATAAAACATGTCTCCAAACGACATACGGCGTTGGCTGGGGTAGCTGGAGGGGGGGGGGGGGGGGTAGGACCGTAAACTTTGTGACATGGTCAAAAACCAAACGAATGGTTTGGTTGACTGGGATGCAAGTTGGACAGTGCCGAGTTTATGCTGCCTATTTTTTCATTTGTCGTCAAGACCGGATCCGGCAACGGTATAGGAGGAGGATCAGGCGGACACCGGAAATTTGCAGATATGTTCCAATTCGAGTCAAGCTTGAGGGAGGAGAAGAGAAGATGTCAAAGATGCAAAGTTTATGTGTCCTAGTCGTGTTCAGAGGCGTCATTTGGGGGGGGCAGAGGGGGGGGGCAGCTGCCACCCCTTGGCTTTCCAAGGGGGCCCAAAGCTACCCATGAAAAATCATAAAATCAACAGGAAACAAAGTTATTTGACAGCATTACGACAGACAGTTGCGTAAAACGAATTTTAAGAAGGTCATCCCAAGCTTTGACCTTTATAAGCCGAGCTAATGACCCATTGTTCAGGGATTATTTTCGAGGTAGGTGAGCATAGTTCGGTTTTTGAGGTCAGATGTGTGTCAGAAGAGGTAGAGAAAGGATATGAAATTTGCATAATGGCGTCCAAGCCCTAGTAATCAGGAGTGCAAAAACGAAAACTATCAGCAGCAAGAAAAGACAAAGAGAAAAGGTCCCAGCCAAAACTCAGTGCCTTCTTCAAGAAACCAAAGCTGGATTTAGTTATTATAACCGTGAGGAACTCATTTGTCTTTGCTTTTCTCCAACCGTAAATATTCAGCTTTTAGGCCCGTATAGAGAGATACAGGGCCCTCGGAGCCCCACCTTTTTAAGTAGTTTTGCTTAAAATATACGTTTTTTTTTACATTTGGCATACCTTAACGGCAATTAGACAAGCAGACTTAGAAATGAAAGAGACAACTAACGGCTGTAATTTTTTACGTTTGGATATAAGACGATATCACACTGCTACGTGACAATGTTGCAGCTATTTCCACAAATTTTCTACAGTAAAAGACTGCCGTGTTCTTATCTAAGAAAGAACAACTCGCTATTCTCATTCGGTACTTTTCTGACGGCGTGGTCACAGAACGGGCGATTGGCTGTTATCACATGGAGCGACTGGACGCTGCCAGTTTGGCCGACTTCATTTACAATGAGGTAAAAGATGCATTCACTGCCATGCCCACAGGCTAAACCTCGTCATTGGTGATTGCGTGAAACAGCTCGGAGAGCTTTCGTCTTTCTTTTCTGTCTTACAGGGCATTTATGCTTTTATTTCCAATAGCAACACTACGTATCAGCTGTTCGTTGAAGCCCAAAAGTCTGCTAACCTTCCTGTTCTTCAACATGAAAGAACTGCTATCACGAGGTGGGCCTATACTCTATATTATGGCTAAGTCCAAAACACGCCAGTGATTCTCAGGAAGAAGGAGTAAACGTGTCCGTAACGACTCAAACTCAACGACTTAAATCCTGAGTCAGCGCAGCTTTGACACCGTTTCTTCCGCAGGTACCTGGAGATTCTGCATCGGCAGGGAGAGATAGTCATCAAGAGTATTGGTGCCGGTTCGTCGTGCAGCTTCACATCGCGGAAAGCATATCGAGCGCAACAAATTCGGTGTCTGAGCAACTTCAAGCCACAGACTGCTCATCTCGAAGGCGTGTTCTTTGATTAGAACCACTTTGAACAAGCTCCGTGAAATGCGCAAAGAACAATCTTTTCGCTCTCTCTTTGCGAAGTCTCGAGTGTTCGCTGTGAATCTGGGCATTGAAGTCGAGCAAGAGGAAGCCGTCCTAACCAGCAGTGGGGCTGCCTCTCAAGGCAGACCCAAGCGAGCGCAGAAAATAGCCTCTCACCTCAAAGGCTTTCTGACCACATCAACCCTGGGCAAGAACTTCATCGATAGCGCCGACCGTACGATTTCTTTCGAGGAGAAAATTCGAAAGGAATATTACGAACTTTTTGATCGGTTCATCACAGAGTTTGAAAACCGGTTTTCAAACAATTTGCCACTTTTAGAAGCGATCACAGCCCTTGACATTGAGTCTCCTCGTTTTATGGAATCCGATCTGCTATGTCAAATTTGTTCTCACTGTGGGGGGTCTCGGAATAGACGAAATACTTCTGAATTGTCAAGCGTCTGTTGCAAAACGATTCCTCGCCGAGACGCCTGACAGACCGAAAGATCTCTTTCAGCTGTACTTTAAAGCTGAAGGATCTCTCGGTTGCGTATTCTGAGTTACTGAAGATCCTGGAAATCGTGATAACTCTTCCCGTCACTACAGCCGGAAACGAGCGTTTCTTCTCTGTGCTGAAGATCGTCAAGACATACCTCCGGACAAGCATGGGGAATGATCAGCTTAGCCACCTTCTTCTGATCTTTTCAGAAAAGTCTTTGGTAAAGAGTTTAAACTTCGAAACTCTGGTTGACAACTTTGCCAAAATGAAACCCAGGCGTTTCCCCTTATTACCATGATTTTTTCTGCTGTTTCTGTCTTTCCAGAACATCTTTGTAAAGCCTGCCACCAGACCATTGAGCCTTGACGAGGAGCGAATCCGAAACAGACTACACTGCTTGAATACAAAAAGTAAAAGTTAAAAAAAAAGTTTTTGGATAGAATATTCTTGTAAAATATACCTTATGCATGTTGTTAGCCACTTCTGAATTTCTGGTCTTACCTATGCAGTTCCGAACATGAAAATGGCAAGGGGGGCCCAGAAGGATGTCACTGCCACCCCCTAGATTTTCCCGAAATGACGCCTCTGGTCGTGTTTGACCACAGTGGGAGGAGACGGAGGGGGGGGGGGCGGATTTTGTAGCTCGCGTAGGGATCAAACGGATGGAGTGATTTGAATCAAACTTGGAAAGAAAAGAAATGTGTCCTAGATGACATGTTTTAGGGTCCGGACAGGATCGGCGCGTACCGGCAATAGTACGGCACTCCTAGGAATCAAACGAGTACGGTGAAACATTTGCCCTAGATTATCCAAGGCGATGCTGGAAATGCTCAGGCTCGGGTAAAATTAGATACCTTATTTCTAGGTCCAGTCTTAGGAGGGTTGAAGGGGGGATTTTGTGACATTCTCATCTACTTTCTTGTATCACCTACTCGTAACAAGTGCCATGTGAGCTCGTAGCTCTTGTTTAACTATTCTCGGCTTAAACTCTCGGTCAAAACTGGATTAGACTGTACCGTGGTATTATTCCTGGAACAGTATTGTAGTTGGAAATGATGTAAATTTTAGTAGGTTACTTAATTCTTGAAAGCTACAGAAATTTAGGAGATTACCGGTATCACCTAGTGAACGTTTCGGTACACTGTTGTCTGTCTTCACGAATCCGTCTGGTAAGTTGTGTATCGGGGTCATCCCGGTACGCTGTGAGTCGATACTTATCTGGTAAGCAGCCAAATTCCGGTAGATTTCCTTAGCCCAATTCCGGCCGGTTCTGTCGGGAAAAGTCCGATAGAACTCCTGATCAAACCTAACACAAATCCGAAAGAGTAAGTTCATTCAATGAAGTCGGTTATCTCTGGATAGCGGACAAAAGGAGTAACGCATTTTTATCGGGAATAAAGTAGCGTGCACACACAGTCCGAATTTCGCAGTCCGGTGCGAATTTCCTTCTCCGCTCCGGAATTTTGACGCATCGCATGCGGATTCGGTCCGATAATTTCGTTTCGATTTGAGTAGAAAATATTTTACTTTTGCCAGAGCGAATTTTAAACGCATGCGAAATTGTGCCCTGAGAATTGAAAAATTAGAAGCTGTGTTTGAAATTTCAACGTTTATACGACCTATTTAATGTCAGCTTCATTCATTCATTCGGCAATCAATCAGCATCATCTGACTGTAGGCTAAGCAGTGGATTTTTCAAACCTGAGGCCAAGTTTCACGTTTGAATTTCGTTTTATCTGAAAAACCTGTCGGGCATCGTGACGCGAATTTCGTATGCGCGTTTTCGCGTGCGGAATCTTACCGGACTGTGTGTGCACTTAGCTTAAGTGATTTGTAACTAGACTGTCTTTCTAGGTTCCTGCGAAACCTAAAGTGGGACAAGGTTTACGTTGCTTAGGCTACGTCAAGTGTTGCTCCATCTAAGACAGATGAGACTGTCCTCTGTCAAAAATTGTTATTTTCGAGTGGCACACGAAAAAGTGTGTACACGAAACGAGCAATAGAGTGTAATTCGCAGGACCGGCAACAGCACTCGTAAACGTCACTGAGTAAACTCGAGCAATAGAGTGACGAGCAACGAGCAATAGAGTGTAATTCGCAGGACCGGCAACAGCACTCGTAAACGTCACTGAGTAACACTCGTAAACTCTCTCCGTTCACCAGATAAATTATATATCACTCATCGTTTAAAAAATAAGTTGATCAAACCAAAATTCTCCATACCTCGGTGACCAGACCACTTGCTCCTAAATTCAGCACAGTCTTTTCATTTCGGCAGGAGGGTGTGGGATGGCTTACGGCGAAGGTGACGCGGTACTTCATGAAAGGTAAAATATCGCCAAAAGGGAATTTACGACAACTATACCTTCCTCCGAAACAAGGTTCCGAAAACCAGCATTTCACGAATAATAGTTGCGTTTTTGATCGAAGTTTTGTTCGCCGTTCGCTTAGCCGGTTGCTTAATTTCCGTTTTCGAACGCCGTCGAAAGTTCACCGTTTGTTTTTATGACTCCGGCGATCCTTGCCCGGTAGACGATTCAAGCAAACTTCGAACTTGCTAGCTCACGAAGTCCGACCGTCAGAGTTTGAAGGACAAAGAAACTGTGACAGGCGACCAAAAACGGTATTTAATAAAGACCTTTGAGTTTGAAGGTAACTTCAAACTTCGATCAAAAACGCAACTAATGGCGTTTCCGAAAATACAAAGTATAATCAATGTCGAAGCAGACTTAACAAGCAAACCGTACCTTTAACTTTCTGGATGGTTGGACTTTCTACATCCGTCAATGAGATTCCCACGGTGGGTCGGTAAATTTTAGCTAATTGTCTAGCTATCGCCATGCAGGGCCATATTGAGCCGGACTCTTGCGGTCACTTTTCTCTCTCCGTAAAAAAACACTGTTTCAGTGTCACAACCGTGCTTTTATTGTTGGCTCATGTTCGTGTCTTGGTCGAGCTGCACGCTAAAAGAGATACGTCCTTTAGGGAGGCTGATTTTCCTAGCGTTGTCGCATAAAAACTCATGCTTGACAGAGAATTGATTTTTATTGTTATGGTGCTCACGAGATATTGCTAAGCGTCAAGCAAAAACAAGACCGAAGCCGGCGTTCGATCCCAAATACACTGGAAATAAAATCTTGCAGTATTTGCTACTGGGATTAATCTTGCCTCTAGGATACTGAGATAAGATTATCTCTAATTCGGATTAGTATTATCCCAGCAGAGATAAGGTTAATCCCAGTAGCAAATACTTAATCCTTACTCGGAGAAACTTTTTACAGTGTGGTGGTAGATTTTGATTTCCACCTATACTGAGGTTCCTGTTTTCGCTGTTTTCGGACAGCAGCTGGATAGACGAACGAACAGATTTAGATGTCCTAAGTGTCCCGTCACTACAGTTGGGCATCCCAGAAACTGGACCGCTGGACTGGCTTTAGAAGCGTGGGAAAATGTTCCAGTAGCGGCTTGCTCGCTTCGAGGCTCAAACGAACATTGACTCGATAACCGAAAATAAACGTTCTTACTTTCCATTCAAAGCTCTCGGTGTTACCAGACAATCATTTATCAGCCTAAACTAAACACAATTAATCATGGAGTTTCGAAGACCGCGCAGATCGATTTTAGTCTTGGAGCTTGATCACAGCCTTGATAAACAGGTTGGCAATTTAATTCGAAGTCTTTTCTGGGTTGGAAACTAAAGTAAGTTTTTTTTTGTCAAACCATCTGGCCAGGTCTATCCTATCAAAATATGGGTTGGGAGATCCAGGCTTGAAGGACCTTTCGTACCGTAATACTGATTAAGTCTACGGCCCTAATCGTTTCGTCAATTTTCGTTTCCGAGACTTCGAAATTCCTGTCATTTTATCCACCTTAAACGCGCTATACTGATCCCCCGTGTTTTCTCAACTCTTTTCGAGGCGGGTCAGGCTCCCGATTACGGTTTCAAGGAGATCATTGGGCAGAAATACCAAATATGCAAGTGTTTCCTTTTTTTTCCAAGACGAGTGCTCGGCCGAGTGAGGCTAAGAAATGCCTGGAAAGGGATTTTGATCTCACGAAAAACGGCGTAGTTTTGAAGGAGTCACGAGCATTTCAGCTGACTGGGAAACATATATTCAAACAATGCATAAAAAGGATATGTCAGCTACGATGCTTTTGCAGCGATTAAAAATTGGCCATGAAGTTTCGACAGCCTGACGAGGACAATTGACAAGAAGGGCCGATCACTGCCAAAGCATCGTAGCTGACATATCCGTTGTATGTATTGTTTGAATATATCCCCTTCAACTCCCCCCCCCCTCCCCCGCCAAAGTTTAATCCGGCCTGGACCAAAAACGGGTAATATAAGGCATATGAGATTTTTGTCTTCCAAGTTTCATCCCCATTGCTCTCTCCACTCGTTTGATCCCTAGGGAGGCGTCAATTTTCTCAGGGACCTGCCTCCTCCAACCCAAATCCGGCGGCGATCCCTGAATGGACCATCTAGGCATATGACCTTATTCCAGGGGCGTCGCAAGGGGGGGGGGTGCACCCCCCATCTTTTTGAGATTCGGTCAAATTATGGGCAAGAAGTATTCGGTATTTTTTCGATACCAGAACTATTCGGTATATTTACGGGGATTCGGTAGTTATACAGAATACCAAATACGCTGTCGATACAAATCTGTTCGGTACAATGATCGGAATTTCGATATAATAGCCAGGATTCGGTGGTTATCACGAATTCGGTGACAGAATTTTCTGAAATTATTTGGTAATTTTTCGGTGCCAGAATTTTTCGGTATATTCGGTAGGAGATTCGGTAGGACATTCGGTTCGGTAGGACATTCGATAGTTACACAGAATCCCCAATAGGCTATCGGTCCAAAATTATTCGGTATCTTGATTGGGATTCGGTAGTTACAGCGAATCCCAACTTCTGTTCTAGTTTCGACGATTAATTATAAATGTTGTATTTAGTTAAAGAAGTCTTCCCATCCCGTGCACAACGAATTTGTCTTCTCAGCCGGGTTCTGGACCTTTTATTATGTAGTTTATAATTAAAAGAACCTGACGAAATTATACCGAATACGAATATTATTCGGTAGTTTTTCGACATAAAAACTATTCGGTATAATAACAGGGGTTCGGTAGTTGTACATAATCCCGAATAGGCTATCGGTCTAAACTTATTCGGCAACTGGGATTCGGTAATTTATTCGGTATAATTGCCAGGATTCGGCAGTCACCACGAACCTCGAAACTCGAACAGGTGGAGTGAAGCCCTGGTCGCAGACAAAAGGACTGATTTTCATCGATAGTCCTTACTTTAATTCTGGATCTCAAAAAGACGCTCTAATCACAAATGCTTCGAAAATTGCGCCTGTGGCGCTTTTTGTGATATTCTGTATTCCATGGAAGGGCGCGTCATTTAACTGGGGTTTAACACCAATCTTAGGATTGGGATTTGAGAAACATGAAAAGCTAGAATCTGCATGTAAATAGTTTAATTTGGCAGGAAAAAGCGAACTAAAAAAAATCTCGCATGCGGCGCTCGCTTTATTTTATCACGAGTAGTACTGACGAGCCTACAGTAGCTGCTGCGTCCCGACGGACGTCGCTCTATCCGGTTTCTGGGACTTCTTAGGACCTTGGTGATATATGGTGAAAGTTAAAATTTGTATGGGAAGCAGGTAAATTGTAACCTACAGGAAAAAAAATGGATTCGATTTAATTTTGTCTTGGGTATAATAAATAGAAGCTGCTACTGCAATTCGTGCCGGCAATATATTAACCTAGCGGGCTTCTCAAAAAACCGACGCCTAATAGCTGGTTAATCATCTTTCATGTTGCCCTTTACTATTACTCTTTGTACGTAATCCTTTCTGTTCAATAATTTCAAGTAAACTAAAGCTCGAATTCTCAATTTCGGCGGTAAAAGTTTTGAAAGATTCGGTAACAACTTTGGCTCTGCAACCCCCCCCCCCCCAACGAAAATGCACTTGCGACGCCCCTGCCTTTCTCCATTCCAACTTTCATCCAAATCGCTCCACTCGTTTCACCCCTAAGCGTGTCACACATCACACAAGCCACATGATTCGGTATTCCCCCCTCCCTCCATCACGCCCCCACTGGTGATTCGAGTCTGGAAAACAAAGATTAAAGTTTCCAAGTTTCATCCTCTTGGCTTATGTGGGAGTAGCCGAACTAGCAAAACTGTGGCGGACGGACAAAAAATTCTGTCGCTATACAGCACTTGACCCGAAGGCTGCAATTGCTCTAAAACTCAATTACTTAATTGATTTGTATGTTTGCGTTCAGGCGCGGCCAAACAGTTGTACCTAGCAATAACAGAATTACGATTTGAAAGAAAAGATTAAAAAAAAAATGAGTAACATTTTTGAAATCTTTCGAACTGGCAGCGCTGTCAGTCTCTCAGGAAGTAAACTTGGTGCCCACAGAACGCGAATTCCGCGTTGCCAGCGAAAAAAATTCGCCTTCTGTGGACACCAAGCTTTATACGGTCGGGGATACGGAGAGGGAAGTATCTGACGAAGAATGGGGTCGGCTACCTCTCTTAGTAGCTATGATCCGATAACGACTTCAGACTGAAATCGTTCACAAAAAGTAATCAAATGACTTACTGATCCTTAACAACAAAAAGTAAATACTCACTTAGTGGAGCGTACGCACGCTTCGCGGAACCACTCTCACCTCTCCAGCATCGGACTGAACAAGTCGGCAGACGCCGTGAGCTTCCAGCGCGGTCGATTCTTTCTCGCGAGGCACAGAACTGCGCGGGAACTGGGAAGCGAATACCATGGCCAATCAATCAGTGAGGCTCCGGAGCATTCATAACAAACAGAAACTACGAATTCGATTAATCCTTCAGGTTTCCTTCGTCGTTCAGACACTTCGCGGTTACAAGCATCGGCTTCGAAAAAGCTGATAACCACCATTGGTTACGTTCGCTCGCTACAAAGAGGATACGGCTAATCTCAACTGACACAGAAATTAGATACTTCTATTAGAATAAATCCGTGCAGAAGATCGCTAGATGGATATGTATGTGCCTGGCAACCTTTCGCTGAGGAAGCAGCTAAGGCCTATTCTCGCCGTTCCCCGAGGACTCCTCGGGGAATCGAAGGGAACGGCGAGAATAGAGGGAGTCACTCCAGGTAGACTCCGCGCACAGATACAGCGAGAACACAGGGAATGCTTCCAAAATGGATTTGATCGAAAAAAAATATGCAGTTGACGAAATTAGTCTGGATCCACTTTATTTTTGGTTTTGTTTATTCGGATTGTTTTTAATAAATTTTTTCGTTGCACCAACACCAGCAAAAATTGATTCCCCTCCGAATCTGAAAGGGAGTCCTTTTTGATGATGGTGAGGATAATCGGAGCATTCCCCGTCCGTGGGGACTCGCGAGAATACGGAGAGTGAATCCCTGGGACAAACAAAAACGCGGGGACTCCTCAAGTGGAGTCCTCGGGGAACAGCGAGAATACGCCTCTAGAGAAATGTTTTTGTAATATTTGCAAACGCAGAAATGATATATAATAAAAAAAAGCAAATAGAGGGCTGCGGTCAATCCAGGACTGTGATTTCCAGTTCTAGTCCACTTCTTGAAAGATTCTGGATGTTTTGGTGGTGACATCGTCTTCTGACAAAGCATTCTACAAGGAAATTACTTAGAACGGGCGGTATTAACAAGGCAAAAGTTTTCGCTGGGATCCCAAAGATTCAATATTTATCGGATTTCGTGATCCAAACAGTCAATTTTGTAGATTTCCGGTCTTCGCCAGGCCCCTTAAACATGTTACTTTTCATCCCTAACCTAACCAACCGCTTGGGAATGTACAAAAATTATACCGCAGTGATGTTTTTTGACCGATTTACCCCTATATCGACCCTCTGACCAACTTCAGAAAGGATTTTACTTTTACCAAACTTCAGGTTTTGTCCAGATTCCGAATAAACTCTTTGTCTGGCAGTAAAATAAGTCTAGATATGGGTTCAGCATGTGTTTTACCAACATGTCGAATGTTTTAATCGACGTCTAGAAGCTAAACAAGCGCTAGAAGCTCATATGGCACTTGCGAGGCTGGGTAAAAGGCGAGGTCAAAGGATGAAAGTTGTGATTTGCCAATTCGCGGGTTTGTTGAGCCTGCACTGTAAAAAAAAAAAATCTTGCAGTAATTGCTACTGGGCTTAATCTTGTCTCTACTAAGATAAGATTATCTCTCATTCGGTAATCTTATTCCAGTAGAGATAAGATTAATCCCAGTAGCAAATACTTCAGTTAACTTTAATCCTTACTCGGAGAAACTTTTTACAGTGTGGGCCTTTTATCGTTTGGTATACAAAGTATTTTATTTTTGTACGTGGCTGTGGTGACGCGCACTTCAAGGGCATTAGAAATTTATCTGTAAGCAAAACCCCTGAGGCAAAACTGATGATGGGGGTCACGGCGTTATGAAAATGTACATTTTGCTCAAAAGCAGTTTTTTGTACTTTAAAGAATTCACTTGTAAGCAAAACCCTTGCGGCTAAAATTGTCATAGGCCCTTGGGGATCATGAATATGTATCGTTTGGTCAAAAGTTTTTTTTTTCACTTCTCGGTTAAAATGCGCACTTTAAGGAATGGTCGGATCTGGGAACTGACAATTTCTAAGCCAATCTGGCAGTCTCTAGAATTACGGCTAAGTTTCATCGTCCTAGCACATCTGGAAGTACCTTAACTGCGATCACCGGAATTCCGGTGCCCCCCCCCCCCAACTCCCCGACATAAGTGCCCGAATCAGGTCCGGTTCTGGAACGGATGTACCTAGTTCTTGTGCTTGATCTTCCCACCTAAGTTTTTTCCTGACCGCTCCACTCCAAACGTGTCACGAGGTTTCCGGTTCTCCCTTCCACCCCCACATTCATCGGATCCGGTCCGGACTTAAAATGGGACATCTGAGATACGAGGTCTATCCAAATATCAAGATCCGATAACCCGTTCGAAAGTTATACATACCTTAATATTAAGGATTCCCCCTCACTCCCCCCCCCACGATGGTCGGATTGGGGAACTCACTATTTAGAAAATAATCTGGTCGTGTCTCCGATATGCCTACCAAGTTTCATTGTACTAGCCTATCTGGAAGTACCTAAACCCCAGGTCACCGGAATTCCGGAACCCCCCTCAATACCGAAATCCGATCCAGTTCTGTCATTGACATATCTAGATATTTTCTAGACAGTTTCATCCTGATAGCTCCACTCTAAGCGCCCCTCTGACTCCCCCACATTCATCGGACCCGGTCCGGACTTGAAATGGGACGTCTGAGACACGAGGTCATTCCAAATATCAAGTTTCATTAAGATCCGATCACCCGTTCCAAAGTTGTACATACCTGAAGATTCCGGATTCCCCCAAATTCCACTATGAAGGGGCATTTCGGTTCACATCAACAGACAAACCATATGTGAACTTTGTCAAACCAAATGTTTGTTTCCCAAAACACTTGGCTGGAAGGCAAGTACCACATAAACTTTGCAAAATGTATACAGGCCCATCGATTTGGTGACACCGAAAGGCGAGCCAAGAACCTCTCGATCTGCAGTCTGACGCTCTAACGGTTGAGCTAACCTCCTATGTGTTTCGTTGAGACTTAGAAATCGACTTAAAAATTCAACTTTTAGCGAGGCTAGCAAATTTCGGCGTTTGGATAAATTTAAGCAAAATTACTTGTCTGACAAGTAAATAAAGTTCAGTTATGGATTTATTTCGCGTCTTGCGCCAGATGTGAACCTCTAATCGACTTAAGACTGAACTTTTATTTTTACCAAGTCGGTTTCGGCCGGATTCCGAACGAACTACTTGTTTGGCAAGAAAATTAAGTTCAAAAACAAATTCGGCATGTCTTCTTACCTCTCGTCGGACCTCTAATCAACTTCAGATAAAACTTTTGTTTTTAACAAATTTTCCGGTTTTGGCCGGATTCCGGGCCAACCATATGTTTGGGGAGAAAATAATGCTGATATACCTAAGGATTCTGCATGTCTCCGTACCTTTAGTTCGAGCCTATAATGAACCTCAGATAAAACTTTTCTTTTAACAAATTTTCCAGTTTTGGCCGGATTCCGGGCAAACTATTTGTCCGGCGCGAAAATATTTTCATATTCGGATTCAGCATGTCTCCTTACCCCCCAATTGACTATCTTATTAGCTTTTTTAAAATATTTTGTTCACCCCTTAATTTCAGCCACCTCCCCATCCCTAAATGTAGGGCCACGGAGCCCATCCACGAACTTGACCTGTCATTTAAGTCAAAGAATCCTCACACCAAGTTTGAATGAAATATCTCATTCCCTTCGAGAGTTATCGTGCTTACGGACGGACGGATAGACGGACAACTTTTAGGAGTCGTAGGTACAGGGGCGTCCCGACACCTTCCTGATAGGGGGGGGGGGGGGGGATGCAGCTTCAGAATTTTGTCGGAATTTGTCGATGTTCTACCGCAAAATCTCTGCAGTGACCATCTCTGCAGAAACTTTAGAATACTGCTGTGTACTGACTTCGAGTATGTGTTACAAACAACAGTAAGAAACAAGACCAAAGGTTTCGATGGGGTCCCAAAAATGTTAATATGTCTTGATTTTATCCAGACAATCGGGGCTTTTAGAGATCTGGTCTTCACCAGACTAATTAAACATTTTGGTATATTTCACTAATCAGCCGTTTGAAAATAAAAAATAAAAGACACCGTGTTTTCTTGAAAAATTACGGCCAACGTCTCAAATTCAGACAAAACTGTCACTTTTAGCAAACTTTCTGGTTTGCCCGGATTCCGAGCGAACTATTTGTCCTGCGAGAAAATAATTTTCATAGATGGATGAAGGATGTCTTTTAACCGACATGGACCTCTAATCAGCTTTAGATTAACTTTCGACAAATGTTCCGGTTTTACTTTGTACTTTGTATATACGGATTCAGCATGTCTCCTTACCCCTGTATCGGACCACTAATCAACTTTACGTAAAACCTTTACTTTTAACAAATATCTGGTTTTGGCCAGATTCCGGACGAACTGTATGTCTGGGGAAAAAGAATTTGCGTTTACGGATTCAGCATGTCTCCTTACCCCTGTATCGGATCTCTAATCAGCTTGAAGTAAAACTTTTACTTTTAACAAATCTTCCGGTTTTGGCCGGATTCCGGGCGAACTATTTGTCCGGTGAGAAAATAATTATCATATCCGGATTCAGCATGTCTGCTTATCCCTAAATCGACCATCTCGTTAGCTTTGCAAAAATGTTATGTTGGCCCCTTTGAACCCCCTCCCCCACCCACAAAACTTTGGGTTATGTCAAATGAACTTGGGCTTCACGAATAAGCATAACTTTTACGGCCAAAGATTTTTCTCTGCATGATGTCTGTGGGAAAGTTCCAGTCAAAAGAGGAGGAGAAAAATCTCTGATGGATTAGGATTACAGGACCCGTCGTGTCTATAATGCCTATGCAACCTACTTCCGTAATTGCATTTATAAGCCCGGAGACCCAAATTTCATATGTTACATTCTAAACTCGCTAACGACACCTCGCACTAATCTCTGCACTTGCCACGATTCACTATTTTCCATGCGCATTGTGCCCCCGACGAGTGTCCCCGGATATCGCTATTGATGCGTAAAACAGGTTACCCGAATTTTTGAACACTGGAACTTTAACAGTAAATAGTGGGAAGTGTGCTTTAAGGATTATTCGCTGACTCTTGCACAAAGGATCCGGTTGAGAAAAAGCTCCGCACGGCCGCGTTTCATGTGGGAATTTGAAAAGTAAGTAAGTACGGAAGTGTAACAGCCCGCTCAGGTGGCACGTCAGCCCAACCCGCTTACCTCGGCCAAGTCAGCAAGAGAAGCTTGCCATACTTACCACACTGTCAGAAGTTTAGATATTCAGAGCGACACCCAGGGGCGCCGCAAGTTCATTTTCGGTGTGGGGGGGGGGGGGTGCAGAGCCAAAACTTTACCGAATCTTTCAAATTTTTTTTACCGAATCCTAGAACTAAGAATTCGAGCTTTAAATTATGGAACAGAAACGATTACGTAGGAAGAGTAACAATGAAAGGCTGCATGAAAGACGATAAGCCAACTATCAGGCGGCGTTCTGGCGAAGCCCACATGGAGAATATATTGCCGGGTCTGATTGCAGTAACCGCTTCTATCTATTATAGCCAAATTTTCGAAATCCATTTTTTTTTTCT
This sequence comes from Branchinecta sandiegonensis, assembly GCA_030848855.1. NCBI lineage: Eukaryota > Metazoa > Arthropoda > Branchiopoda > Anostraca > Branchinectidae > Branchinecta > Branchinecta sandiegonensis. The sequence goes on along the minus strand of JAUPMV010000007.1, from coordinate 15,839,016 downwards.
GTAGGCTGAAATTTAACTACTTCTCTACAAATCCCATCATTTACCGTTGATTAAATACCGAGACTCGAAGAAGTTCCAGAAACCGGATGAAGCGACGTTCCGGCAGCAGCAGCAACTGTAGTCTAGTCAACATACTATCCATAATCTCACAAAGTGAGCGCCGCAGGCGAAATTTTTTTTTTGCTTTTCCTGCTAAATATAATTTCCATCCAAATTCTAGCTTTCAATGTTTCGAAATCTCAGTCCCAAAACTGGCTTAAAAACCCCGTCAAATGACACGCCCTTCCACAAAATAGAGCATATTACGAAAAGTGCTGCAGGCGGAATTTTCGAAATATTTGTGATTAGATATTCCATTTGGGATCCAAAACAAAAGTAAGGACTATCGATGATATCATAGATCATCCCTTTTGTCTGCGACCAGTGCTTCACTCGACCTCTTCTGAGTTTCGAGGTTCTTGGTAACTTCCGAATCCTGGCAATTATAACGAGTAAATTACCGAATCCCAGTTATTATACCGAATAAGTTTAAACCGACAACATGTTCGGGATTCTGTATAACTACCGTATCCCGGTTATTATACCGAACTGTTTTCGTATTGAAAGACTACCGATCAATATTCATATTCGGTATACTTTCGTCGAAACTGGAACAAAGTCAGGATTCGTGGTTTACTTCCTAATCCTGGAAATTATACTGAATACATTACCGAATCCCAATCATGATACCGAATAATTCTAACCAATAGCTTATTCGGGATTCTGTGTAACTACGGAATCTCCATAAATATACAGAATAGTTCCGGCATCGAAAAATAACCAAATGATTTCAGTAAATTCTCTCATCAAATTCGTGATAACTACCGAATAGTGGCGATTATACCGAATCCCGATCATTATACCGAAGAAATTTGTACAGATAGCCAATTTAGATTCTGTGTAACTATCGAATCACCGTAAATATATCGAACATTTCTGCTATCGAAAATATACCGAACAATTTTAATAAAGTTTTTACTTACCGGTTTTACTTTGTACTTTGTATATACGGATTCAGCATGTCTCCTTACCCCTGTATCGGACCACTAATCAACTTTACGTAAAACCTTTACTTTTAACAAATATCTGGTTTTGGCCAGATTCCGGACGAACTGTATGTCTGGGGAAAAAGAATTTGCGTTTACGGATTCAGCATGTCTCCTTACCCCTGTATCGGATCTCTAATCAGCTTGAAGTAAAACTTTTACTTTTAACAAATCTTCCGGTTTTGGCCGGATTCCGGGCGAACTATTTGTCCGGTGAGAAAATAATTATCATATCCGGATTCAGCATGTCTGCTTATCCCTAAATCGACCATCTCGTTAGCTTTGCAAAAATGTTATGTTGGCCCCTTTGAACCCCCTCCCCCACCCACAAAACTTTGGGTTATGTCAAATGAACTTGGGCTTCACGAATAAGCATAACTTTTACGGCCAAAGATTTTTCTCTGCATGATGTCTGTGGGAAAGTTCCAGTCAAAAGAGGAGGAGAAAAATCTCTGATGGATTAGGATTACAGGACCCGTCGTGTCTATAATGCCTATGCAACCTACTTCCGTAATTGCATTTATAAGCCCGGAGACCCAAATTTCATATGTTACATTCTAAACTCGCTAACGACACCTCGCACTAATCTCTGCACTTGCCACGATTCACTATTTTCCATGCGCATTGTGCCCCCGACGAGTGTCCCCGGATATCGCTATTGATGCGTAAAACAGGTTACCCGAATTTTTGAACACTGGAACTTTAACAGTAAATAGTGGGAAGTGTGCTTTAAGGATTATTCGCTGACTCTTGCACAAAGGATCCGGTTGAGAAAAAGCTCCGCACGGCCGCGTTTCATGTGGGAATTTGAAAAGTAAGTAAGTACGGAAGTGTAACAGCCCGCTCAGGTGGCACGTCAGCCCAACCCGCTTACCTCGGCCAAGTCAGCAAGAGAAGCTTGCCATACTTACCACACTGTCAGAAGTTTAGATATTCAGAGCGACACCCAGGGGCGCCGCAAGTTCATTTTCGGTGTGGGGGGGGGGGTGCAGAGCCAAAACTTTACCGAATCTTTCAAATTTTTTTTACCGAATCCTAGAACTAAGAATTCGAGCTTTAAATTATGGAACAGAAACGATTACGTAGGAAGAGTAACAATGAAAGGCTGCATGAAAGACGATAAGCCAACTATCAGGCGGCGTTCTGGCGAAGCCCACATGGAGAATATATTGCCGGGTCTGATTGCAGTAACCGCTTCTATCTATTATAGCCAAATTTTCGAAATCCATTTTTTTTTTCTGTAGGCTGAAATTTAACTACTTCTCTACAAATCCCATCATTTACCGTTGATTAAATACCGAGACTCGAAGAAGTTCCAGAAACCGGATGAAGCGACGTTCCGGCAGCAGCAGCAACTGTAGTCTAGTCAACATACTATCCATAATCTCACAAAGTGAGCGCCGCAGGCGAAATTTTTTTTTTGCTTTTCCTGCTAAATATAATTTCCATCCAAATTCTAGCTTTCAATGTTTCGAAATCTCAGTCCCAAAACTGGCTTAAAAACCCCGTCAAATGACACGCCCTTCCACAAAATAGAGCATATTACGAAAAGTGCTGCAGGCGGAATTTTCGAAATATTTGTGATTAGATATTCCATTTGGGATCCAAAACAAAAGTAAGGACTATCGATGATATCATAGATCATCCCTTTTGTCTGCGACCAGTGCTTCACTCGACCTCTTCTGAGTTTCGAGGTTCTTGGTAACTTCCGAATCCTGGCAATTATAACGAGTAAATTACCGAATCCCAGTTATTATACCGAATAAGTTTAAACCGACAACATGTTCGGGATTCTGTATAACTACCGTATCCCGGTTATTATACCGAACTGTTTTCGTATTGAAAGACTACCGATCAATATTCATATTCGGTATACTTTCGTCGAAACTGGAACAAAGTCAGGATTCGTGGTTTACTTCCTAATCCTGGAAATTATACTGAATACATTACCGAATCCCAATCATGATACCGAATAATTCTAACCAATAGCTTATTCGGGATTCTGTGTAACTACGGAATCTCCATAAATATACAGAATAGTTCCGGCATCGAAAAATAACCAAATGATTTCAGTAAATTCTCTCATCAAATTCGTGATAACTACCGAATAGTGGCGATTATACCGAATCCCGATCATTATACCGAAGAAATTTGTACAGATAGCCAATTTAGATTCTGTGTAACTATCGAATCCCCGTAAATATATCGAACATTTCTGCTATCGAAAATATACCGAACAATTTTAATAAAGTTTTGGGCCGGAATCTAAAAAAAGGGGGGGGGGCTGCACCCCCCCTTGCGACACCTAAGGTCATAGTTGCCATATTTCTTAAAACATTATAATTGCACTTAATTGTGTTACGAGAGCAACTTTGGTTTTGTCCCCGTTTTTGGGATCCCAGAACGTGAGTGGAGGTACATATGCAATCGCAAAAGTTGTTCGTCTGTCCGTCCCACTATGAGCACGATAACTCTCGAATGGGATGAGATATTTTGATGAAACTGTGTGAGGATTCTTTGGGTCAAGGGAAAGGTCGAGTTCGTAGATGGGCTATGTAGCCCTAAATTTAGGGGTGGGGGTTCAAATTAAGGGACAAACAAAATATTTTTAAACAGCTAATGAAATAGTCGATTAAGGGGTAAGAAGACATGCTGAACACGATTTGGTAGCAAAACACGGCAAGTGAGAAAATCCGCGTGGTTTTGTTACAGGGGTTAGAATGTACCGTATGAAATTGGGGTCTCTGGGTTTAGAAATATATGGAGCGATCACAAAAGTAGGTTGCGTTAGTATTATAGACAGGTCCTTTAAGAGTATGGGTAAGACAAATTTTGAGGATCTTCGTCGGCTTGGGAGGTTCCTCAAGCAGGCTATGGAGCATCGGTAGCGTTTTTGAAGTAAGGATTCCCTTCTTTTGGTGTATATATTGAGTTTTTTAGTGTTATTTTGTTTATTGTGTTTTCTTCGGCTTTTTGGATATTAATTTATTCATTCATTTATTCATGCACTACATCCTGACGGATTTTTGGATCGTAGAACGGTTAATTACAGATAGGTCGAGGACATTTTTTATTTGATGTATTATGCCTGATTAAAAACCCCATTGACATTTTGAGCAAGAACCGGGAAACATTTTTTTTTTCAATTTTTTTTTACCATAAAGCACACCTTTTCTGAAGCGTTGCGTTGATTGATTGATGATTGTATTTCGGTTGAGGTTTAAGGTAGACGTTCATGTAGGCTAGTGTAACTTTTTAAAATGAACTGAATGTAGAATTTGTAAAAGTGTATTGTCTGGCTATTGGTCAGTTGCAGACCTGTTATTTGTATTTTATTATATTTTTTCTATAGCTTTGGCGGATATAAATAAATGAACTGAACTATGTAATGTGATTATTTGTAATCAATCAATCAAAAAATGTGGTGTAGGCTATAGTCTGTGTTTAGCATTATCTGTGCAGTAAGACAATAATACTCTTGATGACTAACTCTTCTTGCCAATGCAAAATCGCCATGTACCTAGCGGAAAGCCGGAAGCGGTATCACAGCTGCTCTCAAACATCGCCGTGATCGGTTAATAAAAGATTGAGTTGTCAAGTTTGAGTCGTTAGTACTACGTTTTCTCGTTCTTCACGAGGACCACTGGCGTGTTTTGGACTTAGTCGGGACTTGTTATTGGACTTAACGAATTTTAAGAGCAGGTGAATGGCCGAAAGCGTGTATGACGTAGGTAATACGGTTTTTAAGAAAGGGAACCCGAAGTTATTTGATGATATAGGGCTATAGCTCTAATTCCGTCTCTTAGTAAGATAATGGAAAAATATTAGATCTGAGATTAGATAAATGGCTGAACCATTATAATGTTATTAGAGAAGAACAAGGAGTATTTCGGAAGAATTATAGTACGTCAGATGGAGTATTTGTATTGACAGCATTAATAGAAAAATATGGAAAAGGAAATGGTAAGTTATTTGTAGCATTCCTGGATCTTAGGAAAGCGTTCGATAGTGTAGATCGGCTGCTTCTAGGTCAAGTTCTAATTGAATTAGGATTACCAACGTTATTTATTAAAGTGTTGATTAGTATGTATAGTGCGACAAAAGGGGTGGTTAGGCTAATAGGGGGAGGTTTATCGAGAGTAAACAGGGAGTAAAACAGGGTAGTGTTTTGTCTCCTAGGCTATTTGGGATATTTTTAAATGATCTGATTCAGTTTTTAGAAAAGCGATGGGCACCTAGCGTGTCTTTGGGCAACCTTAAATTATCAGTTTTGCTTTTCGCTGATGACACTGCGCTGGTGGCGAAATCCCGTAACGACCTGCAAGTTTTGAATGGTTTGATTGATGAATAGTTGAGATTAAAGAAATTAGAACTGAATGTAAAGAAAGCAGAAATTGTTATACTGAAACATGGGGGAGTATCAGGAAAAGAAGAAGGGATTGGTAGCTTCCTGTTCCGAAAATAAGAGATACGTTTAAATATTTGGGTTTTAACTTGTCGTCTAATGGGAGCTGAAAGACGCACGTAAAAGAAATGACAAAAAGGGGAGGGGTAGCGTCTGCGGCAGTTTTTAGAAATGTAACGTTAATGGGAGTAAAAAACCTGAAGATTCATAAGAATATTTTCAATTCAAAAATTATGCCAACATTCCATTACAGGGCGGAATTATGGGGATTCGATCCAGCTCTGCAACTAGAGTCAATTCAGCTGCAATATTATAAAAGAGTATAGGGGCTGCACTCAACAACCCATAATCAAGTTCTTAGGTGACCTAGGTATATTGTCTATGAAAATACAAAGGTTATCCCAAATTCTTAGGTTTTGGGTAAAGTTAACTCAACTGCCTGATAATAGACTTTGGAAAGCGGCTTATTTGGAATTATTAAAGATAGGAAGAAAGAGAACGTGGCATTTTAAAGTAAAGAGGCTACTGGAGGAATCAGGCCTAGCATATGTATGGAATGAAGGCCTTTGGCCCAGGTGAAGGTACGCGAGATCTCCTGGCAATAGCAATTAGAGTGCTAAAAGACCAAGAAATCCAAAAATGGGAGGGGACGGTAAGTAGGTCAGGGACATTAAATATTATAGACAAGTAAAAGAAGTATTTGGTGAAGAGGTATATTTTAAGTTAAATTTGCCCCAGTTACATTTGCGGTATTGGATCCAGTTGCGGGCCAACTGTCTATCAGTGCACAGGCATAGTTATTTTTTGAAGAGAAAAGATGAAGACCAGGCATCCGGGTGCGCTTGCCCTCTATGTGGTAATGGAGTTGATGATTTGGTCCATGTCCTGTGCCGGTGTCCAGAGCTTTCTGGGTTAAGAAGGGAACTATTGGGAGGTAGGGTTTTGTTACTTTCTAACATCTTAAAGAGCACGACGCCAAGCGTTATATGTAAAATTTTCAGATTTGTTGATGGTGTGGTGAAATTTCGAGAGAGGGATGGCGAAGTTTGGTTCATGTAAAGTTATTTTGTTTTGTTGTTTTATATGTATTTTCTTGTATATGGCCTTTGGCTTTGAAACAATTATTACAGAGTACTGAACGAACATACTAAGAAATCCGCACAAGGCTAACCAACCTAGAATAAACATTTACCCAAACCAGCTGATTTATATGGCCTTTGTCGGCCGTTGACTGAGTTAAAAATAAATAAGTCCGATGAAATATCCCAAACTGTTTTCGATCTCGTATCCATGTCATCTAGTTTTGGCCTTTACGCTGATAGTATGGAGTCACCCAACCCAGTGAATGTTCTGTTTCTGAAGTTCCTTCTCTCCACACATCGTTTTTATTCTTTTCAACCAAGTATAAACCAAACAAACAGCTACTCATTACACCGGCTCAGTATCACCGCCTTCCGAGTATTCGAATTTTGGAGTTCTGACGCTTAATGCTGTGGGGACACGCATAAGCCTTGTACAAATCGACAATGTTTTCTGACTGGATTATCCGCAGTGTCTTAATTTGGAACGTTTAAATTCTTCAATTTTGTCTGATGAGTTTCAATACAGGTGTAAAACCAAAAAAGATCTTCGGATTTTTGAGGCACCGTGGATTCCGGTCGCGAAAAAACTAATCATGTCGATAACTATTCCTTCAGCCGAAGCGGACTGCGAACCATATTTGATGGCGCAAAACAGCGATATTTTGGCCATCTTAGGAAGGGTCTTCTTCAGCCAGTAACCAAAAAAAATGGACCTGCAATTAGCCTGAAGAGGACCTAGGCTGGAAAGTGCCGAAATATCGCTGGATTTTCACAGCTGACTTTTCAGTTTCGCGCCGTCAAAATCCGTTTATGTTGAAGCCGAACGAACGTTACCAGTTATACACAAATATTACTGTACCGTAATAGTTTTATCCCCACTTTTGTACACGTTTTCAACAATAGTTGCGTTTTGCAGATACCATGGTATCTGATACCACGGTCTAAAGTCGTTTTTGCAGCTATCATGGTATCTGGCAAGTTATCGTGGTATCTAGCCAGTTATCGTGGTATCTGGCCAGTTATCGTGGTATCTGATATACCACGGTCCGACCGTGGTAACTGATCGTGATATCTGAAAAAGTCATCTCACTTTCATCAATTTCTGTCAAATTGGTGGAAAGAAGTTTGGCACTTCGTGATGTGACTGAATATCAGTTTTTCTTTTGGGATGACTTCGAAAAGCGCAATTTCGGCAATTGTCGTTTTTGCAAAGCAACCGTATATCAGATACCACGGTAACTGCAAATCCAGTCACGGTGGTAACAGATACTATGGTATCTGCAAAAACGCAACTAGTGAGTTTTAGTCTGTCTTGTGTGTGTTTTACATTTATGATTTTGTGTTAGACCATTGCCAGTCTGAATTATTTATTCTATTGCATTGACCTTTTGTATCATGTATCTTGACTTCGACAACACGCGATTTGGCCCCAAACCACGACTTGTGTTGATGCTTTGAAATAAACTAGAAACTGAAACTCAACTTTTGGGCACAATGCTCCCACGTTAGGGCATGACAGATTTTACTGGTGGTAGTGTGCTCTTGCCCAACATGTGAGCACTATGCTCATCGCAGCAGAGCATAACAACACTAGCGAGTAGCGCCAAGACTTGACAAAACTGACACACACTCAATAACAGCGATACTAGCACTACTAGCGATAGAGAACATCCCTACTTAAACTCATTCAGTCGTTCACCAACGCTTGTTCCGATAACTTCATATCCTGAACATTGCAAAAAAATTATACAGCCTTCATTGTTTCCTTGTTGTGTGCAGACCGCACCTTCGCTTTACTAAAAATTTCCAAACCCGCAAGTTTGTCTCGCTTTAAATGCCGCAAGCGTAGTGGGCCGCGCTACAATCATAGCCCGTTTGCAAAGCAACGCAAGCATAGGTTTTGGCGTTACACCCTAGTGTTATTTTGCTCTGATACGCAGAGTATGGAACACTGTGTCTAAAAATTGAGAATTTGTGTATCACTTGGCGTTGACGTCACTGGCGGCAATTTCTCTGACATATTTCCGACGAAAAAAAATGCAACCGAACAAGAATTTCACATATACTAATGGTGCGGGCAGACGACAGACACGGATTTACTGCCTGGATTCTCACCACCATAATCAATTCCGTAATTTTTTTTTTCGGATGGAATTGACGAAGATGTATAAAACTCGGCCAAGGGATCCTGATCGTAAGTGTACAGACGTTGCGGGCAAAGACAGACACGGATTTACTTCCTAGATTCTCATCACCATTACCGATTCCGTACGGAAAAGGTGAGCTTTTAAACTTTGGAAGGAGATAAAAAAGGTGCAGAAAATCCAGTCGAGAAACCCTTATCGTTTGCCTGCATCATGTGACTAGACTTCTGAACTGCCATTACACTTCAAATTCGCTTCTCACGGCCCAGACTATTTTTTAGTGTAGGACTAACTTTCCCTGCACGTTTAAAGGCTGAGCATCTCCATTTGTTTAACGAAAACATTCCAGCCCGTGCGGGAGAAATTATGAAAAACACGTAGACTACGATTTGGCTTTTTTCAAAATACAGAAAACGAAAGCTGCTACAGCAGATCCAGAGCGATGAGACATGGCAGGGAATCATTACAGTCCTACCAAAGCACCGTGAACAAAAATAATCTCACGAAGGCCCCCTGACCCCCCCCCCCCCCCCAACTAATATGGTTTGAAACCTTTCCCATGCCCTCAAAGTAAGCTGACTCCAGGTTTACATTTACTGCGCCATGACGCAAACGAAAATTACGTAAAGTTCTCTCGCAAATTCAGCGTCGATAGGCAAAATGCAAAACAAAAGTCGTTTTAACACTGGTACAAACAGGCTGTGTACATTTTTTACAGCGCCAGCATGATTTTTAATTATTAAAAGAAATGCGGGACAATACTGATCCTGCCTTCTTCATAGCGGTTTCCTAGAACGTCGAGTTTCGTAACTATCTAACCGATCCCTCCCAAACGAAGTTCGACTAATCTTTGACTTGCACCACGATGGGCTCTTCGCGAGACTTCTCGACTCCCTGCAGAGTCGAAACTTGAACGTCAAAATAAAATTAAAGGACGTCTATTAACTTCTGATTTACGGAGAAGGATTCCAAAGGAGGGAAACAGCTTTAAATAATGGAAAATAAACATTACCTAATGCTGACTTTCCTCTTGCGCGGATACCAAAACTCATTCTTCGCGAGAAATACCATTCCGACGTAAACAAATAAACGTAAGAGTCTTATCGCAGAAAGTGCAAGCGTGAGTCAGTTTGACAACAATCAATAGATAGACGAACATTCTTATGTTAACTGTTATGACGGTTATAGAAAAATTTATGTTAGAACACATAACACGAATATCATCGACACCCGTCATGACTTTTAACACAAGGACGAGCATCCACGTGTTAAATGTTTTCAAACTTCTGACAGTGTTGCAAACAGAGCAGCAAAATAAACACTTTGCCGATCTTTGCCTCGCACATATAGAGCGTGTTCCACCCTTCTAAAAATAGTAACTATTAGTTACTATTTCCGTTCCAACCTCGCCAGAAGTTACTACGCTGACCGTTCCAACCTTCTCGAAATAGTAACTAATAGTAACTATTTGCTTACCACGCTCTCTGTAACGTGATTGGTCGGATTCGCCCGTGGCATGATATTCTGCTGTAAAACAGAGAAATCGTTCCAGCCTTGACGGCAAAAATCCAGAATTCGTGACGTCATGCGTAGTAACTACGGTAAGTAGGATGGAACACGCTCATAGTACACTAAAGCATGAACTCCCCTAGTTGAATTATACAAAAATACTATTTAGCCTACACACTTTTTTTTTCCATCAATAAGCTCCCATTTTCACGCCATTCTTACTGACAATGTGATCCCCAGACCTGCTGACGCCTGTTAACTGAAAACTCACTTCAATCACAGATATCTCTCTGTTAACTTTCATGGATACGTAAGCTTGTTGGACTAGCCACAGCAAAACCATGTCGTTTCACTGACCAAAGCAAGGGGCTACGCCTTCCCTCTTTGGTATACCATCACCATACCCACCGGTGTATTACACTGCACGAATTGTATATCCCTAAGTTGTTCATCATCGTTTAGTTCACTTTTAGCCTCTTGCTGAACTCCTCCTGCTGTTTTTGTTTCCACTCCGCCTTTGGCTTCGACCTTTTCAACTGTCCATCCCTATAAGCACAAAAAGGATGAGCTCCAGATATTTTTCAATGATGCTTTTTGACCTGGACTGCCAAACCGTGAGTTGCGTTTTAGCACATACCATGGTATCTGTTACCACGGTAACTGGAACTGCACTTAGTCGTTTTTGCAGTAACCGTGGTATCTGATTTCTCTGCAAAACGACAATTGCCAAAATTGCGCTTTTCCAACTCATCCCAAAAGAAAAACTGATACTCAGTCACATCACTAAGTGCCAAACTTCTTTCCCACCGATTTGACAAAAATTGATGAAAGTGCGAGGACCTTTTCAGATACCACGATAACTGGCCAGATACCACGATAACTGCAAAAATGCCTTTTGACCGTGCAGATACCACGATAACTGCAAAAACGCAACTATGGTAAGAGTGGGAGGAAGGTCATCAAGCCGCAAGGAACTAAACGGAGGAGCAATATAAAGCTTACATAGTCTACAGCAATAACAAATGCTTGTCCCAAAGGCAATCACCTCAATAGTTGCGTTTTCACAGTTACCGTGGTATCTGATACCGCGGTCAAAAAGTCGTTTTTGAAATTATAGTGGTATCTGGCCAGATACCGTGGTAACTGGTCGTGGTATCTGAAAAAGTCATCTCACTTTCATGATCACCAACAATGGAGCCTAGGATTTTGTCAAATTGGTGGGAAAGAAGCTTGGCACTTAGCGATGTGACTGGATATCAGTTTTTCCTTTGGGATGACTTCGACAAGCGCAATTTCGGCAATTGTCGTTTTTGCAGAGCAACCGTGGTATCATACCACGGTAACTGCAAAAAGGACTAATTGCGGATCCAGTTACCATGGTATATCGTAGCTCGCTATTGTTGAATCGAGGTCGGATCAAGTCAGTCTAAGTAATTCCGGTAGGTCTTTAGTCGGGGTCAGGCAAGCGATCTTGCCACATCGCTTGCATCACTGGCCCTGGGGTCCTGGGATAAAACTGGAATGCTTGTATCACCATTCTGATCAGTTCAGGAACTAACAATGCCCCTCCCACTTATGCTACACCTCTCATGTCGCTTAGTTCCTTAACTGATCAGAATGGTGATACAAGCATTCCAGTTTTATCACAGGACCCCAGGGCCAGTGATGCAAGCGATGTGGCAAGATCGCTTGCCTGACCCCGACTAAAGACCTACCGGAATTACTTAGACTGACTTGATCCGACCTCGATTCAACAATAGCGAGCTACGACGGCAAGTGCGAGGGGTTAATTCCTTCTGCAAATTTCAGGAAAATAAAGGCTGTGCTGGGCACAACACTCAACTTTAGAAAGCGAGATGAGCCAACTAGAAGAGGGGCTCACTATCTTTGTCGTGCCAACAGCGATCTAAGTATTTTAACGTTAAATATTTTTTTTCCATAACAGTAACAACATCAGTAACAACATTTTTGTTACTGTACATTTTACATTTTTTTTTTTTTTTTTTTTTTTTTTAAATGAAGTAGAGTTTTTATGAAAGTATATGGTCTAGTTATTAGTCTGTAGACCGACTGTGTGAATTTTATTATATTTTCTTTACTCGCCAGCTTTGGCGGATACAAATAAATGAATTGAATTGAATTAACTAGATTTAAGTTGCTTGGGCAACGTCTTGTTGTCAAATTGCAGTTTGAAGTTCCGTTCGGCTTCGCCGACGAAGATGCTGGGTAGCAACACTTTGGTTTCGTTTTTTTTTCTGCCGTTTTAGCACTGAAGCTGTCTATCCATCGAAACTTTTATAATGGTATATCTCAGGATTCTCACCTGCAATCTGACTGCAGGTTGGCTCCTTCCCCAAAGTTGGCCCTGAATTTCGACAGGCTGACGATGACCCTTGCGAAGAAGGGCCGAAATATTACTGCCAAAGCATCGTAGCTGACATATCCGTTGTATGCATTGTTTGAATATCCTTTTGAATGGTACATCCCAGGGAGAAGTAGAAAGATACACACATTCCTTTGATCGCCTGATCGCGAGTCATTTTATGTGTGAACGCGCTGAGTTGTGTAAACGGAGACTGGAATCCTTTCGAGAGTGAGTTCTGGATAAGAGAACTAGAGGGATTTATGGTTTGTATTAAAAACAGTTAGCTTTCAATATATACATACGTACATATATTATGCTTGGAAATGAATGTCCTTCTCACAAAACTCACGTCAAATGGATGGATGGCGCTAACAGTCCGAGCACACGATCAGGATTTCCCGGCCAGATTTCCTGCACTTTCATCATCAAGTTGAAAAAATCTCAACTTTTGCATATGGAAGTGATGATGGTAGCGAAAATCCGGGCAGGAATTCCAGGCCGGGAGCGGCCAATCCTGATCGTGTGCTCGCACTATAAGCCTACACTTTGCAAAAAGTAAGCCCACTCACCACATAAGATCTACCAGGCCTCCCTGCATGGCGATGGCTGCTTTCACTCGGTTCGCGAAGTCAATAGAGCTCTCGTTCTCATCCCTGGTCATCGGAGGGAGATACCAAACATCGCAGACGATGGCCCAACTGGTCATCATACTATACAAATGCTGGATCATAGTGTAGCGACTGCTGTTCCAAAACGCATCGCCGAATCGCGCATCGTACTAAAACAAGGATACTTCGTGAAACAAGACCAGAAGTCTCGTTAAAGACCTAATCAAAACATTCTGTTTACCTTCTCTTAGGGATCGCATGCCACGGGTTTGTTTAGATTTGACCTCGATTACCGAGTTGCTGTTTTGGCTCGAGAAAAAACCCACGCACGACGTCTTCTTTTCTAGATGGCGGAATTTTCCAGGATTGATTAGCAAAGAATTATAAGACCTAACTGATAATTTTTGTATGTCTTCAGAGGTACCACACTGGTCTTGGTTTTATAATTTATTTGCATTTTGTATTAACAGTCGGAGCATTAGATGGAAATTATTATTTTGACCCTTTTCTCCCTACGTGCCATAACAGCTGTCCGGGATAATCGGCTGAGATTTAGTCCAGAAAGAGTTATTTCAAACCTAGGAAATTCGGTTCTTTTTTTTTTAATTTGCTCATTGTTTTACGGTGTTTTTAGTGATTTGAACATTCATAGTGACAGTAGGGAAGCTTAGCATTGTGTGTGGTAGAAAGACCATTTTTTGTGGCCCGGTTTAAGATCCTGAACAGGATGGCTTTCCTGGACGACCATATTTTACTGCCTTCTCTAGCTGATTCTGGCCGAAGCATCTATCCGAAAAACGATTTGAGTCCTTTGCGAAGTGAACAGGCAAGGCAACTGAACCTCGCGGACAAACGCTTTTGATAGGAAATCTGTGTTCTTAACCACAAGGTCTGCAATTAGTTTGGTTTCCAATACACGCAACTTCAGATCTCAACCGGAATTTCATTCACCCATATACTTCCAAGGTTCTAAGGCGTCACTACAACACTTTTAGCTGGGTATCTAGATTCATCATTTTCCGGACAAAAAGGCCAATCAACCATCTGAAGGGCATACGCATACCCGGACCCGTATTTCCAGTGTCTGAACAGTTCGATCGCAGATATCCGAAACTGTTCACAAAAACAGCATCAAATGCAACATCAAATCAGTGTTATAAGGCAAAATTAGACAACTATATTTCCATCCGTGGTGAAAACAGTTAGTGTATGCTACAGATTAATGGTTTTGCGAATCTACTGATTTATCCTTACACCGATCGTGAACCAACCGGCTCTTACATCACAGCAAATCTGGTTCATTCAGGAATTTTGTTTTCATAGGCTCTGATCGAAATATACCGAATAGTTCTGATATCGAAAAATAACCAGGCCCAAAATTTTTACCATATCTCCAAAAGTTAAGGGGGGGGGCCGCACCCCCCCCCCCCCCCCCTTGCGACGCCCCTGCTTATACCAAGTCTGAAGAAAATATCTCAAGCCCTTCGAGCCCACGAGACGACTGCCAAGACTAAGACCTAAGAGAAACATTTCACACGCAACTGGCCCCCACCCTCCCTCCGTAAGTTTGACAAAATATCTCATGCCCCTCGAGGCAACGAGACGACTGCCAATACTAAGACCTAAGAGACAATGCTGACACGCAACCGGCCCCAACTCTCCATCCAGCATATCGGTAGATTAAAACAAAGAGTAATGTGAATTTCCTCACCAACGCGCAAATAAGGTTTAGGTTAGGGTAGAGTAGGGACTGGTATCGCCACCTGGTTCTTCTGAAAACTGGTCGAACAATTCCATTCAATTGTTCATCAGACAGTTGTCGAATGCATTCTGCCTTTTTGACCCAGTAAATGCCGGTTGCGACTTCGGAGATAACTAAACTGATCGCATACTCTTTTTGTATACCTTGAATATGTTCGAAAGCTGCAGCAACATGTCTCCTCACCCTATATCGACTATATCATTGGGTTTTAAAACTTCATGCTAAATCTCCGGTTTTGGTCAGATTCCGGGCGAACTGGTTGTCCGGCGAGAAAAAAAAACATACTCGGATTCACCATGTCTCCTTACCCCTTAAATCGACTATTTCATTGGCTTTTAGAAAATATTTTTTTTTGCCCCTTAATCTGAGACCCCTAAATATACAGCTATGAGGTCCATCTGAGAACTTGACCTGTACTTTGGCCCAAAGGAACCTCATCATCTCGATCCCATCGAGAGTTCTCGTGCTAACAGACAGACGGACAACTTTACGAAGTCATAGGTATTCCGTTACTTACGTTTAGGGATTCCAAAAAATGGGAACAGGAATCGAAGAGATCCTCGTAAAATTCTACTTCGTAACATACGACTAGAGAATCTATTCACGTGACAGAAACAGTTCGTTTTCGGGCGACATTTACGATTTGGATTCTGCCTTTGTGGCATTTTGGCAGGCTCAAACACAGAGACTTGTCATTCTGACAAGCTCAAACCCTAGGGCTAATAGTCAAGGGCCACCCCTGAGGGACAAAAAATATAGTAATCACCAAACATTTTCCGATTAAGTTTTAATGAGGCAGAAGAAATTACCTTGATTGCTACTGGGTAAATAGTTCCACCGACTTCAAAGCTCCCTTTCTTGAACTGCATGACTGATGTGTTGTTAATGCAAGTTCCCTCCGGAAATATCAGGATGGGCAGCTTATCAGGGTCCTCAACGTGTTGTCTCAGTCTTGACAGAACGGAACAAGATTAAAACAAAACATATATACGTCAATCTTTGCTACTGGCCTTCCAGTTACCCCGCGTAAAATGTTTGTCTGGGAAGGAACACCATTATTTCTCTATCCTGTATTGAAGACTGGGGAACATCAAATGGAACTTGGCGCTCTTCTTCGTCACTGTATCTTGCTTTAAACCGAAAGTACAAGTCGCAGTCGATGCAGCTTAGTTTCCAAAATTCTCAAACATTACCTCCTTTAAATCTTTGCTCGGTTTCTCAAAGATTACAAATTTTCCCGGCTGCTGTCAGTGTCGCGCCACCCATTGGTTTAGACAGGACACACGGAAGAACTTATACAACCGGTGTTTCTGGGCAATGAGATACTCCAAGCAATTATCTTCCTTATCTGCCTCGAAAAGAGCCCCAACCAGCGCATGACCTTTTATCCTGTCTCCAGGCCGAAGATTAAATTTGTCTTACCTTATGTGTTTTGTATTTGTTTTATAGCACTTGCCTTCCGGTCAAGTACCGTAGCAGTAAGTAGGTAAGTACCCAAGTAGATACAATACCGATAAATACCGATCAACCGCCAAATACCAATCACTTTTTCGTCGGTCGGTCGGTCAGTCCGGTAATCGCAAGTTAGGGTACTTCTAAATGTGCTAGGACGATGAAACTTGGCAGGCGTATTAGGGACCCGACCAAACTAACTTTGAAATAGTAACCTCCCCGATCCGACCACCATGGAGGGAGGGGGAATCCGGAATGTTGACGTATTTATAACTTTTGAAAGGGGAATCGTATCTTAATGAAACTTGACATTTGGAAAGACCTCGTGTCTCAGATGACACACTTCCAAGTCCGAAACGGATCCGGTGACTTTGGGGGGAGTTGGAGGGGGGGGGGGGCGGAAATCGGGTGACATGTTCAGAGTGGAGGGATGGGAGAAAACTTGGTGGGAAGAACAAGCACAAGCCCTAATTACACAAGACCGGACCGAATCCGAGAACTGTGGGGGGAGTTGGAGGTAGGGTTCCGAAATTCCGGTGATCCCAAGTTAAGATGTTTCCACATGCGCTAGGACGATGAAACTTGGCAGGCACGCCAGGAACTCGACCATTTTAACGTAAGAACAGTCGTTTCTCCGATTTGACCATCGTAGGCGGAGTTGAGGAAAGGGGAATCCGGAATTTTCAGGTGTGTCTAACTTTTGAACGGGTTGATCGGATCTTCCGGAAACTTGATATTCAGAAAGAACTTGTGTCTCAGATGTCCCATTTCAAGTGCGGCTAGGATCCGATCAATGTGGGAGGAGTCGGGGAGCGGGTGGGGGTGGGGAGGAGAACCGGAAATTTTGTGACACGCTTAGTGTGTAACGATTGGGATGACACTTGTTGGGAAGAACAAGCATAAGCCCTAGATACATCAGTGACAGAACCGGACCGGATGCAAGAATTCCGCTGATCGCGATTTAAGGTACTTCCAGATGTGCTAGGACGATGAAACTTGGCTTGAACATTACAGACTTGACAAGATTGGCTCAGAAATTGTCACTCCCAGATCCGACCATATCTTACTACTCATCTTAACCGCAAAGTACAAAAAATATTTTTAAGCAAAATATACATTTTCACGATCCCCATGAGCCCATGATAAATTTTGCCTCACGGGGTTTGCTTAGAGATGAATTTCTATAGCACCCTTAAAGTGCGCATCTAACCGAAAGGCCAAATAAATACTTTCGACCAAAACATAGGTATATATTCATGATTCTAACCCCAGGATCATTTTTGCCTCAATGGTTTTGGTTAGAGATGAATGTCTAGCGCCCTTAAAGTGCGCATCATCACAGACAAATGCAAAAATAAAATACTTTTTACCAAACGATACTCGTGATTTCCAAGGGCAAATGGTCATTCTTATTTCAAGGGTTTTGCTTAGAAACGATCACAACAAACCCTCGAATTGGCAAATTCCTACTTTCATCCTTCGACCCAGCCTTGCAAGGGCCATATTAGCTTCTAGCTCCTGTTATTTATTTATTTCATTTTCTTTAAAGTCAGCTTTCCAAAATGGCGGGTGAAAATACAGTTACTTACTTACTTACTTACTTACTTACACGACAAATGCAACAAGACCAAAGTTTTCGATGGGATCCCAAAAATTCATTTTCTGATCCAGACAACTGGGTCTTGTCTTAGCCAGATCCAGTCATCGCCAGAATCCTTGAACATTCTTACAATTAAAATTCAGAAACAGATTAAGGCCAAATAGCTAATCATCTGAGAAAACCAAGTTCAGATAAGGATTCAGCATATGTGTTTACCCGTATAAGTCATATCGGATTTGACGAAAAGTTCCTGCCACTTCTGCCAATTTCCCGGTTTCGGCCGAACTCTAGAACTACTTGTCCGGCGAAAAAAGAAAGCTCAAAAACGGACTCAGGGTATCTTCTTTCCCCAATAATGAACATCTAATCAACTTCAAATAAAAATTTAACTTATAACAAATTTTCCGACTCCAGCCGGATTCCGGTCGAACTATATGTCCGGGTAAAATATGATTGTCACACACGGATTCAGCGTCTCTTCTTACCCCTAAATCGGTTATCTAATCAGCTAGAAATAAAACTTTAACTTCTAACAATTTTCCGGTTTTGGCCGGATTCCGGGCGAACTACATGTCCGGGTAGAAAATTGTTTTCACATAAAAGTTTAGCATGTCTTCTTGCCCTAAATCGGACATCTGATCAACTCCAATTAAAACTTTTAATTTTAACAAACTTTCCGGTTTGGGCCGGATTCCGGGCGAACTACTTGTCCGTCGAGAAAATGGTTTTCACCATCGTCTTCAGCATGTCTTCCTACCTCTAAATCGAACATCTAATCAACTTCAAATAAAACTTTTACTTTTAACAAACTTTCCGGTTTTGGCCGGACTACTTGTCCGATTACAAAATGGTTTTCACCATCGTGTTCAGCATGTCTTCTTACCCCATAATCGACTATCACATTAGCTGTTTCAAAATATTTTATTTGTCCCTTAATTTGAACCCCCTCCCCCCCCCCCCCCCAAATGTAGGGCTACAAAGCCCATTTACGAACTCGACTGGTCCGCCGGGACCCAATGAATCCTCACACCAAGTTTCATCAAAATATCTCATTCCCTTCGAGAGTTATCGTGCTTACAGACGGACGGACGGACAACTTATCCGATGTCATAGGTATCCCTCCACTTACGTTTTGGGATCCCCAAAACCAGCGTAGTGCCGTTAGGGTGGACTATAAAAAACCGAAAGTTCGAAACCTCAGAAATGCGAAAGGATGGACACAGAACAACTGAACAAGTCGCTAGGGTGGGTTTAAACTGGAGAGAATAACAACAATGAGAACTAGTACAAGAAAGACCGATGTCACCCGAAGCTGTTCAGCCTGTTACGTTGTGCGTAATGTTCCCGGCTTATCCTAGATTCCTAACTATAAAGTAAGGGGACCATATCAAGTTGTTCCTAGCTCAAAGCCTCCCTTCCTTTCACAAAGCGATCTTCCCACCTTTTCTTTTAGGTCACTTTGCCCACTGCCTGGTATGGCGCTTAAGGACATGTTTGACATACTCTTCCAGACACTAATATTCGGTAAACGAGCTTGTAGCTAATAGACGAAACTCCCAGTAGAGTAATCTATGGAAGATTTTTACCTATTGGCTACTGCTTCGCGATCTTTCGCTTCGGCTCTCTCGAACCAAATGTGTGACGACGCCCTTGCAAGCGCTCGTTCGATGATCCCCAAGAATCCACCGTGACGCTGTCCAATCTAAAAAATATTCCACTCGAATTAAGCCTATTCATAAAACCCTCGGTGTATAGACTTAAGGCACCTGTGAATACCTCATAGTAAAATTCCAAATGATTATACAGGTTCCCCTTGCCGAAGTAGTATATCCATCGCACCAAACGATTTTCTGTAACATAATTTTTAAGCCATCTGTTCGTAAAATGCGGATTTCCGTCCGCATCGACGAATCCATCGCCACGCATCGCTATATTCTCGTTGAGATTTTCAAACAGATGTCACCTTTTTCGCATCGCCAATTCTGCAAGTTATGCAGGAGCCTAGCTTTGTTGCTTGATAATGCGACATCTGCAACAAGACCGATGTCCACCTAGTGGTCTTTCAACATTATAATTTCAATACAGGAGTAGGCTACTGAACGTGAGGGGGTTTAAGATTCAAACTTCGGCGGAAAAGGAAGGTCGCTCAGGCGTAGATCACGGCAATTGCAATGTCCGTTCACCTTAGTGAAGGACCTTCCTGTGCAAAACACTTTTATTTGTTAAGGTAAAACAATTGATGTTTCACCTATTCTATTACTCAGGTACTGATCCTATTACAGTAGAAACATTTTCTAAGGAATTTAAGGCGAAGCGAAAGTCGCCCTTATGGTAGCCTGAAGCGACAATCCATATTGCATCCTCTGTAACCACACAATCCTTTTTAGCCAGACCAATTGGCCATCCTGGCCCCCACAGATTGCGAGGCCTCAGACCGCGAGGATGTAGTGGCGACACCCAGTTCCAGGTGGCGGAATCGGCCAGTACCGTACCGATCAGGCTAAGATCGCTCAGACCTCCGAATTCGTTTCAGAATAATAAGCGTCTTCGCTTCGCCTTTTCTGCCATTTACGTATCCCCCCCCCCCCTCTAACGGGAACGGGTACACATTTTACAAAACCGTTCTATTAATAAATCGTTGTCAAATCGTCCTATTAACGTTAAGGAGGAGAAGGCTTTACGGATCATTCGCCTCAACAGGTCACCATACTGTGTGGGAAATACATCTTCAATCATTTATACTATTTTTAATATTTACTGTATCAAATTTATTTACTTTCCCTTGGACGGTCCAAGTATACACTGTAAAAAAAAAATCTTGCAGTATTTGCTACTGGGATTAACCTTGTCTCCGCACTGAGATAAGATTATCTCTAATTCGGATTAACCTTATCCCAATAGAGATAAGATTTATCCCAGTAGCAAATACCGCAGTTAACTTTAATCCTTACTCGGAGAAACTTTTTACAGTATCTGAGATTAGCCTAAATACGAACACTAGAAAACAAGGAAGCCAGCACCACAAAATACACCGAGAGACCTACCAAAGCATACGAATTGTCACAGGCTAGCATAAGGACATCAATGGGCGAGGTATGATTGGCCACGCACAATCCTTTTCGCCGTGGCCGGTTTTCCAGGTTGTGATAGGTGATCACACAAGAGAGGGCGGACGACAGAAAATTGAAGATTACAAGACTGACGTGGTGGTTAATAGAGCGCTTCATAGAACCTTCTTTTAACAGTCCTATGCACATCGTTGAAACCACCAGCATAATGACCTAGGATAATGATAAAAAAAAAAGAAACACAAAATCTAAGCAAACATAAATGTAGGGGGTGCAAGCTCTGGCGAGTTCTGAAAGCTTACAAGCAGAACAAACTAGAAAAGCAAACATGCATGAGGAAGACGGGTGATACCTTGGCAGAAAACTGCATTAGTTTGCTGAAGTAATTGCTTATCGTTAGTTTCTGTGGTGATAAACTGCTCGCAAAATTAAACGGTGACCGGTCATACTATTCGATATGTGGTGTTAGAGAAGGCTTAGGTACTTAGCCTTCTTGCTGTTCTTCCGCGACACTTCCCTTTGTGTTGGCCTTTAGAAATAGGAAGCAAACCAGAGAAACAAACAAAAAAGTTCTTCTAAATGAAAGTTAAATCCGAAAATTTCTGAAACTGATCTTACATTTTTTTTTTAATCCCATTCTGATCTAAAATACAGAAATCAAATCATATAGGCGAGCCGTCCGTCGAAAAAAATTAACTTGGCAGTTTAAATTAAGTATTAGAGCAAATTAAAACAAATAAGCCAACAGAACCTCCTTCTTTGGTCCCATGCACCGACTATGGATACCCCGTCAAAGCTGAGCAGAACTAGAGCTACTTGCTGAGCTTCGGGTTGACGCCCATCTACTTCCCTCTTAGCCGCTTCGCATTGACAGGAAAAGACCGTAGCAGGCGTGTATAACCCGCCTCTGCAGTGATGCCACAATGTTATGCTGTTTACTCTCGACTTTTCTTCTCTCGGGGCTTTACTGCGATGAGCTGTTTGCAGAGGTAAAGAATTGTGATCTTCCCCGTGACTCCTACCTCCGCTCGTTTGCATCGGGCAGGGTATCGGGAATTTATTCAACTTCGCATGTCGTACTACAGAGATCGGGAGACGAGGGTTCTTTTGCACTTTTGCTAATTTGATGTTGGTCAAAACCAGGTCGAGTAGATAAAAGGAGGTGGTTTTCTGCCAAGGTTACACCCGCTCCAGTCGTATAACCCGAAAACAGAACTAAAACTGAGGGACTGCATTGGAAGTACAACGAAAACGGATCGTAAAAGTCTCACGTGTTATTGGTTAATTTTTGCTTTTTATTCGAAAGATCAATCGTATCCTATTGTTGACCTTATCAAATCCGTGTTCGTCGGGAACGGTGCAATCCCTACAGGAAAGCGCTTGCAAGATCCTACTGAAGCACAGTAAACAAGACCAAAGAATTCCAACAGATCCCATACCATGGCGTAGGGTTGATCCGTCGCCAGAATCACAATATCAATCGGCGAGGTATGATTGGCCACGCAAATGCCCTGTGACGTAGGCTTGTACTGGGTGTTATGGTACGTTATCGTCCCAGTAAGAGCTAGACTCAGGAGGCGAAAGACAACCAAAGCAACACGGTTGTAAATGCGTCGCTTTAGCGGGCCGTCGGGTATGAAACCGACAATGGCTGTGGCCACAACCATGAACGACATCTAATGAGAAAGAGAAGTATAGAAGAAAAGAACATAACTACAACCCAGAAGAGAGTAAGATTGCGGCATTGGAGGTAGAGAAGCGAGGCTTTGGTGGGATGGGAACTGGCCAACAACGTCAGACGTTGGATAACATCTAACACAAGGATGCGGAATTCAGACAGGCAACACTTTGGACGTTATTTGAAAGTAATGCAGGATATTTCTATTTTGATTTTTCAAGTGCAGTTTTTTCGTTATTTGTTATGTTTTACAGAACCATAGCACAACGAATAAATAAAATAGTGTGTAGCACATTTTGATACATTTATTTATTAAAACTGCGAAGGCTTGTGGTATATGCTAAGAAACTTCTGACAGTGCAGTTGCCAAAAAACTTGCAGATAAAACTTCTTGGATAGAGTCCATAGAGAGTCTGGTCACTACGGGGACATAATCTGACAGATGTTTTCTGATTCCTGCCAATTTCACTTCGTTTGGCCAGAGGCTCCATGCAAGGAAAAAAGGAAAATCACTCTCATAAGGGATTTGCATTTAACCTAAAGATTAAAATTTAACATTTCTTTGCGAACTTCACTTCGCTTTGAGCGAGAAGAAGGAACTTATTTGCATTTTCCGGTAAACTGAAGCGAAATTCGCAAGACGAAATGAACTTCGCACTACAAAGCGAAATTTAACCCCAGTAAGAACAAGGTATTTCCGCTTCGCTTTTCCAAAGTCACTTGCCAGGGAAAAGTGGGGCTTCTGCATACAGAGCATGGCTCAGGGAAGCGAAATTCACTGGGCGAATCGAAATCCACCCGAAGTGAAAACGAGCTTCAGCGTCTTCTATCACTTTTCTTTAGCAGCGACGCGAACATCACTCTCTAAGTTTAGCCGGAACCGCGTCAACCGCTGGGGGGGGGGGGGGGGGGGGATACGACACAAAGTTCCGGATTCACCCTTCCTAAACCGATCGCCTGGTTCGCGAAATAACAATAAGTGAATCCGCTGAATTCCTGAATAAGCCTGTCAAGCCCCTCTCCACGGCTCGTCTGAAGTACCCTATTTCACGGTCATGGCACCAACCAACACGACGACGGGAAAAGCTGACAGTCCGGCTCTTTAGGCCGGAGGCTGCATTTTCCATGGCAACCGTTCGGCAATTTCCTTGGCTTACGCGGTGATGCAGGCGCGCTCAGAATTATACCCAGAAGTGAACAAGGGGGTAAAAGCAAGGTCGCGTAAAACTACTTACCCCAATAAAGCAAATAAATACTCGGGAGGGTAGGAGGATACAATAGCGGAAAAAGAATCCAAGCATCCAGATTACCGTGAGACGAACACTGATAAACTCGTATCTGTCGTTGGTTCTCGTAAGTAGATTCCATGACTGAAACAAAAGACGAATGGTAATGTCTCTGCTGAGCACTCGCGGGTGTACATAACAGAGCTCTGAGGGGGGGGGGGGGGGGGAGCCGCCTAGGCAGCGTGCAGCCATTAGAAAGGGCAGCACAGCTACCACCAGATAGCCGCAAAGACTGTCAAAGAAAGCTGAAACTCATCATCTGAACTAACATTGTCATCCGCCTTCCTAGTGTTCATCTTCTCTTCGCGGTCGTTCTTCATATCGTACATTCGCTCAGTAACTCGGCTCAACCGTTACACGTGATTTTTTTATTGATTTTTTTACAGGAAACGGTGAAGGCACCTGCCGTGTTGAAAAACACTGACTCATTATTCAATTTGTCAGTTAGAAGCTCAATCAGTAGTCCACTCTTTGTTAAGTAGTCGTCTCCGCGCAATGACATATCCTACCCGTTTAACTATTCGGAGGTGAATCCTTAAAGGACCCATCGTACCTATAGTACTAATGCAACCTGCTTCCGCAGCCACTCCATCCATTCTTGAATTCAAAGAGATCGTTCTTCATATCGTACATTCGCTCTGTAACTCGGCTCAACCGTTTCACGTGATTTTTTTATTTATTTTTTTACAGGAAACGGTGAAGGCACCTGCCGTGTTGAAAAACACTGACTCATCATTCAATTTGTCAGTTAGAAGCTCAATCAGTAGTCCGCTCTTTGTTAAGTAGTCGTCTCCGCGCCATGACATATCCTACCCGTTTAACTATTCGGAGGTGAATCCTTAAAGGACCCATCGTACCTATAGTACTAATGCAACCTGCTTCCGCAGCCACTCCATCCATTCTTGAATTCAAAGAGATGTTTCGGTATTTCCGATGTGTACCATGCTCCAGATGACTGTTTACAAGATGTTTATTCATAAGAGAAACCGGTTATTTAAATGTTTTCGTGTTCTTGCAAGATGTCAACGGGCCTGAAGAAAGGCTTAAAACAGCCAAAGCCATGGGTAATTCGTCATAAGCAGAGCTCACTTCTACAGTATTCAACAATTTTATAATATTGGAGCATAAACAGTAAAGTGTTTTTTAACCAGTCACCCGTCAGTCGATCTGAAGGCGTCGTTTTAGACGCGGACTCACTCAACCATGTTACCAAATATTAAGAATACTCCTGATAGGACCTTCAATTGACCCTTAACCTATTTTAACGTGACGTACAGTAGAGGTATGCTTATTTGAACACCTTTTAACGGTTCCACTACCTTGCCTTTCTTACTTGCATATAAAAATGTAAAATGGAAAATAACAAACTTGATATCAGCTATCAGCCAGCTATTTCAGGGCTATCCTGGCACAAACTTGAAGTAGAAACTCAATTAACTTTCTTTGATTTTGAATTTACTAAAAGGTCTTTCCTCTTCTCAAGGCATCTGCAGGTTCGGACCGCCATGCGTTCCTCGTGGCAAACTTTTCAAATTATAAAAAGCAAACCAGGTGTCAGTTGAGTCACTTCCAGCCATGAATTAAGAAAATATTCAAAAAGTGACAATGAGTGGTTATTACAAGTATTCATAGTAAAAAATGTCTGGTTTGGGTTTTAGTATTTTCTTCGGCGATCGTTCACTGTTAGCAGACGTTGACATAAGCATACCTCTACTGTAGGCCATCATTCACGTGAGCCATCACTAACAATATGCGTCAAGAAACATTACTCAAACTAGCTCGGCTTCGCAACAGGGTGTGCGGAGTTAGACCGAATGTTGTTACCGTTTACCTTGACCCAGAGAAAGCCTGGGTAACCCGGCAGTAAAAATTTCCATGTTTTGTAGGCATATTATGTTTCATTTTACGTTGTGTCCATACCCTTAGTTCTGCTGCAACGAATCGCTGTGTTACTTCATCTTCGATAATCGCCTCGGTTCCAGACTTAACATAGTCAAGGATGTCTGACAGCTTGTAGTCTTTTTTGAAAGTTTCGACTGACATATTTCGGGGAAACTGAAAGAAAACGATGCATGTTACTTCACTGCATCTGAACTGAGAACCGTTAGCCAGCAGCCTCATCTACACTGCAGGACTAAGCTGTCAGTTTTTCTGTGTTTTGATACTGCTTTCACAGACCTTTAAGGCGTACTTTCGCCGTTCTTCGGAGACTCCCTGGGGAGTCGAGGAGAATCGCGAGAACAATGGTAGTCATTTTCTGAAGCATCTCCGAACGGAAAAACACCGAGTACATGGGAATGGTTTTGGCCGGATTCCGGGCGAATTACTTTCAGGGTAGAAAATAAAAGGTAAATCAAGTCTGAAAAAAATATCTCAATCACTTCGAGTCATCGCGGTAAAGGACAGACGGACGCACCTAAAAAGAAAACTTACTGTGTTCTGTTGATTTGTAGTCTTAACTTCTGTATTATGATGTTTACAATCCAAATGACAAGTACCTCATCATCTGCTGTATTGCGAATTTCGTTTTTTTGTAATTTCCGGGTATAGCTGTAGCAAACTACCGTGTATTGAGGTGAATATATGAAGAGAATCTCTGGAGGCAATATTTGTATCTAAAAGACAATGTCATAATGTGCATACTGTCTGATGTGCATCAAAAGAAACCTTACTGGGAACTTCTCCTGGTTTAACGTCCTTCCATTTCTCAAGTTGTGATTGGGGTCCGGTGACAACACCAGGTCATCTCTGTCAATAAGAGGGGATCCAGAGCCAGTTGTCCCCGATTCCGGTGTTTGTGGCTCACTATCCTGTGTTGCACCAGTAAGGTATGCTTCTCCTGTGTTATCCTTACTGTTACTCCGGTAGATTTTATCTTTTTCTGCCTTTTCAATTTTCAGCCGGCCGTACTAGAAAAAAGAAAGTTGTCATCTGCTGGGTTCGAAGTCACCTGAATGGCACATACGATGTTGTACCTGGAGACAAAGACTGTTCAGGAGAAAAAATAAATTAATTTCTTTGTCTCGTATCGCCGTATCCTTGAAAGGTTAAATGAAAAGCTTACCGGTCCAGTTTCCTAACAGAGGCATGCGCTTGCTGTGTAAATATTCAAACTAAAGGTGTTCTTCCGCGCTCCCGCAAACAGTTTGTGACTCGGCTGTGGCTCGAAAAGAGTGTTTCCGCGATCGTATATGCGGCCCAGGACTGTTTCCGCGACCAACAAGGTTTTGGGGCTCGATTTTGACACAAGACTGACGAGCTGAGTCTCGATTTTGTGGCTCGAATTTGGTCGGAAATTCAAAATTAGCAGCAAATTTGCAGCAGAAATAAAAAATTAGCTACTTTATAAAGCATACAGACCTAAAACTGCGGATACTTTATGCACCGAACTGTAGGGACGTAAGACCGAAGTTTTATTTCTTAAAATAAAAAAAAACTGATTTTTAGATATTCTGGATTACCATCAAAAACAGGCAAAACGGCGTCTCCACGTGTTTCAACTTGTGGCTCCACTGAGTGGCACACAATCGTGTTTCCGCGACAAACAATCAGAAGTGTAAAGTGTGTAGCCCCCAACACGGAAAAACGCCTTAAGATAGGTGACCATGACCATCGTACCTCTACTGTACTTTAGGCGTTTTCCGCGGTACCACAAAAAAGCCTGTGGTTCGGTTGTGATAAAAAAAAAAAACGAGGTTCCGCGACCGTTGTGTTGCCACAAGCCTGTTTCCGCGACCAACAAGGTTTTTGTGGCTCGCACTGCGGCTCAAATCTGACAAACAACTCTTGAGTTGATTTTCGATTTTGTGCCTCGAATCTGGCGGGATTTGGCCAGGATTTTTCAGGCAAAAACCTGATATTCCATTGACTGAGATGCCAGACAAAACGGGGTTTCCGCTGGTTTCAACTTGTGGTCAAGCGTCTGGCACTCAAGTCTGCTTCCGTAACAAACACCCTGAAACGTGGGGACACAAATATGCCACGGAAAAAAACGCTCTATGGTTGGAGAAAATGAGTGGGAAAGAAACAGTAATCAGATCTGGCAAAAAGCAAGTTTTGAAACTTCCGTTTGTTGGCATCATTGGGACGTAGAGGAAATTAAGCTTGGAAACCTTGAAACAAGCTTGGAAAAGACTTGATTCCGCTACGAACGTATAAGGCTAGGCCAAAATGATGAGGCAGAAACACTCACTGGACAAAGATGCGCCATGTGCCCATGAACAAGAAGCGGGGAAGTGAAATAACCAATTGTGTTTTTCCCCTCTTTTTAGAGTGCTTAACCTTTTGCGACCGGATATAACAACTCGCAACGTTAATAAAGTGGATCTACAGGCCGACTTGAACATTCAATCTTAACGATTTACACTGTTGCTACTGCTACAAATCAGGGGCATTATTAAGAAAGTTAAAATCATTGGGAGTGAGATGTAGGGCTAAGGCGAACTAGCCATAGGCCAGCTAATCAAGCGCGACTCGTACAAACTCCTTGTCTGGACTCACAAATCTCAGTAACACAAGAAAATCTTTATCTGTACTAAAGTAGAGCCAGCAGAGCACTACATTATTTTTGTTACAGCTGCAGGAATTTATATGGGAGGCTACTAGAAGATTCTGTGACTAACTATGAACAACACATTACAGGCCATTGCCAACATCTTACTAAGAAAAATATGGATATATCAGCTTGATATGGATATATGAGCTTAGTTTTGTGCCGTCGTTTGTTAAGTTGTTTAATGCAGAGTCGATGTTTTAATCTGCAAAGCAGTTATTAATTGTATATGATACAATTAATACAATTAACACAATACGGCGGTCCAATATTTCTACCATTTGTTATCCTTCTACAAGGTCTAGCTTTTCTATTCGTCATACAGGTGTAAAAGTATGGAATTCATTGCCTGAAACTGTTAGAGTGTCCGAAGATAGGAAAGTTTTTAAAACAGCTCTAAAAAGATTTATGTTATCTAGCAATTATATTTCTTCTGTCTGATTTAATTGATTCATTTTCGTTTGTGCTCGGAGGAAGATCTGACCCATGTCGCAAACCTTTTTTTATTTTTCATTTTTTCTTTAGTCATATGTCTGTTGTCGTAAATTCTAGTGTTGTCCTTAAATTTTAGTGTTGATGTGTGATAGTTGTTTGTTTGTTTTTTCTTTACAATGCCTTAGGCTAGAATTGTATTAATAATTTTTACAAACCCATCAGAATTAGTGAAGCGTCGTTTTTTATGCCACTGGCATGTCAGATGCTTTTGAGAAACTCCAGGTTCATTCATATTTGCTATTAAAATTGTACCTTATATAGCGTACTTTGATTTTGTGTATGTTAATTTTAACTAGTCGACTGACTTATATATTTATTTTATGACAACATAAACTAATAATTGGCTCTGTCCATTGCATGGTTTTGAATAAAGTGAAACTGAAACTGAACTGCACAACATTACAGTTCAACCACAGTAACCAAACCTCAATAGCTTACCTCAAACAACCAAAGAAGAAACTGGATGTATTTCCTTCTGAAGCCCGTTGTCCAACCAAATGAAGTGACGAGTACCAACAAACCAATCACAGAGACAAAAGGAATAAGAAACACCACAGCAGCAGTTAGGGCCAATGTTTCCAAGGAAGACATTTTGTGTATGCCTGGTGTTAGCCTGCTGGATACACCTAAACATAAGGCAAAGTTAAGATGGGATAAGCTAGCCTAGCTAAAATTTGCAAGAGCAGAAGTTCTACTGAGACTTATTGCAGTCTACTCAAAGACATAAAACAGAAATAGACATTGCTTCAGCTTAAGCTGACTGTGAATCATATAATAGCTGACTGGACGAATCATAGCTGACTAGAAATAGGCTTTACTTTTGCTTAATATTCCATTTATGCTGTCCCTGGCTAAGAGTGGCAAAATACAACTTGAGCCCAAGCTGACTGGGAAACATATATTCAAACAATGGATAAAACGATACGTCAGCTACAATGCTTCGGCAGCTATAATAAATACTTCTTGAGCCCAAGCTGACTGGAAACATATATTCAACAATGGATAAAATGAATAAGTCAGCTACAATGTTTTCGCCGCCAAAGCATATCCCTTTTTGAATATAAGTATGACAACTGTTTGCGACAGACAGTGGGCTACATGCATGGTGCATCACACAGAAATATGCTTTAAACCTTTATAAAAAAAAGTTTGTTTTAATTATAGATTCTTTTTTTTCTAGCTTAATCTGCAGCATTGTATTTTAATTCCTTTTCCGCTATGTTAAGCATAGAAAACCATAGGCTTCATATCTTCAGCTGGCTATGCAATGGCCATGGTTAGGCATCAGCAGATAATGACCACTTTTGTATATTTTACTCATGAGCTTCAGGCTTAATACTAAACAATTAAATTAGCCTATATGCATTAGAACCTTTTCCATTTTAAGCCTTAACCCTATCCCTTAACTCATTAACTTTAAAGACAGTTTTAAAATATTCTATTTCTGCTTCAAGCCAAGTTTACTCTCTATTCTTGACACCTGTAGCTTTTCCTACCAGCCAACTGTCATAATATTATGCCAAAACTAAGAGTAAGCCTACCTAAATTCCCTTCCTTTGGTCATTAATTGCACAGTCTCTAACCCCTTGCCAGTCGCTCATCATTCTCTTTGAAGGAATGTTGATTTCAGGATTCTAAATTCCCTCCATGAGAGGTAAGAATCATCTGTGAATAATTGACAGAGGCATACTTATGATCTGTTAGATATAAACATACAAACCATTAATCCTTGCTAAAATTGTGGATGTTTTCTTTCATATTTGGTTTTCTGTCTGAATCAAAATGGGTTGCAATATTGTCAAAAGGAATGCCTTCTTGATAATGTCAATCTTGTCTTACCATGATGGTGACACATAGCAGAGAGTGGATTGGAGTAAAGCAAGAGCTGATGATTAGATTTGAGAACTTAGACTTAGAGAACTGAGAACTGAGAACCAATTTAAGGTAATTAAGGTAATTTAAGGTAATTAGCTTAAGTTTACATCATCATGAAATTTTTACAGCTTTTAAGCTTTACTGGATAGGAGAGCAGAGTTTATCATAAACTTTTTATGCACCTAATATGCACAAAGTAAACTGGTGAAATACAGTATCTGTCCTGTTCTTTCTTTAAAGAAGGTTAATTTTTTGTTTAGTTAGGGATTCTCAACATGTCAATTCCTGGTCAATACATTTCAGCCTAAGTGGTTTCACCAGGTGTTGTTTCTTCACCAGGTTGAAAATTCGAATGGTTGTTCAGATTCAGGCCTGATTCAGACAGTTTAGTGAATAGACAGCTGATAAGACAATAAGTCAAATCCCCAGTAATGGCAACAATGCAACTAACTTAGCCTATTAGTTTTTAGGCAGGAATTGAGCATTATATTCTGCTCAGCCAACCCTTTTTCCTTGCTGACTGCTGGAAACAACTAGGTCTAAATAAATAAATAACCTATCCTAGCCTAACCCTGCTGGCCTGGTCTAATCAAATAGACCAGCAAATAGCATTCAAATGGGATCGGCCAAAAAGAGGCATGGCATGGCACCTGCCATGCCTCTTTTTAGCCGATCCCATTTGAGTACTATTTGCCAGTGTAGGAAGCACAAGTACTAAAAAGAGGTACGAAAACTGAAAGGGCCCTTTCAGGCTTCATAGAGAGAGGCAGGAACTATGTTCTAAACTGGTTCTAAAGTGCCTTCTTTTATTTTAGGTTAGGCTCTGGAGTTAGAAACTCTCACTTACATGTCTACTTATACTACTTTTATTACTCGTGCCTCCTGGACCATGCCCAGCGTTGCGATAGTGATGTTTTGAATTGTAGTAGACAAATGTACTTCCCGGGAAAAAATGTACCAGACTCCAAAAAAATGTCTCATCTTCATTTACGGTACTCTACTAATCTAATAGTATCTTTCTTTTCGCTTATTTTTCTTTCCTTCCTCCAGTTTTCTTTTCTATCCTCCTTTCTTCCCACCCTTGTGTCTTTGGGGATAGAGCTTGGCAGGAAGGAGTGCTCTCACCAAATGTGCCGATCGAGTTAAATTAGTTCTGCGAAACCTATGTAACTAGGAGCTGGAAAGTCATACAAAATGTGCCAGAAAGGAAAAGTGGAAATTCGACCTGGATCCTAGAGCCATACGGACACAGAGATGCCTCTTCCGAGTTAAAGCTCTAGGTAAATCATCAAAGTTAGTACGATAAGTCAAGTAGTCAAGTTCTTTTTCTTAAATAGAAACTGTACTGAATTTGTACCAGTTCGACGGAACTGTAATGATTTTCTGACTTTTAAAAAAAGTTGTACAGATGCACAGGTCAGTCAAAAAAGTACTGAATTTGGTACAATTGTACCACCCATCGCAACACTGGCCATGCCTTGCCTTTTAAGTCGATCCCCGTTCGAATAGTAGCCTACAGACCAAAAGATCCAAAAATAGGCAACTTCACTTTAAAAGTTCGGTCAGTTTCTTCCTTTTCTTCTCTAACAACTGACTCCGAACTGAGCGATTGAGGAGAAAGCCATAAAATTCAAATCCACACCGTGACGTGAGACATAATCTCAGCGTTGCCACAGACCCAAATTTTCATGCCATTAGGATCTTTTTTGGCTAAATACTCAAAAGATTCCCTGGGCGAGAAAATGGTTTTCATCATCGTGTTCAACATGTCTCCGTACCCCATAATCGACTATCACATTAGCTGTTTAAAAATATTTTGTTTGTCCCTTAATTTGAACCCCCTCCCCCACCCTCAAATATAGGGCTACAGAGTCCATTTCCGAACTTGACCTGAACTTTAACCAACTTTCCGGTTTTTGCCGAATTCCGGACGAACTTACCGAATGTTTTGCAGAAAAACATTCTTTTCTTAAGGAAAAACGACTGTTTAGAAAAAAATCGTCTGATTATCAGAACAAGACCAAAAGTTTCGATGGGATCCCAAAAAATCTGATATTTGATCCAGACAATTGGGTCTTGTCTTCGCCAGATCCAGTCTAATCAGGCTAATCATCAGAGAAAATCAAGTTCAGATACATCTTTATAAGCCATATCGATTTTGACGATACTGACCAAAACTTCCTGCTTTACTTCTGCTAAATTTCGGGTTTCGCCCGAATTCCGAGCGAACTACTGGTCCAGCAAAAAAAAAAGAAAATTCAGGAACGAATCCAGCGGATCTCTTTGTCCCTATAAAGAACATCTAATCAACTTTTAATAAGACTTTGACTTAAAAAAAATTCCGGATACAACCGGATTCCGGACTAATTATATGTCCGGGTAAAACATGATCGTCATATACAGACTCAGCGTCTCTTCTTACCCCTAATCTGTCATCTAATCAACTTCAGATAAAACTTTCGCTTTTAACAAACTTTCCGGTTTTGGCCGGATTCCTGGAGAACTAATTTTCCGGTGAGAAAATGGTTTTCACCATCGTGTCAGCATGTCTTCTTACCCTTAAATAGAACATTTAATCAACTTCAAATAATACTTTTAATTTTAACCAACTTTCCGGTTTTTGCCGGATTCCGGACGAAATACTTGTCCGGCAAGAAAATGGTTTTCACCATCATGTTCAGCATGTCTCCGTACCCCAGAACCGACTATCACATTAGCTGTTTAAAATATTTTGTTTGTCCCTTAATTTGAACCCCCTCCCCCACCCTCAAATATAGGGCAACAGAGTCCATTTCCAAACTTGACCTGTACTTTAACCAACTTTCCGGTTTTTGCCGAATTCCGGACGAACTACTTGTCCGGCAAGAAAATGGTTTTCACCATCGTACTCAGCATGTCTTCTCACAGTAGCTGTTTAAAAATATATTGTTTGTCCCTTAATTTGAACCCCCTCCCCACCCTCAAATATAGGGCTACAGAGCCCATCTTCGAACTTGACCTGTACTATGACATTTAATCAACTTCAAATGCAACTTTTACTTTTACCCAACTTTCCGGTTTTCCCCGGATTCTAGACGAACTACTTGTCCGACAAGAAAATGGTTTTCACCATCGTACTCAGCATGTCTTCTTACACTAGCTGTTTAAAAATATTTTGTTTGTCCCTTAATTTGAACCCCCTCCCCCACCCTCAAATATAGGGCTACAGAGCCCATCTTCGAACCTGACCTGTACTTTGACCCAAAGGATCCTCCCAAAGTTTCATGAAAATATCTCAGTCCCTCGAGAGTTATCGTGCGGACAGACGGACTGACAGACGGACAACTTTTGCGATGCCATAGGTATCCCTCCACTTACGTTTTGGGATCCCAAAAACGGACTGTTAAAAAAATCGACTATTTTGGCGAAACACCGACTGTTTTGAAGAAAAATCGACTGTCACCGTAAATAACCGTAAGGAATGTAGGATCTTGGAAATAATAACGGATGGAAAGACAAAGTATTCGACTGGCTAATGCCTGGCATAGCTCAAGAAAGTAAAGGCTTTATCTAATCGCTACAGGTGAAATTTTTTAGATTTTCCTTTTTTTCACGAAACAAATAAATGGGGCACTGATTTTACACTTTTCAGACTAATGACGTCACTTGGGTAGTTTGTTAAAAACAAGATCCATGTCGAAGCATTCCGGCTTTCCCCGTGTTCCCCGTTGCTTTCCGTACGGGGAGCAGTGTTGGGTTAAGTTTACTTCAAATTTGTACTTAGGTATTAAGTATCAAGTACTTCAAGCTTTTGTGCTTAAGTATCAAGTACCCGACAACAAATGTACTTAAGTAGTACTCAAGTCAGGGGCGTCACTATGGGAGGGGGACTCCCCCCCAAAGGTCTTGAGAAAGTACCTTTGTCGGGCACAGAAGAAATAGAATTTTGAATGGTTTTGTCGAGCGTCGGTCGACTCGTCGGCACATCGAGTTCTTTTTTAACGCAAGAAATAAAATCCTGCATAAATTTTTCGTGCATTTTCGGGCTTTTTGTCGGGGCCTCGGTATTCTCCACGGCATATCGAGTTCTTTTTAAGATCCCAAAACGTAAGGGGAGGGATACCTATGACATCGCAAAGTTGTCCGTCTGTCCGTCTGTTAGCACGCTAACTCTCGAAAGGGTTGAGACATTTTGATCAAACTTGGCATGAGGACTCTTTAGGTCAAAATACAGGTCAAGTTCGAAGATGGGCTATATAGCCCTATATTTAGGGGTGGGGGAGGGGTTTGAAATTAAAGAGAACAAAAAATTTTGTTTAAAATTTATTTTTTTTGCCGGACAAATAGTTCACCCGGAATCCGGCGATCACCGGAAACTTTGTTCAAAGTAAAAGTTTAATCTGAAGTTGATTAGAGACTCAATTTAGAGGCAAGGAGACGTGCTGAGTCCGAATATGAAAACTATTTTCTCGCCGGACAGTTATTTCGGCCAGAATCCGGCCAAAACCGGAGATTTGTTTAAAGTAAGTCTTATTTAAATTTGATAAGATGTTCGATTTGCGGGGAAAAGACACACGACATTCGTATATGATAATCATTTTCTCACCAGACGTATAGATCGCTCGGAATCCGGCTGAAACCGGAAAATTTATTAAAAGTTAAAAACTAATCTGAAGTTGATTAGAGGTTCTATGTAGGGGCAAGAAGACATGCTGAACTCGTTTTTGAGATTTAGTTTTTTGCCAGAAAAGTAGTTTGTCCGGAAACCGGCCAAAACCGGAAGTGGGGCAGAAGGAAGGAAGGAAGGAGATACGATGTAGGCTATAGGGTAAACCAAATGCTGATCCATATTTGAATATTTGACAGCCCAAAATGGATATCTGAATATATCTGAACTTGGTGAAATTCAGCTGGCGTATCCGTTTTGCACTGTCAAATACGAATTTGGTCTTCTCCGATTATTACCACTGGCCTTAATCTGTTTCTAATAAAAGGAAAAATGTTCAAAAAGTCTGTTCAAGACCGAATATCTACAAGACCGAATTGTCTGGGGCAAATATTAGAATTTTATGATCCCATCGAAACCTTTGGTCTTGTTAATAAGGAACATAGAAGGAATCAATCTTGTATGCTTTTGTCGGGCGTCATCGTCTGGTCGGCACGTCTGGTTCTTTTTATACGCAAGAAATAAAAGCATGCAAATATTTGTCGGGAAAAACACAGAAGAAATCGAATTCGGCATGCTTTTGTCGGGTATCGGTATTGTCGTCGGCACATCGGGTTCTTTTTATACATAAGGAACACAGAAGAAATAATATGTTGTACGATTTTGTTGGGCGTCGGTATTCTCGTCGGCACAGAGGGTTCTTTTTACACGTAAGAAATCAAATTCTGTAAGGGTTTACCGTGCGCATCCCGAAAATTTTAAGTTTCGTCGAATTAAATCGAATTCCAAACGTTTGTCGGGCGTCGGTATTCTTGCGGCACATCGGGTTCTTTTTATACGTCAGAAATCAAAGCTGCGTTCGATTTGACTCCTCCTTGTCTCGGCCCTGTCTTCTTGTTACTGCCCTGTCACGGTTTAAACCCGTTTTGTTTAAGGGCGATTTATAATTTGGCAACTATAAAATTCATAGTTCACGGTTCCCTTTCTTGTAGGTTTCCCTCCTTTTAGTATTCGAAAAACTGGTAAGCTGCACAGTTCCGTTCCGTTCCTCACAAGTTACCGACCCTCACGAGAGACTAAACAGAAACAAAGCACGGTGCAGCTTGAAACTTTTTCGAATACTAAAAGGAGGAAAAGGTGAACTTTTACAAATGCAAGTTGCGGACTCCTCATAAGATACTAAACAGAGGAAATGCTTGCCAGTTTTTCGAATCCTCCATTTCTGGTAATTTTTTCCCGTTTTAGTTTGCCCTTCCAGCTTTTAGTATCTTTGCCTGCTTTTCTCTTTGCCTTTCCTTTCCTGCTTTTAGTCGATCCCGAATTTTTCAGATACCACGATCAGCTACCACATCTATCCGACACGTTGCCAGATACCACGATAACTGCGAGAACGACTTTAGACCATGGTATCAGACACCATGATATTTGCAAAAACGCAAGTGTGCCAAGTTTCATGGCCCTAGGTTATCTGGAAGTGCAATGCCCGAACTAGCGAGAGTCGCAAGTGCAGCAAAGAACGACAGACATTACGATCGCTATTACAGCACTGAAGCCCAAGGCTGCAAGTGTCATAAAACGTTTCTTGTAGCTTCAACGGCAACCTGTCAGATTGAAAATGATGTTCGTCTTCATTTGAATTTTTTGCCAACTACTAAATTCCTTTTTGAAGAATCCTTTTTCCCTATCTAAAAAAAGATGTTGTCGAATCAAAATATACTTGAGAGTATTCGACATTTATTGGTACTTGAGGGCTTCAAGTACCTTGTTATTTTACTTAAGTATCAAGTATTAAGTACTCCCGGAAAGCTTACTTAAGCAAAATCAAAGTACTTTGATTTGTACTTAAGTAATACTTGAGTACAAGTGCTGGAAGTACTTCCCAACACAGACGGGGAGTACCCAGGAAGTGACTCCCCAGCCCAGAGACCCAGAGTACGTCTGTACTCCCTGCTGTACTCGGTAAAAATGGGAGAAATACATACTGAAATCTAAATCCATATCTTAAACTTGATTTTTTTCACTGGACAAGGAATTCGTCCAGAATCCTGCAAAAAACGAAAGTCTATAGAAGCTGTATAGAAGTGAACGTGATTTCTGATGTCGAGCTTTAGTTTGGGCTTTATGGTAAGAGCCCGGCAACGCTGGACTAGCCTGGACTGGATGGAATTCATGGAATGATTTGAAGTGAAATTGAAAATCCAGATATGACTGAAAAAGTAAAGCTGGGAAGAAGGATATCACTGTTAAAAGATTCTTTAACTTTTTCTGCAGGCAGGATCTATTTGGTAGATGGTTTGTAATCATCCTGTTTAGTAGGCTGGGGCATTTGAGAAACTGGGTGGATCAGTCCACAGGTCCAAAAAAAGGTAGGCTAAAGGATTCAGTGTAACCAGTCTAGAACACTCTTGTAATCACCTAATCGTGCGGTTTCCTCTGAGCTGGCCATCTGGTAGTCTCCTGAACTTGCTGCTTCCCTCGTTACAGTCCAACCTCGTCTCTCTGCCTTTTCCACCGATGTGTCTGCCCAGTAATCACCTGAGCGTGCTGTTCAGCCTTTACTGATGGTTATGTGCGCTCCTATTGCTGCCAAAACTCCGCAGTGCGCTGTCCAGCTCTGACTCACGATCTGCCTAGACTTTCCAACTGGGATGGAAGCCGCTCAGTCAAGTATTTAGATCGTCTAGCCTCCTTTTCGAATTGACTACCAGGATATGGTTTCGTTCTGGCCTACTTTAGTACGAAAAACACCCAACGAACCAAAATGAATCAGCGCTCTTATCGCAACTGCTCTCCCACCTATTTGATCGCAAACAATAGCCTACACAGACTTGTTCTTACCCTCCAGCAAACTTCTCCTCTGTAATTAACCCATAACCCTTTAACAAATTAAAGATTACGCAATTCCAGAGGCAGGTCCTTGGACGACCGTAATCAAGTATCGGTTTCATGTTATCCGTTCCCAACCATGTGAAAAACCAGTGTTGGGTATAGACATTTCTGGACCATTCTTTGCTGTCAAATAGGCCATGGCTCATTTTGTACAAATTAAGATGAACAATTCAAATATGATTTTGCATCATCTTTATTTGAGAAATTTGAAACAGCTGAGTAGGAAAGGCTCTATAATGTTGCGTTAGAAGAGTCTGTTTAAAACATTTTTGATGGTGCAAATGGATACGTCAGCTGAAAAATTCAGCTGACGTATCCGTTTGCATCATCAAATATGATTCGCAGTCAGCTTGGGCTGAAGGAATATTAATCTATTTAAAACTTTGAACAATGTGAAAATTCAGTTTAAATATATTGCTCCAGCTTCCAAGATACAGGAGCTCCCTAACCTCGAACTGCATTAGTCTTTACCTCAAAATTGGCCTCAAGACATTAAAAGGAAATTTCTCTGTAGTAGCGTACAGGAGAGATACCTGATCTTGTTTTTAAACTACCTCGAATGTTGCCGCAAAAATGTTAAAACGAAATGTACATGCTGTCCTGACAGTCAAGAGGCAAAATTCGACTTTTTAAACAGTCATGTGTCCAAAAATATTCAAAATTCTGTGCCTTTTCTTTTTTTTTAAGCTGCTTTGAAAAAGGATTTCTGGCTATTGACTTTGGTAACTCTACCTTTTTCATCATTTTGTAAGTCTGTGCGATGAATTCGAGCTAAGGTTAGAATGAGGTGATCTTGTTTTTAAAGAAAAATATGTACAACAAGAAATATTGAAGCAATTTTTATTTTTCCAATATGTAAACCATTCAGTTAGCTTCAATCTAGTATGTTTGTCTCTGGAAATTTGAAATCTTGTCTGAGGTTGGATACCCTCCTGTACTCCTAACTAGGTCCTAGACAGTCTGCCACAAACCCCCTTTTTTGGATACCCCATGCCTAACCCTGGATAGCCTACAATATACGGAATCCTAGATACCCGAAACCTACCCTAAACCAATAAAATATTGGTGATTGTGGTGAAGCTCAAAAATCAGTCATATATTTGTACATTCGGGTTGTCGACAAAACGTCCCCATTCGAAACGTCCCCTGGCGAAACGTCCCCGTGACAAAACGTCCCCATGACAAAACTTCCCCACGACAGAACGTCCCCATGGCCAAACGTCCCCGATCGAAACGTCCTCTGGCGAAACGTCCCCGGCTTTTTTTTTTCGCTGAGGGATAGCTCGGCCCATGACTATTTCAGCATTTAACTGATCGTCAAGAAACAAACCAAAGTGTTGCTCCCGCTATAGCCATTTCTCAAAGAAAGCGCAAAGATGTAGTAGTTTGTAAGTTTCGTTTTATCTTTTATTTAATTTGTTTATTTGTGTGTTAGTTTACGCTGCGATATAACTCACTGATCTCGCTTTTGTTGGATATTTAATTTGGTGATATTCATTATCAAAGGATTTTATCAAAGGAACAAACCCGTCTAACCTAGATTTACTATGTCTCTCTATCTTACCAATCCTTCCATCCGCTTTCGTTTCCTCGATTCCCATGTCATTTTTATCTAGCATGGCGGCAGTACGCTTATTTTTATATCTTCCTTGCTTGACTCTCTTTGAGCCACATTTCTCTGAGGAGCTTATTGGTACTCCTCAGACTGTTCATGTTGCTTCAAACAACCTGTAACTGATCAGTTACGAGTCAATTGCAAGGCATCTTATACTACATATTTTAACTGAAAACAATACATTTATGAAGCAACCGGTCCTATGTTCGATCTTTCCTGTTCATAAGGAATGTTCCCACATCTGTAAGGTACACTCTGAAGTTGTTTTACCTCGATCATGCACATTAAGATCGAGGCGAACTTAAAATCTATGCTTGGGGACGTTTTTTCATGGGGACGTTTTGTCACGGGGACGTTTCGCCAGGGGACGTTTCGTCGGTAAGCCGTACAGCCGAGGTATGCTTATTTGAACACTTCTGTAACTGTTTCAGTACGGTACCCTATTTTTTTCTCTTGCTTATAAAATAGTCAAATGGCAAGAAAAAATAACAAACTTGATATCAGCTAATAGCAAACTATTTCAGGATGTCCTGGCACAAACTTTAAGTTTGAAGTTGAGAAAAATTAATTTATTTAGAATTTAAAGGTGTGCTAATTTTTCTGTCTGAAGAATCTGTTAATGTGAACCGCCATCTTCTCTGTTGAAGGTACGGACCAGATCCAAATTGTGAAATGAACACCAGAGCCTCTTTTTTGTTGCAATAGTGCTGCACCATAGCTGCTGGGCACTTCTTTGCTTGCGGACAAGATGCATTTTTGGATTCACTGCCTGCAAGATTTCTTCTTGGTTGAAGCAGCGGTAGCAGCACCTTGCAGGGAAGCACGGACTTCGTCGGTAAGCAAGTCCGCGATTCTCGAGAAGTGCTGCCGTTGCTGCCGTCTTCCTCCGAAGCACTGCAATGCAAAAACGAATGTAGAAGGAATCAGCCCAGAAGTTGTGCTTCACTGCTGAAGTAAAAACGCCATTTAGCAGAAGCGGCCGAGAAGTGGAGGTGCAGCAAGCAATAAAAACGAAGCTCAGGTGGCAGTTAACAGACAGCTGACTAAACAGACAGCAACATTTTCAAAATGAGATGAGTGGAGTAGGTGGCTGAAATGGATGTGAGCAAGTTTTTTTGCAGTAAAAGTTGCCTGGTATGGATTTTTGTTTTTGGGATCCCAAAACGTATATGACATCGCAAAAATTGTCCGTCTGTCTGTCCGTCTGTCCGCACGATAACTCTCGAGGGAATTGATATATTTTGATGAAACTTGGTGGGAGGATCCTTTGGGTCAAAGTAAAGGTCAAGTTCGAAGATGGGCTCTGTAGCCCTATATTTGAGGGTGGGGGAGGGGTTTCAGATTAAGGGACAAATATTTTTAAACAGCTAATGTGATAGCCGATTATGGGGTAAGAAAGCATGCTGAGTACGATGGTGAAAACCATTTTCTTGTCGGACAAGTAGTTCGTCCGGAATCCGGCAAAAACCGGAAAGTTGGTTAAAAGTAAAAGTTTCATTTGAAGTTGATTAAATGTTCGATTTAAGGGTAAGAAGACATGCTGAACACGATGGTGAAAACCATTTTCTCACCGGACAACTATTTCGCCAGGAATCCGGCCAACCGGAAAGTTTGTTAAAAGCGAAAGTTTTATCTAAGTTGATTAGATGACAGGTTTAGGGGTAAGAAAAGACGCTGAGTCTGTATATGACAATATTTTTACATATAATTAGTCCGGAGGCCGGTTTT
The DNA here is from genome assembly GCA_030848855.1 of Branchinecta sandiegonensis. NCBI lineage: Eukaryota > Metazoa > Arthropoda > Branchiopoda > Anostraca > Branchinectidae > Branchinecta > Branchinecta sandiegonensis. Next base: position 15,797,173 of record JAUPMV010000007.1, on the reverse strand, counting down.
AACCGGGATTTTTTTAAGTCAAAGTTTTATTTAAAGTTGATTAGATGTTTTTGGGATCCCAAAACGTAAGTGGAGGGATACCTATGACATCGCAAAAGTTGTACATCTGTCTTTCCGTCTGTCCGCACGATGACTCTCGAAGGGATTGACATATTTTGATGAAACTTGGTGGGAGGATCCTTTCGGTCAAAGTACAGGTCAAGTTCGAAGATGGGCTCTGTAGCCCTATATTTGAGTGTGGGGGAGGGGTTTCAAATATAGGGGTAAGGAGACGTGCTGAATTCGAATATGAAAGTTATTTTCTCGCCGGACAAATAGTTCACCCGGAATCCGGCAAAAAACGGAAAATTTGTGAAAAGTAAAAGTTTAATATGAAGTGTATCAGAGGTTCGATTTAGGGGCAAGGAGATGTGCTGATTCCGAATATGAAGTTATTTTCTCGCCGGACTATTAATTCGGCCGGAATCCGGCCAAAACCCGAGAATTCGTTAAAAGTAAAAGTTTTATTTAAATTTGATAAGATGTTTGATTTGCGGGTAAGAAGACATACTGAATTCGTATATGACAATCTTTTCTGACCGGACATATAGATCGCTCGGAATCCGGCTTAATCTGAAGTTGATTAGAGGTTGGATGTAGGGGTAAGGAGACATGCTGAATTCGTTTTTGAAATTTAGTTTTTTGTCAGACAAGTAGTTTGTCCGGAATCCGGCCGAAACCGGAAGTTGGGCAGAAGTAAGGAAGGAAGGGATACGACGGAGGCTATAGGGTAAATCATATGTTGAATCCATATCTGAATATTTGACAGCGCAAAACAGATATCTGAATAGATCTGAACTGAGAATTTTGGGATCCCATCGAAACCTTTGGTCTTGTTTCTTGGGCCATCGTTCACTGTTAGCAGACATTCGCATAAAGGTACCGCTACTGTAGTGCAGGACTTATGAGTGGAGTAGGTCAGGACTTATGAGTGGAGTAGGTCAGGGTTAGGGTACCTACAGGTATCCAGCATTAGGCATAAGGTATGCCGAAGGCTTGTTATACTCATAGTTTGGCATAGGATATCCAAAATCAGGAGTTGACGATAGACAGGCCATAGGTTATTTAGATTTTGCTTCTTGACCTTTTTTTACTGCACTTATGCCCTTGGGCAGTGCATCTTGCCCCCCCCCCCCAATGTTGTCGGTCGGTCGGTAAAAAATAACAGGGTCGGCGCGAATTTTCCGTAAAAACAGTCGATTTTTCATCAGAACTGTCAGTGTTTTGCAAAAATAGTCTATTTTTTCTTAAAAACAGTCGTTTTTTCTGAAAATCAGTCTTTTTTTGTCAAAACAGTTTTATCCTAAAACACACTCGATTTTTTTTGTAAAAACAGTCAGTAAAAATGTTCAGCTAGTCGGTAAATACCTTGTCCCAAAACATTTGGCTAGAAACGCCTTTGATTTTATTTTTTATGGCAACCGAAACCGAATATGGTCTTCAGGTTCTAAGAATGGCAGATTTGATGGTATCATTGGCTGCTGCTTTTAATCCTTGGTGGACTCATCGCCATTCACACAGAGACTTTTGTTCCCTCTTGAAGACTTCTCGCAAAAATGTTTCATGTCAGGGCTGTTAATTTTTCTTCAGTCACATCAGATTTTTCGTTTTCAGGATCGAATCATAATCTTGTAAGGAGTCTTATCGCAGGAGCTGCAAGTCAAGCTAAAGAAGCCACAATTGTCACATTTGACTGTCACAATGGAATACAGAATATAGCAAAAGATACAGCCCCCTCTGTTCGAACTGTGAATGCCTTCATCAACCCATTTAGTGAGCCTGTAAATCTGCTGCTGAACCAGAAACTTGGAGAGAAATCTCTGATAGTTCTTGACACGTTAACAACTCTATCGATGACAAGTGGTTTTCGAAAGTCCTTACTTCTTATGGAGAAACTGAAAATAGGTAAAAGAACAGTTTGCATCTTTTGAATGTCGGCTTCTAAAGCGAACTACTGTATTTATCGATAGTGTAAAAATAATATGCTCGTTTCATGAAGCTGTGATGCTGTTTGAGCATTCTGCTGCCTCTCCATGCTAGGTAGCAGTTGGTTGAATAAGCAATCGTTGAGCACAATGTGCCAGTAGCATGTAGCAGCAGTAGGCCTATACACGGATCTTAAACTCTTTGCATAAAATCTTGTTGAGTACTGGTGTGTGTCCTTGTCCCAAAAGACTTTTCAGCCGTCACTAAATCATTCAATGATTTTAGGAAACGTTATGGTGATTGCCCTTATACATCCTGACTGCCACTCATCCACAGAAATGTCCGAACTTCAGTATTTAGCTGACTGCGTTTACTCAACTCCAAGGTCAAGTGGGAGGAGAGAGGACATGGTAAAAGTGAAGTGGCGGAAGTCAAAAGGGAAAACACTAGAACAGGTCAGAGAATTTCCTGCCTTCTGGCTCTGGCCAAAGTACGCCAAATCACACTTGCTTCCTGCCAATTTTGGTTTGTCTAATCAGGGGGGGGGGGGGTTACAAGCTCAAAACATATAACAGGCTAATGCCCCACAATTATATCGATTAGAAAAAAGAACAACGACACAGCATCACAGGTTCAAGAAGTATTAACGTGCATCTTTAAAAGATTATGCAAAAGGTCATAACAGGAATAAAATAATAAATAAATAAATAATCGGAATTCCATCATGCTTCATATCAACTTTCTCCAGGAGAGTCACGCCTCGGTATCATAGCAGCTTCTGACGTATGTGCTCAAGACAAACTTAAACTGAGCGCCGCAGGCAACATTTTTTTTTATCGGAGCCAAATTGAACCTACTTCCCATACAACCTTTCGTCAAACGGTTCGAATGTATCCAAAGCTTCTATCTCTCTTGGATCGTTCGTCGTCAAATCGACAGACTCTGTTCGATGGCTTGGCATAACATTCAAATCTTCATTGTCAAAATTTTGCTCTTCCGTTGCTCAAGAAGTTTGTAAATTTATTCGTACCGCCTATGGGCGCATCGTCCCCAACCGGGGCGCTATAATCGTAAAGCTTTGGGAAATTTGTACAGCACCTTCTGCGCTCCCTCTATACTATTTCGTTCTGGTCTCATGTTCTGAGAAAGAAGTAGATAAAAAAAAAAAAAAAAAAAAAAATGAGATCGTATTATTTCAAATATGAAAAGCACCTGCTACACTGGTCGAATTAGGCTATGTCATAACCATACATTAACGGAGAAGTCAAGATGCAAGTTTTACCCTGGTGGATGTTTGCTCCTCGCTTTAAAAAATCATGGACAACAGGGCCCAACAGCACATGATGTTATCCACTGCTTACTTGACAAAGATTGAAAATTAATTCTGTTTTATTTATTTTCTTTCACTTACTCCGCTTTTTGGGATCCCAATGGAGGCAGGGGCGGTTCGAAGGGGGGGGGGGGGGGGGAGGGAGGGGGTGAATCCCCCGCCCCATGCTCCAGAGAATCTACTCTCAGTCGTATGTTTTGAGCTTGTCTGTATGACAGTCCTGTGTTTTGAGCTTTTCAGAATGACATACAGGCAGTTACCAAACGCGAATTTCACCCACAAATCACATCAACCGCGAATTTCGCCTGAAAAAAACCGTTTCTTGTCGTACTTTACGAAGGGATTTTCTAGTCGTAAATTAGAGACAGTCGTAAGTTTTGAGCTTGCCAGATAAAGGCAGAAAAAGCAGTTAGCTAATCGTGAATTTCGCCTTCAAATGACCTGATTCTGGTCGTATTGTTCCAGAGAGATTTTAGCAGTATGTTTTAAGCTCAGATTCGCAGTTTAGTGTTCTCAGTTTGTCAGAATCACAGTCGTAGGGAACTTGCCAGAATGTGACATCGACCGCGAATTTTCCCTGAAAATGACCCGTTTCTTGTCGTATTTGCGAAGAGATTTTCTAGTCGTATATTAGAGATAGTCGTAAGTTTTCAGACTGCCATATGAAGCAGTTGGGTGAATTTCGACAGCAAATGACCTATTTCTGGTCCGTATGGTTGTATAGAGATTTTCTAAAAGTCATTACGTTACGAAATATCGTGTGTTTTGAGCTTGTTAGAATGACAACTTTTCAGAGTGACATAAATGCCATTACCAAACCATGATTTCCACTCTGTGGCAAATGATTTCCACTCTGTGGCGCTTTGCTTCAGTCGTCATTCAGTCGCGCGCGACCGCAGACACAAATATTTATTCATTCCGGTGTGCACAGAGATATACTCGTCTGACAGAGTGAGTGAGAACTATACACAAACAAAAAGTTTCCGGCAGAAAACTGGATCGGTCTCTCCCGTGCGTCCGTGCGATGAACAACTATTCAGCTGATTTTGGATCTTTCGTACCTGACGATGTCGTAGCATTGGGAGTGTGGTGATATGTATTGACGTTTTTGAATAGAGATAATCGACCTGATACCTGAGTATACCACCACCCTCCCTAATAGCACTGTTATGTCTATGCCAACAAAGCGAAAACATTACTGTCCTGAATGCCGCTACCAAGTGACTACAAATGCTGTACAATGTCGGGCGGGTTGCAATAGGTGGTACCATGCCGGGAAGAGTAGGTGCGCGGGCATTAACACGAACGATTATACAGATCAGTGGTTGTGCGTTCAGTGCACGACTAAAGCCACCAAGCAGAACACACCCAAACCCGCTGTTTCTGCGCCAACAACCACTCTGCGTACTTTAATGCCTACCCGCCATTCTACCCGAAGTCCCGCTCCTGTGCCCTCACAACCCCAAGCGTTCCAAATCGGAATTACCCCAGAGTCAAAAACGAAATCGTCTTTCAAGCCGATTACTTATCCCCAAAATGGGAAAGTTGATGCCCCCACTCAAACCGAATACGCACCCGCTTCCGCCGATGATAATGTTGCTGCGTCAAGTGACACGATAAATTAAAAAGTGAAAACAGTGAACTCAAAAAGAGCCTAACTACTGCACTTGCTCTCAACTCTTCTCTCAAAGAGCATCTTGAACTTCAGGAATTCCTTATATCTGACCTTCTAAAATCAGCCTCCATTTCCCCTATGGCTCAAGTGAACATTGCCGCTCCATCTGAATACTCCACATCTGCACTATCACAAAAAGCCTCCAGCCCCTCGACGCAAGCTTTGAAAGAAAATCTTACCGGCTCTGAAATAATCCAAGAGCTGATTCGTCTGCTGTAAGTGAATGTGTACCTATCTCGACCTTGACACTCGGTACTCCGAGCCCTCAGTCGGATTACGATGTTACATCACCAGCATTCAGTGCAAGTGTGGTTGAATGTACTGAAAACGAAGCCCCGCATCTCGAACTTCAAAGTGACCTTCAGAAATCTGTATCCATTTCCCCTGTGTCTCCAGTGAATATTCCCGCTCCATCTGAATGCTCCACACCTACACCATCACAAGAAACCTCAAGCCCCTCGACGCAAGCTTTGAAAGCAAATCCTACCGGTTCTGAAATAAATCCAAAAGCTACGTCATCTGCTGTAGGTGAATGTGTACATATCGCGACCTCGACACTCGGTACTCCGAGCCCTCAGTCGGATACTGATGCTACGTCACCAGCAGTCAGTGCAAGTCCAGGGTTGCCACATAAGAAATATCTAGACAGTGACTTTTGGCCCGAAACAGAGAGTGAATTGGGAGTGAAATCTATTTTCATGAAAATATGAAAATGACACATCTTAATTTTACTCTCATGAAAAATACTAGAAATAGTTACTTCTGGTCGGAATCCATGCTGCAAAAATGACACATTTGGTCGTTTTCTAAAATAGAGTGATTTGTATGTCCTACGTAGGACAAGAGTGACAAAAACAAAATATAGTGACAATTCACACTATTGTGCGACATGTGGCAACGCTGTGCAAGTGTGGTTAAATCTACTGAAAACGAAGCCCCGCAGCGTGAGTGTTTGCCGTCCGCTTCTGATCATGCTTGAGTTGCGTGCTCGTGTGAAGTTTGCTCGTTTTTTTTCGGATGCGAAAATAAAAATACTGCGGTTCGTACTAGCGATACGCGCAAGAGAATTAGAGAGGACAAGAAAAATCTCCCGTGTCGATTCGTTGCCTCTGGTTATTGCGCCTTCGGCGTTCACTGCAGTTTCCGGCATGATCAATCTGTCCGGACAAATATGAACGGGACCCACCAAAGCGTAATCAACGCCCAAATGTGAAACCAGTCGCGGGCAAATTTTTTCCGTCGGGCAAGTGCAATCGTGGTAGTGCCTGCAAATTTCAGCACGTTTCGAGCGTACGTGATATCTGTAGAAAATTCAACAGTGGTTGCTCCCTGCAACCAAACTGCAAACTGTTACACGTACGTTACCCCAACCAGTTTTCGAGTGTTTTTTCAAATGATGTTTTGTCTTACCTACCACACCAGTTTGAACGAGGCCTGGCGCATAAACCAAACTACCGCCATTACCGTACGCCTCCTATCAGTACACCCTTCCCACCCCCACCCCCCATTCCTCGAAACGAATCCCCAGCGTTTTGACAGCTGATTTTTTCCCCCCCTCCAATTCAATTCAGTTCAATTTTATTTTCAAATCCGATACAACGGTCAAGCCGATTTGGTAGTTCTCGTCCATATTAACACTAATCATATACGAAAGATAACTCTACACTAGTTGGGGTATAACAAAGACTTGTCAAACATAACACAAAATATTCAAATCTATATACAATTAATAATGCGAGTTAAAAAGGTTGACAAAAGCGGGAACAAAACTTGTTAGGTAACGAGTCGTTGTATGTTTAATTGGCTGCAATTCGGGTATCGGCTGGGCTACCACTCTCTCAGGCCTTACTCTTGCCGCTGAAAAATCTGGGGGAGGATATCACGTAGTGCTGGTGTATTCAAGATTTTAGTACCGAACACTAACGAAAGTTTTTCACGGCGCTTCAACAGGGTTTCTAAATTATAAATATTAAGGAGGTCTATATACGGTACTTTAGGGGACTTGAAACTACAAGGAGGGCTCTAAACTGTATCCTGTCAAGCGAATCAGACTGTTCACGAGTAATTCCAAAGTGCCACACGGGGCAACAGTATTCCAGAAATGGGCGTATGAAAGAAAGATAAACTCTTAGGAGATGCTTTGGTGGGACTCCATAACGGGATAATACTTTGAGGGAACGGAGGGACATGTTACCTCTGCTTAGCATAACTTCAACCTGTCTATCCCACTTCAGATCCGCCGTTATGTGAACTCCCAAGAGTTTAAGTTCCTTAACATGCTGAGAGTGAGGAATTGGAGGGGAAAAAACAGGGTTACTTTTTAAAAAGGACATTGTTAGAACCACCGATTTCTCCATGTTAACAACCATTTGCTCAGCAGCAGCTTCAACACAAATATTATCTAACAATAATTGGGCACTGCGTGTTATATCACTACGACATATCTCTAAAATGTACAAGTGTCCGTCCCTTCAACTAGCCCCTCCGTTTCGTATTCCACCTCCAAATCTTGCTCCGATTGCACAAACCCCGTTCAGGCTGATGTAAGTAGCCTACTGGTACTCCTACTCTTTTTAGTGCTTTTAATTATCGTACGCAAATTTTGACGCAAGATATAGTATCCCAGTTGATAATCGTTTTTCGAATCTGGAGAAAATGACCGAGCTTGAGCTTCCCAACAATCTTAGCATAGGGTTGCCGCTTGTGACGGACTAAGGTGTGGATGAAAGATTGGAGTCAGTCTCGGAACCGACATCAGTCTCTCCCCTTCCTCTCCCTCTCCCCCTCCCCCATGATGCTGCCCCGGGATCGGTGGGAGGCAAGAAATTTAAAAATAAAGCGATATCCCGTGAATTCAATGATAAGCGTTACGTGTTTCCTTTCTTCCTCTACAGCAATGCGGAAAGTTTAAACCTAGAAAAATTAACTGAACTTGAGACCAGGGCCCAAATGCTTGGTTCTTCCGTTATCTGTGTAACCGAGGTTCATCGACAAGATTTAAATTTATTAAAAGTTCCAAAATTCTCTTCTTTTGTTAAACTTCGCCGCGATGACCAACCCCTTGGGAAGAAAGGAGGAGGAGTTATGACCCTTGTACATGAAGATTTTAAACCTCAGCTTTTAACTATACCTTTCCTTGATGAAAAAGATGAAATTTTTTGGGTGAAAGTACAACCTAAGCGACTCCCTAGGCCGTTCTCTGCGGTAGCGGTGTACGTTTTCTACTATTCACCTGGTCAGCCCGCTGCCGCAAGAAAGGCGTTTTGGGAGAAGCTGCGGGAGTCAACGGATTACATCCAGAGAATACATCCATATTTTGGAGTAGTTATCTTAAGAGATCGTAATGAGCTGGATACTAAATCGCTGGCCAGGTCACTTAGTCTTAAAAGCGTGGTTAATTTCTCGACGACCAAAGGTGGAACTTCTCTGGATATGATCCTGACAAACCTTTCTAAATATTATCAAAATTCGAATAAACTAGCACCACTTGGTGGTAGTTACCAGTAAATGCTCCAGTGGAACCCTTTTGAGAGACTAAAGATTCAATATTCGGTAACTGAGGTTACTTCTAGACCAATCACAGACCCTGGTCTGTTGCAGTTCGGAAACTGGACTACGGAGGAGAACTGGACCTTGGTTTCCGCAGTGAAGGACTTGGATTCCCAAGTTGAGGAATTTCATGGTAAAATTAATGAAAAACTTCTTGAGTGCTTCCCTGAGCGTAAAACTAAATTTTGTTCAAATATAAGGTTTGAAGCCAAGCTGACCATTCATTACGAAAGAAATAAAAAACAGTGATTTTCGGTTTTTTTTATCCAAATAAAATCCAAAACAACGCCAACAGAAAAGTGATGGGGAACCAACAAAACATACAACGATATGTAATTAAAAACCAGAAGAACGATGCGGACTGAAACGACAAAAAAATTCAAATAAAATAACGAATATTAAAATGTGCGTGGTAAAAGTGTATATGTACAAACCTGTGACTATTTTACAATTCTGAATTCTGTGTCTATTTACAATTTACCAATTCCCTGGGAAAGCGCAAAAGCTTTCACCCAGCAATTATATAATCCTTCGCTTTTCCCATCACTATACAAATAATTTCACCAGTGTTGGCGACGCTTCGAAACAAGACGTACCAAAAAACACCCGAAAAATGTACCAACTGACCAAAAAATTGTACCACGTCCAAAAATTTTTGCCGCGCGTTGCGCTTCGCGCAACACGTGGATCGTTTTCAGTAAACAGTAACCTACACCAGAATACAATTTTTTTACGCATTTCTTTGCTGAAAATGCTTATCAGACCCTTCTTTCCCCAACCGAGGTCAGGTTGGGTTCAGCCCCGAAATTAGCACAATATGGGACATGACTCAGTTATTTCATTGACCTGAAAAAGTGACATAACAGTCTCTTATTTTTAAAATTGAAACTTGCATTTAAAATCCATGATTTTGAGCGTGCTCCACCCTACTTACTAAAGTTACTACGCATGACGTCACAAATGTTGGCTTCTTGGCGTCAAGCTGGAACGCATTTTAAATTTTCTGTAAAATACCGCTTCACGGGGTAATCCAGCCAATCACGTTACAGATATCCGTAGCTAACACGCGTACTACGCTTCCGAACATGGTAAGCAAAATGTTAGGCTACTATTTGGAACAGTCAACGTAGTAACTAAAGTATTTTCAGGCAAACTATACAACGAAAGCGACAAAAAATAGTGCACTAAAGCTTATCATCCGATTTACAAAGAAGGGCGGCACTCGCAGTTGCAGATTTTTTATACCTTCTTCAAGTATTTCGCCAGTTATGGTGTGTCACCATGCTCATGGGGACAGGGGCGGTTCGAAGTGCTTGGGCATGGAGGAGGAGGGCTGACAAGCTCGAAACTTGCGACAGGCTAATGCCCGGCGAATATACCGATTATAAGCAGTACGAGCTGATGGCAACTATCGCAGCACCCCAGTAGAGCACTAGGGGTAGTAAAGCCGAGCTTATTACATATATAATCTGACCTTCCGCAAAATAATTATACTCTTCGGCGTATCTAACGAAGATGGAATTTAAAATGCACCCAAAAAATGTCTTGATCGAAACAGTTACTATATGTATTATAAAAAAAATACAAGCAAATCGATCTCTGCTTGCTCGGTCAGTCAGTTTTCCTTGACAAATACAAACAAAAAATTTCATTGTACCATATTGTACCAACTTCGAAAATTGTACCAAAAAAAGTGTGATTGTGCCATATTATACCAGCCGAATTGAAATGTATCAAAATGATACAATTGTACCGCTGTTGGCAACACTGAATTTCACAGAACTTAGACTCTTCTGACCAGATTCATGCGCGCGTGAAATAGCCTCCTTGCTCTGTATGCCCTAAGGGGTGCTATGGGATAATTACGTATTCAGCGCTTGGTGAATTCGCATCTTCGCAATGTTTGCTGCATGTCTGGTCGGTCGAGTATTATTGGAAGCGATGTTTAAAGTAATTGGTAGGTTTGGTGGCACACAAAGTGGGGTTTGAGGGGGTCTTAGAAATTCGGCATCCTTTTCTAGGAATCTATTGTACAGTGGGTTTATACGAAACTCACCAGTATGTCTGTCTAAAGCTAAGTCCCTTATTTCGTATTTTTTTATTTCAAATGCTTCACGTATGAACTGCCCCAGGCCTGTCTCTCTCCCTATTATTTATTGGTTCTGTGCTCGCACCAGCACCTGTCTGATCGCCTCCACGAGCACAGAACCAGCATAGACGCAACCCTTCGGTGCCAAAACGGACCCGAGAATTTTTCTAGTGCTCTAGCTGAACACATTTATGATCACCCCGAGCACAGTATCAGATTTGATGAAAGCAAAATAATAGGGAGAGAGACAGGCCTGGGGCAGTTCATACGTGAAGCATTTGAAATAAAAAAAATACGAAATAAGAGACTTAGCTTTAAACAGAGATACTGGTGAGTTTCGTATAAACCCATTGTACAATATATTCCTAGAAAAGGATGCCGCATTTCTAAGACCCCTCAAACCCCACTTTGTGTGCCACCAAACCTACCAATTACTTTAAACATCCCTTCCAATAATACTCGACCGACCAGACATGCAGCAAACATTGCGAAGATGCGAATTCACCAAGCGCTGAATACGTAATTATCCCATAGCATCCCTTAGGGCATACAGAGCAAGGAGGCTATTTCACGCGCGCATGAATCTGGTCAAAAGAGTTTAGTTCTGTGAAATTATTTGTATAGTGATGGGAAAAGCGAAGGATTTTATTTTTGCTGGGTGAAAGCTTTTGCGCTTTTCCAGGGAATTGGTAAATTGTAAATAGACACAGAATTCAGAATTGTAAAATAGTCACAGGTTTGTACATGTACACTTTTACCACGCACATTTTAATATTCGTTATTTTATTTGAATTTGTTTGTCGTTTCAGTCCGCATCGTTCTTCTGGTTTTTAATTACATATCGTTGTATGTTTTGTTGGTTCCGCATCACTTTTCTGTTGGCGTTGTGTTGGATTTTATGATTTAGTTGTTTTTTTTTCGCTGAGGACGGTTTGCCGGAAGTGCAACCGAAATATCCGTATTTATATTTATCCCTCGCACATCATCCTAGAGGGATAATTAGCTGATCAAGAAAAAATCCCGAAAATCACTGATTTTTATTTCTTTCGTAAATTTTGTTCTAGTGATAAACAAAAATAAAGCGACTAATTAAGCGTAAATTACACCTTATTTGAAAAGATAAAAAAGAGCAAGCAAAAAAAATTGGCAAATGAAAGTAAGTGGAAAATAAAAGAGAGTCCAAGCCTTCGCAGTTCTTCAGTAAAGTTAACAGTCGGACTGGAAAAAGTTCTTAACCAGTTGACTTCATGAAGGAGGAGCCACCAGAGAAAATTGCGAATGATTTAAATGCCCATTTCGCTGCAGTTGTGCAGTCTTATCCACTCTTCCACCTGAAGACCCTCCATCTGAAGACGCTCCACAAAATTTAACTGCTCCTTCAAATGATAATTTAATGCCTGATATTTCTTTGTCAAGTGTAACCCGTAAACTTTCTAAGTTAAAAGAACTTCTGTTGCTCCTTTGGATATTCCAGTTGTTCTCGTTAAAGCATTTGCTAAAGAATTAGCTTTCCCCCTTCAGATAATCTACAATAATATAACGCGAACAGGTTGTTTTCCAAAGAAATGGAAGAAAGGTTTATCACCCCCATTCCAAAGAAAGGAGCACGTAATGATTTCTCTGGTGTACGGCCGATCACAGTTACATCAATTTTCGGCATAATTTACGAAAGTTTTGTTGCCACATGGCTTAAAGAATATCTTTTAAAAGTAACTGATCGAAAGCAGTTTGGTAACATTCCTAAGTGTTCGACAGTCCATTACCTAGTTAATTTGATTGATTTTATTTTAAAACATCTAGATGAACCTGGTAAATGGATAAATTTAATTGCAATTGATTTTAAAAAGGCATTTGGCCTTGTTGACTATAAAATTCTTTTAGAAAAAATGGCGGAAAAAAAATATACCCGATTTTATCGTCAAAATCATCGAGAGCTTCTTGACAAATAGAGAGCAAACTGTAAAGTATAAAGGCCATTTTTCTACTTCTTTACCAGTTTTTTGTGGAGTTCCACAAGGAACTGTGATCGGTCCGCTGTGCTTCCTCCTCATGATAAATGAAATTGCTGCTGGGCTGGACGACAGATGGGAATACGTTGACGATTTGTCCCTAGCGGAAGTCGTATCTGAGGATTTGAAAAGTAACGCTGCCGGTTTCATCGACCAGCTTACCTCAGTGGCGACTGAAATGAATATGGTCGTGAATAAAGATAAGTGCTCGGTTACGACCTTTTCTTTTCTTAGAAAAACTCGGCCGGTTTTCGAACCTCCTATCGACCCTGGGCTCATCAGTGATAAAACAACGCTACTAGGTGTAGTGATCTCTTCTGACCTTTCATGGCATGAAAATACAAAGACAATTGTAAAGAAAGCTAACAGCGCAATTCAAATGCTAAAAACATTGAAAGAGTTTCGGGCTCCTAAGGACAAGCTAAAGCTAATGTTTTGCTCTTTCATTCGACCCTTAGTCGAGTATGCTTGTCCGGTTTGGCACTTTGCTCTTACCCAAGGTGAAACTGATAAAATAGAGCGATTTCAGAAGAGATCGCTGCAAATTATCTATGGCGGTTCCCCCCTACCATACTCTTTTTACCTCAAAGAATTTAAAGTTGAATCCCTTTCTTCCCGCCTCGAAAAACTATGCCGCAACTTTGGCTCCTCCCTTCTCCAGCACCCCATGTATCGTTCATTCCTTCCCCCGCCCTTTGTTCCTGTAAGATCTCGTCCCCCCCCGAGAAGTGGCTGAAAAGGTTCCCAAACTGACCCCAATCTACTGTAACACTATGCGCTACATTAGAAGCTTTGTGCCGAGCTTCGTAAAGCAGTACAGTGATCTTTAGCATTTATCTGCCTTGTTATTTTTTTTTCTTTTAAATTATCTGTTGACAAATTATTTTATCTCTGTTTATGACTACAAAAACATCGTATTTGGGCTCTGCCCACGAGAGATATGTTTTGTGCTATATTATTAAATAAATTGAATTGAATAAATTGAAAACAGGCTGACTTTCGAAAATTTCGCATGCGGTCGACGTTTCAACACTATCCAATCTGGTTGTGTGCAAAAATCTCCTTATCTTAAAAAGAAACATTTTTTTTTAATGGCTTGCGGAGTAAGGCTTGCACATACACAGGCTTTGTAAGCACTGTTTGGCGGGCCTGATGCTTGCACTATTTTTTTTTTTATAGTCTATATTCAAAGTGGAAGCACTACCACTTACCAACTTTTGGGAAAATATCTCATTCCGTTTGCGAGTTGTCGGGGCACGGACAGATATGTGAAAGTGTTTCGCAAAATTTTACTTGCGCCGTCTTTCGTAGTAGCCTACTAGCTATCTGATTGAAATGGCCCGTGGTTGAATGGTGAGGTGTTAGGCCTAAGATTTCAGCCACCTTAGAAGCTGGAAATGCCAGAAAAAGGTCGGATTACAAAAAAAAATCGCCGGCAGCGCTGAGTTTTGTAAATACGGTCAAATCTGCTGCTTGGAATCTGGGCCACGTTAAAAGCAAGAATTTATGTGGGAATTAGTCGAATACTGCCGAATAAAGGCCGATTTAACAAATTTTGCCTGCGGCTCTTTCGTAGTCCTACCCTATTTCTATTTAGTTGAAGCGTGCATCATTTATGGGCGGTTTGAAGCTTGGGATTTGGGGTCTAAGCTACATTAAAAGGTAGAAGTTGTAAAAGAGTAGTTGGATTTTGCTCGGATTGATAAAATTTCACCTGCGGCGCTCACTTTACTTTGTCTTGAGTAAATATGTCAGAAGCTTGTACCGAGGCTTGTCTTCTCTCCAGCGAAATTTGATATGAACCGCATCATTTAATCCTGTTACGAAACTGAAAATTTGGCAGAAGTAAAGGAGGAAGTTTCGATCAGTTTGGTCAAAATTGTATGACTTATAGGGGTAAACACACATGCTGAGTCCATATCTGAACTTGATTTTCAGACGATTAGCTATTTGACCTTAATCTGTTTCTAGATTTTAATAGTAAAAATGTTCAAGGAGTCAGGCGAAGACTGGAACTGGTGAGGACAAGACCCAATTGTCTGGATCAAATATTAAATCTTTGGGATCCCACCGAAACCTTTGGTCTTAATTCTGCTTGTAAGGTGGCTCAGATCCCGAGCAGCAGCTCCTAAGGCATTTACTCAAGACAAACTTAAATTGAGCGCCGCATGCGAAATATTTTAAATTCGACTCTTTAGTGGTAAAATTCAACTACTTCCCGTCAGGGGCGTCACTTATGCAGTGGGGACGCCCCCCCTCCCAATGTTGCCGACCGGTCGGTAAAAATATAACCGCGGTTTTTCGTTAAAAGAACTGATAAAACGATCGGTTTTTTTCATACAAATTCTCTATTTTAATGTTGCCAAGACCGCAAAATCTCAAGCTTAAAATCCCATTTAAACGACGCACCCTTCTACTAAATAGAAAATGAATCTTAGGCCTAAAACCTCACCTAAATGACCCAGCCACCCACTATATACCGAATAGGCTACTATGAAAGACGCCGCAGGTGAAAGTTTTAGGTAAGGGAAAGTAAGGGCTGTTTATGATATCCCAGATCTGTCCGTGTCCCCGATAACTTCCAAACGGAGTGATATTTTGCCGGAAGTTGGTAAATGGCAGTTCTTACACTCGGCTCTTTCTGAAAAAGGTACTGGCCACCCCGAATAAAAAAGATTCCATGTAGATTTGTTTTGAATCTAGGAATTTGAAAGGTCGATTTATGTTAAAACCTTTCTCAGCTAGACATTTGAAAAAACTAACTGCTTTCATGCTAAAATAAGGAGATTTTTTACAAAAACCAGATAGGCTGGTGTCGAAACTTTGCACCACAGGCAAACATTTTGAAAATCAGCCCTGCTAAAATTCAGAGGTTTTGGTACAAAACCAGTTGCGTCAAAATTTTGCGCAACAGGGTGAAAATCACAATTTGGTAACTGCATTTCTGTTGTTCTGACAAGCTCTAAACATACGACCGTCATTCTAGCAAGCCCAAAACTTACGACTGTCTCTAGGATACGAGTAGAAAACCTCTTCCTAAACACAACAGAAAAACGGGTCACTTGCGGCCAAAATTCACGATTTGGTGTCATTTTGGCACGCTCAAACATACGACAGTAGTTATGACAAACACAGAACACACAACTGTGAATCTGTCAAGCTCAAAACGTACGACTCTTCGTACCCATGTGACTAGAAATTTAATTTGGAGGCGAAATTCACGTTTGGTAACTCCCTTTCAACCCCGCCCCCCCCCCCCCCCTTCGTCTATGTGGAACATGGGATAGGGTCTGTTGTGCATGAACTCCCGTTGATGACGTATGTCCGTGTTGTTATCATTTTCGTTCCGGAGAATGTTATAATATCACAATACGGCGCTCGCCCCTCCTCTTATAATCATAATTTGTAATAACTCACTGGAACGCTACCTTTGTCCCAGTTGAGTCGTGATCACTGCTCATCAGCTTGTGGCAGAAAGGAGTGAATCAGTACTGTCTACCAAAGGACTGCAGAACTAGCAGGAAGAAGTTCATGTCCCTACTGCTTTAGATAGTCATAGAGCTGGAACAGTAAGCCAACTAGCCTAGTAGTAAGTCAGCCCGGGTGGTTGGGACTCCTCTAGTGACTAGTGACGCAAACCTTAGATTAAAGCATTTTTACATTACAGGTAGAAAGCTACACCTTAGACACTGCTGGTTGTATCGCGTCTGCAAGGGTATTGGCTAAGGAAGAGCTTACTAAAGAGGAGGAAAGTGAACCCCTTCCGTTATCTACCTTTCGA
This sequence comes from Branchinecta sandiegonensis, assembly GCA_030848855.1. Taxonomy (NCBI): domain Eukaryota; kingdom Metazoa; phylum Arthropoda; class Branchiopoda; order Anostraca; family Branchinectidae; genus Branchinecta; species Branchinecta sandiegonensis. The sequence goes on along the minus strand of JAUPMV010000007.1, from coordinate 15,780,775 downwards.
TTCGAGCTCTCCTCGAAGGAAGAAGAGGATAGGAAACAACTGGTCCTTCCGTACTTACGGTGAGTTCAAGATCTGAGGAGGTCGAGGCAGAAACTAACTTTTGGTTACCGACCGTCATGAGTTCTTAGGACAACCATTCCCTAGCTCTCCTTTCCAGTAAAATACCTTTGAAGATCGTTTTACTGGCCTTTAGCCCTATTAACTGATGGTCAGCGACTCACTCTTCCGAAATTTTGTTCTCGAGATTAGGAAGCAGTTCCTCCATCAACCGTATAATAGGCTACGGGATCTGGCTGTCTCGCGTTGCCGCTTATGCTGAGCCACTGGGTCAGCCAGCTTGAATATTTTTCGGAGTACTGCACCGGAGTACGAGCATGCACCTTCCTTTTAAACAGACAGTCAAGGAGAGTAAAAAGCTCCATAACATGATGGTTCGCACTTGTAACGGCATGATTAAAGTTAGGGCTTAGTAGGACTGTGATCATCATATGTGATCAAATCCTTGCTTTACAACCCTTGCACTGCATATCTTGGAAGAATTAATCATTGTTGCTGTCGGGTTATGGTCACGTTGCTTGGAACTTTAGAGGGTTAATCATCTGTCCTTGGTACAACTTAGGGTAGACTAGGCTCCTGTCCATCGGGTCATTATAAAGTTGCTTGGGACCCTTATTTGTCCTGATATTACTCAGGGTAGGTCTAAAGGGTTAGAGGCCTTGCTCACACCCTTCTACCTGCTGTCAGTTCGATAACGTTAAACTCATGAATGCGCATCACTTCTGTTATTACTGTTTTAAGTGTTCTCTTTTCGCGAAACATAGCGCTTAAAAGGGCCGTAACAGAAATATTCTCGGCATCCCTCACAAGGATGCCCATCCAACTTCTTGACAGTGTAAAGTTGCATCGGAAGGTCAAACTGGGCACGCAGGCAGCACGAGACACGAGCAAGTCTAATGCCCAAACAATGACAATGGATGTTGGACGTAAATGCTTGTCCTCTGGTCTTCATAGATCTCTCCTACCGGATTACGAAGCCCCAAACCAGATTGGCTTCGCGCTGCAACCCGTAATTGTACCAGGCTTGTTCGCCCCGATATCCACTCTACTGACCGGTATCTTTCGTCATTAGTACCATATTTCGTAAACTATTTTTATTCTGAACTGTGATATATTCGTTAATAATTGTACATACATATAAATATTTTAAGGTAATTATTGAGAAGTGATTATTAATTTAGCCGTGTTAATAATTGTGTGACGATCCGACGCTAGCGAGTAATTATATGAGCTATTCAGGAAATAAACGTTGTTATTATTATTATTATTATGCTGTCCGTCTCCACACAGTTTTACTGGCGGCAGCCTAAGTAACACAAAAGCGCTAAAGAGAGCGAAGTTTGGTGGCGCCGGTGACAGTGTAGTAATGAAAAGTCATGTAAATACAAACTGTGTGATCACTGATCCGTAGACTTTGCGCGAATGTAAAAGAAAAAGATATTGTAAACTTTAAAGAACCAGCACGGGCATGCCGATGAAGACATGCAAAAAGGAAAGAGGTCGATATGTGGTAGAGATAATTTAGCTTCTAGTCTTCTTGTGATCGCAGCTTAGTTGGCATATTTGTGTTATTATTAATTTAGTGATCAAAACGAGGAACATCTTTTGAAGTCTTTTTTTTACAGGAAACAGCCAGGAGGAGAGCAAAGGACCGGTCAGATATTCTACGAGCCGGATGCTGGGGATGATTTTGATGACGAAGACCCCGACGACGATCTCACTCTGTGATTCCAGAACCATACATACCCTTAAAGCCTATAAAATTATGATTAAAACTTGTATTCTCCCTTCGGTACAATCTGTTCAAATCTAAGCATCACTGCGAATATCGGTGTCGCAATACTCTTTCACAAATCTAGTGGTAAACCGCTTGACGTTCTTGGACTGTACGGTTTAATTCGTTCAAGTAGAAATCAAAGAATTATTTACAATGTCAAGCTTTTACCTTTCCAGAACTTGATTTCACAAGTAAACTTAATCTCCTACACTCAACAAAAAGTTAACAACAAAGAGACGGAATAACCGGGCACGACATACACCATTGTTGTGGTAAATTACTCGAACATAGCCACACAATACGTAATACACTGGAAGGTCATAATCTTATTTCTTCTTCACTTTGTCTTTCTCTTGTTTGCTGTTCGAGTCGACGTTATATCTCTTGATCACTTCTTCAATGGTGGGCTTGTGGTCGAAAATTTTCCCGATCTGGTTCTTACTTTCGACAATCTGATCATGGATAACCTTACACCTTTGTAGATTTCCTTTAAGTAATTCAATAACTCGATCAGTATCTTTGTTTCGCGTCTGGTTTTCCATAGACTGAAGAATCATCCGAAACCTTTCCCCAGCCTGCGCCTCCATGTCACTGATATCCGACAGCTGTGATTCAACATGGTAAACATTCCAGCCGCGAACGGTCTGCAAAATCTGCTTCTGATTCGCCAGATCAGTTACAGTAGGCCGTTTCTCGTCCTTTACCTTGACATCACTATACCTTTGAAAGTGGTTCTGGCACGGCTTCCACGAGGGCTTGTATGTTTCAAGAAGGGACATCCGAGGGAGTTTCACATACGGGGAAACATCATCTGAGGTCTCGACTTCCATTTCTCCTGAGACAGCTGATTCCTCTTGTCCTGTTGCATCGTCTGAATGCTCACTCTCAATATCTTGTACTTGCAATAGCTGTTTGCGCCGCTTTTTACGAGGACTAACATCCAAGTCACTCACTGCATCAGCATCAATAGAGCTTACGAAAACTTCAATACCTTCCTCTGTGAAGTTCTGCTCAGGCCCTGGGGGTGTAGCATTCAATGGATGGATGCCAGTAAGGACTAGGCCAGTGCCGAAAACAGAGGTCAGATTTCGCTGAGCCTTAAGCGGAGTTGCTGCGACATCAACATCCCGTTTCCGCAATATTGTTGGCCTTGGTGAAGCGCCGACTTTATTGGGTGTCATCGGTGAATCAATGGTCATTGTTAAAGAAACGGCGTGAGATGGGTTCATCGGTTGTACTGAAACTCCTGCTTCTGGTTTCGAACCGCCTTCGTTTGCTGCTGCGCTTATAGGAGCATTCACAACACAGCCAGGTAAAACGGAAGGTAGTTGGGCACCTCCACCCGTACTCAGATCGATAGCTTGTGACGTTGGGTCGCTCTTTGAGAATCGTGGTTTGTCGAAAGTCAGAGCAGATGCCAACATTGGACCCGTGCTAATAGGCTTTGCTCGAATAGGACCCAATTGAGAGGAGGTGTACGGTGCTGGAGAGATGAGAGAGCCAGTCCTTATGAATGGAGCAGTAACGGACGCTGGAGTGGTAGAGCTTTGGGACACCAATGACCCAGGAATTACCCCAACTGCTGACAGAACGGGTTTCGCAGACGTCACCAGAGAAGAAGAATTTCCAACGGCCTTAATCGTTATCATGGAAGGTGTTGAGGCAGCCTGAACTGGAGACGCGAGGCTTAGTGGTACAAGGGTCTGGGATGTTGCCGTTGGACTCGATCTCATGGCGACTAAAGAAGGCCTTATATGTGCAGGGACAGCCCGGATCAGACCAATCCTGGCCTCTGGCAGAGGCGACTGTCTTGAGGAAGGAGCAGATGCATTAGTAGTCGTAATAGTAACCGACGTACCTGGTCTGCTAGGGGGTATTGTCACTCTGCTCCCAACCGCCACACCAGCAGGAAGCCGAATGGTAGTTCCCGCACTACCTAGTCTGGAGACAGGAATTGTTGTTACCAATGGTCTTGGTTGCGGCTGCTTGGAAGATTCTGCTTGAGAAGTTGGTTGACTTCCAGGGAAGAGTCCAGTGGAAGAGTGAGGGCTGAATGTCAACACAGGACTAGGTGAGGACAAAACCCATTGCCCACCAACAACACTTGGTGTATGATTCCTCGCCCGCTGACCATTTGGGGCTAAGGGTAAAGTTGCAACTGCTCTCAGAACATGTCCCTGCGGCTGAACACTTCCCCCAGTTCTGGGACTGGTTTGCGGTACAGCTCTTACAACTGGCCTAACCCGCAGTTGCTCACCAAAAGTGGCAGGTGTTCTTGAATGGGCAGTAGGAGCTTGCAAGTTAAGTGGTTGTGTGACTGGGACGGTTGATCGCTGACTCAGGTCATGAGGAAGATTACCAGTTGAATCTCCCATAATACCCTATAAGTATAAACAAAATGGATTTTAATTTCCACACCCGGATGCTAATATTGCATGGCATAAGCCATGAGGAATATCTTTGTTTTATTTTAGAAGGAAAAGATGTTTCATTCCACTGGTCTTTGCTTTCATGTTCCCTTAATCGTTTTCAGAAAAAAATGTTGTCACCTATTATTGAAAGTCGACTACGACCAAGATCGTTTTTTGAGATATGTATTACCAGTTACAGGGAGGAACCAAAAGTCCTTATCGGGATACTAAGCAGAATGGGTCAAAGGAAACAACTCCCATCACAGAGACCGGATTCGGTCCGGACCCCAAAGAGGCGCAACTAGAACCCTAGCTCTTAGTTCCCACCAAGTTTGGGTTGGGACCCGACCATCCGTTCGGGTCTATGTGCTGATGACAGAATTCCGGAAAGCCCCTTACCTCCCCCATCCTATGGGGGGGGGGATCGCAACCGGACTTGTTTCAGTCTATTTCAGGTCCTAAGTTTTGTTCGCGTACAGAATTTCATAGTCCTCTCTTAATTAGAAGTGCCCGAAATCGAGATCCCGCAGACGCACAAACCGAAGCCAAATTTTAACAGAGACAAGGTTGGGATGTCATCTAGCAACTATACTTAACTTTAACTAAAGTGTTGGCGTACACAAAGCGCTTCCGAAACCTCATCATTAGTTTGTACTTCAAGATGTCAAAAATAAATCCTGGATAATATCCCAAGCCGGAATTTCCACATGGAAGAGACACAACAGGGACAAGACACCGCCACGTCAGAATGAAGAAAACAAAGGCCCGGCACTATAAAGATATGTCACAGCGTAACGAAAAGGCGTCACTAAATAGACACGACAGTGTGTAGAACGACGCTACTCAGATACGACGAATATCGAACGACACTACGTAGACACGACGGTACATCGAACGACACTACGCAGACACGCCAGTACGTCGAACGAGACTACGTGGACGACACGTCACTAAGAGGACAAAATCCGACACTACATCGAAAGCCAAAGTGTCGATGTAGTGGCGGTCTTCCTTCCGTCGCGTCCATATACCGGCGGCACTGGCGTGTCCATTATGTGACGATTTTATCGTTTTGCTGTTCTGTCGTGTTTTCGTAGGGTCGTGTCTGTGTAGGGACACAATCCCTTTCGTACGACCTACCAAACAAGACCAAAGGTTTCGATGGCATCCCAAAAATTCAAAATTTGATCCAGACAATTGGGTCTTGTCTTCGCCAGACTCCTTGAACATTTTCACTATTAAAATTCAGAAACTGAGTAAGGCCTAATTGCTAATCATCTGAGAAAACCAAGTTCAGAGATGGATTCAGCATGTGCGACGAAAACTTCCTGCCAATTTCCCGGTTTCGGCCGAATTCCGAAACTACTTGTCCAGCGAAAAAAGAAAGCTCAAAAACGAACTCAGCGTCTCTTTTTTCCCCAATACTGAACATCTAATCAACTTCAAATAAAAATTTAACTTATAACAAATTTTCCGGCTCCAGCCGGATTACGGTCGAACTCTATGTCCGGGTAAAAAATGATTTTCATACACGGATTCAGCATCTCTTCTTACCCCTAGATCGGATATCTAATCAACTACAAATAAAACTTGAACTTTTTCCGGTTTTGACCGGATTCCGGGCGAACTACTTGCCTGGGTAGAAAATTGTTTTCACATAAGTGTCCAGCAGGTCTTCTTACCCCTAAATCGGACATCTAATCAACTCCAAATAAAACTTTTACTTTCCGGTTTTGGCCGGATGCCGGGCGAACTACTTGTCCGGCGAGAAAATGGTTTTCACCACCGTGTTCAGCATGTCCTCCTACCCCTAAATCGAACATCTAATCAACTTCAAATAAAACTTTTACTTTTAACAAACTTTCCGGTTTTGGCCGGATTCAGGGCGAACTACTTGTCCGATGACAAAATGGTTTTAATCGCCGTGTTCAGCATGTCTTCTTACCCCATAATCGACTATCACATGATCTGTTTAGAAATATTTCATTTGCCCCCCCCCCCCACACCTCTAAATGTAGAGCTTACAAAGCCCATCTACGAACTCGATCTTACTCTTGACCCAAAGAATCCTCACACCAAGTTTCATCAAAATATCTCATTCCCTTCGAGAGTTTTAGTGCGCACAGACGGACAGACGGACAACTTTTGTGATGTCACAGGTATCCGGCCACTTACATTTTGGGATCCCAAAAACTGTTACGATTGTGAGCTTGACAGAATGAAAACTACAAGACTATTTCATCATCACAAACTTTATATGAGAATGAATGTGGTGGCATGGTTAGGTGTAGCGGGCGAGCATGATAATAAGTGCACCGAGTCTTTCGCAGGCGATTCTCAGTTCGTACGTCAATAACTAAAGTACATATATTTCGTATCGACTTACGTTGCCATACATTGGAAGGGTATACTACACTGAAGACTGAACTTGTTTCTTAGCTTGGGACTCAACTGAGCTCCCAGTTGAACTAAACTGGCTCAGGATTGAACTACTTCCCCAACAGTGTAATCCGTCTATTTATACTGATTTATAAATTTCCCTAGAGTGCCCCAAATAGGGTTGCTTGTCTAACGTCCTAGCAAATCTCTATACAGTCGGAAAGGTTTGGTGACCAACGGGGTAAGTTTGTCTAGGTTCTTTCTTTCTCAATTGGGGAAAAGGTACTAATCTCTTTCAGTCTGGTGAAGCGCGTGGGCATTAGAGCCAGTCCGAAAACAGAGAGTCGAGGATAGAGCTTGATTATTTAGTTCTTTATCAAAATATTCGTTTGTCCTAATTGTATCCTCACATTTAGCTCCAAGGAACAAAGATACGAGAAAACCGTTCAAATATGTTACAGTCGTATAGGGCAGAGGCAGGGTTCAAGTGCACCCCAAGAAAATGTTGCACTCTATTCCCCGAGACTGTTAATGGACATAGGCTACTGCTGTAATATCACCAGATTTCATGAAAAGCTGTTACTCGTAACTGTTTCACCATAAGCGAACTGACACCACGAATGTTGCATGATGCAAGTCATTTTAGGCTAGCCACAGTCTATGTGTGGTTTGGCCAATTTTGACAGTAGAATTTCAGGCCGAATAAACTGCTGTTTGTGATGGTTTTGCCTAGGGTTATGGAAAAAAAGTATGACCCCTCAATCTTGTGATAGTGTATGCCAAATGCTGGGTATATCTAGCGTTTGGCATAGCCTATGCCTAACACTAGATATGCTATGCCAAATGGCTGAATGGTCGAAATAGCTAAAAGATCAACCAACTACAAACTCATCAAACAAACACAGGGCACCGAACAGCCAGGCGAACTGCCTGATGGTGCTGAACAGCTTTAAGTAACTTTAATTTAGTAAATGTTGGATATTCCAAATCAATCAAATATTGATGATTTGAATGAAGCTCAGAAATCCACCAATAAGATTTCATATATACTGGAGTAGGTCATGGTTAAGATACCAACAGTTAGCCAGCGTTTGACATAGGTTATCCAGCATTAGCCATAGGGTATGTTAATGATAGTTTAACCCAGCATTTGGCATAGGGTATCAAAAAATCAAGGGTTTGTGGCAGATATGGTGATCACACTTTCAGTTACGTGTCTTTCATCACCTTCTACTTGTACATCTTTGAATGTTAGTTAACTTGGAACACCGTCATTTTCATCCACAAGTCAACTACAGGAGAGGTATCCAACCTCAAACTCACATAACCTTGAACTTGGCCACAAAATACTACAAGCAAACCTCTGTACAGTCCTAAATTTACCCTAGGTCATTTATGGTGTCATTCTTGACACTTGGGACGTTGTTGGGACTGCCCTGATCTTTCCTCTTAACCTTTTTAGGCAAAGTTAGAGGTTATAAGAAAATTCAAGGTTGGATACCCCTCCTTCCTGTACCAGTCAGCAAAAGAACAGCCATAAGAAAGAGCCCTCTTAAAAACATCTGAATGGTGCTATCATTTTTGGTCTTCATTTCACCATTTAGCCTAAAACTGTAGTGTTGTTAACTAATATTCAAAGAAGCATAGCTATGGGGGCATAGGCCTAGGCTAGGTCTACTGTAGAGGAGGGGTATCCAACCTAGAATTTACACAACCACAAACTTTGCCTAAGTTCCTTTGAAAGATTGAAAGGAAATTTCAATGCAGTCCTCACAAGGTCCTAACTGCCAAGAAGTAAAGCCTGAGTGACCTAGGACCTGTTTTATAGTAGACACAAATGTCCTTGTAAGGCTTTCAGGCCAAGTCCGAGGTAGGATACCCCTCCTGTACTGTATGTTTACTGTATCTGAACATTGCCTAATCGTGCATGGTCACCAGGGGCGTCCCGAGCCTTTCTTCATTGGGGGGGCGCACCTGGTAAAATTGACAGAATCGGTACCTGATTTTTACTGAATTTATTAACAAAAATTGTAAAAACACTGCGAGTTGCCTTCATGAAGCTACAACGTAAGACGTTGCAGAGTATATACAAACAAGTCTAAAGAGAAAAATTGGAGCATTTTCACGATTTTCCGCTTCTGTTTTTTTTCACGGATACGCCGTCACAAGCGTTTTACTTTTGTAAGACCTTTACAGTTTTGCCAACAGGACTTGACATAATCGCAACAAAATGGTGTCGCTAACGGCTGTGCCCATGATTAATTAAGGCGCCACAGGCGAAATTTTTTTAATCCGCCTTTTTTTCTGGCAATATTTAACTATTTCCCATGCAAATTCTAGCTTTTAATATGGTTCAAGCCCCCCAAAATTCCAAGCTTCAAACGCCAATTAAATGAGGCAACCTTTGTCTAACTAGTGAAGACTGCGAAATGCGCCGCAGGCCAAATTTTGTGGAAAAAATGATGATAAAAGTGCCTTTCTGCGATCCCAAGATTAAATATTCAACCCAGAGTTGTCTGGCAACGAAAGGGGCGATGCAGGGTAAAGTGGATAGTCCATTTTTTCGGAATTTACAGCAAATAAAAGTAGGCTAGTTTTCACGTCAAGAGACGTGCTTATTCTTGAAGTACTTCAATCCTAAGAAGTAAAAAAATGAACAGCAACCAGCTGAAGCTACCGTAAATGGTAAAGAACGAGAGCTAAATAAATGCCACTTAAATTACCGAACTCAGTAACTGGGTTGAAGCAAATAATGAATTCGAAGTGTACTGAAAAACTGCAAAAAAGAGCGGTATTTCAATCGAATTTCATAACTGAATGAAAATCTTGTTAGAACCACTTAAAACAATCGAATTCGGCAAGTCTAGTAATAGAAACGGACTAAAGAAAAATCCGGTGAATTACCATATTGGGTAACGAATCAGAACCAAATAAATCTCACCGAATTTAATTATGAAATGGACTGACCGAATGCGACCGAATTATGGAATTGGGTAGAGAACGAGACTAAATAAACAGGTTAAATCACCGAATTTACGCAGGGACGGACCGAATGTGGCGAAATCGATGCGGACTCAAGAAAATTTGGATGAATTATCGTATTCCATCACGAGTCAGAACCAGATGAATCTGATTAATGACCGAATTATGAAAGATTGACCGAATGTGACCGAATTACCGAATTCGGTAAAGAATGCGACCAAATAAACAGGTTCAATCACTGAATTTATGCAAGAACTGACCGAATGCGGCGAAACCGATGCGGACTGAACGAAAGTTAATGAATTATCGAATTCGGTCACGAATCAGAACCAAATGAATCTGATTAATGGGCAAAATATGAAATGGACTGACCGAATGAGATAGAACAGGTACGGACTTGAGAAAAGTCTGGTGAATTACCGAATTCGCTAACTAATGAGACCGATTAAACAGGTTAAATCACCGGATTTACGAAGGGACAGACCGAATGCGGTGAAAATCGATGAAGAGTGAACAAAAGTCGGATGAATTAGCAAATTCGATAAAGAAAGGGGAACCAATAAACACGTTAAATCACCCAATTTTGAAATGCCGGGACAAATATTTTATGAAAAGGGCATCACGGCTTCGCCGCGATGCCCGTTTTGACCGAATTTTCTCCTTAGGCGAAAATTTGACCGAATGCCCAAAACGTAGGGGGGCCGATGTGCCCCCCCCCCCTCGGGACGTCCCTGATGGTCACAATGAAATTTGGCAGTGAGCAGCTGGTGAGCAGACACATCAGTTTCACTATGATAAAGTAATTTGAACTCACCTTTTAAATCCACTTAACTTTTAAGTTAACTGCTTGACTTCTTTGACATTTCTTTGGAAATAAAAGCCAAAAGGACAGCAGAACAGCCGATGACATTGACGAAAACGGAAAGCACAGACACAGAAGACAAGAATCTACGTAGAAACTGCGAAAGTTGCTCGTGTGCATCGCAAATTGCTGATGATCTGCTGAAACTGAATATTCTTCAGGTGATTGAAATTCTTTGAAATAAAGGATTCTCTTATAACACTAGTAAAATATGAAAACCTAAGACTTTGACGTTGACAGATAGGGATATGGCAGGATATGGCAGGTACGGATCCGAACAAGTAAGCTTAAGGTCCTGATCTCTACGGTAGCGTGTGGCAACTCTATAGTTTTTGACGAATGATGAGAATCCAGGCGGGACGATTCAAAATCCTAAAGCGGCGAGTGTGCAGTCACTTAACTTGAAGGAAGGGAGGCTTGTCTGGCCAGTAAAGCTTAAATAAAGCCTGAAACTTGACTAATACAGTGAGTATCAAAAGTTGTAAACATGTTCTTGTAGCATACATCGTTCCCAGTTACCCTTAATACTGGTCAAAATCCCTGAATTTTGGCTAGACAATGCCAAACTGGGTTATCTGTGGCTTGTCTAAGGTCTATGGCATGCCAAAAACCAATCCAGCTTATCCTAACCCAGTGAAAATATTGATGATTTGAGTCAACTGCCAAAAACAATTTTTTATATTATTATTGTTTATATACAGGATCACTTGGTATTTCCGTCATCTTTACAATCTAGTAATAACAATCTCAAACTTTGAATGTCCCTGTGATACTTCACAGTTATCCAAAAAATGATAGAAATATCTTGAAAGAAAGATCTACTTTTCTTCTTTTTTTCCCAATATTTTTCCTTCTGACCTATCTTGATAGTATTCCCGGATTAGTAAAAATACAAAAACAACTCCAATACTTGAGCTGAGACCTATTTCCGTCATGGCAGATCTTCTTACTGAAAATTCTGATTTCTTGTTCAAAATACTCTGACCCCATTGGCTACTTAAAAGTCTTGAACCTGATTGGCTGGTTTTCATCTTTTTTTATACCTCAACAGCAACATTTTCAGCATCATCATCACCACCATGTGGTTTCAAATTACGTACGGCACATGTCCGGAAATATAAACAGACGGAAATAGAGTGTGATCCTGTACCAGCTTGAAGTTTTTGCCCACCGCCCAGCCACCCAAAAAATGCCCAGCAGCAACACATGGAGCGTTGGGCAGAAGTGCTTGAAATGCCTAATTGGAAAATGGAGAAAGGCCCACCCAATCACCGCCCCCACACATGGGAAGTGTCTTTATGCTGAGTTGGCATAATGCCAGTTTAAGTGCAAAAAGCTGGATGAGCTATGTCCAGCAAAAAGCTGCAGTGAGCTTTTTTAGGGCATTGACCAGTAGAGGTATGCTTATGTGAACACTTTTTTAACTGTTACACTACCTTGCTTTTGTCAATTGCATATAAAAAAGTAAAATGGAAAAGAAAAAATACAAACTTAATATCAGTTAATAGCCAAGTATTGCAATGTTATCCTAGCCCAAAGTTGAAATAGAAATTCAATACACTTTCTTTGATTTTGAATTTCAAAAAAATTTTCTTCCTCTTTTGACTGCATCTGGAGGTTCGGACCGCCATCTTTTCCATTGAAGTTGGGTTCGGCTTGGCAAAGTGGGCAATTCAAAAAGTGCAAATGGCGTGGCTGGCTATCATCAATATTTATTGAAAAAAAATGCCTTGTTTCGGTTTTAGTTTTTTCTTCAGCGATCGTTCACATTTACCAGACGTTCACATAAGCATACCTGTACTGTAAGTGCAATAGTGCTTGAAACGACCAAACAAAAAATCGTGTGACACCTACCAAATCAGCGTCCACGTTAAAATTAGCAAAAGGCAGATGAGCTAATCATGTCTAGGACTCTGGTCATTGGGCATAAGGGCGGCAGTGCTTGTATTGCCCGCCCAATCCTATAATGGAGGAGCGCCCACCAAATCACTGCCTGCATAAAATTTGCAAAAAATTGGATGGCCTAATAATGTGGGGGCTTTGGGCGTGGCGGTAAGGGTGATAGTGGTTGATTGCATTGTGACAGTGCCACTGCCATTCTTACCACCCAATACTCAGACGTAGTTAGCTCAAACCATTATTCTCATTAGAACAGACACTGTGTTGACCCAGCTTAAGGAGCAATTTGTAGTTGAATCAGCCATTCATCAACAAGCAGGCTTTTAACATTGTTGCTAAATTTCTGGAATGGTTTGATACATTTTAAATTGGGCAGAGATTTGGTGGTTGGTTTTTTGCTTTCAAGCAAAACCCTGACATGGGCCTAGTTAGCTCATTGGAAAGTTCGCGAATTTTTTGAGTGGGCGGTGATTTGACGGGCGTTTCTCCATTTTTCGCATGGGCGTTTCAAGCACTGCCGCCCTTATCGCCCAGTGCCCGTACATACTTGGCTAAAGGTGAGTCTTCACCTTCCGGAATCTGGGTTCCCAGATTTTCCGAGTTTTTTTTTAGTTTCTTCTACGACAATTGAAAAATCCGTAAATCTGGAAGTTCAAAAGCCCCTTTTTCCGGATTATTTTGACATACTTTTGGACCCGTTCATTTCCAGATGCAATTTGCAGAAGACGTCAAAGAATAATCTAAAACAGTGGTTCCCAACCTTTTCCGTACCGCGTACCCCTAATCAACGTTCAGAAAGGTTGCGTACCCCTTTTTGAGAATCATTTATCTACTATTTTAAAAGAAATACGGCATTTATTGTAATAAATGACAAGGCATGAGTCTGTAAAATGACAAATAAATCAGATACTTGAGGCTGCTTGTAGATGAAATTTGGCAAATCTTGGCTCGATGTCAGTAACGGCAATAATAAGATGCTCCTCTGTTTGCTTTTGACTAGACACATTGGCGAAGACGAGACTTCTTAAAGGTAGGTAGATCCGGATAGCAACAGAATAGACAGGGCGATTTAGTTGCAACTTCAGTCAATTTTTTGGGATCCCAAAACGGAAGTTGAGGGATACCTATGACATCGCAAAAGTTGTCCGTCTGTCCGTCCGTCCGTCTGTAAGCACGATAACTCTCGAAGGGAATGAGATATTTTGATGAAACTTGGTGTGAGGATTCGTTGGGTCGGCGGACCAGTCGAGTTCGTAAATGGGCTTTGTGTAGCTCTACATTTAGGGGTGGGGGAGGGGGTTCAAATTAAGGGGCAAACAAAATATTTTGAAACAGCTAATGTGATAGTCGATTATGGGTAAGAAGACATGCTGAACACGATGGTGAAAACCATTTTGTAACCGGACAAGTAGTTCGCCCGGAATCCGGCCAGAACCGGAAAGTTTGTTAAAAGTAAAAGTTTTATTTGAAGTTGATTAGATGTTCGATTTAGAGGTAGGAAGACATGCTGAAGACGATGGTGAAAACCATTTTCTCCACGGACAAGTAGTTCGCTCGGAATCCGGCCCAAACCGGAAAGTTTGTTAAAATTAAAAGTTTTATTTGGAGTTGATCAGATGCCCGATTTAGGGCAAGAATTTTAATTGTAAGAATGTTCAAGGATTCTGGCGATGACTGGATCTGGCTAAGACAAGACCCAGCTGTCTGGATCAGATATTGAATTTTTGGGATCCCATCGAAAAGTTTGGTCTTGTTTTGTAAGCTTGTCACTAAGAGGTCACGTTCCATTAAATGGATACTGGATCCATTCCCGAGGTCTGTCTTTAGTCTCATTTTTCATGAGTGTATCCTATTTTCTCTATGAGGCTTGCTTGCCACGTGTGCTCTCTTTACGACGTTCCATGTGCCCGATCATTGTTTCCGAGGAGCTTATTCGCCGGGAGACCGGTTATATGCAAATTTTGCCGAGATAGTCATCCAAGGCAAGGGACATGGAAAGAGGCTAAAAGCAGACGAAGCCGTGTGTAATTTTCTATAAGCATAGCTTAGTTGTAAAAAAGCGGTGAACTATTATATTCCAAAACATATGAGCCGAAATACTATCTAGTGCGAAGTGCCCTTTAAGGTTGTCGCTTTCATTGTAGTCCGCAAACTGATCAAGTTTCGGAAAGACACTTGCGCTGGAACTGAACCTTCTTAAGGCAAAACTCTTAATTTCTTGATGAAAGCAGACATTTTCGAATTAGAAATTTTGAGAACTTCGCGTACCCCTTACGAGGGTCTCGCGTACCCCTTTGGGTACGCGTACCATCGGTTGGGAACCACTGATCTAAAAGCCCAGATTCCGGAAGTTCCGGGAGGTGAAGACCGGACTTAATCCGAAATTTCGCGAATTGTAACAACGGCGGTGATTAAAGAGGACGTTAATCATAACGTTCGATTAATGGGGACGTTTCCCCATTTTTCGCCTGGTAGTTTTAAGCACAGCAGGCCTTACCGCACAAAGCCCCTACACACATAGATATTCGAAATTTTGCGAACTGTAATACGGATGGGGTCCATTTCTCGCCAAATCGAATGTCGCGAATTTTATCGCGGGTGGTGATTTGGTGGGTGTTCTCCATTTTTCGCCTTGGCTATCAATCAGTGCCACCCTACACCCAGATGTAGTTAGCTTATTTGAATTTTCGGAAATTTTAAAGTGGTTGGTGATTTAGTGGATGTTTTCGATTTTTAACTTGGGAAATTCAAGCTCTGTCGGTCTTACCACCCAGAGCCCGGAGATAGTAAGCTCATCCGAATTTTCGTGAATTTTCATGTGGGCGGTGATTTAATGGGAGTTTTTTTTGTCTGGGCGTTTCAAGCACTGCCGCCCTTACGGCCCAACGCCCAGACGTACTTGGCTCATTCGACTTTTCGCGAATTTTAACGTGGGCGGTGATTTGGTGGACGTTTCACCATCTCTTGCTTGGGTGGTTTAAGCACTGTTACCCTTACCAACCAACGCCTGGACATCGTTGGCTCATTCAAATTTTCGCCAATTCAACGATGGCGGTGATTTAATGGGCCTTTCTCCTTTTTTGCTTGGGCGTTTCAAGCACTGACGCCCTTACCACCCAGCGCCCGTACACACTCAGCTAACCCGAAATTTTGAGAATTATAACGCGGGTAGTGATTGGGTGGACGTTCTCCATGTCTTGCCTGGGCGATTGAAGTACTGTTGCTCTTACCAACCAACGCCTGGGAATCGTTAGCATTAATTTTCACCAAACTTAATGTGGGCGTTGATTTGGTGGACATTTCTCCGTTTTTCTCCTGGGCGTTGAAGCGCTGCCACCTTTACCGCCCCACGCTTGGACATATTTACCTCATTTGACTTTTCGTGAATTTGAACGTGCGCGGTAATTTGATGGGCGTTTCTCCGTGTTTCACTTGGACGTTTCTCCGTGTTTCACTTGGGCGTTTCAGGAACTGCCGCCCTTACCACCGATCACCCATACATACTAAGCAAATCCAAAATTTCGCAAACTGTAAGGTGGGTGGTGATTTTGTGGGTGTTATCCGCTTATAGCCTTGACACTTTAAGCACTGTCGCCCTAGTCATAGTCATAGTCAGCTCGTCCTAATTTTTGTGAATTTTAATGTGGGTGTTGATTTGGTGGATATTTCTAAAAAAAAAATCTTCGGCATTTTAAGCACTGCCACCATTATCACCCAATGCTGCTCAGTGCCCCATAATTTGGTACTGGGCGTTTTCTGGTGGTTGGGCGGTGGGCGAAAACTTCAAGCTGGTGTTCATATCACTGCTGCCAGCGTTTGTCATTTGACATAGAAACTGCATATACATAGGGTAACTAGCATTTTGCATCTGGTCCAAGGCTAAAGATATGGTTCGGACATGTGCAAGATGTAACTCTAATACATAAGTTACTTTTGGCAGTCCCAAAAACGAGTTGCCATTTGCCAAAAACAGTCAGATCAGACAAAGACGGACTTGAAATCAACCAGTAGAGTGTTAGTCAATCTTGGTCTGTTCCTGGTTTGTTCTTTTCTCTTTTGGTGTACATAGCAAGTATATAGGCGATTCCACATCAAATGCCTATTTTATTTTCATAGTCATGCTAACCCTAACCAAGAACTTCGATCTTTGTTTGGTCCCATGCAGCAACTAGGGATACCCCGTAAAACTGAGCGGAGCTAGAGGTGCTTACTGTGAGGTTTGGATTGATACCTGTATACTTCCCTCTTTGCCACTGCCCATACCACCTGAAAAACTGTAGAATGCCTGCATGGGAGGAGTCTGCAGCAAGTTAGATGTGGTGTGACAGTGGTAGACAAACAATCAGTTGTAAAGGACAAGTCAGACTGCATTCTTATTCTTCTGCAGGGTTCTACTGCGATGTAGCTGTTTGTAGAGGTAACAAATTATGATGTTCTACATAGCTCCTCCTCCGCTCATTTGCATCGAGTCTATAGTCTCTAGTATCAGAATATATTCGACGCTGCATTGTTGTATTACAGATATAAGGAGATGGAGGTTTTTGATTATTTTTTTTTGTCCTAACCCAACGAAATATTAATGATTAAATTGAGAACAACCATTTAAATTGATTATTGATCAGTTTTTTCAGTTTTCAGCTTTGTTCATATAAATAATGAACACCATTAGGCTAACAATCAGATTTTGAATCTTAAAAAGCCAAAAGTTGGGCTGTCAGAATATGTTTAGAAATTCTTCCTATTGAATCAAGGTCTAGAGGGGCCGAGGTGAGCCTCTGCCTCTGCAGAAAAGTAAGTGTTAGGTCTGCAAAAAGTCTGCAGAAAAGTAAGTGTTGTGTCATCTGGTCATCGAAATTTCCCATATGCGAAGCCTCATTTAAAAAGTTTGAGCAGGCATGAGATAATGTGGTCCAGACCAAGCTTATCACTGAGTTCTGTCTTAGGTCTAACCTGCTTACAGTCATGGTTTTGGGATGGTGTCTGGTTTCAGATTTTGTCTCTGGTTTAGGACATATTTTAAACTGATGTGAGCTGGTTAGCAGGCGGTACTGTATTTTTTAGTAGAGACATGCACTGGTTTACCTCCAGTAAACCAGGGACAACAAAGCTAGGTCGTGCTGAAGCGAACGCTGGCAGACGTAGAAGTCTACTTCGGAAATAAAAAAAGTTTGGCTGGCAGCAACAAGACAGACAGACAGACAGACAGTCAGTCAAGGCAGACAGACAGACAGTCAGTCAAGGCAGACAGACAGGCAGACAGATAGACAGACAGACAGACAGACAAAAAGTTAGTAGTTTTTTTAGCTAATAAGGCAGACTTTGAGGTTTTGCATTTCATTTCAAAGTCTGCTTGTCTATTTTCTTAAGTCAAGGTATGTTATATAAACAACAGTTAAAAGTAGGCTAAAGATTGTTACCTAAAAGGGGACCCCGACTCTGTTAGCTTCCTAGGGGTCATGTCAAATGCACCGGGCCTGAGGTTGATGATTCCGATTTTTTTATTTTGTTATTCACACAGATGAAATTCACGAAAATGCAGTAGCTTTTTTTTCAGGGATAGCAGCAGAGTAATGCAAGACCCGAAATGGCTGACATTGACTATTTCTGCAGCGGCCTCAGTGGTGACAGTTGGAATAACTTTTTTCGTTATTTCTTTACGGAAAAAGCTTCATACCAGTGAACAGGAAAAAGCAGAATTAAGAAAAAGTATAAAAGAACTAGAGAACCAGCTAGAGGAATCTGTTAAAGCAAGGCAATATAGTGTCAACCAGTATGTTCGGAGACAATCATTGGATTCTGTTGCTAGTGATGGGGATGAATTCTTCGACGTTGATACAGATTTTGAAGATGAAGTCGAGGTGCAACAGGATAAAGAAGAAGGACCAGACTTACATCAGTTTGACATTTTAATAGAAGGTGGAGGTGATGAAATAAAGAAAGCCCTGGAGCTCCTGCTAATCTATGAACATAGCGTAAGGGTTTTATTATTATCTGGGAAAGAGAGTGATCGTCAAGTCTTGGCCAAATCTTGGAGTCCTCCAACGTTCTCTTAAATTTCAACGTACCGAGACTTTTGACACACGTTTCTAGGGTACATACTTCGTTTAGCATCCCCCTAATGAGGGGATAAGTACTTTGACATTGAACATGACGATGTTCTTCTATCGGTTCAGGGACTCTCAAACCAGATCCGTGTAGCATTTTCAACAAAATTGGCGTGAATGGGGATATCTCTTTGGTCGAGTTGGTTCGCAATTGGCAGGTGCGCTTGCTACCTATTTATTCGAGGCTTGCGGAACTTGTGGAGGAGGTAGAAGTGAACGCTGGATCTGTGTTCTATCCAGTTTATAGTTCGATCTGAATCTAGCAATAATGGATATTCATTAGTTCTAGTGCTGGTAAAACTCTCTAATCAAGATATCTGATGCTGTTTGATACATGGAGGAAATTCAGTTCCTTGTGGAGAATGAAAAGATTTGTGACGTATTCAGGTAATTATAGTACTCAGATGCCGCTTACGCTATCCGAAAGAATACACCCAAAAAATGGTTAGGCTAACCGGAAATAATGCTATCGCGGAGGTATCACCTGTAAGCTAGCTAATTTATTGTTCTTTTCAGCATGGCTCAGACTTCAGATTTCTCTGCTCTTTGGCCAAAGCCGCAGTAACGAACGCTCCCCTGTACTCCAACCAGGAGCCACAGTTGTCTCGAAAGAAACTTCTTATTCAGATGGGTAAGCAAATTCGCCCATCCGTGACTTGAATGCATCCATGCTTGGGTAATTGGCGACCGTCGTTGGCAAACGCGTAGTGAAGCGAAACGAAGTCGCAGTTTGAAGGCTGCTCTGTGTGATTGCGACTGTTATTTGCACGGCATTAATACGTAGACGGGCAGAACAACTTGCTTTATGTATCATCTTGGTCAATTATC
The DNA here is from genome assembly GCA_030848855.1 of Branchinecta sandiegonensis. NCBI lineage: Eukaryota > Metazoa > Arthropoda > Branchiopoda > Anostraca > Branchinectidae > Branchinecta > Branchinecta sandiegonensis. The sequence goes on along the minus strand of JAUPMV010000007.1, from coordinate 15,761,476 downwards.
CGCTGGCATTCATCGGCTTGCTCACCACACACAATTTAATTACGAAAGGAAGGCCTACCTTGCTACTTAATGCATTCGTCCGTCTCGTAACACGGTGTGGGCAGCATATAGCTCGTTTGCGGGTCTTTTCGTTGCACCCTGCCGCAAGGTCATTCAGATTAAGCCGAAACTTCGGGTTGGGGGAATTTTTGGAGCCACCCTCCCCCGCTCCAGATGATGTCCTCCTTGAGCTTTGCTGCCACTCGCTATACTGATAGCGTACGGTTACGATCAGGGTTTCCCCGCTGGCTTTCGTGCACTCTCATCGGTTCCTGCCGGATAAGCTAAAGAAAGCATCAGCCTAACTTTGCAGATTTAGGTTCTGAAAATCATGGCAGGGATTTTGACCTGGCGTGACTGCTAGCTCCTGATAGACTTTCCAGAACACTACGACATTTACAGACTGAGCAGATTATCGGAAATGCAGGGTGAGAAAAACAACAACAACAAGAGATAAAACCTCAGAAAGCACTTTCAGGGGTACCGTAGGTAGCATGCATTTCAGCGAAGTGTCGCTTACGGTCCGAACGTACAAATGGAACATATAGGACAAGTGCTCTCGTCAACTATCAAGTTCCTTCCGGAACACGCGTTCGAGAGTTATGCATGTCACTTAAGATATCGATGGACCTCCAGCTCCCCCGCAGTTTCCGGGTCTGGTCCATATCTGAAAATGTACATATAAGGATTTTGACTGTCCTGCCCGCCAAGCCCCTTCTTGATCCCTCTACTCTAAGCGAGCCACAGGATTTCCGCCCCCCCCCCCCCTTCCCCTCCAAGTCCCCAATAGTAGGGGGATACAGTCCAAACCTTTAAGTAGAATATCTGGGGCATGTATTCTTGCTCTGTAATGATTCCCTAAAGATTGTCGGTTCGATTCGGTTCGGGCACATAAAACCAATCAAGTTTCACTGGAATCTGACCCCCCCCCCCCCCCCCCGTTCATCTCCCCGACGGAGTTAATATTCGATACAGGAACTCGGGGCACATCTAGGGCCCATGACCTTTGTAAATTCCAAGTTTCATTGCTATCCTATCCCTTCATCCGTTTGGTCCCTGAGCGTCAAACAGATTTGCCCCCCCCCCCCCTCCCCCAGCATGTCCACCCCTAACCTTGCAAAGATCCAGGGTGATTGTCCAAACTTAGCTAACTTTAGCAACTAGTAAAACGTTGTCATTTGGTTCTAGCCGTCAATGCCGGTAGGCGGGCTCTTTCATTGAATCCTGATTCGTCAGAAGCTCACAAGTGGTACGCAGCTGCAGTGGGAAGCAGGACTGAGTTCTTAGGCTTTACGGAAAAGCTATCCAATGGACAAGAATTCAAGAAACACGTGGACAGAGCCTTAGAACTTGATGCGAACGACTATTTCACGAATTTTCTTAAAGGGAGAATGTTGTATGAGGTACGTTTGAGATGGCCTATTAGTCTCCTGCCTCTTGCGCATCCTACTCTATACCATTCAAAGTTACTGTTTGGAAGTTCGCTAGATAGACGAAAGTCGCACTCGTAAAGAATTTCTCTCGTGGTCCAGAAAACATTCGAAGGCGTGTCAAGAAAATCGGATGGCGGACCGGTCTCAACAGCCTACTTTTTCCCAGCGTGAACCCAGTTAACGCCGCGGGACTTTGGATAGATTGTCGACAAAAAGAAAAACTACCGAAAACCGCGTGAGAGGATGTAGGCCCCTCTGCCATCTTGGTATGGAATGCCGCTTTAAATTTCAAAGATGTAAACATGATTCGATATCACACGTATTCAGAGGCCCTCCACAAGCATTTTCCTTGGCGACTTTCTTCCCCTTGTAAGTTCCTCGACTTCCGCCAGATGACGACTCGCGCCCTGCTTATGCGGATAAAGAAATTAGTTGCGTTTTTACTACCTATTTTCCAAGGCTTTGGTTCATTTTCCTGTTTTTGCACCAAGCGCTTACTCCTCACTGCTCTTTTGGCCGAGTGACCAAGCCCTTTGTCCTTTTTGCCCAGGCATGCGAAGAAAAGGGACAGGCAATTCCTAGATGAGCAGTCAAATTCAATTCTATTCAATTCAGTTCATTCTCGAAACCGATACACCGGTCAAGCCGACTTGGTGGTTCTCGTCCATATTAATACTGTATAAGTTTAGATATATAAAAAACTTGTCAAACATAACACAAAATATTCAAATCTGTATACAATTAATGATGTGATTTAAAAAGGTTGACGAAGGCGGGAACAAAACTTCTCAGGTAACGAGTCGTTGCGTGTTTAATTGGCTGCAATTTGGGGATTGGCTGGGCCTCCACTCTCTCAGGCCTTACACTCGCCGCTGAAAAATCTGGGGGGAGGATATCACATAGTGCTGGTGTATTCAAGATTTTAGTTGCTAACGCTAACGAGACGGCGCTTCGACAAGGTTTCTAATTAAATCTGTCAAGGAGATCTGTATACGGTACTTTAGGGGACTTGGGAACTACAAGGAGGGCTCTGAACTGTATCCTGTCAAGCGAATCAGACTGTTAGCGAGTAATTCCAAAGTGTCACACAGGCCAAAAGTATTCCAGAAGTGGGCGTATGAAAGAAAGATTAACTCTTAGATGCTTCTACAACCTGAGCGTCGTTTTGTTGCACGCTGCAGGTTCACTTCTCGGCCGCTTCCTGGCTGGTCATTTCTTCATTAGTTTTTGCACTGCAGTGCTTCCGAAGAAGACGGCAGCGCTTCTCGAGGACCGCGGAATTGCTTACCGACCAAGGGCTGTGTTTTTTTTTGGCAAAAAAGGGCTACTATGATTTGGTCTCTTTCACAGCAAAACATCTTGGTAAGTTCGGGTTCCCTGGAAGCATGGTCCTATCCTTTATTTTTGTGTCCAAAGATAAGGTTCATGCTCTTGCACGGAAGTTTGTGAACAGTATATACTTACTGAAAGAAGGAGTTCCGATAGGCTATGGGAGGGGCTCTTCCATACCCTGATGGTTGTGTTCCCTAGATCTCAACGTTGACCTGGATTGAACGGAAGGCAGCTGCCCGATTACTCAGCCCAATTCCAGCCGACTGCCGTGCCGAAGCTCTCAAGCATTTCAGACTGACCGAGAAGAACTGTCCAAAGCCATGGAAAGAGAATTTTTACTACTTAATGCAGTGCTACTTATCAGCTGGCGATAGTGAAAACGTTCTCCGTTGTGCGGAAATTGGATCCCAGATTCCAGCCATATCTCAGGAGGTAGGTACATGTCGAGTTGGCGAGTACTGCGGAAAAGGCCTTCGTCACACAGTTACATCAGCCACCATTGTCCAAAAGCACACACTGAAATTATATCCGGCTTTCGAGCCAGTTTTCCGGCTTTCGAGCCAGTCTCTCTGCTGGGGACGTAATGTTAATAGTGTTAAATACAGTTAAAGAACTTGAATAACTGTCAACGCTTTATTTTTTTTTTTTTTTTTTTTTAACCGGTAGCGTTTGTAAGACCTCTAAATAATAACGATGTAATATACAGTAGAAGTATGGATCTTTGAACGTGAGTCTACTGGATGGGTGTTTTGGTTCTTCGTTCTATCATTTGGCCCAAAACTGCACTGTTTGAAGTTAACTGCCACCAATGAAACATTGGAGTAACACTTCTTTGGAGTACCAGATCCTTGATTTAACATTCAGAAGTAGACGGCGGTGAAAGTTTCGTCGAGCATCTGTCGCTTGGGGTGTCGTTCTCATGTCAGCAAAGAACCAACGACAAAAATTCCTTTTAAGAGACGAGGCCCTTTTCCAAGTGACGGGAACATTAGTCTGAGGAATATTCATGTCCATTGCTGCTGTAGCATACAGATTGTCATGCCCTATAAGAAGGAGTAAGCCAGAGAAAGGCCGAAAGTGGCGGCAAGGTTTATCAAAGGTTACATCGTCTGTTCTTCAAGCCAAGCTCTCTGCCCTGGATGTGTTTTTGGGATCCCAAAACGTAAGTGGAGGGATACCTATGACATCGCAAAAGTTGTCCGTCTGTCCGCACGATAACTCTCGAGGGGATTGAGATATTTGATGAAACTTGGTGGGAGGATCCTTTGGGTCGAAGTACAGGTCAAGTTCAAATATAGGGCTGTGTAGCCCTATATTTGAGGGTGGGGAGGGGTTTCAAATTAAGGGACAAACGAAATATTTTTAAACAGCTAATGTGATAGTCGATTATGAGGTAACAAGACATGCTGAGTACGATGGTGAAAACCATTTTCTTGTCGGACAAGTAGTTCGTCCGGAATCCGGCAAAAAACGGAAAGTTGGGTAAATTAAAAGTTTCATTTGAAGTTGATTAAATCTTCGTTTTAGGGGTAAGAAGACATGCTGAAGACGACAGTGAAAACCATTTTCTTGCCGGACAAGTAGTTCGTCCGGAATCCGGCAAAAACCGGAAAGATGGTTAAAAGTAAAAGTTTCATTTGAAGTTAATTAAATGTTAAGTCAAAGTTTTATTTAAAGTTAATTAGATGTTCTTTATATAGGGATAAAGAGATCCACTGGTTTCGTTTCTGAATTTTCTTCCTTTTTTTTTTGCTGGACTAGTAGTTCGCTCGGAATTCAGGCGAAACCGGAAATTTGGCAGAAGTAAAGCAGGAAGTTTCGGTCAGTATCGTCAAAATAGATATGGCTTATAGACTATCTCTGATGATTAGCCTGGCGAAGACTGGATCAGGCGAAGACAAGACCCAATTGTCTAGATCAAATATTAGATTTTTGGGATCCCATCGAAACCTTTGGTCTTGTTGTTTATGGCACTTGCATACCGATTGCAAATCAGTCTGTCGGTGGGCAGTCTGTCCTACGATTATATACTTCCAGATGTGGTAGGAGAATGGGCGTATCAGGGACCCGATCAAGCTAACTTTGAAATAATTAGTTACCCAATCCAACGATCGGGGGGGGGGGGGGGGAGTGGAGGGAGGGGAAATCCCGAATACGGAGTCGTGGGTAAATGCGAACGGGTGATCGGATTCGAATGAAACTTAATAACTGAAAAGAAGACATGTCCCATTTCAAGTCTGGAGTCGGATTTGACAGCTGTGGGGAGTTAGGGTGGGGGGGAGGGAGACCGGAAATCTGGTGAAACGGTAAGACTGGAGGGATCGGGGTGGAACTTGCTAGGAAGAACAAGCATCTGCTCCAGATATTTAGATCCACAGGTTGGTGAGTAGAGAATCTGAAATCTTTTTCCCAGATAATGGAAATTTTGCGTATGTCTCGGTAGTAGCAAGCAGAGGCGTTAGCCAAAATGTTTGGGGGGGGGGGCAAGGAATTTACCGACTGGATGGTAATTTTTACCGACTGTTTTCAAGAAAACGACAGTTTCGAAAAAAATCGACTGATTTTCAGAAAAAAACGACTGTTTTGAAGAAAAATCGACTGTTTTGATGAAAAAAATCAACTGTTTTGGCGAAAAATCGAGGTGCTTCGCGCCGACTCGGTTATTTTTACCGACAACATCGGGGGGGGGGGCGTCCCCCCTCCCCTGGTCTTTGGTCCGATGCAGCGACTATGGATACCCCGACAAAACTCAGCAGAGTCAAAGGTACTTGCTGAACTTTGTGTTGATACCTGTCTACTTCCCTCTTCACCGCTGCGCATATCAGAGGAAAAACTGTAGCAGGCGTGGAGGACCCCATTCTGTAGCGAGTTACATGTGACGTCACAATGGTAGACACCCAATCGGCTGGTACTCTCAAAATTTCTTCTCTGGGGCTCTACTGCGATATAGCTGTTTGTAGAGGTGACGGATTGTTGTGTTCCGCGTAGCTCCTACCCTTCGCTCGCTTGCGTCGGGCAGGTATCGGGAATATATTTGACTCCGCACGGTCGTATTACAGAGATAAGGAGACGGAGATTCTTGTTCTTTTTTGTTCTTGTTAGTAGAAAGTGAAAGTTAATCACTACCTTATGGGTCCTACTTTTTGGGATCCCAAAACGTAAGTGGAGGGATACCTATGACATCGCTGTCCGTCCGTCCGTCTGTCAGCACGATAACTCTCGAAGGGAATAAGATATTTTGATGAAACTTGGTGTGAGGACTCATCGAGTCAAGAGAAAGGTCGAGTTCGTAGATGGGCCCGATAGCTCCATATTTAGGGGAGAGGGAGGGGTTTCAAATTAAGGGGCGAAAAAAATATTTGTTAAAATATAACGAGATAGTTGATTACGGGGTAAGACGACATGCTGAACACGAATATGAAAACCCTTTTCTCGCCGGACAAGTAGTTCACCCGGAATTCGGCTAAAACCGGAAAGTTTGTTAAAAGTAAAAGTTTTATCTGAAGTTGATTAGATATCCGATTTAGGGGTAAGGACACGTGCTGAATCCGAATATGAAAATGATTTTCTCGTCGAACAAGTATATCGGCCGGAATCCGGCCAAAACCGGAAAGGTGACAAAAATAAAAGATTGATCTGAAGTTGATTAGAGGTTCGATTTAAGGATAGTGAAACATGCTGAATCCGAATATGAAAATTATTTTGTCGCCGGACAAGTAGATCGCCCGGAATCCGGCCATAACCGGAAAATTTGTTAAAATTAAAAGTTTTATATGAATTTCATTAGGTGTTCGATTTACGGGTAAGAAGGCATACTGAATTCTTGTATGACAATCATTTTATACCTGGACACATTTCACCACGAATCCTGCTGAAATCGAAAAATTTGTTAAAAGTTTAAGTTTTATGTGAAGTTGATTATGGAGATATGGGTGGTATGGAGATACGCTGAATCTGGTTTTGAACTTTAATTTTTTGTAAGACAAGTAGTTCAACCGGAATCCGGCTGAAACCAGAAATTTGGAAGAAGTAAGGCAGGAACTTTCGTCAAAGTAGACATGACGCAGGCTATAGGGGTAAATTCACATGCCGAATCCATATTTGAACTTCGTCTTCTCCGATGATTACCACTGGACCGCTACAAGACCCAATTGTCTGTAAATATTAAATTTTTGGGATCCCATCGAAACCTTTGGTCTTGTTCTATGTCTACAATACTGTTGAATATGAGACAATGGCGGCTTGTTTTTGTTATATTATTGTTATATTCCAGTCCACTTGGGCGCTGAACTGGAATAAGGGCGAATTGTGACTGCACTGATAACTTTTCCGAGAAGGATGGTGACGGTTGGACTCCGTATTCATCGACTGTACTTACTGTTGTTCAGTTCCAAATTAATTCCGTCTCTTGTTTTTCAGGATAAAAAAATTGATCCCGAGTTTAGAAAAATCTTGACGCAATACTCCGGTTCCAGCTAGACACCTACAACGAAGTATGCATGTGGCCTGCGGTACAAAGTTTATTCGAAGGTGTGGCCTGTTCGTGAAATGAAGTTTAATTTTTTTACTAGTTTTATGTTTCAGTCGTGGGACTTTTTCACTTCAACTATGGTGCACTATTTGCAATTCCCAGCTAGTCTTGTTGTTTATAACATAGCGTATTGCTTGTACTGTTATGGGAATCGTTTACCTCGCCCTTTGCTCAAGTTTTTCAGTAAAGTTTTTCTATGGTACTGTGCGAAAGAATAAGAGTTGTTTCATCTCTTACCAATATAAGCTGGTCATCACTTACCAACGTAGGCCGTTGTGCTTTGCCTCTAGACCCGTACTCGGCAAAAATTTTGGCATTTTTGTAATGTTTCACGGAGAACACTCGAGCTTACAAAAAACCATAGTGTCCCTTGCGCCAGTTAATGGCGAAATCTCGCTGTATAGGCTCGACATTTTCTAACGGCAAAAGACTCGCACGCTCGCCTGTTATAGCGAAAACAGGCCAGCTGTAACAGGACGGCAATCGATTCTACGAAGAAAAGAAAATAACCACCCAGAGAATATTCAGCATTAGCAGTTCGTAGCTACTCGGACTGTGGGATTCCTCATACTGTTTGCGCCCCTTCAGTTCTTCGTCGGGTCTATCCTGTTCACTATTTCACAAACTTTGCTAAAAAGGAAAGACGGAAATTACGAAATCAAGAAAGGAAAACGTTATACGTGCCGAGTAAAGATTCGCGCGCAGCTGTGAAAGACATGCAACGCAAGAGAAACGCAGACGCATCGCATCGACGCGTCAATGTCAAAGCAGCTTCGTAGTGGGACCAGAAGCTACGTTCAGAGTTCGTTCTTTCCTCTTAGCTTTACTATATGTCTTGTTCTTTCAATCCGTATTGAAATTAGTTCATACCAAGTAGGTAGAGGAGTACCAAGAGTATAAGAGCGAATATCTGAAGAAAAAACATCTCCAAGACTGTTTATCTTCGATGTCGAGCCAAGGGTTTCTGAAGATTTACCGCAAGAGTTTCTGAATATTATCGTTCAGGACGAAAATCATGAAAGCAGCGGGGCAAGCTGCGGACACATCTCTTCTGGACAAGACCTAGGTTATGCATAATGAAAAAAAGCTTTTATTCAAAGTTCTTTGAATAAAAACTTGACCGCACGTTTTAGCTATACAAAACGGACGATGTAAAATTACACTTCTATAAAAACACTTTGGGAAACTTTTACGTGTTCCATAGATCCTCAGTCATTCTGTCACAAACCACACCAATTGAACAGTCGCTCAATTCACACACGCGACAATTCACAGTGGGCGAGAAGAAGAACAGACACAAATCCTGGAGTCTATTAATCTAGGTAGGGTGGCTTCACGGAATCTAGGCTTCACCTGTCCCGACAGGAGAAATCCCAGTGCCACAAACCACACATCCTGCCTAGCTTTCCCTGGTTCAAGCCCCAAATTCATAGTTTACCCGTTTTTTTTTGTTATTTCAACGACCAAATCAATAACCTCGAACCTTCAACCTCAGAACCAGGTTACTCCTCACCTTTACTACAAACAGTATACTAATCAGAATAATAACCGTTTTGCCGAGAGCTTGAACATACGCTGTCCTTCAGTCCTCACGGTGCGTGTGACAAATAAGCTTTTCCAATTACTATTCATTTTTAATGTACCTCCCAAGCCGTTCCGACATCGGTTGTAGAACCGATCTGCACGTTCAATACAGCATCAGGACATTTATTCGGACCTTCTGAACCTCCACCATCCCCGCCAGCCCGAATCAGATGTTCAAACTCCAGTTGTCTGAGAAATATTTTGTTCTGAGTTAATTTGTCTTGTATTATGTTCAAAACTGTGGCAATACTTTTGGATACTCCGTCCTTCGTAGTTTCTTTCGTACCTTTTCATTATTTTATTCTAGTCCGCTGTTTTCCTCTCATAAGAGGGTAACAAAAAAAATACGTTACAACCATTCTTAATACATAAGAACAGAAACTAACGTATAGCAAATGACTTGTTGAATAGTTCAGGTTGGCCTTCGCGAACAACTCGCAGGCGTTTTTTAGAAGTCAGAAGGAAACACTGCGATGCGACTCCGAGAAACTTACTTGTTCCTTCTGAACAACTAGCTCAGCTAAGGTGTCTACTCAACAGGCCCAGTGGCTTTGCAACAGACGATATCTTGCTCAGTACAGACCGAGCAGGCTTTTACAGAACTCATGCCCAATGTTCAACCACAAGCTTGCACTCGTAACTCTCCTATACAGCTTTTCTTAGCGCCTTTTTTTCTTGTCTCTGTCCTCACGGTCATCCCCACCCCTCTTCCGGTCGCCGGCGTGACGCACTTGCGTCAAAAACTGATCCAGACCGAAAATGTCTTCTTCCTTCTCAAACTGAACAGGCCCACTACGCACAGCGCTGGAATCTGCCCCGCGGAATCCTTTCTCGGGAACAAATCTGAAAAGAAAAGAAGAAAATCGTTAGAGAAAGGGTGGGGCCATAATGGCAGAAACGCGCACAGCTAGCAGATGGTAAAGACAACTTTTTGCAGATGGAGGAGGGACTCGGACCAGAAGTTGGGGATGGACTGGAAGGTCGCGGAATCCTACGGCACTGAACCGAAGGCTTGCCATCCGACGGTCTGCCCTTTCATTTCTATTTCCTCTACCTTTTCCGAGACCTGCTTTAAGTTTAACCGAAAAGGGCTGGGATATGACATTCTATAGTTACCCATCACTTATCCACTAACGTTGGCTTGAAGACCCGCTGAAAATGCGTTACTTCGTTCTTCCGCTATTAATGAATAAACGATTTTCACGTAGTGGAATTTCCGTGTGATTTGTGGTACCTCTGTGCGCTTGTATTTTTTGTTGTATGCCTTACGAGAAAGATTTATGATTTTTTTTTTGAGGCACTAAGCAATCTTCACCAATCTCACCAGTGACCACTGAAAAGCCGCGCTTGTGTTGAGATTAAAACTTCCCGCGTCATAGTAGAATTTTCGTTGTGGGGACGACCGCAGATATTCTGACCGTCATAACTTATAGAGTAGATAGTGGAAAATAAAAAATCCCTTTTCAGCTTCCAAATAACTCAGTGTTGAATACTGACACAAAAATGACACAAAAAAAGTTGGCTCTTCAGTTAAACTTTAACGACTTACGGCGGAACACATTGAAACTCTTCGAAGAGGCCTTATGCGACAAGTCACGAAATGGGCAGAGGAAAGAGGTAGTGCTGGACAGCGCGAAGTTCCATCAGCCTGAATCATATTAACAGTCGCAGCGAAAATGAGCTTACTCCAGAATACGAAGGTGGAAAGCACAGCGACGATAACAGAAATCCGCTATTTCAGATGTCTTTTATTCCAGCAGGACAGTTTTCACTGAACTACTTGCACAGTCCCACATCAACTAGGTAGTCATGAGGCTTCGGCGCCGAGCTTGCAACGTAGGAAAATATGTATATACAGACTAATAAGGCAAGTTGCCAGTAGAGCGGGCCTGGCGGGAAAACAATTTTAAATAACAATAAGGGGTAAAATAAAGAAATAAAGGGCGTAAACAACTCTTCATACAGTACCTGAAATAAACAACTATCAGACAGGCTACGTCGAAAGAAGCCACGTCGCAAAACCCGCGTTTGGAGCGTACTAGCAGATGTGTTTTCCCTGCAAGAAAAATACCCAAATTTTCCACTCTCCAACCAAAATCTCTCACCTGTTTGTACGCGCCAGGTTCTCCAAATCATCTCCGAATTCTTTATCAATGTTCTTCGACGGCCTGTAAATATGCTGCGCAACCTCAGCCCCAGCCCGCCAGGGTTCGCTGTAAACCGCATTCACGTCATCGTCAGCGAAGCCAGAATCCAAGCCGCGCGTTTGGTTCATGAGACGCTGATCGAACATGGTTTCTCCATTAGATGTAGTCTTCGCAGGCAGCCCCAGAGCCACCACTTCGGAGATGTCACGCTCCCGTTCCCGACCTTTACCCCTGCAAAGAAAGCAGAAATTGAGGGATATAACGTTTCAGTCGGTGTGTGTGGTGCGGGGGAGGGGAGTAAAGAATTCCGAGTCACCCATGAGAAAAGTAGGACGAAAGGGAAAGGTTGTTTTGGGCCGTTCTCGGCTTCGTAAAAGGTTGAAAATGTGCTAATGAGTGTGAACAAGCGACAATCTAAAGCACGACATTACGCTCACATGACAGTTCCGACAGGACGCCGAGAGGGAATAGAGAGATCGAAAATTATTTGGAAGTGTCCTATATTTTGAGTTTTAACCGCAGTTGCATCTTAAAAGGCAAAATCAACCCAGAAAAAAATGGCGTACCAACTTTGAAATAATAGTTGCGTTATTACTGATGCCATGGTATCTGATACCACGGTCTAAAGTCGTTTTGCAGTTATCGTGGTATCTGGCCAGTTATCGTGGTATCAGATATTCAGATACCACGGTCCGACCGTGGGAACTGGTCGTGGTATCTGAAAAGTCATCTCACTTTCATCAAATTTTTTCAAATTGGTGAGAAAGAAGTTTAGCACTTAGTGATGTAACTGGATATCAGTTTTTCTTTTGGGATGACTTCGAAAATTGCAATTTCGGCAATAGTTACCGTGGTATCTGATGCACGGTTGCTCTGCAAAAACGACTAATTGCAGATTCAGTTATCGTGGTAACGGTATCTGCAAAAACCCAACTAATGCTTTACGGCTCCTTGCTCGGCGACTGACCGACGAGGCGATTTGGTTCTAAGCCAGACTTCGAGTAAGGCAACGCGAAGATTCGGGTTGGCGAAACAGGCGACTCGGAATTTTTTCTTGCTTTACGGTGCTTGTCCTTTTGTTTCAATTTCAGTTTATTACCGAATTCGCTTACTAATGAGACCAAATAAACAGGTTAAATCACCGAATTTACGAAGGGACAGACCGAATGCGGTGAATTCGATGCGGAGAGAACAAAAGTCGGATGAATTAGCAAATTCGAGAAAGAAAGGGGAACCAATAAACACGTTAAATCACCCAATTGCAAAGCATCAACACAAGTCGTGGCTGGGGGCCAAATGGCGTGTTGTCTAAGTCAAGATACATGATATTAAAACAATAATGTCAGTCAAAACAACAGAATAAATAATTCAGACTGAAAATGGTCTAACACAAAATCATAAAAGTAAAACACACACACGACAGAATAAAACTCACTTGTTGAAAACGTGTATCAAATTGGGGATACAATTATTATGGTACCGCTCCGTGCGGTAGGAACGGGATTCCAGCTTGGGTACTCGCTCCGCACACTCTCTTTGCGGCCGCTTTTGTTTCTGGTTCTTTGCCGGCAAACCTGGGTATCTAATTTGTCTGCCTTAAGAGTAATATCAAGTTTGATAACTACAATATTAACTCAAATAGTAGCACAAACCAAAATAATGCATGGTACTGATAGATAGATAGATATCGCTTTTATTCTTTTCGAACTATCGTGGTGAAATCCAAATTTGTCGAAATCGTCATATATACATGCAGACATTCATATATAAATATGTCAACGTCATATATAAAAGTAAACACTAAATAAGATTAAAATTTTTACGAAAGACGGTACAAACGTACGGACTCAAGGGACTCAAGTTTAAATTTCTGAAGGAGCTCAGTGTAAGGAATTTTTGGGGATCGTGAATCGTGACATAATTAGTAGGGCACGTTTCTGTATTTTTTCGATCCGATAAGCCTGGTCTTCAGTAAGGCCAAAGTGCCAAGCTTCCACAAGGTATTCTAGCCCCGAACGTATAAAAGAAACATAAAAACGGAGCAAATCTTGTTCAGGGAACCTATTTTTAGCAAGTAATTTCAGCATATGAAGGCCGGTGTGTTCACGCTTTACCATTTCCTTCGTTTGGAGTTCCCATTTTAAATCGTTTGATATAATTAGACCGAGGAGTTTTATTTGGTTTACACGCAAGGTATCTGGAACAGGAGGTTCAAAAATTGGCCCTTCTTTCAGGAAAGAAATTGTAAGAATTGCAGACTTCTTTTCATTCACGGCCATGTCTGAATTTAAAGCTTCGGCCTGTATCTGCGAAATTATATTGGACGCTTCACTACTTTGTCCTTTTTCACATATTTCAGTAAGAGAAAGATCGTCAACGTATTTCCATCTTTCTGGTCTGTCAGAAGCTGTACTGTTAATCATTACAAGAAAAAGGAGCGGACCTAAAATTGTTCCGTATGGCACACCGCAGAAAATTGCCTGCGGTCAGACAGATTATTATTATATTTTAGAATTTGGGACCTATCACTCAAAAATTCTACAATATTTTTTACAATATTGGGGTTAACATTAAATTCATTAAAAAGTTTATCAATTAGAATGTTATGGTTTATAAGGTCAAAACCTTTTTTAAAATCAATAGCGATTAAATTAATCCATTTGGAGGGTTCATCAATGTTTTTAAAAATAAAATCTAAAAGATTTACCATATAATGGCTGGTTGATGTTTTAGGTCGATTTCCAAAATGTTTTGGATCCAGAAGCAGAAATGTTTTTTTTTTACCATTCAGCAACAAAACTTTCATACACTTTACTGAAGATTGGGGTTAGGGAAATGGGGCGCACTCCGTCAAAATCAATTTTTGCATCTTTTTTGGGTATTGGTGTTACATAGCCAACTTTCCAAATAGCTGGGTACTCTGAATTTGAAGAAATAGTATTGAAAATATTTGTAAGGGGTTTAACAAGCTTATCTGGGAACGCTTTGATTAAATCAACAGGGATGTCTACTGGTGTAGATACTTACTTGGCTTTGTCAGGGCCTCCAGCTCGAGCAAGGTTTCTGTCTCTGGCACGATCTCTGTGACGCTCATCTCGAATCTTGTTACGCTCCTCTTCTGCTTCATCTAAACACAAAAACATAAGAAATAAATTAAGAAACATGGTAGGTTTAGGTAGTGACTTGGTTGAACAAAATAAGCTGCAGAATTATATTATAGACCAACTGTTATAATCTTTAAGCAGTCCGCACTGTACAAAGTTTCTCCGAGTAAGGATTAAAGTTAATTGCCACTGGGATTAATCTTATCTCTACTGAGATAAGATTAATCCGAATTAGAGATAAGATTATCTTTTTAGGGATAAGATAAATACCAGTAGCAAATACTGCAAGATTTTTTTTTTCAGTGAGGAAATCTCGGTGGGTGAAGTTGTGGGTCACCCACTTTCGCGGTGGGCGATGTAGGTGACAAGGCGGCTAAGGATTTGGCTGTCGTGGGGTACCCTACTATACCGTGGGGTACCCTACTATACCGTGGGGTACCCTACTATACCGTGGGGTACCCTACTATACCGTGGGGTACCCTACTATACCGTGGGGTACCCTACTATACCGTGGGGTATCCTACTATACCGTGGGGTACCCTACTATACCGTGGGGTACCCTACTATATCGTGGGTTCTCTCCAGGTTGATGTGCTGAATTTTTTTTATATTTTCTTTATAGTTTATATTTATGCCAGTATTTGTTGCCTACTTTGTCACTTTTCGACCCCAGTTGGTTGTATCCTAGTTTTAAAAAAAATATGAAGATGGCAATCCCGCATTCGGTTCCGGAGACTTTTCGCCATCAAATCTCACCCAAATTTGTCCCCATCCGAGGGAAAACTGAAAGTAAAGCCTACCACCGGACTCGCAAGAGCAACAGGGCTGAATCACTCAGCCTCCTACAAGATTCCCACGGTTGAACCCCCTGTTTCTGCAAAATCTTGAATGAAAAACTGGACCATGTTTTATTCCAGCGAACTCAACACCAAATACATCTGAACAACCATGGAATCCAAGTCGTTTCATTGTTCAAGAAGTACCACCTCGTGTCTTTCAACTGGATCCATTCGGAACTCTACACTTCCTCCCACAGCTGAAGCCTCCAGCTTCAAAGCAACCATCAACCTTTTAAGGACAACAGACCTACTTGGCGAAATGGATGACTCATCATCCAACGTCGTGCAGACTGGGGAAGAAAACCGGGATTAATATTATCTTAATCCGTTAATCGCAGGGCCCCTAAACGGGGCGGGGGCAACAGGCAGGAGCATACTCTTCCTATTTGGTAGTAAGGCAGTGGGAGTATAACAAAGCTTTTACCTGCTGCGCCCACTGCTCCCGCTGCCGGTCGGATACCCGCTCGCTCCTCACGAACTTTCTGAGCAAGCATCCTGAGATGTTCCTCTTTCTTCTCTTTCTCTTTCTGGGCGAGTTTCTTCTCAAGCTGGGCTCTCATTTCAACAGACTCACGAGCCTAAAATCACAACAAAACAAATACGTTACAAAAGCTGTGATGCCCTATACTGTTCCGTTATTTCAAATCTTTATAACATATAGGGTGTGTCATAATGATAATAATAAAGATTTTACTAAGGGACAACTCTCACCAAACAGTGTTTCTTGCCAATCACTGGAAGCGTAAAAAAACAGCCAATGGGTGGGACTGACTGAATCTATGAAATCCAGGTTCTCGGGAACAGGAATGGATTGGAAGGTTATTGGGGTGGGGTGAATTACGAGTCATTTAAAGGCATTAGGCCCCAAAAATTTTCTTTTGTCTTGTTGCTCCATTATCTTCAATAGCCCACTTGTGTAGCCAACACTTCTTGGGTGCAACTGGTTTACTGATGTACATATTGTTTTTCAGTAACTGAGAAGCTGCAGTCTGAAGCGGACCAATTCAGTTTAGAACCAACATACACAATTCGCGGTCAGTCTGGTCGGATGTTAGTTTCAGGTGCTGACGCGATGAAGCGTATATCCTACTTGTAAGGCGCATATGACAATAGCCTACTGTAGTATTCACGATTTACCTTTCTGTCAGCAATGTAGAGCGACTCTGCCAGCTTCGCAAAGTTCTCGTTGATGTGAACTTGTTGAAGGCCCCGTCCATCAGCTGCCAATCTCTTGTCTAGTGGAATCGTGTAACCCTAAAAGTAAGGCACCTTGTTTTTTACTTAACCCAAAAATACACCAACGCCGTTGTACCTCAATTTACCTTACTACTAGTTTCCTGGTCCATAGAAGCAGCACAGGAGCGACCTATTGAAACTTTCAGCCATCGATGCCTCCGTCACATCCTCAAAGGGAGATTCGCAGACAGACGCTGAAATTCGCTGTCACTGCACAAATGTAGAAAGAGCCACAGCCGTCGTCAAAACCCGTCGCCTACGTTTGCTTTAATCAGGTCCTCCGGCGCCCAAATGGCCGCCTAAGGCGTATTCTCGCTGTTCCCCGAGGACTCCACTTGAGGCGTCCCCGCGTTTCTGTTTGTCCCGGGGACTCACTCCCGTATTCTCCGCGGACGGGGAATGCTCCAATTATCATCACCATCATAAAAAAGGACTCCTTTTTGGAAGCATTCCCCGTGTTCTCGCTGTTTTCTGTACGCAAAGTACGCGTGGAGTGACTTCCTCAATTCTCGCCGTTCCTTCCGATCAACTGCATATTTTTTTCTTTCGAACAAAATCCGTGTGTTCTCGCTGTTTTCTGTACGCAACATCCGCGTGGAGTGACTCCCTCTTTTCTCGCCGTTCCTTTCGATTCCCCGAGGAGTCCTCGGGGAACGGCGTGAATAGCCTCTAGTCAAACAATTTCTCCTAGCGGATCCCCTTCCCTCTTGGCGAAGGAGACCGGGCGGTCAACTCATGAACTGGTGGACGACCGTCAAAAAGGACCTTGAGCTAGCAGGCGGTTTCCGCCACGGCAGAAGATTGGATAACTGCCGGCTAGATATTCGCCCAGGAGCTGGCGCAAGATCGGGGCAACTGAGACGCCACCTTTCGGAAACTCATAGACGCCGGGTGAGGCGGTAATCGTCTGGCCCCGTTACAAGTACAAGTAAGTAGGTAATCTAAACAACTAACTGACGATGGGGGCTGTCCGAAGGGGGGGGGGGGGGGGGCTCAAAACTGATCAAAGAGGAAGTTACGGTTCAGAGGACTTGGGCTGGTGTTTCGGATCAAATATGTAACCCAAATGTAAAATAACAAATGACCGATGCGAATTGTCAGATGGAGGATTTTAAAGTATTAAGACTGAAAGTTGCAAATGATAGTACGATATATGTGTTCAATGGGCTCGCGTTCTTGACGAAAATGTACGACTCATATAAAAACAAACACACAAAATAAGTGATCGAACCGAGCTGTGCCGGGAGGCGGGAGGGTACAAACTAATGAGACTATATAAAAATTACAACTGTTGCATCTGTTCAGGGGGCTTGCGTTTCCCGTTCAAAATCGTACATTCGTCTTTTAAAGCACGACTGACGTGAATAGCGTGGTTTTCTGTTGATTTTTTTGGTTCGTGTTCTCACCTTTCGCCAGTATTCTTGGCTCATGATGTCACTCACCAGAACTATTACTTCAGCATGACGCACGCCAAACTTACCGAAATCTGCCTGAGAATCATAAGAATTCACTAATGCGACTTCACCCAGTGATTTAAGTGTTCGAAAGCCTTGGTAAAAAGAAGAATAGTCTATGTAGCCCGTGTACGAAGAAAGGATAGTAAGTAGATTTTCATGAAAAAAGGCTAGCACATGCTACAAACAAGAGCTGGAAGCTCATATGGCGCTTGCAAGGCTTGGTAAAAGGATGAAAGTAAGAATCCGACGATTCGTGAGTTTGTTGAGATCATTTTTAAGCAAAACCCTTGATGGAAATCATGAGAATGTATCGTTTCTGTAAAAAAGTTTTTTTTTTGCACTTGGCTGTGATGATACGCACTTTAAGGGCGCTAGAAACTCATCTGTTATCAACACCCTTGAGGCAAAAAGGATCCTGGGCCCTTTAGGATCGTGAATATATATGGTTTGGACAAAAGTTTTTTTTGTTTTACTTTTCGGTTAAGATGCGCACTTCGAGGGTGCTAGAAATCCATTTCTAAGCAAAACCTTGAGACAAAAATTATCACGGGCTCACGGAGATCATGAAAATGCAGATTTTGCTTAAAAGTATTTTTTGTACTTTGCGGTTAAGATGAGTACTTTAAGGGATGGTCGGATCTGGGAAGTGAAAATTTCAAAGCCAATCTTGTCAAGTCTCTAATGTTCAAGCGAAGTTCATCGTCCTAGCACATCTGAAAGTACCTTCAATTGCGATCAGCGGATTTCCGTCCCCCCCCCCTTCAATTCCCCCCAGAGTGACCGAATCCGGTCCGGTTCTGTCACTAATGTATCTAGGGCTTGTTCTGCTTGTTCTTCCCACCAAGTGTCATCCCAACCGCTATACTATAAGCGTGTCACAAAATTTCCTGTCCCCCCTCCCCTCTCGACTCCCCCACATTGATCGGATCCTGTCCCCACTTAAAATGCGACATCTGAGACATGAGTTCTTTCTGAATATCAAGTTTCATTAAGATCCAACCACCCGTTCAAAAGTGGGACATACCTCAAGATTCCGGATTCCCGCTCCCTCCACTCCTCTCACGAGGGTCAAATCGGAGAAACGACTGTTCTTAAGTTAAAGTTTTTCAGTCCCTGATATCCATGCCAAGTTTCATCGTCCTAGCACAAGTGTAAGCATCTTAAGTCGGGATCACCGAAATTTCGGAACCCCTCCCTCCAACTCCCCCCACAGTGCTACGATCCAGTCTGAGGATTAGTTTTTTTTATTACAGTGGTATTTGAAAGTAATTTATTTTAATAAGATATTTATAGTCGGTAGAAGCTTCAGTTATTTATTACAGGTTTGTTTCCTTCCCCGACGTGGACCCAGAGGATTGACAGCCTGACGAGGACTCTTGCCAAGAAGGGCCGAAATATCGCTGATGAAGAATCGTAGCTGACGTATCCGTTGTAAACATTGTTTGAATAAAAAGATCCAGTCCGGCCTTATCAACTATGTATCTAGGGCTTGTGCTTGCTCTTCCCACCAAGTTTCATCCGGATCCGCCCAGTCTGAACATGTCACACGATTTCCGGTCCCCCCCCCCCCCCCTCCGACTCCCCCCAAAGTCACCGGGTGCATTACGGACTTGAAATATGACATCTGAGACACGAGGTCCTTTCCAAATATCAAGCTAAGTATCAGCGATACTTCGGCCTTTCTTGGCATGGGTCCTCTTCAGTACTCTTCTAGAAACGAACCTGCAACCCTCACCAAGGAGGGCCGAAATACTGCTGAAGAATAACTAGCTGAGTTACGTTTTCAGTAATTTTTTGTAGCATGTGCTGGCCCTTTTTCATGGAAATGTAATTACTATCCTTTTTCCTACACGGGCTACATAAACTAGTCTCCTCTTACCAAGGCTTTCGAGCACTAAATCGCGGCGTGAAGTTGCACTAGTGTATTTCTTCTGACTCTCAGGCAGATTGCGGTAAGTTTGGGGGTGCGTTATGCTTTTAAGTAATATTCGTGGTGAGTGACATCATGACATCAACCACGAAAAAAAAAGATCAATGCTTTCGGTGGGATCCGGAACAGGGAGTCCTGGACTTAGGGATTTAGCCTCCGGAAGGTCAACTGCAGATTTTCAGATTATCGTCAGATATCGTCAACCGCGGATGCTAGCATGAAGACGTATATAATCCTTTATACATTACGAAAGACAGTACACTGCGCAACAAAGAACGAACTTACCTTAGCATTTTTCCAGTTAGAGATGCACGGAGGAATTTTCCATTCCTGCTGCTCCTTCACCGTCGTCTTCCTTGGGGGTGAATGCATCACCGGGGGAGGAGGAGAGGGTGGACCACGAGGTATTTTCTGATTGATCCTGCAAGAAAAAGCAAAATCAGCAGAGTTTCCGCGAGATTTGAAACCACTTCCCAGGAAATGCATGGCGGAACCCTCAAGAAACTCTACTCAGGACTCTGCTTGCTTCTTTCGGTTCCCACCTACCGCGAAAACACATGAGCGGTCTAGATATGACTGACATAAAGGCTTGACTGTCTATGGTATTCTGACTCAGTAAACTAAATATGAATAAATAAAAGTAGATAAAAGTAGAAACTTTTATTCTATTAAAAAAGAGTTAAATAAAGTAGATAGAAGTAGAAACTTTTATTCTATTGAAAAAGAGTGACATACGTAAACTACGTACATGTTACTACAAATACTGTAAATACCTGCTTTATTTGCCTATATCATATCGAAATCGGAGAATAATCCAAAAATACAAAGCTCCCGAATACTTCCGATATAACGGGAACACTACAGGAGCTTCAAGATAATTTATCCGGACAAGCCTATAAACGGCTTACTCCATATCACGGGCTCATCCGTTTGTTCTGTTGATTTTTGTGCACTAGTGTTTCTTCAGTTTTCTATTTGTTTCTTTCTCTTCTTTATTCCACTATCTTCACAATGTTTTTGTGCAGTGGGTTACAAATAAATTATTATTATTAATATATTCTATGCACACCAGACAGAGCGAAGAAGGAAAATCCCAACCTACTGCGAAAATCAGGCTGAGTGTGCACGTTACTTCTCTGTTCTTTCTATCAATCAACATCACTTAACTATCAATTAACGAATTAAGGCAGTTGGATCATACCATAACTCTGGAAAATATCCTATTCAAACAAAATCGCTTTATCGAAATTTGCTGCGTTTCTTGATCAAATTTATTTTTCTGCCGCACAATTTTCACCGTTATTTTCACTAGCATTCCGAAAACTCTTTCCGGGAAACCTGCAAGTGCGGAAACTCCTGAAGAACGCCTCACACCTTCCACAGAAGGCTAAGGGGAATGTTCGAACAGAGTTTCACAAATGGTTGTATAATCACGGTGCCATGCGCCGCAAGATAGGATCGGTGACAATTCATTGGACTTTCAATGGGTAGGTAGCGGAAGGTCCTCGCAAAGTTATGAAGAATTTATTATGGGTCCATGCTCTTACTTAAATCTCGGTGGCTCCATAGGGTCCTTCTGTGCTTCTACCATTCGAATGACCCTTTGCTTGGCACCAGAGTTGAAGGCCATACCTTGCTGAGAAGGCGTGTAACGAATATACTGAGCAGGCGCCTAAAAAGAAGCAACTAAAATCACAGATGTATCAAGTCCAGTCTCAAATACAGGATAGAAAAACAATGGAAAATCGGGGTACAGTGGTAAAAGCGCGGTGCTCTAAAAGCCGAACAAACTTTTTGTTTTAACTTAAAAAAAAACGACGACCAGTGGAACCTGGACGTCACATTGTGAAGATGTGGAAAAAATTTCAATTAGATATCTTCGCAGCTAGCCAATCAGTCAACGCTTTCAAAAAAGCGCATATGAGCCGACTGTTCGGTTTCACTTTATCATTTTAAGGAAGATTCAAGGAAGAGAGAGGACGTAAGGGAGCACCTTCCATCAAAGATTGTTGCCATATCCTCAGTATACGTTTTGAAGCAAGTGCGCAAGCGCTCAAATGCGGAGTGTGAAATTATGAATTGACTAGATTTTGCTTTGGCCTTTCCCATGAATCGCGCGATATGTACCATGCACTACATAATCAGAATCGCCACCGACAGTTTAGCTCTCAGCAATTTTCTAAACACGATTTTGGTCATCGTTGAACCAATTTTGGCCATAAAAAGAAAACGGTGAAAACCGAAAACCGGCTAGAGCGGCCACAATAGTGGAGTATTCATAAATGAAAACAACAGTAACAAGACCAAAGGTTTCGATGGGATCCCAAAAATTTAATATCACATCCAGACAATTGGGTCCTGTCTTTTCTAGACTCCTCAAGCATTTTTACTACAGAAATTCAGACACAGATTAATGCCAAATAGCTAATCATCTGAGAAAACCAAGTTCAGATATGTATGTATGTATGGATTCAGCATGTGTGTTTACCCCTATAAGTCGTATTTGTTTTGACGAAACTTATCGAAACTTCCTGCCTTAGCTTACTGCCAAATTTCCGGTTTCTGCCGAATTCGGGAACTACTTATCTGACAAAAAAACAAAGCTCAAAAACGAATTATCGAACATCTAATCAACTTCAAATAAAGCATTAACTCATGACAATTTTCCTGTTTCAGCCGGATTCCGGGTGACCGGGTAAAAAAAACAGTTGTCATATGCGGATTCAGCATCTTTTCTTACCCCTAAATCGGATCTTAATAATAGGTAATGGTCTAAATGGTCTTAATAATAGTTTTCAGCATGTCTTTCTACCCCTAAATCGGAATCTAATCAACTACAAATAAGACTTTTGCTTTTAACACATTTTCCGGATTTGGCCGGATTCCGGACGAACTGCTTGTCCGGCGAGAAAATGGTTTTCATAATCGTGCTCAAAAACGAATTAACGAACATCTTATCAACTTCAAATAAAGCTTTAACTCATGACAATTTTCCTGTTTCAGCCGGATTCCGGGTGACCGGGTAAAAAAAACAGTTGTCATATGCGGATTCAGCATCTTTTCTTACCCCTAAATCGGAATCTAATCAACTACAAATAAGACTTTTGCTTTTAACACATTTTCCGGATTTGGCCGGATTCCGGGCGAACTACTTGTCCGGCGAGAAAATGGTCTTAATAATAGTTTTCAGCATGTCTTTCTACCCCTAAATCGGAATCTAATCAACTACAAATAAGACTTTTGCTTTTAACACATTTTCCGGATTTGGCCGGATTCCGGACGAACTGCTTGTCCGGCGAGAAAATGGTTTTCATAATCGTGTCCAACAAGTCTTTCTTTCCTTTAATAAAACATCTTATCAACTTCAAATAAAACTTTTTCTATTAACAAACTTTTCGGTTTTGGCCGGATTCCGGGCTAACTACTTGTCCGGCGAAAAAACGGTTTTCCACTATCGTGCTCAGCATGTCTTCTTACCCCATAATCAACTATCACATTAGCTGTTTAAAAATATTTTGCTTGCCCCTTAATTTAAACCCCCTCCCCCACCCCTAAATGTGGGGCTACAGAGCCCATCTACGAACTTACCTTACTCTTGACCCAAAGAATCCTCACACCAAGTTTCATCAAAATATCTCACTCCCTTCGAGAGTTATCGTGCTGACGGGTTCCGGCTACCCCCCCCCCCGGTACCAGAACCCCTCCGATCAAAACCCCCCAGGTATCAAAACCCCCCCGGCGACCCCCCCCCCCCCCCCCCCCGCCTAAATAAAAAAAGACAATATGAGAATAATCTCCTAGTCCCAAATAATCCCTACGCGACGGATAGTACAAGGGATTTATACTCCCTCTTTCTCTTTGTGAGTGTATGATGGGTCATAAATAAATTATTATTATTATTATTATTATTATTAATATTAGCTGGCTACCCGGATTAGCTCATGTACCTACTGACGGATACACAAGAGTAGGATAACTGGACGCAACCTCATACGCCAACTTGACTGTACAATAATTTCTGAAGTAAAGTGGGTATCCAGTAACTGATGTAAGAATAAGCTTGTGCATGCCCAAAGGGTATATGTATGTGAAGCAAAAAGCGCAGGCAGAACAAAGGTAAACAAGGAAGGGGAATTTAAAGGTGAAGGTTGATGGTGACTGAATAATTGCTGAAGTGAACGAACACACGCATCCACCTTAAGCTCTTGTCAGTGAGGTGTTAAAAGTGAAAGATCAAATCAAAACCCGTGCCACTCAATGTAACGACCCCCCCCCCCCCCACCAAATCCTTTCCCAGTTCCTTTCCCTTCTTGGCGAGGAAGCTACAGTTAGGTGCAGTTAGTTTTTCTTTTTGTACCAGAAGTCCACATGACTTAGACTAAGATCACGGGAAGTCAAGTTAAATGTTTTGGATTCGTATTAAATGTAAAGGATTTGGGGGGGGGGGGGGTCGCCGGGGGGTTTTGGTCGGGGGGGGGGGGGGTCTGGTACCGGGTTTTTTTTAGCCCGGGGGGTTTTCGCCGGGGGGGTTCTCGCCTGGACCCCGTGCTGACAGACGGACGGACGGACAACTTTTGCGATGCCATAGGTATCCCTCCACTTACGCTTTGGGATCCCAAAAAGCACCTGACGTGCTTTTGAGTTAGGATGGTAACTTTTGGTCAGAGGTCCAAACAAAACTCTTAGAGACAGGGACGCTGTCAGGTGTGGCACGAGTGTACGGCCTGTACAACTACTTCTCTTTAATCCAAAACAAAATACAAACCTGCTTATCAGCGGCTTTGACTGGCATGGCGGCAGCAATCTTGCTAGCCGTAAGGTTTTCAAGCGCAGCACGCGTCTTCTCTGTAATTTCCCTAATTGCATCCTCATCAGGCTTTTCTAGACTTGGGTCATCCTCGTTGGTCACCTCTGAAGGCAGCAGGTCAGTGAATTTGGAATAAATCACCTAAAAATGTAGCAAAATAAACAACAGAACTAACACAACATTTCACATATTCACAAACTTGCATGCACGGGCTGGTAGTATAAGATACTGAGAGATTCTTGATTCCATCCAGTGTCTCCCTCTCTTCCTAGGGCCGTCTTGCCATTTTCTTTCTAAACAGTCTATGTCGTCATTCGAGATATATTTTAGAGGCTTAAAGGACCCGTTGTACCTTTAATGTCAACGCAACCTACTTCCGTAACCGCTCATCAATTCTCATGCCCCCGAGACCCGAATTTCGTGCGGGACTTTCTAAACCCCCAACGACAACCCACTGATCTTCACATTTGCTTTGTTTCGCTATCCTCTACGCGTATCTTGCTCCCTACGATTGTTTACGAGAAGCTCCGTCTTCAGAAAAATCGACTACGTAATTTGTCTCGGTTTTTGCTAGATATCAGCGGGGCTGGACAAAGGCTTGAAACAGCCAAAGCCGTGGGTAATTTGTTAAAAGCAGAGCCTGGTGTTACTGGAAACAGTAAAAATTGCGAGCTCTGCTTTAAGCATAAAAAGGTGGTGATAGACCTGAGCAAACATCACCCAATTCCGCATTCATCCTGTAGGGGGGTGTTACCCGTACAGTCTGTCTTTTTTATGGCGACTGTACCCACCATTGCCAAGGAAAATAATTTTGCCACCCGATTTGGTCTCATTACCGCTGGTGTTACGATTTTGCTGATAGCAGCATGGCTTATACCACAAAGAGAAATCACCAAGATGAACGAAAGGTATTGACTAAACTTTAGCCGATTATCTACGGCCCGTGACGTCAATAAAGATATTGGGAATTCGATTAAATTAAAGTTGCAGATATATATTTGTATCCATACATATAGAGCCGAGCGGCCAGCGAGGCGCCGGACGCGTTTACACTTATGAACCTTTCTAGGGACAATCAGTTCCGTTAGTAAATGGAAAATATAGACTTTTCGTATGACGTCACGATCCGTAGATAATCGGCTAAAGTTCAGTCAACACCGAACGAAAGCCTACCTTGTCTTTCCCGTGTCCCTGTCGGGCAATGATGTCGTATTTGATTTTCCCCTCTGCATCAAGTTGGACAGCTAAGGCATTCGACTTCTTGTTTGACCCAGGTTTTCCCATGTCGAGCGGGTACTGGGCGATGTGTATTTCTGGATACGCACCGCCATCTCCAAAGTCCTGAGAACAGAAACAATATGAAAAGTCATGGAAGACAACATTCTTTAAGCCTAGCCTACGAGCAGGGCTTAGAAGTGCCACTTTGCTGCTTCAGACTGGGTAGTTTAGACTATCTCATTTATTGGCAAAAAAACTTCTATTTTCTTTCTTCTCTGTAAATGAATGAATGAATATGTTTATTACCCATCTTTACATAAAATGTCACTGATGGAGTATAAAAAAAAAAGAAATAAAGAAAGTGGAATTGTGGGTATCGGTTTGTATTACAACAGGTATGGTTGGTATGCTGGGATCTAGAAATTCCTGAGCGCTTCAAACTGGAAAGTGCCTGAAGCTCGGTTTGACATGCAGCAAAGTTTGCGTCGGAAGCCAGATTTCAAGTCGTTTATCTGGCGACTAAACTGTGTTTTCCGAGCAAATATCGGACACTTGAATTTCGGCTCCGATCCGGATGGCCGGGCAGATACGAGGGGAATCGATTGTTCAAAAACTGCACGTCCAGCTTTTGCATCTCCAAATTTACATGACAGATATGCGTTACTCGGGAGAAAAAAAAACTAGCCAACTTAAATAATGAAAGCGATTTCTTCAGTGCTTTATTTCAGTGGTTCCCAACCGGTGGTACGCGTAGCCAAAGGGGTACGCGAGACCCTTGCTAGGGGTACGTGAAGGTCCCAAAATCTGTTTAATCTGTATTTTCAAAATATCACATCACTCATTTTACCATCATAATACCAGCAGCTGCGTCACTAGCCAAAAAGTTTTTTGGGGGCAAGATATTTTTACCGAGTGGCTGATAATTTTTACCTACTGTGTTTCGAAAAAAATAACTGCTTTTAGGAAAAATTGCGGCGCTTCGCGCCGACCAATTTCTTTTTACCGACTGGCCGACCAGTTAGGGGAGAGGTGTCCCCAGCCTATGCGTGACGCCTCTGAATGCAAGCCCTAGTGAAATTCATCAAAGAATATTGATTTCAGAACAGCTAGCCTACTGCTGTAAAATCAATTCCTGTGTCAAACAATATTGTTCAAAAAGAAGCGAAGGCACTGCAAGTAATATTGTCATTCAGGTCTAGAACAAAAATGTCTGCGATGCAGCTTGATGAAAGCACGGATTTGCGGGATGTGTCACATGAAGCTCAGATGATAGTATTTGACCGTTATCGAGATTCTGTCATAAAAGAAAATATTCTGTTTTTCGAAAACCTTCAGTACCGGGGATAGCATGAACAAAAAATCCTCGTGTGCCTGTTATTTATCAGTTTGCAGTGACAGGGTAGAACTTATGACTGGATTCAAAATCTTTTTAGTGGAAAAGTGATGTCAAGCTCCGGTCAAAATGTGATGACTGTAAAAAACGTGCCGGTAATGACATCGAGCCGAGGTTTGACAAAATGTTTGCTACAACAGAGCCTCAAATGTCTCATTGATTTTGTATATATTTTTACACGGGTATGCCTTTTCATTTACGACATAAATATTGCCTTTTTGACATTCTGAAAATGGGGGTACGCAACCTTTTCGAACCTTGTTTAGGAGTACGCGGGTTGGGAGCCAGTGCTATATTTACTCTTTTTCCAAATCCTAGACGCGAAAATCACAGCTTTCTACACTTTTTGTTCCAATTAAGAACGAGGCTCATGTCGCTATGATGCAAGCAGGACAGTCAAAATTACTTTGATTGAGTAGTGCTTTTGTTGGTCGTGCTCTTCGTGTAGACTCATCACCGTGTCTTGTCAACTAAGTAAAGTGTTTGAGTTTTGTCTACTAAGATTTTTTGAGAATTGTGATCAAGTCTTAAATCAAACAGGTTTCCAGAGATAGTCTAAACTAGACAGTCTGAAGCAGCAAAGCGGCATTTCTAAGTTCTACTTTTGGTTGTGATAAGGCCCACTCAATATTTATGAAGATTTTATCATGCTGTTGGGTTTTAAACAAGGTTTTTGTTTTGTCTCTTGATATAGCGAGAGCATACGGTTCATTTGTAAGTGCTTGGGCTTTGTAGCTCTAGCAAGGAGTGGAGTACCCCCAAGTATTATTTGTGTCCTCAAAGACTGGTAGTCGCTTTCTCGGTTGTGAGTGAGGCGGAATCGAAATCTATCCGATTATTCGACCCGAATTGAAAGATGGCTTCGCCAAGGAAGCATCCTTTCACCGGCTATTTTTAACACTGCGCTTGCAACTTGTTTAAATACACTACCAAGCACTTTTATCTTTCGAGGTTTTAATTCATCGTGGTTGGCCTACGCAAGTGACGTCCTATTGTTGAGCTGATCCCTAGTTAGCCTTCAAAGAAGTGCGGATCTCCTGGGAAGATCGTTGGAACGCTGTTGTATGAGACTGAAGCCTGAGAAATGTAAATTCCCAGTTTTAGGTACAAAGTTAAGTAGTTTAGTTGTATACATATTTAGGCCTGTCTTATGGTACCACGATCCAAACTGCCAGGAGCCTGATAGAACCGGTTGCGCGCCAGTTATGGTGCGGTTATTTTCCTGAGAGAGTTCTCATCTTGAAAGACTCTTGCCAGAAATTTTTACACTGTGGCTCTTCCTCAGGTACTTATCGGTAGCTCTGTCTTCCCCTTTCTGACTTCTTCAGACATTTCTCACATTAGAACTCCTTTTTTCAAATTTGGCAAGTGGCTGTGCAAGCATATCCAATGTCATTTAAATCGGTTGATGATACATGACCTAGGTTTGAATGATCCGATCCAGGTGAGCTCTAAAAAGCAAGAAAAAATAAATGCCAGTTTGTTGTGCCTAGCACAACTTTTGTCTTTCTTGGCGATTCCCAGGAGGCACTAACCCCTCGCGCTCGCCGTCGTGACTCATTATTGTCGACTGACTAGTCAGTGTAATTCATTCCGGTTTGGTTTAGTCGCGGATCGGCAAGCGATCTAGGGTCGGGCCCCGGCCCCGGGGTCGTCTGTAAATATGTTGATTCGCGACTCAGTATTTTGTGTTCGTCCTGTTATGAATAAACTGGAATGATTTCGCAACCACTCTTGGTCAACTAAGGGACACAAACCTGACACAGTTAGAGTCATCTTGGCAGCCATCTGAGCTGGGCCTAGAACTTCCTAAGTTATTGCCCTGTAATAAAAAAAAATATTTTGTAGATATTTTTGTATTTTTTATTTCTATCTGTAAATCTGTTGTTTTCTTTAGAGTGTTGCAGACTAGGATCAGAAAATTTCGATGTATGAACTGTAAACGCTTTAAAGCACAACTCTTACTAGAAATGATCTTTTCGAATGGATCAGAAAAAAGGTTTTTCGAAAATGCCATTACTTTCCACCTGAATTTAGCAATTTTCTTGTTAACGCCTGTCAATTCTCTCTTAGTTCTGGTACGGCTTCGGATCAGAGTTGTCCATTTCGCCTCTTCGCGGCTGGGCAGCGTAGCCTTGGTTCTAGACTGACTCAAGCAGGTCTGCTGTCATCAGGAAGTTAATGATGGTTTTCATGATGGATGTTTCGACAGCAGGGGGGAGAGTAGGCTGCACGAGGAATCCAGTCGAGAGGCTGAGATGGTGCTTTTTGAACAATGATACCACTTGGGTTCTATGTTTGTTCATGAGGAGTTGGCGATGGGTGCACTGGAATAGGATGTGGTCCAGGGTCTCGTTCAGGGTTCTCCAGAATCGGCAGAGGGGGGAGGCCGGGGGTTGGCCATCAGTTGTCGGGATCTTGTACGAGTGTGCTGGGTATTTCAACCCTGTTGCCCCTGCTCGTATCCGGTGATAAACTCTGCTTTCCACTTTTCCCCGGAATATGGAGAAGTTAGGGTAGAATTTTTAAGTCAGAAGGCTCTGGGAGCGGATGCCGGGAATGTCTCGAAGTGGGATTGGTCTGTTGGTTGTTTGGCGGGCTGACGTTGCTTCCTTGGCCACTTTGTCGGCGACGTCATTCCCACGTATCCCCATGTGGCTCGGGATGTACTAAAGGGACATGGAACATCCTTTTTTGGAGAGCTGGTTGATCAAATGGATTGTCATGTGGAGGTCGATATCTTCATTTTCGCATGTTGGGGTAGCTAACGACTGGAAAGCTGACAACGAGTCGGAATAAATAGTCACTTTCATGGGAGTTGTTGGGAGTCGTAATAGGGTCTCAAGTACCAGGTTTATTGCCCTGATTTCTGCTGACATGATGCAGAAGTGGGGAGGGAGTTTTTCCAGAGCGACGATGTTCAGGTCAGCCAGAAATGCGCTGCAGCCCGTTGAAGAGTCTGTTTTGGATCCGTCGACGAAGATCGGAAAGTGGTTTCTGACTCTATCCAGCCTTTCTGCTCTCCGACGCGGCGGCTGGGTGCAAAATACTTGAAAACTGAACGTGCTGTGGTTGAAAAGACGGGAAACTAAGCAAATAAAAAAATGGTAAAAACACAAGATTCTCACATCCTTATCTGTGAAAGACTTGTCGCTGAAGATTCCTGCAATTTTACGTTGTGTGACGGGCAAAACTCGGCACGACCGAAAAAGGGCACGATGCGAAACGAAAGAATGGAGGAAGATAGAGATTTTAAAAGCTTATAATTTTATAAGGGAGCTAGGCATATTATGAAAGGCAGAATAAGCAAGAGGGGTCCTTTAACCGTCAACCTTTTCTTGTCTCGTCATTTCGGTTGTGGCATAGTCAGAATCTGACATCATCTACATTTATTCTGATTTTCTTGCTCCAAACAGTCAAATATGATGAGCGAAATATAGGTTACTGAAATTTAAGTACGGCTCATACATAGTCATGCAAAGAAATAATCCACTCTCTGCCAGATCTGGGATATATATGGAGGTGATAAATATGTGATAATCATAATACTCATCCCTGCTGTAAAGCGCTACTTATTTCCATGTTTATCATCCTTTACTCTATTTGAGGCAACATTTTGTGATGCTAATGGAGGTGATCAATTTGCGATGATCATGTAAAGTGATATTTATGAAATACTTACATCTAGGCCCCTTGGAATCCATCCTTTCCTCTGGCCATACGGAGGTGCAGTCCTACTGGCTAAAACCAGAGCTGAAGACTTCTTATTTGCTTCATTGCTAAGTTTTCTCTCCTCAGCTTCTTTGTCCCAAACTGGTTGAGATGGTCTAGGTAGAACACTGCAAAAAAAAGTGTCAGGTATTCATTCACATGATTCAGACAATCACTACACACGATTTCTATCACTGGTCTACAGTTCATTCATCAAAGTTGTTGTGTAACTGCAATTTTTCTGTGACTCCAGCGGATAGCTAATGCAGCCTGACCAATAACACTTATTAAAAAATACAAAAGTACTACCAAACACACTGTATTTATTTAGCTTATTGCATGGAAAATGTTTAATTTCACAATAGATTTCCAGGGATATACAGGCGCAACCATAAATTTAGCCAACAAAAATTCAGCGCTACCACCAGAGAATATTGTAGTCACTAAGCTTTAAAGAACCGCTAGCATGGGTACATTCCTGCATGCTACCTACTTCCATTTTTCCCAGTGTTTCCCAATTTTATGTTAATTTCTTATGACATGCCCCTCTTATTACTATCTCTTATTTTACATTCACAGACCAGTCAGACAACACAAAGATGAGAGGGCCTAATAGGTAAATTGTATTTTTTTTTCTTCTTCTTTATGTTAGGCCTCTTCGGACGGCGTGACGCTCCATTTAGGCCTCTTCCCTTTTGCGGCCTCGCAGTATGACTGCTCAGGACTGCAATGTTCTTCTCAAGGTTTTCTTCTTCTGTTGTGGTGATTGCTGGAGTAATTGTAGTAGCCTTCATTGGGTTTTAATTTTGGTCATACTAGGTGGTCGAGTTCCATGCATCGGAGAAATGAATGGATTGCTAGTATCGGATGCTTTTCTGCGTCTTTTGGTGGTGGTGGTTGTCTGATGAGGGAGAAGGTGGTTTTCTGAAGTCGGAGTGATGCAAATATTTTTTCGATCTGTTGTCTCTCGTTTATTGTGGGTAGGCTGGTACATTCGAAGAGCAGGTGGTCAATGGTCTCGGCGACATTGTGGCGATGTTGGTACAGTTCCATCTGCATTGGGGATTTTGTAGTGGTGCGCTTGGTGGTTCAGGTTGTTGGTCTTTGCTCGTATACGGTGGTAGAATGCTGTCAGATGTCGGGATCGGAAAGGTGACAGATGTGGTTCTTGATGGGGTCCCCGAATTCTGTTTGTTCTACTTCGCATTACATCTCTGATAGGGAGTGGTCTTCCACTTTCCACCGGGTTCAACAGCGCCTTTTTGGCTGCTGTAACGACAAGTTCGTTTCCAGGAATCCCCATGTGACTTGGAATATACTGGAAAGTGGGTTTGTTTCCTTGTTCATGGACATGCTTGAGGAGGTTTGCTGTGTGGTACAAATCTACGTCTTCAGATGGGAAGGTGGGCCGTTCGATGAGGGACAGGGCAGATTTTGAGTCTGAATATATGACAAGATCTGTCTTTGACAGTTTCATCTTCATGATTAACTCAAGTACGATGTTGATTGCTGCTATTTCAGCACTTAGTATGCTCGACTCTTTCGGTAGCTTTTCTGTTGCAAAAAGTTTCTGAGTAGGGAGATATGCGGCTGCTCCAGTGGTACCAACTTCAGACTTTGATCCGTTTACATATATTGGGATATGGTTTTGGTATATGGTGGATGATATGTGGTGGAAGTGGGTTGTTACCAAGTGAGGGAGGAGGTCACCCTTTTTAGTCGGTAGGAAGGTGGTTCTGACGATTGGGAGTTGCCGCGTCCATGGTGCTCTATCTTCTATTTTCGGGGTCAGCGATGGTTCTACGGTTGGGAGTGTGTTTTGATGGGTCCGAAATTCGGCCAGCATAGATGTTCGCGGCTGGTGGCTTGCTCGTGTAGGTCTATGTAGGATGTGATGGGGCGTTGTTTCAAGTTCTGTCAGCTGTCGTGCCATGAGTATCTGTCTTATCGAGCTCGATAGTGGTAATTCCTGCTTCTCCGCGTAGGAATTGGGCTTTAGTGGTTCCTCTCATTCCTGTTCCGATTCTCAGTGCTGTGTTTTGCACAGTTTCAAGGTGACGAAAATGTTGTTTTGTACACGTGCCGTAGACTGTCAGCCCGTAGTCCATTTGAGATCGGATGTTCATCTTGTAGAATTCGATGAGGGTTTTGTCTGAGCATCCCCATGGGGTTCCTGCTAGGCGTAGCATGATTTTCATTTTTCGGTGGCAACTGGTGATAATGTCTTGGATATGGGGTTGGAATGTGAGCTTCTGGTCAAGGAGTAGTACCAAGTATTTTACGATTTTTGTCTCTGGTATTGCTGTTCCGTTGATGGTGAGGTTAGCTTGTACTGATGTCCTCTTGCGGTGGAATTGTACTATACTTGATTTAGCTGGAGCGATTGGTAGTCCTGACGTATTTGAGAAGTTAGAGACCTCATCCAGGGCGGTTTGAAGCTTTGAGTGGGCCTTGGTCCTATGCTCCACACTGTTAAATCGTCTGCAAATTCCTCTTTTGGTTGCGAAACTTGTAGTCCTGACAGGAACAGGGCGAATAGTAGACAGCTCATTACTGCCCCTTGCAGCAATCCTTTTTGTATGTTTTTTGTTGATGAGAGTTTGCCATTAACTCGGACTACAAAGGATCTGTCAGACATGAAGTCAGTGATGAATTCGGCAACTTTCTTCGGGAACCCAAGTTGGAAAAGCCTTCTATGAGTTTTTGTCTTTTTGACATCATCATATGCTCCCTCGAAGTCCAAGAAAGCAGCGATGAGGATAGTTCCTTTATTGAACGAGAGTCGGATTTCTTCTGTTAGGCGGATGACGATGTCAGTAGCTGAATGGTGCTTTCTGAACCCGGTTTGAGTTTGAGGAATTAGCTTGTTTCTCTCTTAGAACCAATAGATCCTGTTGTATATGATTATCTCGAAGATTTTCCCTAGTGTAGGTAGGACCATAATTGGTCTATACGACTTTAGGTCATCCTTGGGTTTTCCTGGTTTGAGTATGGGTGTGATAACTGCAATTTTCCATACTTTTGGAAACACTGACGCCCTCCAGCATGTATTGTATGTATGTAAGAGTGCCCTTTTGTAACTGTGGGTGCAGTGGGCGAGCCACTTTTGGTGAATTTCATCTTTTCCTGGGCAGCAATCCTTGCTTTCGCTTATTGCTCTGTTCAATTCTTCCATGGAGATGGGTTTTGTGAGGTCTGCGTGTCCAGTCTGTGGGCGAGGGTCTTCTACGCTGCAATCTTCCTGGGGTTCTGTTTCATTTGGTGGGGGTTCACTGACTTTTTCTGCATATATTTCTGCATACAATTCTGCTTTTTCATCGTCTGTTTCTACTGTTTTTCCATTGCTCAACAGGGAGTATCGTAGAGAGTCGGTGTTGGTTTGTTTTCCTGTCATTCGATTCAGGAAACAATGTATTTTTCCTTCAGGGGTTTCTCTGCTCACATTTTGCAAATACTGGGTTATCTTGCTGGTTTTGCATTTGTAGATTGCATTGTATCTTTCTGTGATTTCTTCCTTATTTATTTTAAATGTTCTTGTTCTTCTGTTTGAACAATTTTTGGATACACGTAATCCTAAACAGTTGCAGTTCTTTGCATTCAGTTATCCATCCATAGCAGGTCAGCAGCAAGAGGAAGAAAAAGAGCAACAGTGAGCAGAAAATTCAAAGAATGGCATTTGTTGGTGTAGACTTGCCTTAATCTCACATAAATTACTGTTTACACCCAGTATCTGCAGAACTATTTGCTAGGTTTGCTTTTGACCAAATTTTGCATTAACATTCAAAGTTAGGCGAAGTCGGAATTAGCAGATCTCCACAGTAGGTCAAACTGGCAGGCATGTTTTTCTAACTTTGAGAGGCAGAATTAAACAGGATTCTCTCAGTTTTCGTTCCAACACAAGAAGTTGTCTACAGTCCCACTCTTAATTCCTACCTGATCTGTTGATCCTATAGTAAAGGACTGTCTCTCTTCTACCTCAGAATGGGCATATTGCAACCTCACATGGTTTTGGCATACATATTTTTAGGACACCTGCTGGACATACGGTGTCAGAAAGTTTTGCAGAAGAGAGCCTCAACTAGCAAGCAAAACCTATTTTTCAAGACTCGAGTTTTACCTCCATGGAACTCTCATAGAATACTTTCATGGCAAATAGTGTGGAGGCATCCAAATTATTTGTTGAAAAGACTGAACTCCGAAAACTGTATGGAATTCCCAAGATGCTGCCACTTCCATTGATCATTAAGCCAGCGACTATCTTTCTCTGGCAAGCGAAATTTAAGGTAAAATCAAACAAATTAAGTAAGTACATAAGTGAGTAATTTATTTTTCACCCACTATCTCAAAAGTGGAGTATAGAAAATAAAAGAAAGAAATAAAACCAAGACGGATTAGATAACACATTTTTAATCTTCAGCCAGAAGACGGGTAAAGGTCATGTGCTGATGTTTTATAGAGTCAGAGACTAGGAGACGTTCGAAAGGGTAATAAATACTCCTTGAGCCCAAGCTGGAATTGGAAACACATATGTACATACAATTTATATTCAAACAATGTTATCTCTTATGGGAACTGTCTTACTGGTATGAAAACATGATGGAAAAAGCCCTGTCTGTAATCCTTGAACAAAATTGTGAAAAGAACTACAGTAGGGGTAACCAACCTCGAATTTATATGACGTCGAACTTGGCCTGAAAACCTTACAAGGAAATTTATGTGAAGTCCAAAACGGGTCCTAGGTCACTCACAATCTCCTTCTTGACAGTTAGGACCTTTTTAGGACTGGATTGAAATTTCCTTCCAACCTTTTTAGGCCAGGTTCAAGGTTGTGTAAATTCGAGGTTGGATACCACTCCTGTGCAGGAGGGGTACCTGACTTCGTTTTTACACTACCATACCTCGATTGTTGCCGCGAGAATGTAAAATGAAATGTGCAGCTGTCCTGACATTCATAAGGCAAAATCTGACTTTTATAAACAGTCATGGTCCAAAAAATATTCGAATTCTGTGCCTTTTCTTTGTTTTAAAGCTGCTTCGAAAAGGCATTTTCTGGCTATTGACTTTGGTAACATTTTCATCATTTTGTAAGCCACTCGCAGTAAGGTTAGGATGAAGTGATATTGTTTAAAAAGAAAAATATGTTTAACTAGAAATATTGAATCAATATTTATTTACCCAATCAATATGCAAACCATTCAATTATACAATACTACAATAGAAAAATACTGGATTAAAATAAGAAGTATTTCCAGACATTACTCTAACTTTTCTGGTCAACCATGATTCATGGTTGTCCCAAAAATTCATGTCACGAATGAACAACAAATCGAAATTACTGCTGAACGCCATTCAGACGTCTTTTTCACTGATCTGCAGCAGCATTGAAGTGAGAAAGAAACTTTGAAACTTTGGGAGGTTTGTTACTAGCATGAAAGCAAGATGGAAACAGACCTGTGATCCTGTGGATCTTGTAGGCTAGGCTATATATTTATCAATCTGTTAAAGACCTAATCCAAACATTCTGTTTACCTTCTCTTAGTCATCGCATGCCACGGGTTTGTTTACATTTGAATTCGATTGCCGAGTTGCTGTTTTAGCTTGAGAAAAAAACCATGCACAACATTTTCTTTTCTAGATGGCGGAATTTTCCAGGATTGATTAGCAAAGAATTATAAGACCTGTGAGGATACAGTTATAATCAAATAAGATATAATAGTTTTTTAAACAATCTCTTTATATTTAATTCTAACAACCTTTTCCCCTGTTTCTTCAGACAGGAAAATCTCCTTGTCTCTCAGTCTTAGTAATAAAATGGGTAGAGTTAGAAAGCAATGAATCTAAGAGAGAGGACAAGCTAGACTGGGGTGAAGTCTTTTAACCTAGAAGATAGGGATATACAATGAGAAATACAAAAAGAATACTAGATGAAATTGTGGCATCCTTTCCTCTGTATCCTGACTAACTTATGACCACCCTGGAAAAGTGTCCTTCATCCAATCAGACAATAGAAAACACTCTGTAAAGTACCCTTCCTCCAATGGGACAGTACGAATGAGTTCGGGCATGCTCCCTGCAAGCTACTGGAAAAGTGAGTAAAAAGAGTTAACTTAGATGTTCCTACGGCCCAATCTGACTGCGAATCATATTTGACGGTGCAAAACGGATAAGTCAGCTACATTTTGAGAGGCTTGAGCCTGAAGAGGACCCTTGCCAAGAAGGGCCGAAATATTGCTCGAATAAAATGTAGCTGACTTATCCGTTCTGCACCGTCAAATAAGAGTCAACTTCCCAGTTAGCAGTCAGTTCAAGTTGGGCCATAGCCTCAGTTCCTTCAACCTTATAGTGCAGTGCTGTATCCTGATTCAATGTAAGTAATAAAGCCTCTGTTTAGTTATTGACCTAAGAACTGAGTATCACCTTCAAAGAGACTCGGTATATTCGAAAAGCTCAGTGTATTCGCACCCAAACTAGTCGCCAATATTATCATGCTCGCCCGCCACATGCTACTATCCTAACTGAACCCCCTTACACTCTACACACTACACACTTTTTCGTTTATCATAGACCTAACTGATAATTTTTGTATGTCTTCAGAGGTACCACACTGGTCTTGGTTTTATAATCTATTTCCATTTGTAATAAACAGTTGGAGCATTAGAAGCAAATTATTATTTTGACCCTTGGCTCCCTGCGTGCCAAAACAGCTGTCCGGGATAATCGGCTGAGATTTAGTCCAGACAAGAGTTATTTCAAACCTAGGTCCCTAGGAAATTTGGTGCATTTTTTTTAATTTGCTCATTGTTTTATGGTGTTTTTTAGTGGTTTTGAACATCCATAGTGACAGTAGGATGGTTAGCATTGTGTGTGTGGTAGAAAGACCATTTTTTGTGGCCCGCTTTAAAAAAAATTCAAATCATCAAATAAGGGGTGGACCTAGCTGAAAAGAATCTATCATTTTTATAAACAACGAAAGAATAACAATGTACTTACCTGGACAACGAAGACATTTACCAGACAGTAAAAATGAAAAAGAAGACAGAGAAGAGTAGAAATAATGTGCAAAATACCAAAACAAAACAAGTCCACTTTCTTCTTCCTTTCTTTCTCGCGGCTGACCGGCGCAGGTTGCGGTAATCTAGAAAAATGACAAATAGATGGCGGTTAACTTGTCCGAGTCAGCTTTGCTAGATGGCGGGCGCTCGTCCATCCGGCGAATCCGAAACACAGAGGAAGGAATCATTTTATCCAACTAGTTGGATTACTTTCTCCTTAAACCTTCTTCTGATAGCCAACTACTTAGCAACGTTTGTTCGACAAACTAATTTTCTAACGCTAGCTCTAACGTATGCTTCAGTCAAAGCTTTATTACAGTAGAATGCGACTTATGATTTGCTTCATAACCCACTTGCACTTTTAACAGACATTCGTAATAGTGCAAACACACCCTCAGGATTTTCCGTCCGGATTTCCTTCACTTTCGTCATAAATTGAAAAAGTTTCAACTTCTCCATTTGGAAGTGATGATCATGCCAAAAATCCGGGCAAGAATTCCAAATTCCAACCTGGGAGCACCCGAACCTGATAGTGTGTCCAAGGCATCAGGGCATAAACCAGCGCGAAACAAATCCAAGTGGAACCTACACTAAAAAGTTTCTCCGAAAAAGGATGCAGTATTTGCTACTGGGATTAATCTTATCTCTATTGGGATAAAATTAATCCGAATTATGGATAATCTTATCTCCATAAAGACAAGATTAATCGAGGTAGCAAATACTGCAAGATTTTTTTTTACAGTGTAACTGAACTTGATCCGGAATGGCGCGACGCTGTTATTTTCGGCGGTGGCAGATTTTTGTTTTCAGTAACTCGCCACAGAAATTCTTGGAGGCGAGCCGCCGTTTGGCGCCTTTTTCCAGACCTCTAGAACCAGTCTAGAACTGTACTTTCAGAGTTCTGGGCCATACACCTGCATCATTTTTTGGCTAAATTGAAGTTATACGGAGATCAATAGACAAAAATGTCGGTTGAACTGTATCAAGAAAATTTCAGCTATTCTAGCAGAAGGCGTATTTCCGTTCAACTGGGACTCCCAGCAGGGGCATCACGTATGGAGGGGAGGTGCCCCTCCCCCCACCCAATGTTGTCGGCCAGTCGGTAAAAAATAACCGAGTGGGCGCGAAGCCCCACGGTTTTTAGTGGAGTGTTCCTTGGAATAAACCACTATTTCGAGCGCTGTAGCAGCTTTCGGTTTTCACCTTTTTTTGTCGAGCTTACAACTCGTGTACCAGTGCATGTATCAAGTTCAAACTTGGTACACTTGTGGGTATTGCGTGTCGGGACATCTCGCCACGAGACAATTAGCTAACGCGACAACTGGGAACCGACTACTCGCCACACCGATATCTCGCCACGGTGACATTTTGCCACAGCGACAACCTGCCACACCGACAAGCTGACACATAG
Source organism: Branchinecta sandiegonensis (assembly GCA_030848855.1). Taxonomy (NCBI): domain Eukaryota; kingdom Metazoa; phylum Arthropoda; class Branchiopoda; order Anostraca; family Branchinectidae; genus Branchinecta; species Branchinecta sandiegonensis. The sequence goes on along the minus strand of JAUPMV010000007.1, from coordinate 15,722,252 downwards.
ACATCTTGCCACAGTGCGACATCTCGCCATATTTATAGCATAAAGTACTTTATTCAATTAGTATTTATTTAACAAAATTTTTAATGAAGCAGATGATCATGGAATTATATTTGTCAATGAAATTGTACCTTACTTTAGATAATTATGGGCAATGCCTCTGCGCTGCTACGAGTTCTTTTGATTCTCCGGTTAGTCTTCAAGTATTATTTCATCCAGAGCTGGTTTCATCGGCCGAGGCGGAGAACAACCTGCCTTGATTCGGTCGACGTCAGAGTGTCACATTTTTTTTTCGGTCTTGAAACATTTCAAGCAATGCCAAAGCTAGGTTGACTTAATCCTATCAGTTGTTTAAAGCTGAGATGCCAACCTTCTATTTGTTGTTGGTTCGTGGAAGATGCAGCTAATCGATCGGTCATGTTCCAAAAAGGAGGTGGGAACCGAGCCGGTCTTTGAGCATTCCCACGTAGCCTCCCGATGTAGCTATCTTAACGGATAAAAATAAACAAGAGCTACTAGCTGATATGGCACTTTTTACGAGTAGGCGGAACAAGAAATTAGATGAGAACGCCACAAAATACACCCGCCATCAAAAATGCGGTTCCGAAATAGAAATAGGATATTTAGTTTCACTCAGTTCTAAGCAGTTCCGGCATCGTCTCGGATTATCTGTAGAAAATGCGCATGACTGTTCAAACTTCCAAGTTTCAGCCCAACCAATCCACTCGTTTGATTCCTAGACGTGCTACACAATGTCCGGTACTCCCTCCACCTCCCCCTACCGTGGCCGAATCTGGTTCGGACTAAAAAATGTATCATCTACAGCATCTTCTTTTATACCATCTATCAAGTTTCAATCGAATCTGAGCATTTTTGGAAAATTCCGTTCGGACCCTAAAATATGATGTGTAGGGTATATGCGCTCTCTACATTCTAGATTAGATTAGATTAGATTAGATTTTATTTTACACATGTATACAAAACATTTTACAGCACCTGCTAAGAAAGCCCCAAAGGGTTTGTTGGCCGCAGGTGGCAGTCTTCTCTATTCTACATAATGTGGTAACACTACTTTTATATTATTATACATGCCATTCATACACGGTTCACACATATACAACAACATTCTACTTACAAAAAACACTCACGCATCAATTACTATTCTTTTGCAAGAAAAAATCTCTTCGCTGTAGCCTTGAAGGATGCCAGATGACTTTCTAATTTCAACTGGAATTATATCCCATACAGAGGGGGCAAAATTTCTAATCACGAAAGAAGCTCTAGTCGTGTTTCTAAATGGGTGTACCAGATTTGATGCCCCTCGTGTATCATGACTATGGAGATCACTATTAATGGAGAAAAAATTTTCAAAAGAGGAGGGAAGTATATTATTGAGAAATTTATATGTGAAAATACCAACTTGATAATCTCTAGTTTTAGAAATATCAAGTAGTTGATTCCTAATGTAAAGTTCATTAATATTAAGAGTAATCAAAGTTTTAGGTGACAAAAGTTTAACGGCTTTATTTTGGATTTTTTGGATTTTTTTATAACATGACACAAAATTACTTGCCCATATAGAGCAACCATAGCAAATGTACGGGTAAAAAATAGCGAAGTAAAGCAATCGAAGAATTTTCTGTGAGACTAGGTTTTTAACTCGGCGAAGTACTCCCAGAGACCTTGACAATTTTGAAGCGATAATTTGTGAATGTGTTTTCCATGATAGATTTTCATCGATCATAAAACCCAGGTACTTTGTTACCTTTACTCTTTTTATTTGATTTCCGTTTACTATTAATTCTAAATTAGTTTCAGTACTAGATATTCGAGAAAATAAAATGTAATTAGTTTTGGTAAAATTTAATGTCAAAAGATTGAAATCTGCCCACTCAACAAACTCGGTCAATGCCTTTCTCATTTTATCAAAAAGTAGATCAGCTGATGGAGCAGCTACAAGTAATAGAGTATCGTCTGCAAAAAGGATTATACCAGCCTCTGACAAATAGTACTTAATCCGATCTATAAAAATTAAAAATAAAAGGGGACCTAGTATAGACCCCTGGGGAACTCCGCAAGTTATCTCACTAGCAACAGAAGTAAAACACCCATTCACCACAATTTGCTTCCGGTCACTCAAATAAGATTCAAACCATGACAAACTCTTTCCAGTCACACCGATTTTTTCCAGCTCAAGTAATAACTGTTTATGGTCAATCGTGTCAAACGCCTTCTTCAAATCCAGGAATAAAGCAGCTGGAATCAGACCCGCTTCAAACGCCGTATTTACCCAGTCAACAAGTTTAATAGTCGCCATTTCAGTTGACATTTTTTTCCTAAAACCAAACTGAGTATTTATAAGAATTTTATTATTTTCAACGTAATTAGTTAGCCTGGATCCTATCACTTTTTCATATATTTTTGAAAAAAAAGGGAGGATAGAAATGGGCCTTTTGTTTGAAGGGTCATCTCTCTTACCTCCTTTATGCAATGGTATTATTTTAGCGACCTTCAAACCTTCCGGGAAAATCCCTTTTTCCATGGATTTATTAATCAATTTACATAAAATTGGTGTTATAACTGGTTTAACTGATTTAGCAATCTTAAGAGAAATCCCGTCTACACCACTTGAATTTGATTGCATTCCACTGATAATTTTTCCCACTTCATTTATATCGCAAGCATTAAAAACCAACTGACAATCTACTGGAACTTCCGACTGAACGATTTTGGGAGCCCGGTTAATTCTTTTCCGAGCATCATCACATAGTTTCGCACCCTCACTAGAAAAATATTCACATAGATAATTTGCGACATCCTTTGGGGTGGTCAAATTCCCCCTCTCTGTTTCTAATTTATTAATAACTTCTATTTTACTCTTTTGTCCCAGGAGTGAATTTACCGTTTTCCATGTTTTTTTCATATCACATTTATGCTTCATAAATTCGTCTTGCAAATACATTTTTTCAGCTTTCCGTTTCAATCCGTTTAAAGTATTCCGGTAATTTTTAAACTGCTGAAAATTAATGACAGATGGTTCACCTAAGTATATTTTATACAATTCATTTTTCCGACTTATAGACTTTAGAATACCCTGAGTAATCCATGGTTTCTTTGGGAATTTCGTACTACCCCTTTGAAGTCTCCTAAGAGGGCACGTCTCATTCAATACCTTTGTAAATATAGCGACAAAAATATCATACGCAACCGATGGGTTGTCTTCTTCAAATACTGCAGTAAAATCTGTGTCACCCATTACTTTCTCAAATTTTATCAAATTATCTTTTCTTAAATCACGAAAGAATGTCTTATTTATTTGATCATTCTTATTTATAATCCCGTAAGACTTTTTTATTTTACTAAGAAGAAAAAGATGGTCGGATCCATCCGTAAGTAAAACATCAGCATACGAACATTCAAGCAGCTTTCCATCCACAAATATATTATCGATCAGCGTCGCAGACTTATCAGTCACTCGTGTAGGAATAGTTACCAGGGGGTATTGGAAAGAAGAAATCATTGAATTAAGAAAATCTAGACGGCTTGAACTTTTAAGGAGGTCAATATTGAAATCCCCCATTACTACTTTATATTTATGATCATTATTCAATTTCTCCATTAAAGTCTCCATCTCCTCAATAAAAGCTTCCTCATTATATGACGGTGTTTTATATACTAAACCAACAACTACATTCTTATCAGATTTATCTTCTATTTCAATAAAAAGAGTCTCAAGCCTTCCTTCAAGCCACAGCGAGAGATCCTCTCTTACCCAATATGAAACTCCTTCCTTTATCAAAAAAGCCAAACCGCCTCGCTCCATAACCTGTCGTTCTTTTCTTTCACTGACATATCCTGGAAACTGAAAATCCCATGCTGAATAATTATCCCTGTTCGACACAAACGTCTCACATAGCCCTATTACTAACGGTGCTTCTTGCATATCACTTAATATGTTACACAGGGTAGGGTACGCTGTCCTAAGGCCTTGGCAGTTCCAGAATGCAAAAACAATATCATCTTTGCCTGACCATTTCTTCAGCGACTGATTATCAACATAATTACTTGCTTTCATAGCTTGCGTATTATTTCCTTCACTTAAGTTATCATTTGCAATGGGGGTAGATAAGAACTGGTCAACAGACAGCCGATTACTTTCTAAATCTGAGAGTCTGCTGGTCGTACTATTCACGATAACACTCTAAGACACTCAATAATGAGAACTCTTTGATATCTCAAGCACGACACAAGCAGAAAAATTAAGGATAAGAAATTAAGGAAACAAAACCGACATTTCCAAATAAACGAAAAAAAATGAAGATGATCTCAACGTATCATTACAATAGTTTAATGTTCACCGATCAAGTCATTCAATGACCTAATTCTCAAGATGGCTGAGCTGTTTTCCGGTTTGGCCAGAATGCGGCCGCCATCAGACCACGCATTCCTAACTCCAAATTTGTCACGTGCCATATTCAGCAGTTGTTTACGCTTTGGCGTTAAATATTCAGAAATGAAAACTTTCGATCGGGCCAGTTTCTTCTTGTTCGTGAACACGAGCTTTGCACAATCGGATGAATGAAAAGTGACAAGAACAGGCGGGAGAACAGTATCCGCTGAACTAACTCGAGTGCGTAAGCGCTCAGTTGACTTGATGTCAGTAGCAAGCATACTGATCCCCATCTTAGTACTGAAGAGCTCAAGGACGCTATTGGGTAGCGTTTCTCCACCTATCTGAGACAGTCCGTGGACTAGAAGAACATTCGATCTTCTTTCCTGTTCGAAATCGTCGTTGCGGTATTCCAGAATCTCGATGCGGTTTTCCAGCGCCGTAATTTGAGCGTGAAACCCCTTGAGCATCTTTTCAACGCTTGCAAATTTAGAACTGTAGTCGAGGCTGATCGCGTCATAGATCTCAGTGACAATAGTGTTAATTGCCTGATCACTGATCACGCTTTTGTCCCCTGAACATTTCTCAATCACCTGTTTGTGAATATCCTGGCGAAGATTTTCTTTCAATTTGTCAATTTCAATCTGCGCGTTTACAAGAGTAGACGAGAGTGAGGATACACTGCTTGTCGAAGCAGCAGCGATTCCCATTATTTCTTGATAGACATCTGGAAATGTGGCAAGTTCGGTGAATTCACCTTGAACTCCTTTTGTTTTTTTCTTTGAAGCTTCGGCGAAATTCTCTTCGAAAGGCAATATGAATCCCTCAGTCAGTGATGCTTTTTCGTGTGATCCATAGCAAAATACTTGATAAGCTTTTCCCTTCTTCGATGCAGTTATACCAACTACTCGAACTGGCCATAAAGGATAGCCGTAGAATTTGCCAAACGCAACGTCATTAACACTGTAGGACATCGCAGGCTCGATAATGTCTATTTTCCTGACGCAAACCCGTCAAACTGGTTTTACACAGCACTGCAAACTCGATAATGTCTAATTTCCTGACGAAAACCCGTCAAACAAGTTTTACACAGCACTATGCAAGTGACCTTCTCTCGTGGAGTGCCCGAGAATGACTGAGTCGAGACGAGAATTCCAAGTTTCATTTAAAGTGATGCACTCGTTTGACCCCTATACGAGCCTCAAAGTTTCCGGCAATCTCCCTCCTACTCTCCCGACTGTGGCCGAAGAGGACTTGGAAACATAAACGTCGTATCTCTTAATCCCCTCTTCCCGTCCATCAAGTTTTACAGAAATCGGAGCATAGCCTATCTGCATATTTCCGGTACCTCCCCCCCCCCCCTACGTTGGCCGAATCCGGCCCGGACGCCAAATAACAAACCTAGGCCACATAAACTCGGCGCTGTTGGACTTGCATCTCATTTGGTCCATCCATTTGCTTTTTGTGCATGTCAAAAGTTTCCGCCCCCCCCCCCCAAATTCCACCAACTGTGGTCGCATATAGTTCAAACGCATGTTTTACATGACTAGGTCATCGATTCTTATCACCCATTAAGTTTCATTCGAATCAGACCACTCGTTCGCAATTTGTAGAAGTCAATTTCCATATTTCCCTTCCCTCGCTCCCCCAAAAATGCTCGGATCCAGGAACGGAAGTTCCCTGGGGTATGTTGTGTCAGGTTCTTAAAGCACAACTCTTACTAGAAATGATATTTTCCCTATGAAAGGGATGAGAAACCGTTTTTCAAAAAATATCATAGCTTTCCACCTGAAACTAACGATTTTCTTGTTAGCGCTTGTCGACATTATCCAGCCTTCCTGCACTCCGACGCGGCGGACGGGAGCAAAACGTTTAAAAACTGAACGCGCCGTGGTTAAAAAGTTGGAAAACTGAGCAAATAAAAGAAGTTAAAAACAGAAGAAGATTCACATATCCTTATGTTTGAAAAAGTTGACAGCAGATATTGAAGATTCCGAAAAATTTTGCGTTGTGTGACGGGCAAAACCCGGCATGGCCGAAAAAGCGCTAAATATTCGTAGTCACAAAACGAAACAATGGATAAAGGTTGGGGTTTTAGAAGCTTTTAATTCCACAAGGGAGCTAGGTATATAACAAAAGGCAGAATAAGCAAGAGGGGTCCTTTAAGTCATTTAAGTCGGGTCATTAATATGCCTGCAAAGTTTCGTTGTCTTAGTAAATCTCGAACTATTCTAATTCGCAACTACCGGAATTCCAGGAACCGCCTCCAACTCCCCCCACTGAGCCCCGAAACCATCTGGCTCCGTCAATTTCGTTTCTAGGCCTAATGCTTGTTCTCTCCATTAAGTTCCGTCCCAATCCCTCTGCTTTAAGCGTTTCTTGAGTTTTCCGACCCCCCCCCCCCCCATCCCCCCACAGGTATCGGACCCGACCCGGACTTGACACTGAACATCTGAGGCGATAGCTCTTTCCAATTGACAAGTTTCATTGAAATCCGACCACCCGTTCAAAAGATATGCACGCCACTAGATTCCGGACTCCCCATCCATCCACTCCCCCCACGATGGTCGGATCGGGGAAACGACTATTCCCAAGTCAATCTGTTCGGAACCCTGACATACCTGCAAGTTTCATCGTCCTAGCACATCAGGAAGTATGCGGAATTGCTAGAAATCCTACACACACCCCCCAACTCCCCAGCAATGCCCGGATCCGGTCCGGTTATGTCAATTATGTATTTAGGACTCGTGCTTGTTCTTCCCATCAAGTTTCATCCACGTCCTTCCACTCTAAGCGTTTCTCAAGATTTCAGGTTCCCTCCTCCAACTCCCCCCAGTGTCATCGGATCCGGTCCAGATTTAAAGGGGGAGGTCTGAGACGCGAGGTCATCCTACATATCAACTTTCATCAAGATCCGAACACCCGTTCGCAAGTTAAAAGTACCTCAATTTTTGGCTTCCCCCTCCCTCCACCCCCCCCCCCAGATGATCCGATAACCCGTTCGTAAGCTAAAAATATCTAATTTTTCCGGATTCCCCCTCCCTCCACTCCCCTCCAGATGATCCGATCGGGGAAGCGACTATTTCTAATTTAATCTGGTCCGGTCCCTGATACGCCTGCCAAGTTTCATCGTCCTAGCTTATCTGGAAGTGCCCGAATTAGCAAAACCGGGACCGACAGACAGACAGACCGACTGACGGACAGAAATTACAATCGCTATATGGTACTTGGCCGAAGGGCCAAGGATTAGTTAGAGGATCCAAATTCCCTTGGGTCAACTGCAGCTAAATATTTTTGTGGCGAGTTATACATGTGGCGAGTTTGTCGTGTGGCAAGTCGTCCCTGTGGCAAAATGACATTGTGGCAAGTTATCGGCATGGCGAGTTGTCGGTGTGGCTAGTTGTCGGTGGGGCGATATGTCTGTGTGGCGACTTGCTGGTTCCCCGTTGTCGCTGTGGCGATTTGTCTTGGGGCGAGTTGTCATGGAATCGGGTATTATGGTCTAGTTCGATACCATGGTTGGACCGTAGTATCTGAATATAAGATACCACGATAACTGGCCAGATACCACGATAACTGCAAAAACACCTTTTGACCGTGGTACCACAATAACTGCATAAACGACTTTAGACCTGGGTATCAGATACCATGGTATCTACAAAACGCAACTACTGCAATTCACCTTTTTACACTGTCATTTCTGGTGTCTCATCGTGAGTTGAAGATTGCTTGAATTCGAACATCAACATAAGTGTGGTTTACGTACAGGTTACTGTATATGCCTAATATAGAAACAAAAGGTTGGAAAAGTAGCCCAGAAATAGATATTATGCTTGTTTTCTCTTTTATGGTTTTCAGTTCTCTTTTCGTGTTCACCTGTACTAGCCTATCCCTGGAATTCACCTTTTCACACTGACACAGGCTGGACACAGGATTCACACAGAGGGATCATTTTGCTGAAACATAAAGTGGGGAAGCAGCAGCATCCCGGGCCCCATTCGGGGCCCTACAACGAATGGGAGGGGTATGAATCCTGTGTGAATCAGTCAACCACAAACTCCTGATTTTTGGCTTTTGGTATAGCCTTTGACAGACTCTGGATCAGCACTGGATACCCTATGCCAAATGCTGAATAGCTGTTGGTACCCTATGGTACAGATGAACTCTGATTGGTTGAGTTCTGAGCTTCACTCAAGTCATCAATATTTTATTGGGGGCCAGTATCCAGCATTTGTCATAGTTTATCCAGCATTAGATTAGGCATAGGTTATACCAACCATTAGATATACCCAGTGTTTGGCATAGGCTTCCCAAAATCAGGGGTTTGTGGTAGTCTGGGGTGAATACCCCAACATTTACTTGTCAGAAATACAGCTCGACTGAAGAGACAGATGGTTTAGAAACAAGAAACATACACTTTCTAGAATTTGATATTTTTTGAAAGATTCGGTAAAAAAAAATTCTCTGCCCCCCCCCCCCAACTAAAATTTACTTGCAACGCCCTTGCATACTTTAGCCATTCTCTGGGAGTTCCTGTGGAAACCACACCAAACTATGGATTGTCACCCCCTGAGGTGAGTCTCAGTTTTTTGGGATCCCAAAACGTAAGTGGAGGGATACCTATGACCAGAGGTGTTACTAGCCATAATGTTTGGGGAGGGGGCCAAGGAATTTACCGACTGGCTGGTAATTTTTACCGACTGTTTTTGCAATAAAAACGGCTGTTTTCAAGAATAAAACAACATTTTCAGAAAAATCGACTGATTTTCAGAAAAATCGACTGATTTTCAGAAAAATCGACTGTTTTAATGAAAAAATCACCTATTTTTGCGAAAAATCTTGGCGCTTCGTGCTGACTCGGACAACATTGGGGGGTTGGGGGGGGGGGCGTCACCCCTCCCCTCCTGGTTGTGATGCCCCTGCCTATGACATCGCAAAAGTTGTCCATCCGTCCGTCTGTGTGTCTGTCCGTCTGTCCACAATAACTCTCGAATGGAATGAGATACTTTGATGAAACTTGGTGTGAGGATTCTTTGGCTGAAAGGAAAGGTCGAATTCGTAGATGGGCCCCAAAGCTATATATTTAGGCATGGGGGAGGGGTTTAAAATTAAGGGGCGAAAATAAATATTTTTTAAAAGCTAATGAAATCGTCAATTTAGGGGTAAGGCATGCTGAATCCGAATATGAAAATTATTTTATCGCCGGAAAAGTAGTTCACCCGGAATCCGGCAAAAAAAGGAGAATTTGTAAAAAGTAAAAGTTGAATCTCAAGTTGATTAGATGTTCGATTCTGAGTTAAGAGGACATGCTGAATCCGAAAATTATTTTTTGGCCGGATAAGTAGTTCGCTCGGAATCCGGAAGTTTAGCATGATATTTTAAAACGCAATGATATAGTCGATGTAGTGTGAGGAGACATGCTGTTGGAACTTTCGAACAGACTAAAGATAAACAAAAAGTGTTTGCTTAAAAGTCCCAACCGGCATTTACTGGATCAATAAGGCAGAATGCATCCGACAATTGTCTGGTGAACAATTAATAAAACTTGTCAACCAAGTTTCGAAAAAAAATCAGATGGCTATACCAGCCCCTACCCTACCCCTTTAACCATACAAGCACAAGCTCTGCGCGTCCGACAATACGCTTTGTCTAATCTATGGGCGCCGGAGGGAGTCATGTTTGTTGTACGTATTCTTTGGGTTTAGGCATGGAAGTTTGTCGTGGGGGGGGGGGCGAGAAATGTTGTTCAAACTTTGTATAAGGATTGACTGGCGAAGTACAGGCCAAGTTTCAGATGGGCCCTTTAGACATTTGGAGGCAGAGGAGGGGGTTTCGAATTTATGGAGAAAAAAAAGAGAATATTTTGTAATGAGATAATTGTGTAAGGGGTAAGGAGGTCCGCTAAATCCATATCTGAACATAGTCTTCTGCTGGACAAATGATTCACCCGGAATTTGGCAGAAACTGGAAATTTAGTTGAAGCTCAAAGTTGTTTTCGAAGTCGATTAGAGATTCGGTATCGGGGTAAAGAATTGAATTTTGCTGAATTAAATTTTGAACTTTGTTTCCTTGACAAATTTGCGAAAACTCTGAAATTTGGATTGAAAGGTTCTCCTCTCAAGTCACTAGCTCCTTTGCTCTGCATGCAGTCCGCCGAGAATGCTGCTAAGATACGAAGAATTTTGTCAAGGTGAAGGACCTTTCTGAAGTCGATTAGGATGAGCTATTGGAGTAAACATCCTTCCTGAATCCACATCTGAACTTCGTTTTCTCATCTGATTAGTCATTTGGCCGTAAGTTGCTAAAAACTCCAAAACGGTGTTTTTTGTACATATTCAAGGGGTGGGTTATGGATAAATGGCAAAATCTTAAAGGGGGTTGGCGAAGACTCGGAAATCTACAAGATTCGATTGTCTGGATCAAGAAGTCCAGTAAATATTAAATTTTTGGAATACCATCGAAACCTTTGGTCTTGTTTTTGAAGACTTGTCTGTTTATGTCCACCCAGACCATCCCGTTAGTCTGTGAAGGCTAGGCTATAGTCTCTCTTTCATCTTTTTGGGATCCCAAAACGTAAGTGGAGGGATACCTATGACATCGCAAACGTTGTCCGTCTGTCCGTCCGTCTGTCTCGAACGGAATGAGATATTTTGTTGAAACTTGGTGTGACGATTCTTTGGGTCAAGGGTAAGGTCAACATTTAGGGGTGGGGGAGGGAGTTCAAATTAAGGGGCAAACAAAAATTTTAAACGGGTAATGTGATAATCGATTATGGGGGAACACGATGATGATGAAAACCGTTTTCTCGCCGGACAAGTAGTTCGTCCGGAATCCGGCAAAAACCGGAAAGTTTGTTAGAAGTAAAAGTTTTATTTGAAGTTGATTTGATGTTCGATTTAGGGGTAAGAAGACATGGTGAACACTTACGTGAATATCATTTTCTACCCGGATAACTAGTTCGCCCGGGATCAGGCCAAAACCGGAAAATGTGTTAAAAGCAAAAGTTTTAATTGAAATTGATTAGATGACAGATGTAGGGGTAAGAGGAGACACTGAGTCTGTATATAACAGTCATTTTTACCCGGACAAATAATTCGTCCGGAATCCGGCTGAAACCAGATTTTTTTTTTATAAGTTAAAGTTTTATTTCAAGTAGATTAGATGTTCTTTATAGGGATAAGGAGGTACGCTGAATTCGTTTCTGAATTTTCTTTTTTTGCTGGTCAAGTAGCTCGCTCGGAAAAGCAGGAAGTTTTGGTCAGTATCGTCAAAATAGATCTGGCTTATATGTGGTATATATGGGTATATGTGAACTTATGGTTTTCTCAGACGATTAGCCTGGCGAAGATTGGACCTGGCAAAGACAAGACCGAATTGTCTGACCAAGTATTAGATTTTCGGGATCCCATCGAAACCTTTTGTCTTTTTTATACTGATTTGTTTTTGGGATCCGGAAACGTAAGTGGAGGGATACCTGTGACATAGCAAAAGTTGTCCGTCTGTCCGCACGATAACTCTCGAAGGGAATGAGATATTTTGATGAAACTTCGTGTGAGGATACTTCGGGTCAAGGGAAAGGTCGAGTTCGTAGATGGGCTCTGTAGCCCTGTATATAGGGGTGGGGGAGGGGGTTTGAAATTAAGGGGCAAACAAAATATTTTTAAACAGCTAATGTGATAGTCGATTATGGGGTAAGAAGACATGCTGGACACGATGATGAAAAACCGTTGTTCTCGCCGGACAAGTAGTTCGTCCGGAATCCTGCCAAAACCGGAAAGTTTGTTAAAAGGAAAAGTTTTATTTGAAGTTGATTAGATGTTCGATTTAGGGGTAAGAAGACATGCTGAACACTTAGAATATTTTCTACCCGGACAAGTAGTTCGCCAGGATCCGGACAAAACCGGAAAATTTGTTAAAAACCAAAGTGTTATTTGAAGTTGATTAGATGTCCGATTTAGGGGTAAGAAGAGATGCTGAATCCGTATATGACCTATACCGTGTACCCGGACATATAGTTCGCCCGGAATCCGGCTGAAACCGGAAAATTTGTTCTAAGTTAATGTTCTATTTGAAGTTGATAAGATTTTCGATATCGCTGTTCGTTTGTTCGTTCGTTTCTGAACTTTAGTTTTTTTTGCAGGACAAATAGTTGGCCCGGAATTCGACCGAAACCGGAAATTTAGCAGAAGTAAGACAGGAAGTTTCGATCAGTTCGTCAAAATAGACATGACTTATAGAAGTAAACACACTTGCTGAATCCATATCTGAACTTGGTTTTCTAAGATGATTAGCTATTTGGCCTTAATCTGTTTCTAAATTTTAATAGTAAAATTATCAAGGAGTCTGACGAAGATGGGACCTGGCGAAGACAAGACCCAGTTGTCTGGATCAGATATTACATTTTTGGGATCCTATGGAAACCCTTGGTCTTGTTGTAATTGCTCAGCTGCATTGTTCTTTTTATTTACATGCATTTTATTTACAGAGATTTGAATACCAACAAAAACTTTTTACCAACAATTGACTGTAACAATTGACAGATTGGCATTGCTATTATAGTGAATGATTATCAGGAAACCAAATGGGTGTTCAGGAAAAGAAGTTTTTGGCTTTCGGTTGCACTTTAAGGAGTTGGGCTTTGGAGTTGGAGGAGGGCTGACTGTTAGAGGATAGCAGAATAGTTTCCATGGTTTCATGTTACAGTTAGCGCTCACATGCCTCTGATCCTTACTTTGTAGCCTACAGACGAAGTGAAGATCGCCATCCGAGAGGGCCAGTCACACTTGAAGGTAATTAGTATTTTATTTTGACTTAGAAATTGCAATATATTGGTACGCCTCTAGGAACAAGATTTTTGTGCACCGTGCACACCCCTGGCGACATGCCCCATCGTTTGGGCGTGGTTATAAAAACAAGACCAAAGGTTTCGATGGGATCTCAAAAACTTAATATTTGTTCCAGACAATTGGGTCTTGTAGATGTTCGGTCTTCGCCAGACGTCTTAAATATTTTTACTATTAAAATATAGAAACAGATTAAGGCCAGTTGTAGCTTAATCATCTGAAAGACCAAGTTTAGATATGGATTCACCATGTGTTTACCCTATAGCCTACGTCGTATCTATTTTGACGAAATTAATCAAAACTTCCTTCCTTACTTCTGCCAGTTTTCCGATATCAGCCGGATTCCGGGTGAACTATTTGTCTGGCAAAACACTAAAGCTAAAAAACGAATTCGGCATGTCTCCTTACCCCTAGATCGAACCGTTTATCAAGTTCTGATACAAATTTTACTTCTAACAAATTTTCCGGTTTCAGCCGGATTCCAAACGAACTATACGTCCGGTGAGAAGATGACTGTCATATACGGATTCAGCATGTCTTCTTACTGGCTAATCGACCATCTTATCAAATTAAGATAAAGCTTTCACTTTCAACAAATTTTCCGCTTTTGGCCGGATTCCGGGCGAAACACTTGTCTGGCGAGAAAATAGTTTTCATATTCGGATTCAACATGTCTCCTTACCCCTAAATCGAACCTCTATTCAGCTTCAGATTACGTTTCACAAATTTTCCGGTTTTCGATGGATCCCGGATGAACTACTTGTCCGGCGAGAAAATAATTTTCATATTCGGATTCAGCATGTCTTCTTATCCCTTCATCGACTATTACATTAGCTTTTAAAAAATATGTTTTGTTTGCCACTTAATTTCAAACCCTCACCCACTCCTAAATATAGGGCTACAGCTGGGCTACAGAGCCCATCTTCGAACTTGACCTATACTTTGACCAAAAGAATCCTCATGCCAAGTTTGAACAAAATATCTCAACCCCTTCGACAGTTATCGTACTAACAGACGGACCACTTTTACGAAATCATAGGTATCAGGTCACTTACGTTTTGGGATCCCAAAAAGGGCTTAGTGTACAACAGGTTGGGAGCTGCAAATAATAAACCTCTTAAATTGAAATCCCTCTCCCGCCCCTAGATACATAGCTATGGAGTCCATCTACGAACTTGACCTGTACTTTGGTCTTTGACCCAAAAGAACCTCACACCAAGTTTTAACAAGATATCTCAGTCCCTTCGAGAGTTATAGTGCTAACAGACAGACAGAAGGACAACTTTACGAAGTCATATGTATTCCGTCACTTACGTTTTGGGATCCCAAAAAACGTACTCGTTATTTATTGCCTGTAGTTCAGAAGAGGTCTGTTCCTTGGACCTGGACGACACCAGGTGTATTTGATATGAGGCTTCCTCTTGGGCTCAACTGTCTGCTGACCTTTCTGTTATGCTCTAGTACTAGTTCTTCTATTCTGGAGTACCTCCACCCAGGTACTCCAGAAGGTACTTGTTCAATCAATGGGGGTAAGTTGAGTCTTGTTTTAAAAAAAAATTGAGAATTGTAAATCGTAGGCAAAAATTGTGGTAGTCAAACATGAAGGGGTCTGTTTGAAAAAGCATACTTCTTTGCTGCTCTTTTGCTATTGTTGTAAATTTTGTCTACCCTCTGTATTTCTTGTCAAGCGTTCATTTACCTTTTTTTTGTATGTACTGTGCAAATGCCTTATTACTAGGCTGCATGTAATAAATTCATTCATTCATTCATACTTTCCCCATAGCAAGTGTAAAAGAATATTTGCCAGCTAAGTCAAAAGATAAAATGCTTGCAGGCAGATCTATTCAGAACATAGCAAGTACCACTGGTTACACACAACTTGCAAAAGAGTGAATTGGCTAGCAACTTAGTGGTCAAAGTTTCATTGCTGGATCCACGATCGATCTCTGCGGGCAGGACGGTATCACCCTAAATTGTTGCACTATTTAACTTCTGGGCCATGTCTGGGTCTGTCAAAATAGCGTTACCCAGGTTATAGCTAATACAGTGAAGCCCGTTGACCCGGAAGCAAACTGAAGTCCAACCCCTCCCACTATCATTGTTTTCTTGTATATGTATGACCCGTGTATGAATGGCATGTAGAATAATGTAAAAGTAGTGTTATCAGAATATGTAGAATAGAGAAGACTGCCACCTGCGGCCAACAAGCCCTTTGGGGCTTTCTTAGCAGGTCCTGCAAAATATTTTGTATACATGTGTAAAATAAAATTTAATCTAATCTTCAGTATAACAGAAATAACTCCTAATTATCACATAACTTATGTTTAGCTAGATTGTCTCCAGGGTTCCTTGTTCACTAAGTCTTCAAAGTATCGTAGCCTGTCAAAAAATAATTTTGATGACTTTCCAGGGCAAGAAATGAAGGCATTTATCGTTGGAAGCACAGGAGAAGTAGGGAAAGAAGTTTTAAAAGAGCTAGCATCAGCAGCAGCATATGCATCTGTTATTGCCTTTAATCGCCGCCAGGTCGAGTACACTGATGAGATTCTCAAGACGAGAGTGGAACAGAAAATAGTTGATTTTGAAAATCTCAACCCTGATGATTTTAAAGGGTTTGATGCTGGGTTTTGTACCATGGGCACAACTCGTGGAAAAGCAGGCGCCGAAGGCTTCGTAAAAGTTGATTATGACTATGTCATGAACGTCGCGCAGCTGGCAAAGGAAGGTGGTTGCAAGCAGTTTCACATTGCAACATCTAAGGGTGCAGATCCGAATAGCTTTATCCTGTATTCTAAAACAAAAGGAAGGGTAGAGGAAGATTTGAAGAAGCTCGACTTCCCGCGTCTATCTATATATAGACCAGGCCTTCTTCTTTGCAAGAGAGACGAATCTCGTCCGCTTGAAACGATCTTTCAGGCTGTTGGCAGATTCGTCGATTTTAATTATTGGTGGTCCATTCCTACTTCGACAGTCGGAAAAGCAATGGTGGCAAATTCCTTGAAGGAAGGGAAGCAAGTGGAGGTGATAGAGCAGGCCGACATCATTAAATTCGCAAAAGCTGATTGAGTGTCTTTGGCATGTTATCTTGTGTGTGAGCAAGAATTGATAATCCAGTAAGAGAATCCCGTTCTTCAGCCTGTATTGTGTAGATCAACGTATTTCTAGTGCCCGGGCCCCGGGGTCGACGTCTTAGGCGGCAACACGAATAAAGCCACTGTGCGATGAGACGATAACAGAGAAATATGGAAGAAGCCTTACTCTACTTTCCTAATCATTTAATTAATTCTCCATTTTATTTTCACTCACCCTAACGGCACTATGCGGTATGCGGCATGCGGCCCTGTGACGTATGAGGTTTACGATTTTTTTTTTTCCGAGAAGTTTATTGGTCAGGAAAACTTATGCTATTTTCTCGGTGTTTCTGATCAAAGCCAGGAGTTCAGAACGCGGCTATAAAACAACCGAGGCGATTCGTTATTAAAAAACAAACAAACAAAAGTAGCAGAGTTTTGAGGAAGTCAATTATGGTAAAGAAAGAGGGTGTCTGTCACCCAGACACTAAACAACTAACAAAACTTCCAAGCTCTGACGAAGGCTACGTTGTGCATATCAAATGGGACGAATGTACTTAAACTTATAATTTCCAAGAACACTGGCTTTTCGTCCATCTCTCGAATTTCCCCACTCCGAACTCTTCAAAAGTGAGGCCTACGCTTTCGTTTCTCCATTCACTCAACCCTGTAATTTCACACATGAAATGGGATGTTGTTGCTGAGGTTTAACAGTGTACTGATTCCAGGTACAGTAGAATTCTGAGAGTGTACGATCGCCGTGTGGTTAGCTAGTGAGGTAACAAGGAGATACAGGTTCTCTCACTAGATTATCGATTCTTGGATGACAGGTCGAGTGTCAATGTGTGGATTCGTATATTTTTCGTCCGGTTGTGAATGTTCAGACTTAAAGACCAGCTAACAGGTGCTTATAACTGTGATCACTATTGACTTGGGGTACTTTTTTGTTACACTTCTTATACTGTATTCGTGAAACAATAAATATCACATAGGATTATATAAAACAACATAACAAATGAGATCAAGGATTAACTTTGAGATCAATCACAGATATCCGATAAATATTTACACAAGGAAGACTAGAGCCGTAATGTAACCTTTTACCCATCTCTGTGAGCGTGTTCCCCCCTACTCAAAGTAGTTACTACGCATGACGTCACGAATTCTGGCTTCTTTGCGTCAACGCTGGAATGCATTTTTCTATTTTCAGCAAAATGTCGCACCACGGCTGATCCGGCCAATCACGTCACAGATATTCGTATTTACCACACTTACTACGCTCCCGAGCGTGGTAAGCAAAACTTCGAGAAGGTTGGAACGGTCAACGTAGTAACTTTTCACGAGGCTGAAACGAAAATAGTAACTTATAGTTACTATTGTTAGAAGGGTAGAACACACTCTATATGAATGCCAGGCTACAGAGGAAAGTTTTCTGGGGCGGATGATAGCGTTCCAAGTGCAATTCGCTTCCCTGGCCGAACGCCCAGGTTCTCCCATTTGATCCACGACAAGCGGGCAGTGAGATCTAAAAAAAAAAAAGTTAGGTTACTCAGGTCCTACAGAAACATCATAGGAAAGGCCGACGAGCGTTATGGAATAACCTTCTAGTTCAAGGGACCTGTCTGAGGCCTAGGCGTACCATTCAGTCTATAGTGAAGTTCTGAGCAGTAGGAGTGGTTTAAACGAAGAGTTTGGCTTTGCTCTGCGAAGTTGGTTCGCTGCAGGCGAACAGTTGGACTTTTCAGATTAATTTTAGTATTGCATGCGGTTTGGTTCCTGTTAGTCCCCAATGGTTTTCACCATCAGCAACTTCTAACTAAATTCTCCTAGGATTTGTATTCAATTTTGCTCCTTCAGCAGAACAAAAAGGCGCGAACGTCGCTGACGCAGAGAGTTTCGCACTGCTCTTCAGTTCAAAAAGTCATAAGTGTATTTTCTGTTCACTAGTTAGAGATCTATTTACTATCCCTCTGTGATGGATTTTCTTTTATAATGGGGCGAGAGGGGAGGATAGAGACTAATCAGCTTGGAGCGTTGAACTGGTTATAAGGCATTTCCTGGGTGAAGGGAGATTCGCACCCAGTGAGAACCAGATCAAGTTCAGCGACATTAGAACCCGATTGGTAGAGCTCACTCAGAGCTCGGATCTAGTTGTAGATTTATCGGTGATTGTCTGACGCTTAAATCTCAACGCTCGAGCATTTTGTGGAACCGTTGCAATCCTAATCTTCGACTCACCAACTCCGTTTCTCACCGACGCAGTAAATACGTAGAAGCGGACCAGGCGTCAGCACCGCATGAAAGTCACTTAAAGGCACAGAAAACTTGACTACGCAACTTTCGGCCATCAAACCGACCTGGGGGGCTTAGATAAAGATACAGAGACTTCTTGTCGACAGGTCCCCCCTTCTTTGTTATCTCAAACCCCCTCCTTAGTGCTCCCAAAACTAGCTGGCAGGCCCTTGCCCCTTATGCACTTTTACACTGTAAAAGTTCGCCTTTGGCCGTGTTGATTAACAGATCGGGACAGTAGTCAAGAGGTCGTGCGTTCGATTCCTACTCCCGGCACACAAACCTTTTGCTTTTTTTTCTACTAACTCAAAAGTCGAATTCTCGGAAACTGCCCGGAAACTGCAATGGTCGTAACGATAATTTTTCTTACTCTCAATATCGACTCTTGATATGTCAGCTCGCTCCCCGAGTCAAGTTTGAGTCAAGTTTTCTGTTCCTTTAAGCTGAAACCAACCTGGGCAGTTGAGGAAAATTACGGCAGAGGGACTGCGGCTTACAGGTAGGTGCAGACACAGTCAGAATTTCGCAGCCGGATGCGAATTCTCCCCTTCGCTCCCAAATTTTGACGTATCGCATGCAAGTTTTCCCATAGTGATTTCTCACGGGAAATCTTATTGGGCTATGTGTGCACGTAGCTTAACTGAGGCTCCATCGGTAACCTCACGATGTAAGCATGGAAGTCGAATTTTTTATCGTTTTCTTGGTCATTGGTACATTTTTCTGGCGTCTTTTGGTACCTTTTCTTTTGAAGCATTGGCAACACTGGGGAGGACTCGACGATAGGCGTATTCTCGCCGTTCCCCGGGGACTCCTCGGGGAATCGAAGGGAACGGCGGGAATAGAGGGAGTCACTCCACGCGGACTCCGCGAACAGAAACAGCGAGAACACGGGGAACGCTTCCAAAATGGATTTTGTTCGAAAAAAAATATGCAGTTGACAAAATTATTCTGGATCCACTTTATTTGTGGTTTTGTTTATTCTGATTGTTTATATTAATCTTACTTTGCACCAACACCAGCAAAAATTGATTCCCCTCCGAATCTGAAAGGGAGTCCTTTTTGATGATGGTGATGAAAGTCGGAGCATTCCCCGTCCGTGGGGACTCGCGAGAATACGGGGAGTGAGTCCCAGGGACAAACAAAAACGCGGGGACTCCTCAAGTGGAGTCCTCGGGCAACAGCGAGAATACGCCTGATATGCTTCAGAGAATCGTACTCTCAATGGTAAGTTTTGAGCTTATCTTGTCTTCTTGTATTAGAGCTTGCCAAAATGACAATTCAAAGGTGAATTTCTCCCGCGAATGACGTGTTTCTAGTCTTACGGTTACTAAGAGATTTTCTAGTCGTATGTCTTGAGCTTGTCAGATTAACAGTTGTATGTTTTCAGCTTGCTACAAGGACACCAAACCTTGAATTTGTCCTGGCAATGACCTTTTTGTCGTATTTTACGAACAAGTCGTATATTACGAGACAATCGTAAGTTTTAAGATTGTTAGAATGACAGTCGCATGTTTGTCAGCTTGGGAGTCGAATTATCTCGATCTACCTATACGATCGCGTCAAGCGACATTCCTGGACGCTGCTGCGCAACCGATGAGTAAACAAAACTTACCACTTGTATTCCAAATGGCGCCGCGTTCTGTTCTGATTTCGCCTCTTAAGGATTTTTCAACGAAAGTCACCGGGTCCAAGTCTGACTTCAATAAGTCTCGAAGCAATGCAATGTATGAAATGGCCAGACGCAGTGTGTCGATTTTGGATAGACGCTTCTCGTACGGGAAGGTTGGGACGTTGACTCGCAGTTCTTCGAAGGCTGAATTGATACTGCTTGAAAAATGAATACTAGGTTGGCGACTCACTTAATTCGTTCTGTATTGCTACTTGTTTGTATGCATCTGCTGACCAACCGCAAAGAAACGCTGACCTGTATTTGTTATACTCCGCTCACATTGACGTCCGAATGATTTTTGTTGCGAAGAACACTTATCTGTGTGAATAACAAGACCCAAGGTTTCGATGGGATCCCAAAAATTTAACATTTGATCCAGACAATTCGATCTTCTAGACATCCGGTCTTCGCCGGACTCCTTGAAAATGTTTACTATTAAAATTTAGAAATATATTAAGGCCAATGGCTATTATCTGAGAAAACTAAGTCAGTGGGTTCACTGTTTGTGTTTGCCCCTATATGTCATCTCTACTTCGACGAAATCGATCAAAACTTCCAGCTGCCTTACTTCTGCCAAATCTCCGGTTTCTGTCGGATTCTGGGCGAACTATTTATCCGTTAAAAAAGCTCAAAAACGAATTCACCCCATATTGAACCTCTAATCACTTTCAGATAACTTTTAACGAATTTTCAGGTTTTGGCCGGATTCCGGGCGAACTTTGTGTCCAGGTAGAAAATGATTGTCACAAATTGATTCAGCATGTCTTCTCCCCCCTGAATCGAACATCTAATCAAGTTCAAATAAAACTTTCACTTCAAACAAATTTTCCGGTTTTGGCCGGATTCCGGACGAACTACTTGTCCGGCAATAAAACAATCTTGATATACCTGTTCAGCATGTCTCCTTACCCCTAGAATGAACATCTAATCCTTAAGATTAAACATAAAATCCTTAAGAAAAAATTATTTGTGAAAATTTTTCACAAATTTTCCGGTTTTTCCGGGTGAACTACTTGTCCGGAGAGAAAATGATTTTTATATTCGGATTCAACATGTCTCCTTACCCATAAATCGACTATCTCATTAGCTTTTTAAAATATCTTTTTTCGTCCCTGAATTTGAACCCCCTCCCCCACACTTAAATACAGGCTACATAGCCCATCTTCGAACCTGACCTGTACTTCGACCCAAAGAGTCCTCGTGCCAAGTTTGAACAAAATGTCTCAATCCGTTCGAGAGTTATCGTGCTAACAGACGGACAGACGGACAACTTTTGCGATGTCATAGGTATCCCTCCACTTACGTTTTGGGATCCCAAAACCGAAACGGCGTATGCGTGTCTGTCGCTCTCTTGGGCTTATTCGTTTGTTTTCGTCTTGAGTAGATTTTGTTTGTATGTGTTGTGTTTTCCCGAATTCTGTCTTCTTATTTTCTTTTGTACTCCACTGTTTTCGTCTTGTACGATTTGGGGGTTAACAGTTATTATTATTATAAATACTATTTGGTACGAAAGTAACTATTTTCGAGATTGGCTTTCCGTTTCCCCCTGTTTTTCGATGGTGGCACAATGCAAGACGATGTTCTTTTGTTCTAGCTGAGGTCACAGATAAACAAATACATTCACTTTTCGGGATCCCAAAAAGTTTGTGACGGGATACGTATGACACATGGAGGAGGGTAAGGGATATGATGAATCCGTAGTCTACCACTTATTTTCTCGCCGGACAAGTAGTTCGCCCGGAATCCGGCAAAACTGGAAAATTAGTAAAAGTGAGCCTCTTATTCCAAGTTGACTAGATTAAAGGTTTGCTGTGACGGCAAGGATACGTTCTGAATATCTTTTTGATGTTTATTTTCTTGCAGAAGACGTAGTTCGCCGGAATCCAGCCAAAATCGGAAACTAGTATAAGTGGAAGTCTTGTCGGAATTCGATTAGAGCTTCGATAGAGCAAGGAGACATGGTGGCTTGTGGGAGAAGTAGTTCGCCTGGAATTCAGCCAAAACCGGAAATCTGGTAGAAGTAAATTTCGGTCCGAGGATAGAAATATGGGTAGGAAAAGACGCCGGGTCAGTATACTTCTATCCGCTTTGTTCTCCTGCCTGGTTGATGCTGCCAACGGAATTTGGTGAAAACCAGAAAATCGGTAAACATCGTGTTATGTCTTATTTCGAGTTTCAGTCGAATACAAAGAAAATCGATCTTCCTGCATTGTTTCCAGACTAAGTCGCTAGATTGGCCGGCATCCGACGAAAACGAGAACTGAATCCATCTGTTTACTTTGTAATATTACCGGGTACCAGGGTTCGATCGCGTTCTTACGTAAACCAAAAATGTCGGAAAGAGCAAAATAAGGTAATGTGCATATGGATAAAGAACCCATGTTTTGATCAGTATTTTCTTTGCGGTTTCGGCTAATGTATGACTGATATTCTCGTCGTAAACTGGGCTAGACCAACTATGAAAGACAGAATGGAATAAACTAATGGATCTCGTTAAGTGATTGATTAGGAATAAATAGCATGCTTACGGGATGTAGTGAAGACTGGAAATTTACAAGAAGATGGATAAAGAAGTCCAACAGATGATAAATACAACCCCTTTGGTATCGCATCGAAATCTGTAGTCTCGTTAATATTCAACAGGAAGTTTTCAAGTAAGCATTACGCCATCCCAAATACTGCATAACCGCACGACGACGCTACGTCAGTATCTGGCGGAAGGGGTGGTGGTGGTGACACTATGGGGACGTTTTCGCGTGGATGGCTGCAAAGCTGAACGGGTGATCCTGTCCACGCGAAAATGAGAGAATCGGTCGGGCGTTGAACGGCTGAGGAAGATGGGTTCGTCCACGCGAAAATGCTCATTCAGCTGGATGGGAGCATATGGGTGGGAAGGTCCACACAACATCCCGTTCAGCTCGACGCTGCCCTCGGAGCGGTGTTGAACGGGAGGCGTCTATCGAGCTGGATGGTCCGTTCACCTGTTCATCCGTACACGCGAAAATGACAAAACGATTGACGGCATCCATGAGAAAATGTCCGTCGAGCTCGCCGGGACCAGAGCCATCCATGCGAAAACGTCCCCCATGTCTATGTTCTATTCGTGGGATACTGCTTTAAATCTTAAACTCATGTTGGAGCTGAACCAGCGATGCAACACTTCGAGCCGAGGAGTGAACAAAGGGCGATTCTACGGATCCACTTTCCAAAAAGCAAACCTAAAATCCGCTGATCGTCAGAACTAGCGGAAAGTCGTTGCGCTTTACAACTTCTCGCTGTTTCGACAATTTCCACTTTCCACGTACTGAGTGGATTTACTTGTCACGTCAGTTTTCAAAACTAGCGGAGCGTCAGTATAGCCTGGGAAAGCGAAGCAAGTTTTAGCCGAGTCGCAAGAACACGCGGCGGATGAGCCAGCGGAGCTTTCCAGACCGCCCTTAAAGGACCCGTCGTACCTATGGTGTCAATGCAACCTACTTCCGGATTGCAGTCATTAATTCTTAAGCCTGAAGATCTAAATTTCATAAGTTAGATTCTAAACCCGCTAACGACACCCCACTAATCTTTGCACTTGCCGCAATTCGCGATTTTCCAAGCGCATTAGGCTCCCAACGAGTGTTCGCGGATCACGCTACTGATGCATAAAACCGATTATCTCAATCTTGCCGAGTTTTTCCTAGAAGTCAATGGGTCTGGGAAAAGGCTTGAAACAGCCAAAGTCGTGGATAATTTGTTAAAAGCAGATATTATTTTGACAGTATTCGGATAGTTTCGAATACTGAAACGTAAACACTATATAGTGCGAGGTGTGCTTTAAAGAAGGAGCATATAACCTACCTCAACATCCGCTTCCGCTCGCGTACATTTGCAGCGTAGCGCTGCACCTTGTAGGGGCCGCCGCCGTAGAAACCATCTTCATCTCCGGAGTCGAAAAAGTCATCTGAAAAGAACCTTCTTATCAACTACTACACTCAAAAATAAATACTTTGATTCTTGTCTGTCAAAAGGAACCTTTCCAATGAAAATCGCAAGTTTGATTTTATAGAACTCGACCATTTTTTTTTGTCATTTATAATGATTTGTCAGAGAGGTTGTAACCAAGGCTTATAGGTCGACGGTTCAAAGGCAGCATAGTTACGAAGAAGACACTAACGAAGATCGTCCCTAAAAATTCGGAAAAGACATGTCAGGACGATGCGACAATTTTACTGCTTTTCCTTTTTACTTTCTAAAAAAAAAATCTAAAGGTCAGATACAGAAAACCCGGCTATTAACCTACCTGATTACCGTACCAAAACCACCCAACGGACCTACGTGACAACAAAGATACTGCTTGAAACATTTTCTACTCTATATCTATCAGCCCAATCAAGACGAGACTTTCAAAGATCTTCACAAAAGATTCGCAGAACGCCGAGCAACCAGTACATACCAGGGGAGATCCCAGGATTCGACAGATGGCTACTAGTCGGCTGCATGACATACGCGCAAGACGGATACATCTCCTCTTCAACTGGCATTACGTCCTGAGAACTTGTTATTGCCGGAAAAGCGTATGATCGCTCCTCGGTATACTTCATCTCCTGATTTTTCATGCTTCTTTTTCTGGACTTCTGAACAGCAAACTCTTGCGGGGCCTTCCTCTTTGACCCTGTGGGATATTCCGACCACTGGCAGTCCTCAGAACTGTCTATTCTGCTATCACTCCCGTTGTCCGTTAACTGATAAAAATACTGATGGTACAAATTCGCACCACACCAACTTTGAGACTGATCCTGTCTGAGGTCGAAAACTCCCTCATGCCCTACAAGCCCTGTTAGTGACATGGTATTAATCTGCACTGCACTCAAGACAACTCGTGTCAGGTCCACAACCTTTGTTAAGAGTTCACTTGCTCAGATACTACTGTCAGGCTCAGACAGTGAAGCTGACACTATTAGTACTCCCGCAAGTCTCAAGGGGGGCGGAACTGTGTGTTATTGTATTCTTCCAAGTCTCGAATACGTTATTTGTCAGAAACAACTGCTCCAGCTAGGAAATAGGAGGGGACAAATGGGAACTCTTTAGAAATCAGGAGCCAATGAGAAAGGACCTGGAACTGAGAGGAGGTACGAGGAAAATGTTCGAGGGAGAATGCTGGTGACAGGTTTGAAAATTGGGCGTCTGCAGTGCCAGTAGCAGGTTGGGAAAGCAATTTATGGATGATAAAGGAAGCCGTCGAGAAGAAGATGGAAAAGAGAAGGGTTTTCGGGATCACTACAGCAAAATACGGAGGCCACGGTAAAAATCCCTCACGACCTGCTCTAATCTTGCAGTTTATCTTCACACGCCGCCTTTTATCCGAACAAGTCCAAAGACTTCGCCATACCGAGCTGAAGAAGGCGAAGAAGATGATTATGACCGAAATCGTAAACATCCAAGGCTCCTATGGGCGTTTTCCTCGGAATATTTTTATCCCAGACATTTGTAAATGTTGGTCACGGGAACAAAAAATATGTGTGCAACATACTCGGCACACAATTTGTGGAAATGCTGTGCTGTCTTTTTATTTTGGCGGTGTTTTCAAATGACCGAAAACAAACATATCTTAAAAAAGAAAACATCAGGCTTACTAGTAGCCTAGTAACACCAGGCCTGGGATTGAATAAAGGTTAAAATTCTAAAATAACAAGAGCTGTAAGCTCATATGGCACTTGCAGGCATACGTAGTAGCTAAGGGCATCAGCTAAGATTTGCACTGTGTTGAAGCACAGGCGGTTATGGGCTTACGGATTCATGCAAATTTATGGTTTAGTAAAAAATATGCCATGCACTTTGCGGTGACATTGCACCTTTTAAGGGGGGCTAGAAAGTGTATCATTTGCATCGAAATTTGCATTTTGCGGCTACGATTCGCACACTTTAAGGGGGCTAGAACTGGATTTGTAAGCAAATACTTGGGGCACAGATGATCATGGGCCCTTGGGAACCTTAAAAATGTATCGCTTGTTAAAAATATTTTTTCCACTTTGCGGTAGCATTGGCGCTTTAAGTATGTTGGAAAGTCATTTGTAAGCAAACCCTTGAGGCAAAAATTATCATAGGCCCATGGGAATCACGAAAATGTATATTGTGGTCAAAGTACTATTTTTCACTTTGCAGTTAAGATACGCACTTTAAGGGGGCTAAAAACTAAGCTTTAAGCATTTCAATTCAATTCAATTCAATTCAGTTTTATTTCAACACCAATTACGGACTAGCCGAATAGCAGGTGGTAAAGTCAACATACATTAAAAACTAACCAAAATTGTCAACATATACTAGAAAGTGGTCGAATTTCATATAAAATACTGAGAACAAACAATATAAAAAGTAACGATTGGGGAAATAGACAACGAGGGGTAAAATAATAACCTATTAATTTCTATTCCGTAGGGAAACATAGGAGGGGACAAA
The DNA here is from genome assembly GCA_030848855.1 of Branchinecta sandiegonensis. Taxonomy (NCBI): domain Eukaryota; kingdom Metazoa; phylum Arthropoda; class Branchiopoda; order Anostraca; family Branchinectidae; genus Branchinecta; species Branchinecta sandiegonensis. The sequence goes on along the minus strand of JAUPMV010000007.1, from coordinate 15,695,555 downwards.
GCTATTCTTGTATCTCACGTGTCGGCAAAACACTGGTTGAAGGGTAGGGACTGGTTCGGAAGCTTGTCTTTGAGGCCTCTCCCTTTCTGTTGTAAAGTTGGGGGGTAGGATGTCGCGGAGGACTGGGTTCAGTAGAGTCTGCCCTCCAAACTTTAAGCACAAATTTTCGCGACGGTGAGAAAGGGTTGTCAGATTAAATTTTTTCAGAAAATAAATATAAGGGACTTTCAGAGATTTATCCGTTATTAGGAGAGCTCGGTATTGTATCCTCTCTAGAGCATCAGATTGCTCGCGAGTCACACCAAAATGCCATACAGGGCAGCAGTATTCTAGGACTGGGCGAATGAACGAAAAATAAATACGCAATAGATATCCGGAAGGGACACCATGACGGGAAAGAAGTTTGAGTCCCCGAAGGCCCATATTGGCCTTCTTTAAAATGGAATCTACGTGCTTTTCCCACTTCATATAATTCGTGATGTGTACACCCAGCAGTTTTATTTCTTTAACATGTTGCGCACTGGGGATTGGGGGACAAAATTTGGGTACACTTTTTTGAAAAGAGATCGTTAGGACCACTGATTTTTCCGTGTTTACAACCATCTGGTCTGCAGATACTTCATCAGAAATATCATCTATGATTTGTTGTGCTTTGCTTTTTACATTTCTACGGCAGACTTCTAACAAGGAGAGGTCATCTACGTATTTCCAACGATCATCCATCAATGTCGCAAGCTCATTGACCATAACTAGAAACAGCAACGGACCCAAAAGCGTACCTTGAGGAACTCCACAAAAAATTGGAAGGGGGTCAGAGTACGAATTCTTATATTTAGTTTGCTGAGTCCTATTAGATAGAAAATTTGCGACTATTTTGAGAAGAAAAGATGGCACATCAAACTTTACTTTCAATTTCTCTAGTAGTATGCTATGATTTATTAGGTCGAACGCTTTACGCAGATCAATGGCAATCAGATTGACCCAATGGTCCGGGTTCTCTAAATTTTTTAAAATGGTATCCACCAAACTAACCAAGTAATGGGCTGTAGAGGTTTTCGGGAGATTACCAAATTGTTTTGTGTCTATTAACTTTAGAATCTTTTCTTTTAACCAAGAAGAAAGGAAACCCTCGTAAATTTTGCTGAAAATCGGTGTCATAGTTATTGGACGGATTCCAGAAAAATCATTGGGAGAACCTTTTTTAGGGATAGGAGTAATGTAACCATTTTTCCAGATTGAGGGGTACTCCCCAGTTTTTGTTATAGAATTAAAAATATCACACAAAGGCCCAGACAGTTCGTCCGGGAAAGCTTTGATAATTTCCACCGGAATATCAACAGGCGTAATACTAGTCCTTTTAAGTCTTTTAATTTTCCTGGAAATTTCGGCTTTTTCTATTTCCGGAAAATCATTAAAACCTTCCGGCGACTCTGGGATTTCTTCTTTGGGCAAAGGGGGAAGGGATTGAACAATTTCAGCAAGGTGCGCATTGAGTCCGTTTGCTGTCTCTAACTCACTTTCCTCCAAATTGAAGTCCATTCCTTGTTCATTTTTTCCCAACATCTGCTTTACGTTCGCGTACCAACTGCTTGGCTTTGAATTAAACAAATGATTTACTTTATTGTTGTAATGATCTTTCGCTGCAATCCTTGTCATTTTACGAATTTTATTTTTCATTTTTAAAGCCCGTTACCTGAGGTACATTATGAAAGTATATGGTCCGATGGTCCGATCGGGGAAATGACTATTCCCAAGTCAATCTAGTCGGTTATGTCAACACTGTATCTAGGGTCTATGCTTGTTCTTCCTATCAAGTCTCATCCCGATCCTTCCAGTCCAAGCGTGTCACCATATGTCCGGTACCCCTCCAACTCCTCCCACAGTTGTCGGATCCGCTCCGGACGTAAAAAGGGAAATGTGAGGCATGTGTTCTTTCCACTTATCAAGTTCCATTCAGATCCGATCACCCGTTCGAAACTTTACGCATGCCTCAAAATCCCGAATTACCCCTCCCTCCACTCCCCCCACGATGGTCGAATAGGGGAAGTGACTATTTTCACGTCAGTTTGGTCGGGTGCTTGATATGCCTGCCAAGTTTCATCGTCCTAGCACATCTGAAAGTACCCTAACTCGCGATCACCGGACCGACCGACCGACGGAAAAGTGATCGGTATATGGTACTTGGCCGGAAGGCAAGTGCCATAAAAACTTTATATATGCTAGGATTTTCATATAAGAAATATAAGGCACTATAAGACAAAAACAGCTTATCTGTCTAGAGGATTCCCATGACCCAACATTTGTAGAAGTAAGAAACGAGGATTCTGGCCACAACAAATCTAAAACCCAAAGGAATATGTAGCAAACTGACATTATACGCAGATGATTCAAAACCCATGGGGTCGGTTGAGAATACAAGAAAGATTGAGACTTTACAGGAGGATTCTGACAAGCTCACCAATTGGGTAAACAAATGGCAACTTCAGTTTAAGATTGACAAATGCCAATTTGTACATATTGGCAAAAACAACCCCAAGTCAATGTGCACTATGACAGACCAAAACGGTATTAGAGTCCCTATAACATCAACAGAATTGGAGAGAGATCTTGGAGACTGGAGTCATGATTGACAATAAGCTTAGGTTTAGCAGCCATGCAAAGAAACTACCGGCTAATGCAAACCAGACACTTGGCGTAATCAAACGAACATTCACTAGCCGATCCGAACTGGTAGTTACAAAGCTTTATAAAAGCCTCGTTAGACCAAAGCTGGTATGTCGGTTGTCAGTCCAGTTTAAAAAAGGACTGGTAGTTACAAAGCTTTATAAAAGCCTCGTTAGACCAAAGCTGGTATGTCGGTTGTCAGTCCAGTTTCAAAAAGGACTATGAAGTACTAGAAAAAGTACAAAGAAGGGCCAGCAATTAGTCCACGGTCTAAAAGACAAGTCCTACAGGAAGAGACTTCAAGAGCTCAACCTACCAAGCCTTACCTACAGAAGAAGAAAAGGAGATGCAATCCAGACATTCAAACTAATTGACAAACAAGTAATGCCTCAACTCTTCAACTTCAATACATCATTGAGAAATAGAGGTCACTCAAAGAAGATCATCAAGCCATCTACTAGTACCCGAGCTAGAAACCAGTTCTTCACAACTCGACTGATTAACAACTGGAACTCCTTGTCCGAGGATACTATTAATGCAGAAACAATAGATGCTCTTCAAAGTTAAGTTGGACAAGGAGTGGTCGTCGAAAGCCTGGAAGTACGAACACGATGCAGCAGAGTCAGTGACGACACATAGCTGTCCACAAATCAATGAGAATATCATCACACCCCCAGCGACCTTGCATTGGTGCCTTTGTCGCTGGACAATGAGATTCAAGGTAACACATAATGAACCCAGCGATTCAACGAATAATAAGAATATTGAGAATGATGGACATTCCCCTGACATGGTGAAAACAAGGCTCGACTAGAACACCCTTATAAACCAAGAGTCCCTCGTTCCAAGGAAAGTAATGAGCTCCTCGGAAGTAATAAGCTGGAGCCTGATCTGCTTCGAAAAGATTCAATACAGCAAATGCAAAAACAGCGTAAGCCGTTGGGGCGGACAGAAATTACACAGTAAGTTCGAAATCTCGGAAATGAGAACGGATGGAATGACTAAGAACGTAAGGTGAAGCAGTAATTAAGAAGATTTAACGATGTGAACTGGTCTTTAGCATCATAAACTTCCAATAAAAGGTCAAAATACCCATCGAAACAGCTTCCGAAACGTGGATCCGTATTTCTTGGAATCCCCTTCCAAATCCTCCGGAAATAGCTAAACCGCTCTATTCCGCCTTTACCATGGGAATCGACTCTTATGCTGGAATCACCAGTTTCACATAAGCTAACCCAACACATGTTCCCACAACAACCCTTGTGAACTGCAATTCCGCGTTTCTACGAAATTCGGCCGGATCTTCCGGAAATATTAAAATTTTCAGCCACTTGTACTTCCTTATCGTGGGAATTATCCCTGAGGCGGAAAATCGCAGTATACAAGTTCCGCCTTCCTTTGTACACCCAATTTGTTCCCGGTTAGCGCGTGTCCCCATTTATTCGGTATGATGAATAGGCAACCGTCACAATGAAACTGTTTCAAAACAAACAAAAGCTCCCACAGCAGGTTCATAGAAGGGAGTAAAGCTGATTGTGAAGGTTCAGGGTGCGGGTTGGCTCAGTCCCCAGGCAGAAACCTAGAATGGAGTTGACAGGCTCACTAGGACAGGTAGGAATGATAAATATCAGCATCAGAAGCAGAGCAAGCGAGACCCAAATTCGGTAGGTAAGAAGGTTTTTTGTTTTTGACATCAATCAACAAAAAAGCTAAACTTATATAGTTATATACTAAAACAAGAGCTAGAAGCTCATATGGCTCTTGCAAGGTTGGGCCAGACGATAAAATTGGAAATTTGTAAATTCGTGGGTTTATTGTGGTCACTTGTAAGCAAATCCCTTGAGTCACAGGTGGCCAATGGCCCTTGGGTATCGTTTGATATAAAGTATTTTTCGATACCAGAACTATTCGGTATATTTACGGGGATTCGGTAGTTACACAGAATCCCTAATAGGGTGTCGTTACAAATCTATTCGGTATCGTGATACGGTCCTGATCCTATATGAACGGCCGTCATCAGCCTCTGAAATGTGCCAACATTCCCGACTGTTTCCGACGTGAGAGGGCGACCGAGACAGTTTCCATACTATCCGATTTCGTTGCATTGTTACACGTCCTTTCATCTTCGCTTCTTCAAGAGAGTCCTTCCTCTCTGTTTTTCGAACGCTTCCTACGGTCCCACTGTTCCAAAGTTCGAGCACCGGTTCCGACAATTTAAGAACCCGTCAAACAGAGAGGGGACAGTCTAAGAAGCAACGAGTGCAACAAGAGGAAGAACGAAAACTTACGATCCTGAGCCTTGATTTCCGAACCTGAAACTCCAGTGATGTGTACGATATTTTGTTGCTCCATGATCCCACTAAATCCCCCTCCCCCACCATGGCAGAACTCTTACTAGAAATGATCTTTTCAGGATAAATTGGCTCGGAAATATCGTTTCTTGAAAATAACATTATTTTCCATGTGAAATTATTGTTAGCGCTCGTCCACTCTATCCAGCCTTCCCGCTCTCCGACGCGGCGGCTGGACGCAAAATGTTTGAAAACTGAGCGCGCCGTGGTTATAAAGTGTGAAAATCAAGCAAAACAAAAAAAGTCCAAGACAAAAGAAAGACCATTGGCCAGGGGCGTCCTGAGCCTTTCTTCATTGGGGGGCGGGGGGGGGGGGCGAACATGGTGAAATTGACCGAATCGATGTACGTGATTTTTACCAAATTTATTATTTTTTTCTAAAAACACAACGAGTTGCCTTCAAGAAGCCAATGTAAAAGATTTGGCGCGTTTTCACGCTCTTCCAGTTCTGTTTTTCTTCAGGGATACGCCGTCGCTAGCCTTTTACCTTTGGGGGATGTCCCATTTTGCCAACAGGACTTGAAAATTTGCCGAGAAAAATCGGCTTTGTTGCAAAGCGACAACGTCGACAACGGCGAAGTTTTTTGGATCCGAATTTTTTTCTCGCAACATTTAACTACTTTTCATGCAAATTCAAGCTTTTAATGTGTTCAAGCCCCACAAAATTCAAAGCCTCAAACGCCAACTAAATGACGCAACCTTCTTCTAAATAGTGTTGTGTGTCATCGAAGTGCCTTTGCGATCCCAAGGCTACGTTGTAAACCTGTCTGGCAAAAAAAGGGGCCATCCAGTTTTTATTGATATTTGTAAAGCATTTGACTCAATTGACCATGGGATTTTGCTTGATAACTGAAACAGATGACAGATGACACGCGCATTGAAGAAAAGACACTTGATTTTTTTGCTTCTTACCTATCCAAGAGAAGTCTCTCTTGTAGGCAAGTTGGCGAGCTTTCAGATGAATTTCCTATAGAATTTGGAGTACCACAGGGGTCTGTCCTTGGACCCACTTTATTCTTACTTTACATTAATGACCTCCCAGAATATATGCCTTTTGTCAAAGTTATCATGTTTGCAGACGACACTGTGATTTTTGGTTCGCATTCAGATTTGATTCAGTTGTTTAGTGTTCTTAATTCAGCTCTTTCGATTGCTTCTGACTGGTTTACATCTAATTTACTAGCTGTAAACGCGGGAAAATGTCGCTACATGCTTTTCTCCCGGTCTGGTTCAGTTTCAGTTTCTGGTAAACTTTTTCTTTCTGGTACTGAACTTCTAAGATCTTCTAATTCTAAATATCTTGGCCTTATCCTTGATGAAAATCTTTCTTTCAAGCAGCACACCGATGCTTTGGCTCTTAAGTTGAGCCGAAATGTTGGTATGCTCTCCTGCCTCAAACATTGTCTTCCACAATTCATACTGCGATTGATTTATTTCTCCCTGGTCCATTCTTATCTTTCATATTGTACTTCAGCTTGGGCTTCTACTTTTTCGAAACATATTAATCGGATTCAAATCCTACAAAACAAATCAATTAGAGCAATTTATGGTCTTCCATTTTCTTCATCAGTTTCTCATATTCTGCCTCGTCTTTTTATTTTAAATATCCGTCAGATTAGAGACTGGAATATTGCAACACTTGTTTACCGTTATCTTCTAGAAGATTCACTAACTGCTGACTTTAAAAATCTTTTTTGCCTGAACAGTCAATTTCATGACTATAACACAATACGGCGGTCCAATCTTTCTACCATTTGTTATCCTTCTACAAGGTCTAGCTTTTCTATTCGTCATACAGGTGTAAAAGTATGGAAATCATTGCCTGAAACTGTTAGTGTTTTTAAAAGAGCTCTAAAAAGATTTATGTTATCTAGCAATTATATTTCTTCTGTCTGAATTAATTAATTCATTTTCGTTTGTGCTCGGAGGAAGATCTGACCCATGTCGCAAACCTTTTTTATTTTTCATCTGTTCTTTAGTCATATGTCTGTTGTCGTGAATTCTCGTGTTGTCCTTAAATTTTAGTGTTGATGTGTGATAGTTGTTTGTTTGTTTTTTCTTTACAATGCCTTAGGCTAGAATTGTATTAATCATTTTTACAAATCCATCAGAATTAGTGAAGCGTCGTTTTTTATGCCACTGGCATGTCAGATACTTTTGAGAAACTCCAGGTTTATTCATATTTGCTATTAAAATTGTACCTTACCTTACCTTACCAGGGTAAACTAGATACAAAGTACATTCATTCTGAATTTACAGCAAACAAAAGTAGGCTAGTTTTTGGGATCGCAAAACGTAAGTGGAGGGATACCTATGACATCGCAAACGTTGTCCGTCTGTCTCGAACGGAATGAGATATTTTGTTGAATTAAGGGGCAAACAAAATTTTTAAACAGCTAATGTGATAATCGATTATGGGGTAAGATGACACATGCTGAACACGATGATGATGGAAACCATTTTCTCGCCGGACAAGTAGTGAAACTCCAGGTTTATTCATATTTGTTATTAAAATTGTACCTTACCTTACCTTACCAGGGTAAACTAGATACAAAGTACATTCATTCTGAATTTACAGCAAACAAAAGTAGGCTAGTTTTTGGGATCGCAAAACGTAAGTGGAGGGATACCTATGACATCGCAAAAGTTGTCCGTCTGTCCGCACGATAACTCTCGAGGGGATTGAGATATTTTGATGAAACTTGGTGATCAGAACCAAATGAATCTGATTAATCAGAGAATTATGAAATGGACTGACCTAATGCGACAGAACAGATACGGACTTGAGAAAAATTCGTTGACTTACCGAATTCGGTAAGGAACAAGACCAAATGAACACGTTAAATCACCGTTTACGAAGGGACAGGCCGAATGCGGTGAAATCGATGCGGACTGAACAAAAGCTGGATGACTACCAAATTCGATAAAGAATGGGAACCAATAAACACGTTAAATCGTCCCGTCTGGAAATTTGGGGACAAAAGATTTTATAAAACGGGCATCACAGCTTCGCCGGGATGGCCGTTTCGACTAGAATTTCACCTTCGGCGAAAATTTGACCGAATGCCCAAAACGTAAGGGGGGGGGGCTTAAAACAACACAGAAACGTTTTTCGTTAAGCGACGGACGGAACGGCGGGTTTAAACTTACAAACGCCAAACAGGACAGTGCAACTAGCGTCGAACACAAACACAACTCCCGAAGGAAAACGTAACTAGCCCCCTACGGGACAATCTAACACCTTTTTCTTCCCGGAAGTGGAATCCCATCCAATCGCACAACATCGCCCGTAGCGTGTTCACAGCGCAGTTTGAGTAAAACGCACACTGACACTTTGACAGGTGATATTATAGGGTTAGGGACACAGAAGCCAATTACAAGTTTCAGTAAACGATGTCCACCTACTCGTTAAAGCTCTTTAATTAGGCTGCACGATCATGCGTGTATAAAAAGAAGTCTTGCATACCTTGGTTTTCTCTTGTCCGCCCACATCTGTCACGACAATCAGCCAGGCCTGCAAGGTGGCAGTTGGTTGCCATGAAGACGATACGATGTCCCTTTACAAAGAGAGGATTCGTTACGACCTACAAGCAGTACTGGCATTGCTGAACCAATCACTCCTCTCAACTCGTTTGGGAAATGCACGACTTCGCTCTAGTCAACATGCCCGAAGCACACACTTTCACAAGTGGCTGCAGTCGTGTCGTTCAGGCATTCAAGTCGTAGCTTCCCAAAAGGTTGTCATATCCGTGCTGTTTCTGACGACAAGGTCTAAGCGGCAAGATCAGGGTAATCGTCTGTAATTCGCTAAAGTATCTCATTCGGGGATGTTTTCAGAAAACAAGAACTGGAAAAGACCAGAGCAAAGCTGTTCAGGTGATCAGGCGTGCTTTACAGAATGGAAGTATTTAGCGGAAGCAGATAGCATTATAGTATTTAGCACGTTCTTGAAGCCGAATACACCAAGAACGGTGTTATAGATCATTGTGAGTCGAAAGAGTTTGTTTTGAGTCTTAGAAAACCACAAGCAGGAGTAGAAGAGGAAGAGCAGATAAGGCGATAGATCTGGTACTACCACTAAAGAACGGCTATGTGGAAGTTAGTGCACTGTTTACAACGGAAGAAGTACATTACTTTGAACGTCGCCTAACTTTGGACGGCCCTGGAAAGTGTTATCAAAATCAAACTGAAGAGTATTAAATGCGAGTGATTGAAGAGTATTAAATGCAAGTGCTAATTCAAGAATAAAGTCAATTAAAAAAGAACCATATTTTATTCTTTTGAATTATTATAACACTTTTCTCAAATTTGTCCCTACCGTGTTACGGCCAGGTCACGACGTCCGAAGAGTCCAACGGTTTTGCTTTATTTTCATGACAATCCCAAGTATCCCATTTCGTTTCAAACAAGATCGAATGTTTCGATGGGATCCCCAGGGGAAGTACTCTTTCCTCTCACTCACCCGTAAATATACGGCTACAGGGCCGATCTAAGGTACTTTGACCTTACTCCTATACTTTGACCCAAAGAATCCTCATACCAAGTTTGAATAGAGTATTTCAATCCCTTCGAGAGTCATCGCGCTATAAGATGGATGGACAAACTTTACTAGGTCTAGATATTCCATCACTAACGTTTTGGGCCCCCCTAAAGAAAAAGGATTTTCAAAAAGAATTAAAAAGAACACAGAAGGAAAAGAATGGCTGAAACATTTGGCTCTCGGCAAGTTCACATATATCTCTATAAGCCATATCTATTTGGACAATATTGACCGAAACTTCCTGCTTTACTTCTGCCAAATTTCCGGTTTCGCCCGAATTCCGAGCGAGCTACTAGTCCAGCAAAAAAAAAGAAGAAAATTCAGAAACGAATCCAGTGGATCTCCTTATCGCTATAAACAACATCTAATCAACTTTAAATAAAACTTTGACTTAAAACCGGATTCCGGACTAATTATATGTCCGGGGTAAAAAATGATTGTCATATACAAACTCAGCGTCTCTTCTTACCCCTAAATCTGTCATCTAATCAACTTCAGATAAAACTTTCGCTGTTAACAAACTTTACGGTTTTGGCCGGATTCCCGGCGAACTAGTTGTCCGGTGAGAAAATGGCTTTCACCATCGTGTTCAGCATGTCTTCTTACCCTTACATTGAACATTTAATCAACTTCAAATGAAACTTTTACTTTTACCCAACTTTCCGGATTCCGGACGAACTACTTGTCCGGCAAGAAAATGGTTTCCACCATCGTCTTCAGCATGTCTCCTTACCCCTAAATCGAACATTTAATCAACTTGAAATGAAACTTTTTACTTGTACCCAACTTTCCGGTTTTTGCCGAATTCCGGACGAACTACTTGTCCGACAAGAAAATGGTTTTCACCATCGTACTCAGCATGACTTCTTACCCCATAATCGACTATCACATTAGCTGTTTAAAAATATTTTTTTTGTCCCTTAATTTAAAACCCCTCCCCCACCCTCAAATATAGGGCTACACAGCCCATCTTCGAACTTGACCTGTACTTTGACCCAAAGGATCCTCCCACCGAGTTTCATCAAAATATCTCAATCCCCTCGAGAGTTATCGTGCGGACAGACGGACAACTTTTGTGATGTCACAGGTATCCTCCACTTACGTCTTGGGATCTCAAAAAGGGAGAGGTAATCCCAGAAGCAAACCTCTTCCATTTCTTATGACTTGTGACACGGCCGCATCTGAATTTATCAGCTTCTATGTTTCTATCCAGAAGAATGAATTAATGAATACTTTTGATGACTAACTCTTCTTACCGATTCAAAATCGCCCTGTACCTAGCGGAAGAGCCGGAAGCGGTGTCACAGCTGCTCCCAAACATCGCCGTGATTGGTTAACACAGGATTGAGTTGTTGAGTTTGAGTCTTTAGTGCTACGTTTTCTCGTTCTTCCCGAGGATCACTGGCGTGTTTTGGACTTGGTCATATTGTTCACGCACTACGTACTACTGGGATATTAGGTATTAGCACAGTATATCATATAAAGAAAGGGAAAGAAAAGCGAAACAAAATATAACGAAAAACAATGAATTTACTAAGTGAACTGATGCATTGGATAGTTGGCAGGAAGGCAGTTGGACGGTGCAAAGTCTGTGTGTTTATCTCTTCTAATTCTGATATGGGTCCAAAATTAAAGTACTTCGCCGTGATTCATCGATTATGTACGGCGAGAAAGATACATGCAGAAACGAAACAGCAGTATTTGCAACTGATGTCTTTCTTTCTGAGAATCGCGTAGACAAATAGCTAATAGGTTCCTAGTTCTGCAGTAAGGATTAAGTCGTCAGGCGGAGCATACCCAAAACCGTCAGTGAACACTAAGCTTTAGTAACCTCCACCCTACACAAACTAATCTTACCAAACTCGACAACACGACAAACGTAAGGACTCCGAGGGAGGTCAGTAATGTCCATAGATCGGTCCTCTGGTAGCTCATCTTTCATCTCAGTCGTTTAGGGTCCGGTCTAGTCGCTTATTTAGGTGCTCCACTCTTCTCGCCTTTTCCAAGTCAACCTTCGACGCGATGGCGACAGTCTCACAAAATGGATACATAGTTCCAAGCCTCAGCTCAAACATCAGTGTCAGTCAGTGACTCGGTGTTATATGTTTACTGAAGGAACAAATCAAACCGAGCCGCTACGAAGATTTTGTCGGATCTGTTTTAATCTCTTCTAGAATGGTATGTTGGTGCTGGTGCTACTACGCTATCGCTTCCTTCGTAACGGGCGATCTCCAGCTACAAACCTTCACTTTATGACGATAACTTGGACAGACTCTCAAGGAAGAAGCATCACAAAAAACTAAACTTCTGCCTTTTATTTTTAAAACATTTGTTAAAATTATTGCCACACGGCAATTATTCTCGAGCTAAGAAGGCACTCTTTTTCACCAGAAACTTGACAGGCTGAAGTAGCGCGAAAACGTCTTTTTTTTTTTTTTTTTTTTCTGATAGTCCTAGTTTTCGACAGCGAGCAGTGTAACCGGGCAATATTAACACTGTCGCTATCATGTTCCTTCGGCGTCAAGGCAGCATCTCCCATGAACCCCCGAGCCGCTATCTTGCCCCTGGTGCTCAAGGTTTTACTGCTGTGGTTCACCATCAGTCTATACACCGCGAAGCATTTGAGGATTGGTACTATCAAGAAGCAACAGCACAGGGTTGGCATGGTGCATGCCGTGTAAGAACCAGAGGCGTTACTAGCCAAAACGTTTGGGGAGGGGGGCCAAGGAATTTACCGACTGGCTGGTTATTTTTACCGACTGTTTTTGAAGAAAAAACGGCTGTTTTCAAAAAAAAAAACGACTGTTTAGACGAAAAATCGACTGATTTTCAGAAAAATCGACTGTTTTAATGAAAAAAATCAACTGTTTCGGCGAAAAATCGCGGCGCTTCGCGCCGACTCGGTTATTTCTACCGACTGGTCGACAATATTTGGGGGGGGGGGCGTCCCCCCCCTCCCCCCCCCCCCCACGGTCGTGACGCCCCTGGTAAGAACATCAAAATACGTTCACAGAAGATCATGGTGTCAAGCATCTTATGGTGTCCCAACGCAAACCAGCTAGAATGGAAAGTTGCCAAAGCTCGAAGAGCCAACGGAATCGCATTCAAAATGCTTGTCCCCCCCCCCCCCCCCCATAATCTAAGAGATATTTATTTAGATGGGATTAATTTGTTGCTTCCTGGCATTTTGCGTACTATAAATCCAACCGTGATTACTCGAGTGGGAGTGTCCACTGATAGAAATTGGGAAAGAAGGGGAAGTTTGTGTGCTTTTTGTTGATCTTTTTCGTGAATATGGCCATTTTGCTTTCAAAACAAACTGATCTATCATCTATGACTGTCTTGAGACGTTAGAGGTTTTTCTGTACCAACTACAGAAAATGAAGCGATGCACTCCTCACCCGCCCTCCCCATCTAACACTCCATACGATTTATCGCCGTTTTTCTCTCCTCGTCAACACCAGCCTATCTGCAAACATACGTCAGACCGTGAAATCTTCATTACCCCCAGTTCTCGGGCCAACTCAAAGACACCCCCTGAAAGCGGTCTTCCACTTCGTTCCACTCTGAACAATTGGCTCCTTATCCACTCGCACGCGCACGGGGAAGGAGACCGTGGGATTTGAGGGATACCGCAAAGGGGATACTGTAATTATTTGTTTGCGGAGTATAATAGATATTGACATAAGTTGTTGTGAGTGACAAATTCACTGAGTAATTATAAGACAAATCGGTTCACGCTCGATTAAAGGGACATAAACACTGATGCGGTGAGAGATCGAAAACGTTTCTAGAACAAGGGAAATTAGGGAAATATAGAACAAGGTCTAAGGGAAGCCAGGAAAATATTGAATACGTCCATAGAACGCCAACGGGTGAACTTAACGATGCTGAACAAATAGCGAGGGTTCGTTCCGACTTTCTCCAACTTTTGCGCTCAGAAACCATGTGTCTTGCTATTACCGGACGCCAGATAAAACATCAAGGCCGCATAAACTCGGTACTGTCCAACTTACATCCCATTTTGTCAATCCGTTTGGTTTGTGTGCATATCAAACAGTTTCCGAACCCTCCTCCAACTCCCCAACCGTGACCGCATGTGGTTTGGACCCATGTTTTGCTTGTCTAGGTCATCAGTTTTTATCCCGAATAAAGTTTCACTCGAATCGATCCAACCGCTCGCAACTTACGGATGTCAGTAACTCCAGTCCGGATCGGACCCAGGAACACAAGTTTTCCTAGGGCATTCTGTCGGCTCCTTAATTCACTAATATGCCTGCAAAGCCTCATCATCCTTAGCACATCTGGGACTATCTTAGCTGGCGATAACCGGAATTCCGGCAAACACCCCCCAACTCCACCCACAGAGCACCGATAAGGTCTGGTCCATCAGTCACGTACCTAGTGCTAATGCTTGTTCTCCCCCAATCCCTCGATTCTAAGTATTCACGAGATTTCCAGTGCCCCCCCCCCTCAAATCGTCGTCGAGACGGGGTCTTTCCAAATATGAAGTTTCATTAAGATCCAATTCAAGGTCCAACAAATACTGTAGCCCTTCGTCATGTCCTCTACCTCCCCCCCCCCCCCCCTTCTGGAAAATGTTTACCCTTTTGAAATCAAACATATCCGTTCACTATTCTTTCGTTACCTTAAATTTTTGCTAAAATTGCCAATATGGACGCGGAACACCTATTTAATCAACAGATTTAAAGTTAATGAACCTGTTACCGCGGTGGAAGATCTCCGTACTCGAATCCTTCGTTCTTGCAACCACCCCTGGATCACCCGTCTGTGCGGCCAGGAATGATCGAGTAGGATTAGTTACCGTCCTTTAAGTGTTATTGTTATTGTTCATGTACTTTGTGTTTTTGTTTTTTCCTTTTCCAGTTTCTTTTATTATACTCCACTAGTCCTCATTGTAGTGCAGTGGGTCAATGAAATTCATTCATTCATTCATTCACTCATTATCAATTCAAAAGTTATAAATACCTCAAGATTCCGAATTCCCCCTCCCTCCACTCCCACCAAGATGGTCGGATCGGGAAGTGACTGTTTCCATCTTAATCTTTTGGCATACCTGATATGCATGACAAGTTTCATCGTCCTAGCTTATGTGGAAGTCCACGAACTAGCAAAACCCGGGCCGACAGACAGACCGACGAACGGACAGACATGCGATCGCTATATGGCACTTCGACGAAGGGCAAGTGCCATACAAATAGCTGAAAGTCCGACAAGGCTGAGACGGCAGGAATAATTTGCCAGAATCGATAAGAAAGGTTTACTGTATACCAAATTTATACAACAATAAAACATAACTACAAGCAAAGATCTAAGTAGGCTAATCTCAAAGCAGAACAAAACCGAAAACTGACGAAAAATTACGGCACATGCATAGCAACCGCTTCGTTTTCCCAGTCCCGGAGCAAATGTATAATTTTTGTAATTCGGATTGTGTTGCAATCATATTGTCCTTCCAAATAATCTCCTGACAATTCGTAAAGGAACTATCATTAAACTGAACGTGCAGTTAAACAATATGACTATTTCTGCCGAGGCAAAAGCCTACAGCATTTTCTGTAGTTATTACTCTTACATTCAAAATAATTCCGAATTCACATCAGAGCATGAGAATAACATCAGATCAATGACGCACGAACTGCAAACGCAATGTCATGCTCAAGTACACGCTTTGGGAGGGGTTGACATTTAAATGTGTGTTTTTTTTTGCTAAACTGCCATTTCTGTTACCGGTATTACTCCACACTCTTGCAACTCGGTACCTCTCGCTGCATGGCTGATATTATTATGGAAGAAAGAACGTCTTGGATTTGTTGTTCTGTATTTGTTCGCCACTTTCTACCTGCAGAGGCAACACAAAATGGAACTGAGGGAGCAATGTGTCAGTAAAGAATTATGATAAGATTCTAAGGAAATCTTATAACTAGCAAGATCCGAGAAGAATTCTTGCTGCTTAATTCCCATGTAGATCATATAGAAAGTCAAAATCAGATCGCACGAAAACATACCTGCGATGAACTGGTCTAGAACATCCAAACTTGGAAATAATGACATCCCCCAACCAATATGCCGTTTCGCATAAAAAAGGCGCGTGAACGACCATGATGAAAAACGTCGTCCACAATTTGTACAAGATTATCCAATTTTGGCAGAAATTTAACACACAGAAAAATATAGTCCCGTCCACCAAACAAAAACGTCAATACGTTACAGTAATCCAGTAATCAGTAGTGTAATTATGTGTGTAGTCGCAAGTCTGGAGTTGAACGATACGGTACAGTACACATGTCCAAAGATCTAGAATAAGATTATAGCACTCAGGGTCTAACCTTTGAACTTCGAATGTTTCAGCGGCTAAAGTCTTTGAAAGTTGTCGCTGAAACAAAACCTTAAATCCTGTTTGACTTTTGACTTCAAATGACTCAGTGGAGGGAGTCACAACATATCCCGGCCAGCACAGCCACATACAAACTGTACATTCGCTTCTTCTAGCCACAGCCTTACGAGGACCCTTGCCAAGAAGGGCCGAAATAGCTGAAGCAACTCCTAGCTCACTTATCCTTTTAGTGTAATTTTTTATATGCTTTTGCACACTACCCTTTGTGGCGCTAGCATCGATGATAGCAGTAGGCGCAATGTCAAAGGAGTCGTCAACAGTACTGTATGGTGTCTTCCCCCCTTAAAAGTTTCCTCGGTTCCCGTAATCCTGGTAAACGAGGTGCATATGTATGGCGGCGTTTTGAAGCCATAAATCATAGATCGTTCAGTTTTCTTAAGCACATACGTTTTAACGATATGCCGAGCGGAGCCAGGCCCTGTCACCGTTTCTACCAAAGCTGAATATTGCGCGTCAACATTAACCCTACGATATGGCGGGTGTATACGAGCAATCTAGTATCGATTTATGGCCTCAAAAGCTGCCATAGTACTGACATAAACCTACTTAAATAAAAGATGATTTTAGACAGCTCAACGCAGTGACATGCCCTAAACGGTCCTCTCGAAAACGGGACCCCAGGACCCCGGACCCAATGCCACGGGACCCTTCTGGCAAACGAAAACAGGACCCCAGGGAAACGAAAACGGGACCCATCTGGCTAACCGAAAAGAGGACCCCGTAAAAACGAAAAAGGGACCTACCTCCATAATACGGACAGCGAAAAGGGGACACGTAATTTTGGAAAAAGGGACCATTAAAAATGATCTGCTGAGTAAGTGTTGAGTTGAGTCTTGCTACCGCCACTGTCTAGAATATTCAATACAAAAAATCCCTTATTCGCCATCTACACTGCCGTAGCCATATGAGGAGGGTCTTCGTTCTTATGAGGAAACATTTTTTTGTATTCTCTTCTACTATTTTTACTAGAAAGTTAAGGGTCATTTTTTTTTTTAAATTTGTATCCACTGTCCGTATTATGGAGGTAGGTCCCGTCTACGTTTGCAAGGGGTCCTGTTTTCGGTTGGCCAGATGGGTCCAGTTTTCGTTTTCAAGGGGTCCTGTTTTCGTTAGCCAGAAGGGTCCCGTGGCAAGGGGTCCGGGGTCCTGGGGTCCCGTTTTCGAGATGACCCCCTAAACTCCCTAAAAATAGGGAGCGATGACGTCATGTTCCACCTAAAGTCGTTAACGGAGGACACAGACAAAATTTCCTCGGTAGGTTCGGGCTCGGGTTTTTCAAACGAGAATTACGAGGGACGAAAAATCCTTCTTTTAAAAACATAGACCGTTGATGACACTCGTTTTGAACAAGATTTTCACCTGCCTTTTCGCGAACTCTGCCACCCTAAAAAAAACTAAAATGAGAAGGACTCGTTA
The DNA here is from genome assembly GCA_030848855.1 of Branchinecta sandiegonensis. NCBI lineage: Eukaryota > Metazoa > Arthropoda > Branchiopoda > Anostraca > Branchinectidae > Branchinecta > Branchinecta sandiegonensis. The sequence goes on along the minus strand of JAUPMV010000007.1, from coordinate 15,678,166 downwards.
ACCAAAAAAACACTTACCTCTCTGTCAGTTAATCCCCCATTTTCTCTTCTTCCGTCCGGAATCGCTTTCTCGCCGTTTCTTTGGAATCCTGGGGTTCAGCCAACATCACCTTCAGCCTTGAGCCGCAAATCTCTTGGCCATGCAGAGTCTGTATACAAAAATAACACAATCAAGTTCCGCTTAAAAGACCCATTTTACTTTTTCTGCCTTTTCTATTGTGAATAGCCTAGCTGCCTTACATTATTATAAGGTTCGTCCCTAAACTAGCTGCCCTACAGAATCATAAGCTTAGGAATTCCACGCTCTTTGAGCAGGGAATACGCTTGATGACTAACTCTTCTTGCCGATGCAGAATCGCCCTGTACCTAGCGGAGGAGCCGGAAGCTGTACCACAGCTGCTCCCAAACATCGCCGTGATTGGTTAACACAGGATTGAGTTGTTGAGTTTGAGTCGTTAGTGCTACGTTTTCTCGTTCTTCCCGAGGATCACTGGCGTTAGACTTAGTCATATAGAGTATTCGAGCAAGCGCTTCTAAGAAAATCGCTAAATTCACGGAGCAGTATTGTTAATTTAGAAAAATGACAACTGCGAACCATTTCGTCGTGCATAGATCATTTCTAGTAAGAGTTGTGCTTTGCTCGAAACACGAAGTGTACAACGAAACAATCGATACAGTATTTTTAGAGAGCACCATGGATATGGATACAGTTTTTTTTTCTTCAGAATAATCGAACAACTGGAATTCTTAGGTGAAGGTGCATCCGAGGGCGATCGATCAGAAGTTTAAACTTTAAAGGACCCCTCGCACGGTTTTTGGCTGTTTTAAGCCTTTTCCGACACCCGTTGACTTATAGCGAAAACAGGGAAACAATTTACATAACCGGTTTTTCTGATGGAAAAACTTCTTATAGTCAACCGTCGACAGCGTGATACACACCCAAGGTAGCAAAGCACTGCAAGTGAGAAAATCAGCGTGGTTTTGGTAGAGGGGTTAGAATGTACCGTACGGAATTGGGGTCTCCGGGTTTAGAAATATACGGAGTGATTATGGAAGTAGATTGCGTTAAATGTAATAGGTAAGACAGGTAGATGTTCCTTCAGCCCAAGCTGACTGCGAATCATATTTGACGGTGCAAAACGGATAAGTCAGCTACATTTATTCGAGCTATATTTTTTTAGACAGGTCCTTTAAGGAGGTGCAGAACCACACAAAACTGTCAAGGGAATGTCAGTAGTCGGCTCTTGCATATCGAGATTTAAAGTTTAAGTGAAAAGGCAACTTATTTCTGTGTCATTTAATTTAATACGCTGAATTATTTGGATTCAGCAATAGGATTTTTTTTCCCACTATCTACTCTAGTTATGACGTTCAGAATATCTGCGGCCGTGGCGAAAATTCTACTATGACGCGGGAAATTTTAATCTCAACACAAACGCGGCTTTTCAGTCGGCAGTGGTGAGATTGGTGAAGATTGCTTAGTACCTGAACAAAAAATAATCATAAAAGTTTCTCGTAAGGCATACAACCAAAATACAAGCGCATAGACGTACCACAAATCCCACGGAAATTCCACTATTTGAAAATCCATTATTCGTGAACAGCAGAACAACGAAGTAACGCATTTTTAGCTGGTCTTCAAGCCAATTTTAGTGAATAAGTGATGGGTAACTAGATTGTCCTATCCCACCCCTTTTCGGTTAAACTTTAACAGTATTAGTGCTTCAACAAGTGTTATTATTGTGTTTAGTGGGAGCTCCCCTGCAAGCTATGCTTCCGGAGGGAGTTGATCCCTTCTGGGACATCCACTGCCTTAAAGTTTTGTAGTGTATTTATGTATGTAGTAGTCAATAATGAATATGGAAACAGTCGATTCTTTCCGGCACCCTTTAGCCCACGGCACACAGCAGTAGGCAAGGAAAATAGGTGTTTTGCGAAGATTCTTCGATTTTCGCACTAAGCGACGAAATCAACAAGACAAAAGTTTTCGATGGGATCCCAAAAATTCAATATCTGATCCAGACAACTGGGTCTTGTCTTAGCCAGATCCAGTCATCGCCAGAATCCTTGAGCATTCTTACAACAAAAATTCAGAAACAGATTAAGGCCAAATAGCTAATCATCTGAGAAAACCAAGTTCAGATATGGATTCAGCATGTATGTTTACCCGTAGAAGTCATATCTGTTTTGACGAAAAGTTCCTGTCACTTCTACCAATTTCCCGGTTTCGGCCGAACTCTAGAACTACTTGTCCGGCGAAAAAAGAAAGCTCAAAAACGAACTCAGGGTATCTTCTTTCCCCAATAATGAACATCTAATCAACTTCAAATAAAAATCAACTTATAAAAAATTTTCCGACTCCAGCCGGATTCCGGTCGAACTATATGTCCGGGTAAAATATGATCGTCACACACGGATTCAGCGTCTCTTCTTACCCCTAAATCGGTTATCTAATCAGCTAGAAATAAAACTTTAACTTCTAACAATTTTCCGGTTTTGGCCGGATTCCGGGCGAACTACATGTCCGGGTAGAAGATTGTTTTCACATAAAAGTTCAGCATGTCTTCTTGCCCTAAATCGGACATCTAATCAACTCCAAATAAAACTTTTAATTTTAACAAACTTTCCGGTTTGGGCCGGATTCCGGGCGAACTACTTGTCCGTCGAGAAAATGGTTTTCACCATCGTCTTCACCAAGTCTTCCTACGTCTAAATCGAACATCTAATCAACTTCAAATAAAACTTTTACTTCTAACAAACTTTCCGGTTTTGGCCGGATTCCGGGCGAACTACTAGTCCGATTACAAAATGGTTTTCACCATCGTGTTCAGCATGTTTTCTTACCCCATAATCGACTATCACATTAGCTGTTTCAAAATATTTTGTTTGCCCCTTAATTTGAACCCCCTCCCCCACCCCTAAATGTAGGGCTACAAAGCCCATTTACGAACTCCACTGTCCGCCGACCCAACGAATCCTCACACCAAGTTTCATCAAAATACCTCATTCCATTCGAGAGTTATCGTGCTTACAGACGGACGGACGGACGGACAGACGGACAACTTTTGCGATGTCATAGGTATCCCTCCACTTACGTTTTGGGATCCCAAAAAGTGATAAACCCAGTAAAAAAATACGACAAGGATTTACTTGTTTACCTTCTCCTTCAAGCAGATTGCTTATCTCTGACATTCTAAGGAGGGGTAGGGTTGGAAACGATGGGGCGGCTTGTCAACGGCCATTCTCCATGTGTCTTCTAAAATTTCAAGAGTCTATTCTAGGGGTGTTCCTGGGTGAGAAGGTGATGCAGCAAATTTACGAAAGGGTCTTATATTCTGCAGCAAGAGAACGACCAGAAAGGAGGAAAGGCCTTTATGGTAATAGTGACGCCCTACAAGGCCACCTTCCACCGACCAAACAGATACATAATACTTACGGCTATCGCCTTTTCCGCGCATTCTTTCACGGCGTATTTAGCATATCCACATGTTTTCCCGTTCAGCATGTAAATATCGATGAGACTCCCAAACCGACCGAAGATATCCTTCAGTACGAAAAGGGCGGGTCGTTGCGGCTGGCATACGATGAACAGCCTAAAACAAAAATGTGAAGGCACTCAAAGCAAAACAATAACATCAATTATATAAAAAATTAAGTATTACTTCAGCCTAAGCTGACTGCAAAAAATATTTAATAGCGTTAAACAAAAAAGTCAGATGAGATTTACTCCATCAAAAATTCGGCATATCTTGGCAAGAGTGTTCTTCAGGCTAATAGTAGAAAGACGGAATTGCGATGAGAATAAACAAGAGCTACCAGCTCATATGGCATATGGTACGAGTAGGTGGTACAAAAAAGTAGATGAGAAGGTCACAAAATACCCCGCTGTCAAAAAATGCGGTTCGGACTAGAAATATTATAACTTTAGTGTATACATTTTTGACGTAAAATCAAGTAGTCGGCTTACCGCCGTTTCAAGATTTGTAATGAATAAACTAAATTGAAACTGAACTGAAGCTAGTTTCAGTCAAGTCTGAGCATTTCCGGCATCGCCTCGGATTATCTACGGCAAATGACTTTTCTACCTTCCAAGTTCCAACCCAGTAGACCCACCACGATAGTTGCTCCAACTGCCAACGCAATGCCTCCAGAGCCTCCCAATCCTCCTCCTCCCGACCCCATCTACTCCTCAGTAAACACCAATCCCCCGAGCATTTCTGAAATCCAAGAAGCTGTAAAACAGCTGAAAATCCACAAGTGTACTGGCTCTGATTCTATCCCAGGGTTCCTGGACTCATGGAAAAGCTCCACAGCCTCTTCAGTACGATCTGGGAAAAGGAGGTATTCCCCCAGGATTGGAAAGACTCCATCATCATTCCGATCTTCAAGAAAGGAGACAGAACATCTTGCAAGAACTATCGCGGTATCTCCCTGATCAGCATAGCCGCCAAGATATTCTGTATAATTCTCCACAACCGATTCCGGACACAGAGGAACGCTAGAACTAGGCCCAACCAAGCAGGCTTCCGGCCAGGGATGGGCTGTGTTGATCAACTCTTCGCCCTTCGACAAATCCTGGATCACCAAGGCCAAGCACCAGCAAATCTCTGTGGCGGTTTTTATTGACTTCATCACTGCCTTCGACTCAGTGGTGCGGGATGGAATCTGGAGAGCTATGACTGATGACGGCATACCAGACAAAATCGTCCGTCTCATCCAAGCATACTACCAGCATACTAGGGCCTGAATCCAGATTGGCGGAGAACTGTCATCACTTTTTGATATCGACTACGGCGTACGCCAGGGCTGCGTACTATCGCCCACGCTCTTCAACTTCGTAATCGACTGGATTATGAGAAGGGCTATGCAGAACCATGCGGGCATCGAAGTCAAGTCAGCCCTGAGTTCTCCGTGACTGATCTCGATTACGCTGATGACATCGGCCTGCTCTCAGACTCAGCAGCCCAGGCCCAAAGGATGCTGGATGATGTATCAAAGGAGGCGGAACCATTGGGGGTCAAAATCAGCTCTCAAGTACAAAGTCTCAAAGTACATCTCCAACAAACCGTCGGATTTGGGCATCAAGCTGACCCAGTGTCCCATAGAGAAGGTTGGCAAGTTCAAATACCTTGGCTCACTCATCAACGTGACAGGAAGCAGCAGCGAGGAAATCCTGGCCCGAATATCAGCTGCTAACGGCGTTTTCGCTCAGCTAAAAAAGGGTATGTGGAATCGTAGAGGCATCAGTCGAAACACAAAGGTTAGAGTTTACGAAGCCATGGTCAGATCCACCCTTCTTTACGGGTCGGAAACATGGCCAGTAAAATCTGCCGAGGCCCAATTCCTTAATTTGTTCGACCAAGGATGCCTCCGAAAAATCCCGGGAGTGACACTCCGAGACCATCTCAGTAACAAGAAATAAGGAGACGGTCCTCCCAAAAATACGATGCAGCCTCTTTAGCGAAGAAACGCCGACTGCCCTGGTTCGGCCACGTGAGCAGAAGAGAAGACTCCACCCTGGCGAAGAAAGCTCTGCTCGCCACCCCCATGGCCGGTTAGAAGAAACTCCGGGGAGGTCAGCGTAAAACGTGGCTGAGCACCCTCAAGGAAGACCTCGAGCCCATCGGAGGCTTCCGCCGGCATGGGAGGAGATGGGATCCCTACTGGCTTCAAATCTCGATGCCATTCACAGAAGACCGAGATTCATGACATGCCTTGGTCCGTCAGCTGCTGTCGCCAGGGAGAGCTGCAGAGCTTGCGTCCTGACACAAGTAAGTAAGTAAGTAAGTAGACCCACTCGTTTGGTCCCTAGATGTGCCACACGATTTCCGGTACTCCCCCCACCCCACCCAATTCCCCCTACCGCGGCCGAATCTGGTTCGGACTACAGATGGATCATCCGAAGCATTTTCTCTTACCACCTATCAAGTTTCACTCAAATCTGAGCGCTTTCTGGGAACTTCCGGGAACCTCCCCCCCCCCGCCTCCAGCGTGGTCGGAGCCAGTTCGAACCCTAAATCCGACTCGGAAACATAAATGTCGCATCTCTGACATCTCCTATTCCCGCCCATCAAAGTTTGACTGGAATCGGATCATAGCCTGTCTGCATATATCCGGTTTTCACTTAATCTTCCTCCCCTACAGTGGCCAGATCCAATCCAGATGCCAAATAACAAATCAAGGCCGCATAAACTCGGTACTGTCCAACTTGCATACCATTATATCAATCCGTTTAGTTTGTGTACATGTCAAAAAGTTCCCGGACCCCCCCCCCCCCCTCCCATCCAACTCTTCCGACCTAGGTCATCAGTCCTTATCACCCATAAGGTTTCACTCGAATCGGACCACACGTTCGTAACTTACGGAAGCCAGGGATTTCCGGATTACCCTTCCCTCAATCCCGGAAAGATGGTCGGATCGAGGAACACAAGTTTTCCTAGGGCATTATGTCGGGTCCTTAAGTCATTAATACGCCTGCAAAATTTCATCGTCCTTAGAATATCTGGAACTATCATAACTGGCGATCACCGGAATTCCGGGAAAATCTTGCCAACTCCCCCCACAGAGCCCCGATACGATCTGGTTCTGTCAATTACGTATCTAGGGCTAATTCTTGTTCTTCCCGCCAAGTTCCATCCCAATCCCTCGACTCTAAGCGTTTCACGAGATTTCCGGTGCCCCCTTCAACCCCCCCCCCCCCCCACAAGTATCGGATCCGACCAGGACTTGACACAGAACATCTGAGACGATAGCTTTCAAACTTCCACTTTCAAAGTTTCATTCAATTCCGATCACCCGTTCAAAAGTTATGCATGCCACTAGATTCCAGGCTCCCCATCCCTCCACTTCCCCCATGGTGGTCGCAGAGAAACGACTATTATCAAGTCAGTCTGTTCGGGACCCTGATACGCCTTACAAGTTTCATCGTCCTAGCACATCAGGAAGTACCGAACTGGCAAGATCACCAGAATTCCCCCCCCCCCCCCTCAACTCCCCCACAGTGTCGAAATCCGGTCCGGTTATGTCAACAATGTATCTAGGACTGCTGCTTGTTGTTCCCACCAAACTTTAACCCGATCCATCTACTCTAAGCGTTTCCCAAAATTTCCGATTCCCCCTCCAACCCCCCCCCCCAAACTCACCGGACCCGGTCCGGATTTGTAGTGGGTTGTCTGAGACATGAGGTCTTGCCGAATATCAAGTTTCATGAAGATCCGACCACCCGTTCAAAAGTTATAAATACCTCAAGATTCCGGATTCCCCCTCCCTCCACGATGCTCGGATCGAGGAAGTGACTATTTCCAACTTATTCTTTTGAGGTCCCTGATATGCCTGCCAAGTGTCATCGTCCTAGCTTATGTGGAAGTGCCCGAACTAGCAAAACCCGGACCGACCGATAGACCGACGGACGGACAGAAATTGTGATCGCTATTTGGCACTTGGCCGAAGGGCAAGTGCCATAAAAACCTTACGAAATATCGCAGGTTCGTCTTTATGGCTTTGGCCTGACTAGTAAGCTTGCCAAGAAGGGCCAAAATACCATTAGAATAATCTCTGCAGACTTTTCCGTTTAACGCCGCCAAATACGTAAGAACTAAGACAGACAGTTTGTAAATCAAACTTCAAGAGGTTTTGGGTTTTTGGCCCCATACTCTGATCTTGGGGCACAGTGAACATACCCTGGATTTTGCCCTAAGGTTGACTGAGCGTCCTAATAAAAATAAGAGGATATTCAAAGTTAAAACCGGTATCAAAATGAATGGTCGGGGCCGTTACCTGCTGTTTTTTATGAATGAATTTACCATTTATAACGCATAGCCCGAGGTAATACGTGCACTGAATAGAATAAAAAAAAATTCCAATAATCTACAGATAAGTCGCTCGTTCTTGGCATAAGATTGGTTAAACATTCCTTGAGCCCAAACTGATTGCGAATCATATTTGACTGTGCAAAACGGATACGTCGGCTGAATTTTATTAGAGCTATATTTCGCTATTAGACTTATATATTTATATATAAATAATATGTACTTATACAAGCTATATCTTTATAATATATTTCCACTAGTTCGTTTTTCCAACTTGAGCGGTTTTGCCTGAAGACGACCCTTGCCAAGAAGGGCCGAAATACAGCTCTAATAATATTTGACGGTGCAAAACGGATAAGTCAGCTACATTTTATTAGAGCTATATTATATTAGCTCTATATTAGTATTACTATACTATGTTATATTACATTTTATTGGAGCAGAATGAAATCACAGCACAAGCTTCAACTCCAATCAATTTTCAAAGAAGAGCTTCATAAAATCAGATATTTAAGAAAGAATCTTTAATTATTTTTCCACAAGTTCATTTTCCAGCTTGAGCGGCTTGAGCCTGAAGAGGACCCTTGCCAAGAAGGGCCGAAATATAGCTCTAATAAAACGTAGCTGACTTATCCGTTTTGCACCGTCAAATATGATTTGCAGTCAGCTTGGGCTGAAGGACTATCTAACCGCTCTAATAAAATTCAGCTGACGTATCCGTTTTGCACTATCAAATAAGATTGGTTCTTAACTGACTAGGTGCCAGTTGAATCATTTTCCCAGCTCCCCCTCTCGTAAGCCTCACCCCTCCCAAGCCCACAAACAGAATCACTCATACCTTTCAGCCGGCGGGGCATCGACTGGCGCCAGCGGCTGTGGTGGTGGTAGTCTGACCGAGCAGTAGGACGGGTCGTAGGTGTCTCCAGCAGGGAACATGGGTGGTTGGGAATTAACAGTGGGCATTGGAGGTATCACACTACCATTTCCAACTGTCCCTGGAGAAAAAGCATCACATTAGTACAAAGCATATGCGAAAATTTGAATGAACTTAGGTTAGAAATTTTTGGAGTAAATGAAAGAGGGGTGGATGAAGAGTGGATGTGCAGGATCATGGGAAATAGTTTTACGAGTATTAAACAGTTGGCGAGGTTCCTCAGGGGTACCAAGCCCTAGCCCATAGGGATAGGTGCTTATAGAAGGTATTATTTTTGTTTACTTTTCATGTAAGTGCCATGGCCTTTGGCTCTTAGTGTACATAAATATTATCTATGGCTTTCATCGGGGCTATTTGATCGAGTGTTTCACGTTCTATCAATCTTGTCTCTAAAAATTTTGAATCCGAGTTGCTGTTTTGGCTCGAGAAAAAACCCACGCACAACGTCTTCTTTTCTAGATGGCGAAATTTTCCAGGATTGATTAGCAAAGAATTATAAAACCTAACTGATAATTTTTGTATGTCTTTAGAGGTACCACACTGGTCTTGGTTTTATAATTTATTTGTATTTGTAATAAACAGTTGGAGCATTAGATGGAAATTATTATTTTGAACCTTGGCTCCTTACGTGCCATAACAGCTGTCCGGGATAATCGGCTGAGATTTAGTCAACAAAAGTTATTTCAAACCTAGGAAATTTGGTGTGTTTTTTTTTATTTGCTCATTGTTTTACGGTGTTTTTGTGGTTTGGAACATTCATAGTGACAGTAGGGATGGTTAGCATTGTGTGTGTGGTAGAAAGGCCATTTTTTGTGGCCCGCTTTAAATAAAACTGAGCTTAACTCACCGGGCATGTGTGTTTGAAGACCAGCAGACTGGAGGACAGAGGCTGCCTGGAGCATCGATTCAGCTAAGTGTGCGAAATCTGTGGATTGGGACGAGACGCAGCTTCCGCTGGGGCTACCCGTCACATTGGGCACGGATCGGGACAGCAGTGTTTGAATACTGGTCGCAGCTGCTGCTAGAGCGTTAGGATGCTGCACAGGCTCGCGCTCCAAGCGAGGCTCCACTTTTATTCTGAAAATTTACGAATACGTAAGTAATGGCGAGAGCAAATAGGCAACCTAACGGTTGTCGGCTAGTTACACTAATATGTGAGGCCTATACGCAAAGCAAGCGAGCTATTTACACAATTACAACTACAGCGCTAACATTTACAAACTCGACAAAATGAGTTGTTCAGTCCTTTGTTGAAGTTATTTTGCATGGGAAGTTTTCTATTAGACAGATTACTCTTCGTTAAGTGCTTTTCACGAGACAAGAGAAATTGGCAGACCAGTTCCCCCTCTAGCAAACGAAAAGCTTCAAAGTTCAAATCAAACTATCGCGATTCTGAGACAAAAAAGGGCATATTCTTCCCTCCTTAAGCATTGTTCAAATAGATGTTATAAGGTATATACGGCGTATAAGGTGAATTGCAGATTCCTAAGGAGAGTGGACCCGCATTCTATTTTCGCTTATGCCGAGCCAATCAGATCGCTTGGTTGGTTCTGCCAGCGGGCCGAGGAAAAGAGCAGCATCGTCCAGGTTGCCACAGGAACCACTAAAGTTCTACTTGGTGGAAGCTGAAGAAGCAAGTTTTACACGTTTTGTTCTTTTACGACTGCTTATTGTTAGTTCGAGGACCAATGCCGTCCATCCATTAGTTTAGTAGTTTTTACAATATAATGGGCGTAATTGTTATCGTGTACCTCAAGTAGTACTAACAACATTTTTTCTGATCTTTAGAAGCTCTAAAAATTGTATCAGCGTGGCAAAACCGAACGCTGCATTGAAGAGAACCTTTTCACTTTGTATTTGAGCAAGGGTGTGTATTAAGACGTAAACATCGCGTATAGCGCTATTCAGCTTATTTAACCTATTTCAACAATGCTTTATGGAAGCCCTTAGGTGGGCAACAGATAGGCGTCACTTCAAAATTCATTTTCTACGGTACAGTAGGCCTTCACCTACCGCCTTAAGGATGGCTTAGGATGTACAACTGGCAGAGCTCCCCTGAGTGAGGACCTGCATGCTGTTCTAACAGACCTGTCCTAAATAGCCATCGAAGTTCCTTGGACAGGCAGGAAGAACGGCGAAATTCTGAAACCGATTAGCGAGAATGTTACGAAGAGTCATTTTTTTTGTCGTGGACCCAACTATCAAACTAAAAGACATAAGTGAGTATCTTCTGACATCGTCCAACCGCCTTCCTGCCCATTGCCCAATGCGCCAGCTAATGCAGTAAATTTATTGTCATATTCGCGTTTTGTTGTTTGTGTTTATTTATCTTATGCTGTTGTTGTACATATTGTGATAATGCCGCTCTGTATTTCTTGTTAAGCGTTTCTTTACTTATTTTCTGTATATACCTATACGAATGTCTATTATTAGGCTGTTTGTAATAAATCAATTCATTCATTAGAGTGGTAGTTGCATCATGAAGATACAGAGGTCGACCATCAGCTGTCATCTGGAGGACTTAGTGTTAACTGAGTTCTGACCATATTTGATCTACCCTACCATTCTGATTATAATAGGCGTCGCAACACTGGAACTTGCTCATCCCCACTGGAACCAATGGTTTCAATTACAAATTTACCTTGGCTGTTCACCGGGCATGAGCGCATCATATTTGACAATAAGCCGATGACCTGGAGGGTATTCGAAGCCGTGAAGCTTTTCTTTTGCGTATGCTGCCGACGATACTGAGTTGTAAACTGCCACGACGACCATTTTCTGATCCTAGAGAACAAATATAATAGTTGCGTTTTTGCAGATACCACGGTCTAAAGTCGTTTTTGCAGTTATCGTGGTATCTGATACCACGGTCAAAAGGCGTTTTTGCAGTTATCGTGGTATCTGGCCAGTTATCGTGGTATCTGATATTCAGATACGACGGTCCAACCATGGTAACTGAGCGTGGTATCTGAAAAAGTCATCTCTCTATCATCAATTTTTGTCAAATTGGCGGGAAAGAAGTTTGGCACTTAGTGATGTGATTAAATATCAGTTTTTCTTTTGGGATGACTTCGAAAACCGCAATTTCGGCAACTGTCGTTTTTGCAGAGCAACCGTATACCAGATACCACGGTAACTGCAAAAACGACTAATTGCAGATCCAGTTACCATGGTATCTGCAAAAACACAGCTAATCATTGTACTAAAAGCGCTGTCGTACTCTGAACTGAATGGGACTATGGAGATTATTCTTGATTTCACAAAGTGACTTATTCTCCCTCAGAAAACAATCAAAGTGACTTAAAGATAAAATTCAATTCAGTCAAGATTATATGCTTCTAGACAGAGACTGAGAACACTAGACGGTTGTCAAACGTCTGTTTAATAACGGACCATTGTTTTTAACTAACAGCAAATAATTTGGAAACAAGGGCTACGAGTTCATGATTTCACAAAGTGACTTATTCTCCCTCAGAAAACAATCAAAGTGACTTGAAGATGAAATTCAATTCAGTCAAGATTATATGCTTCTAGACAGAGACTGAGAACACTAGACGGTTGTCAAACGTATGTTTAATAACGGACCATTGTTTTTAACTAACAGCAAATAATTTGGAAACAAGGGCTACGAGTTCATGTGGCACTTGTTGCGGGAAGATTTCCCTCCGACTCCCCAAACCGAGAACGGATCTGGACCGAACCTAAAATGGCAAATCTAGGACATCAGACCACTTTACCGCCCAAATTTTGTTCGAGCCGTTTGGTCCCAACGCGTTAAACCAAATTTTTCAAAAAAAAAAAAAAAAATTTTACCCTTCTTTGGCATGTGACGGCGGTACCCCGGTCGCTTAACCCGTTTGGCAGACCAGTTCGGACGCACAAATGGCACATTTAGGAAATTTGCTCATTCAGTCCATCAAGTTTCAATGGAATCGGAGCGTTTTCGGGAGATGTCTGATAACTCCTGAGTCCTGACACATGACCTATGTACCCTCCAAGATTCAATCCAATCCCTCCATCCGTCTGGCCCCTGCGCGTGTCAAAAAATTCACGGGACTCCGTCCCTAAAACTACCCACACTGTTTCAGATGTGGTTCGGACAATAAATGGCCTATCTAGGGTCATCATCTTTCACCTGAATCGGACCACCCACTAACAACCTACGCGTGGCACAAGATAAAGGATTCCACCTCCCTTCACCCGACGGATGATCGGATCCTAGAGCATTGAGTTGGGTCCTTTATACGCGTGCCAAGTTTCATTGTCCTAGCTTATGTCGAAGTGCCCGAACTAGCAAAAGTTTGACAGTACGACAGACATTAAGACTGCTCTATTACATCTGTCTGAAAACCTGGGGCCCGCAATATTTAACTGTATTAAAATAAGACAATTAACTTTTATTTAACAATAAATAAAATTCTTTCACTTTACTTTCAGACAAGGTTTAGAAAAAAGCTAGGTTTTCGGTTTTTGGAAATGGATCACTGTCAAGAACTTTTTGTCTGAAGTGTTGCAAGTTATCTGAGGAAGTTTGTGTTAAACTAACGAGCCTTTGCCCAAATTCAGAACCGAAGTCAGACAACTGAAGGTGCCAAAACCAGTTTGTCAAGTAGTGTCAATTATACACATAAAAATATCGGCACATACTTAATAACCCAAGTCACGGTATAAAACTTGCCGTCGAGGTCTAGGTTTCTCTACACTGTAAAAAAAAACCTTGCAATATTTGCTACTGGGATTAATCTTGTCTCTAAAAAGATAACCTTATCTCTAATTCGGGTTAATCTTATCTCAGTAGAGATTTGATTAATCCCAGTAGAAAATACTGCAGTTAACTTCAATCCTTACTCGGAGAAGCTTTTTACAGTGTAAGTCTAGAATGTCTACCAAGACGCAAAATAAACTGTTCCTTGTGGATCACTTCCGAAACCATTGGTCTTCTTTATTTGTCCCAACGTTTTACTCCTTGGTGCCCCTTTTAACGCGCTTGCGGCTTAAGTGCCATATAGCTTTCCGTCCGTCGGTCTGTCGGTCAAGATACTGCTAGTTCGGGTTCTTCCATACCGGATAGGACGATGAAACTTGCCACCCATATAAAGAACCCGATTAAAAGCTCTAGGAAACTCTCGGATTTGATAATGGATCAGAGGGGGGAGACGGGGAATGCGGTACCTTGTGACACGCTTAAGTTATATCCAGCTGGAGTGAAACTTGACGGTTGGTAGGGGCCGACGTCGAAGATAATGTTTATGTGTTCGAGCCGCATCCGACCACGGTGAGGAGAGGGCAGTTGAAGGAGGGTTTCGGAAATACTGTAACATGCGTAGGGACCAAAGGGATGAAGGGGATTCAGATGAAACTCGGACAGCACGAAGTTTACCGGATGCAGATATATCATAGAGGTTCAGACTTGATCCGGCCTCGGTAGGGGGAGTTTGAATGAATGAATGAAGGAAGGATTTATAAGTGCAGTAGAAGAAGGGAAAAGGCGTTAGACAAGGTGGAATTTTATCAACATATATTTGTAATGCATGTTTGGCAGACTGTCTTCGGTCGCTTAAGACTTCTTTAATACATTTTGCACGTGCTGTAGGTAACGTTTTTAGCACATTATTTTAAGTTGATCAAATTTACTGAAAATTTTAACATTTTAATGTCTAAATTGGGGCAGAAGGGTCTAATAATTAGTTCTGAAAAGTGTAATTATTTTGTGATTAGTAGTTTGCCGACATTGAATTCCCCTCTGGATTGTGGTGGGGGGGATTGTTGTCAGCCTTGTTGAGAAAGTTATGATCTTGGAATCCCTTATTCTTCTAATACCAGTGATTGGAAACGTATCCTTATTCAACCTGTGCAAGGTAAAATAAGAAGAGCATTCGGTTGTGTTATTCATTTACGGGGGATGTATCGCAGAGATGTTCTTGGTTTTATTTATACGACTGTTGCACTCCCTCACATTCTTTTTCCGTCTGCTTCCTTTTCTTCTTTCCGTTCTTCTGAACTTTCTGCATTAAAAGTTACTTATTATAAATTCTCTAAATTCCTTCGAGTAACTCTTTCCTAATTTTAAAGTGAAGAATCCTTTGGAAACTTTGAATAGTAAAATCCAAAACTTTCATAAAAAGGCTAGCAACATTCTTCTTCGTCACAACCTTTTTCCTACTTTCACAAAAAAAGCGCCCTGATTAGTTTGTTTATTTTTTCCCTTGTATTTCGGTCATTGCAGATTTAGTAGGCTAATTTATCTTTAACGGTGAGTTGTTTATTAGTATGTAAGTGTGTGTGAGTTTGATTGACATGTTGTTGTTCCTTTTTATACACAACTATTCAGTTTTGAAGGATTCAAATAAATAAT
This sequence comes from Branchinecta sandiegonensis, assembly GCA_030848855.1. Lineage (NCBI taxonomy): Eukaryota > Metazoa > Arthropoda > Branchiopoda > Anostraca > Branchinectidae > Branchinecta > Branchinecta sandiegonensis. The sequence goes on along the minus strand of JAUPMV010000007.1, from coordinate 15,663,070 downwards.
AAAAATAATAATAATAAAAGAACAAAGAAACATAAAATAATCACAAAACACTGAACAATATTTTCCATAAAGGAAATTACAATTAATTTTATTTTTCACCCATCAAAAAGCACATGGCAAAGACGGAGTATGAATAAAGAAAGAAAAGAAGAAGGAAACACTATAACAAGGAAACACTACAACAAGAGGAAATCAGACACAACATAGAGACTAAGACAACATTATACTATCTATAAAACTATCCTATTGTAGAAGAATGCTCTCCCATTGATGCTTAATCTTATATTTGTGATTCTGTATAAGTTGTCCAACTGCTGTAAGTGGGTCAGTGATGTTGTAAGTAGTGACGATTTTACTATTTCGGGTCCAAGGAGGGAGGCGGAGCAGGAATTTACAGAATCAAAAATAAATAGAGCGAATTTGTTATCAGTGTTAGTTAACATTCGCCAGAAAGGTGCGATGTATAAAATGTGAGGCAGGGCCACCGAGTTAAAATTCATGTCGAGAATAAGACGGTTGAAACGCAACTTATTCGCCACAATCGAACCATAAGCTGCAGCAATCTTTTTGCGAATATGTTTGATCAACAGGGCTCTGGTCTCTCTGATCGACCTCCCGATCGGTAGACCAAGATAAATCGGCGAATCTTCTGGTCTGACATTCGAACTTCCCAGCCGAACAGTTATATCAGGGCTAGTTCTCAAATTAAATAGAACAACTTGTGATTTTTCAGGGTTAAATTTCATTCCTACCTGCTGTACTCATCACTTAACGTATCAAAATTTTCTTCAAGACGAGTAACTGTGCGACTGGGGTTTAGAATGTCATCCGCGTAACATACAAGACTAACGTCAATTCCACGAATAATACAGGCCGGCTTTACATTACTTTTAGGTTCTATTACACCATTGTTGAATAGTTGCGGCGAAACTACCGATCCCTGCCTTACTCCTTTCTTAACAGTTAATCTTACAGATTTCTCCGAGGTGATTTGACTGAAACTTTTAAGATTTGTCATAGTTACTATGATAACATAAGGCCTGATGATGTCCTCACTTTCAATCACAACTGTCTCAGAGGACACAGCTTGAAAATTCGTGGTGAGAAGGTAAGCACGGTAAGCACGGATTATAGATGGGTATACTCCTCTCTGACAAGCAGTATAAAGATATGCTCATTGAAAGCCCTACTAACGTCGTGGCTTTCAAGAACTAAAGACTCCTTACCAGACTCGGCATCTAACAATACTGGACATTTTCCTGAAGTGCTCCAATTCGGGTGAAACTTTAAGAGAAGATGGCTTACATAAAACAATTTGTGTGACCAACCGCATCTGGATACGGTGGGGGGAGTTGGAGGGGGGTCCCGAATGCTTAGTGGAGCAAGTAGGGTGATGAGCAAGTGGGTGATGAAACTTCGGATGGTACAACGGTCATGGAGCCTAGATGTGCCTTTTTGAGGTCTTTGCCTGGATCCGACATTTGTGGGGGGGAGTCAGAGGGTGGGGAGGGGGTACTAGAGATTGTCTGGTAGGAGGAAATGACCTAGTTGTAACATTTCTATATCCGAATCTGGTCCAATCCCTATGGGAAGCTGATGGGGTGGTAAGAGAAGATTACAATCTATGTCACCAAAACCATGACACTTAGACGGTATTATCAAGAGTTCATTGCGCTGAGTTGGAAGGGGAGGGGGGGGAGGTGTACCCGACATCCCCCGACAACGAAACATTTTGACTGATTGGTAGGAGTAGATGTTCTATGTGTGGGGTTCGTGGTTCTGAACCACATCTCGACACGGAAAGAGGATTTAGAGGTCCCGATAATTTTGTTTCACATGCGGGAAAGCCCGTGGAATGTTTCCGACAATTACCATATTACATGTCACTTGTGTGTAACAAGTGACATACGAGCTGGTAACTCTTGTTTCTTTATCATAGGACAAGGCTGTATCCTTAGACCCCAAAATCCATATAGCAAATTCTGGAAGGCATCAAATTGAGTGAACAGGTAGGATTCACTTAATGAACATCATGAAGGGACAGACCTTTCCTCCCTGTCTGTTGTTATCTCTTCGAACGTCGCAGTAATCCAGGCCAGGCACGAGATCAAAAAGTTTCCAAACTTGGTCCTGGTTCACCAGCGATGAAGCAACAACTAGCAGTCGATGACAAGGTTCTTCATCTGGAATATACCCGGATATAGTTAAACCTGAATAGTGTGAGACAAGGGGGTGTTCTTTCACCGATCTTGTACAACCTTTATGTAGACGAACTTAAAATACTCCTAGTGAAAGCTGGTGTTGGTTGTATTGTTATGGGTGTGTGATTAACAATCTCAGCTGCGCTGATGATCTGCTGCTTTTGGCACCAATAGTTGCAGCTTTAAATCAGCTGCTGTGTATTTGCGATGATTATGCTATTGCTCGTGTCATCGTCTTCATTACCCGAAAGACGGTATGTATGGCATTTACTCCTCCTGGTTCGCGTCTGAACTTTCTACGAGTTCGCCTGTCGGGACAGTTGCTGACGTTTGTTGATTCGTTCAAGTATCTCGGATTCATCTTTCCTCCAAAACTGAGTGATAAATCGCATGTTGCAGCCCTGTCCAGGTCTTTGTGTGCCCGTGCCAATGTGCTAATTCGTAGATTTGGTAGGTGTGATGCTCCTGTAAAATCTTTTCTGTTCGGAGACGCTGATGACACAGAGACACAACTTTATTGCGTTTCCCCCGTGAACAGGCTTACCCTGAAGCGTGAGAGTGCTTTCCGGGTCCTATACAACAATTCTCTAAGGTGGTTGCATGGTTTCTCTTGAAGCTGTAGTGCTTCAGGTATGTTTGTTGGTGAAGGTCTTCCAGCTTTTGGTCAAGTGAGGCGGGCATCTGCTCTATCACTTCAGACACGAATTCTGCGCACTGAGAATCCTCTCCTTCTGGTGATGGCGAGTTCCCATATGCGGCTGAGTTTGCCAATTTGGCTGTCGTGGGGTACCCTACTTTATTGTGGGTTCTCTCCAGGTTGATGTGCTGAAATTTTGCTTTATTTTATTTGAAGTCTATATTTATGTCAGTGTTTGTTACTTATTTTGTCATTTGTTTGACCCTAGTTGGTCGTATCCTAGTTTAAATAATAAATAATAATAATAAACTCGAGTTTTCAACTAATAAGGACGAGTAAAGGCGCATTATTAAGGGCGCACCAGCAGCTTGCTGTTTCCAATACAAAACATGGACTAGGAATTTCATTTTCTCTGACCTCTATTAACCTTTTTCTAGCCAGACACCAATCAATCGCAAAATCCTAAATCTGATTTGCTAGTACTCTCAGCTCAGTCTCAAGTGGCGCTATCGTATGGGCCAGTCCTGAATGGGAACTGAAAAATTCCAAGAGAAATTATAAGTTTCAACAATTTCAGCGTTAACTAGGGCCAAGTGCAAGAAAACCTTGCTACGAATGCGCCTTCAACATCCAAAATCAGTACAGCGTGGATCGGGTACTGAACCGCCACGCAGCTTGCAGTACAGTAAGCCGAGGTTCGCTCGAATGGTTACAACTGGTAAAATTCGTGAAGCCTGAAGAGTGTGTCTCAGTGGTTCAGACGGTGCTTCAGTTTGTCAATGCCAGTAGAGTGAATAACACCGACCCACAAAATAATGGTACCTCATAGGTCGACGTCAACAACTATCCCCGATTTTAGAAAACACTATTCTGAACACAAGGATGCCAGGACTATGTCCAGATAGGCAATGACCAACCAAAACTTGATATCGAGACAAGAAACAGTTCCCAAGTCCTAAGATTCAACACAGCCTACACACTACCATCGTGGTACAGTGAGTTGGGGGTATTTGAATCCTGATCACAGAAATCTTTCAGGCTAATTGGCAGAACAGAGCCGGAAACCTTGATTTCTTAAGCATTGAAAGAATGAAATTTATTACCCAATTTTAAGACAAAAGTTATAAACCGAGTAGATGAGAAAACAAACAAGGAGAACAAGACCAAAGGTTTCGATGGGATCCCAGAAATCTAACATTTGATTCAAACAATTGGGTCATGTCTTCGCCATTCAGTCTTCGTCAGATTCCTTGAATATTTTTACTATCAAAATAAAGTTCAAAAACGGATTCAGCATGTTTCCTTGCCCCGATACCGAATCTCTAATCGATTCCAGAAACAACTTTGAGCTTCAACCAAATTTCCAGTTTCAGCCGAATTCGTGATGAACCATTTGTCCAGCAAGGGCTACAGAGCCCATCTACAAACTTGACCTTACCCTTGACCCAAAGAATCCTCACACCAAGTTTCATCAGAATATCTCATTCCCTTCGAGAGTTATCGTGCTCACAGACAGACGGACAGACGGACAACTTTTGCGATGTCATAGGTATCCCTCCACTTACGTTTTGAAATTCCAAAAAAACAATAACATACAACACACGAATATGCATGCGAATTTCGTGTTTCGGGAAATCTGCATGCGATGCGTCAAAACTTTGGACCAAAGGAGAAAATTCTTATCCGAATCGAGAACCGTACTGTGTGTGCACGTACCTTTAGCTTAAGCCATATTAATACGAGTACAGTTCTAGTGAGACGAACCAAAAGAGGACAAAGAATAAATCGTAGCGGGCAAGAGACATTACTACTAATCTTCTTTTATTGTAGGCTACTTACTGTTACTGGACTGAATGTCTGAGTTTCCAGAGCCCATATAACTGCTTCCAGATCCATACAGTCTTTCCGACGACCCTGCTGTAACGCTGAATCCATCATTATTTGATCTCGTTGTTGCTGGCTTGGGGTCTGCAAACATCGGTCGGAAGACTCGATCACAGTTTTCGAAGGCCTTAGCGGCATCCGACATTCTGGAAATAAAGTCTACGGTTAGCACACTGTTACTTTGTTTGAAAGAAGAGGTGGTAGAGAGAGCCTATCTCAGGTTGCGTTCCGCCACGTAACGATTGTTAACAAATCGTTAACAATCGTTAACTTTTCCCGTTCCAAGACTCTGACTGTTAAATTTAAGCTCCGCCTTCCAACGATTTCCGTTCCAGAACTTAACGATTGTTAACTATTCTGTAACGATGGTCGGTGAGCATCGTTACAGAATAGTTAACAATTGTAGAACTGGGAAAAGTTAACGATCGTTAAAACTGCAGTTAGCTCCACCCAGAAGTAAAGTTAACGATTGTTAACAATTGTTAAGTTGGGGGAACGCAGCCTCACTGGAACGGTTTCTGTGTTATGTTCTCCAACACCTTTCAAGTCCATGTGACAGCAATTTGAATGACTTCACCATGTTTGGTCAATCAACAGTATACATACTTCGAGAGCGAATCTTCCTGGTATGAAAAGAAGGCAAAGGATTGACAGTCGGTTCACCAGTCAGGATCAGAATTATTCAGCTTTAGCCTACAGCTGGGGTTCATGGAAAAGAGAAATCCAGCATGGAAACTGTGATGGTCTTTTCGCACCATTAGTAGGTTCGCAAAAACGAAATTAAATGCTAGCACTCAAATTAGAAGTTCGGGAATGCTGCAATGGTAAGCGCTACAGCCAGACATACTGTAACAGGGTCAATGATATGAGGACTTACTTGAAATACTTCACATATCCATATCCTTTATTTTCTCTTGTGTTTCTATCTTTGACAACAGACGTATAATCAAGTTCTCCATATTTCGAGAAGTGGTCCCTCAAATCACTGTCGTTCATTGTTTTAGGAATCATCACAAAAAGTCGCAAGAGTCTTTCCTCTTCATTATTTTCTCTTCTAGCACCTTGGTCGCGGCTGAAAAAAGAAGCAACAGTAAAACAATCATTTCAAATCAGCTACGGGCTTGATCAAGAACTTAGGGCGTGTTCCACCCTTCTAACAATAGTAACTATTAATTACTATTTTCGTTCCAGTCTCGTGAAAAGTTACCTAAGGCGTATTCTCGCCGTTCCCCGAGGACTCCACTTGAGGAGTCCCCGCGTTTTTGTTTGTCCCGGGGACTCACTCCCCGTATTCTCGCGAGTCCCCACGGACGGGGAATGCTCCGATTATCATCACCATCATCAAAAAGGACTCCCTTTAAAATCCGGAGGGGAATAAATTTTTGCTGTTGTAGGTGCTATGTAAAATTAATTAAAACGAATCAGAATAAACAAAACCAAAAATAAAGTGGATCTAGACTAATTTTTTCAGCTGCATATTTATTTTTCCATTTTATAAGCATTCCCCGTATTCTCGCTGTTTCTGTACGCGGAGTCCGCGTGGAGTGACTCCCTCTATTCTCGCCGTTCCCTTCGATTCCCCGAGGAGTCCTCGGGGAACGGCGAGAGTACGCCTCTAACCGTTCCAGCCTTCTCGAAATAGTAACCAATAGTAACTATTTGCTTACGACGCTCGGGAGCGTGGGAACTACGAATCTCTTTACGTGATTGGTCGGATTAGCCCGTGGCACGATGTTTTGCTGAAAATAGGAAAATGTGTTCCAGCCTCGACGCCAAAAAGCCAGAATCCGTAACGTCATGCGTATTAACTATGGTAAGTAGGGTGGAACACGCTCTTAGACTATTCTATGAGCGTGTTCCGCCCTTCTAACAATAGTACCTACTAGTTACTAATTCCGTTCCAACCTCACGAAAAGTTACTATGCCGACCGTTCCACGCGTTACTACGCTGACCGGCCAACGCGATTGGCCGGATTTTCCCATGGAGCTGCCGTGGAGTAGTATTTTAGCGAAAATTTAAAAATGCGTTCCAGCCTTGATCAATGTAGCCACAAATGGTACAGTAGTTCAATTCATCTTTAACAGGTCCACTGATTAATCAATAATAACAACATTGCTATCTTCTACACTGATTCTAAATCTAAACCAGAATTAAGCAGGCCTGGACCCAAATAAGTGAGAATGAGAAAGTCAATGTCATTAGGAGGATACTTTGATCAGATTAGATTAGATTAGATTAGATTTTATTTTACACATGTATACAAAACATTTTACAGCACCTGCTAAGAAAGCCCCAAAGGGTTTGTTGGCCGCAGGTGGCAGTCTTCTCTATTCTACATAATGTGGTAACACTATTTTTAGATTATTCTACTTGCCATTCATACCCGGTTCACAAATATACAACACACATTCTGCTTACAAAAAACACTCACGCATCAATTACTAATCTTTTGCAAGAGAAAATCTCTTCGCTGTAGCCTTGAAGGATGCCAGATGACTCGAATTTCTAATTTCAACTGAAATTATATCCCATACAGAGGGGGCAAAATTTCTAATGACGAAAGAAGCTCTAGTCGTGTTTCTAAATGGGTGTACCAGATTTGATGCCCCTCGTGTATCATGACTATGGAGATCACTATTAATGGAGAAAAAAATTTCAAAAGAGGAGGGAAGTATATTATTGAGGAATTTACATGTGAAAATACCAACTTGATAATCTCTAGTTTTTGAAATATCAAGTAGTTGATTCTTAATGTAAAGTTCATTAATATTAAGAGTAATCAAAGTTTTAGGTGACAAAAGTTTAACGGCTTTATTTTGGATTTCTTTATAACATGACACAAAATTACTTGCCCATCCATATAGGGCAACCATAGCAAATGTACGGGTAAAAAATAGCGAAATAAAAGCAATCGAAGAATTTTCTGTGAGACTAGGTTTTTAACTCGGCGAAGTACTCACAGAGACCTTGACAATTTTGAAGCTATAATATGTGAATGTGTTTTCCATGATAGATTTTCATCAATCATAAAACCCAGGTACTTTGTTACCTTTACTCTTTTTATTTGATTTCCGTTTACTATTAATTCTAAATTAGTTTTAATACTAGATATCCGAGAAAATAAAATGTAATTAGTTTTGGTATAATTTAATGTCAAAAGATTGAAATCTGCCCACTCAACAAACTCGGTCAATGCCTTTCTCATTTTATCAAGTAGATCAGCTGATGGAGCAGCTACAAGTAATAGAGTATCGTCTGCAAAAAGGATTATACCAGCCTGGGACAAATATTACTTAATCCGATCTATAAAAATTAAAAATAAAAGGGGACCTAGTATAGACCACTGGGGAACTCCGCAAGTTATCTCGCTAGCAACAGAAGTAAAACACCAATTCACCCCAATTTGCTTCGGTCACTCAAATAAGATTCAAACCATGACAAACTCTTTGCAGTCACACCGATTTTTTCCAGCTCAAGTAATAACTGTTTATGGTCAATCGTGTCAAACGCCTTCTTCAAATCCAGGAATAAAGCAGCTGGAATCAGACCTGCTTTGCTGCAAGAAGCTTCTATATCTGACATTGTTGCTGCATCACCAAAGAAGACAAAAGGAAACCTTGTGGGTTGGGCAAAGATCACAAAAAACATCAAAGTGGAAAGCCTTTAGAGTATTAGGAAGAGAACGAAAGCCTTTCTCCTAACCAAGAATGACTTTACCTATGGGCAATCAAAGCTTTGATGGGCCTCGAGTTGTCACTGATACATCTGCCATTCATTTCTTCCATTGCAAGTGCAGCCTCCGACGTCTTTGAGAATTTTATGTAAGCAACACCTGTAAAGAAAATTTATGAGAAATCCTAATCCGTTGCAGAGCTGTTACAAGAAGAACAGAGTTAATCCAGTCTACCACTAATCTCTGATTTTAGGGTAGGCTATGCCAAACTTCTGGAATACGGTTTGGAATGGGTCATGCCAAATGCCAGTTACTCTATATGAAATGCTGGGAGCTGGGTATCCTAACCCTGACTTACTGCACCATAAAGGGATTTTGATTTGTTAACTTTACTCAAATCCTCAGCATTTTACTGGGTCACAGTAGGCTACACAGCATCTGCCACAGTTAAGTGTACTTCAGGGTTTAACCAATGTTTGCCATAGATTATCCAAAAATCAAATTTTTGCTGGACTAAGTTAAACTCTAGAAACATATGACACTCAAAAGTAGAAAAAAGGTAGTTGACTAGAATACACATCTTTTTGTCATAATTTCAAGAAATTACTGGGAATAAAAGCATGGGGAAACGAAAACACTAATTGTGGTCATAGGATCAAAACAGGAAAACAAAACATTTGAGAACTGTCAACATGAAACTCGAAACTGCATCAAAAACATTGAATGGAAATTTGGGTGCAGCCCCAACTATGTTACGACTGTCAAGGAGCAAAATCTGAATGACCTAGCCCTAGGATCTAATTAGCACTGCACAGAAGTTTCCTTAGAACATTTTGAGGCCGGTTTCAAGGTTGAACTGCACTAGACAGATACATCAGATGAATTTATTTGACAAGTATTCTGACCCTTCTTAGCAAGGGTCCTTCTCAGGCTTGCAGCCAGAAAAGTTAACCTGTGATGAAATAAATAAAGATTCTAGTTACTATAATCAGGGACCCATAAATTTCCTGTAATAACTCGCCATTCAGGGGGCTTGTCAATAAGAGGTTTCTGATGCGCTCTTGACCGGGTGTCAGATAGTTCGAGAAATACCCACGGGGATAAAATACCCGACTATCCAGATAGACAAAATTGTTTGCAGCTGTTCTGGTGAAGTAGGAATATTTCTCTGTAATGGAAGAGTATCCTGGATCTTTTGTCCTAGCTTAGGTACCTGGTGGCATGCTGAACAGTCCCAACAAATTTTATCTATCTGAGCAAGAACGCTGATTCGACCCAAGCGGAATTTTTGGAAACTAGGTGAGGCTCGGGCAACATAGCAACATTGAAGCATATGAAATGACAAGCCCCCTGAATGGCGAGTTATTACAGGAAATTTATGGGTCCCTGCTATAATAAATATCTGATTTTGGTGACTTTATTCACAGGAATTAAATTGGTGCTGAAATTTGCTGCTTGGTTAGCAGGTCTCTACTTAGGAAGAGTAAAAAAGAGTCGCAGTCAATGATTCATCTTCACTTGACTGCAAACCATAATTGACTGCATTGAACAGATATGTCAACTAAGTTTAATTCTAACAAAATTCCTGGACTCTTCGAAAGGGTCTTCGTCAGGCTCAAAGCAAGAAAAACGAACTGAAACAAAAGCCAAGAAACTAAACTGAATTAAAAGCTTTTAAGCTGAGGAGGATCCTTGCCAAGAAGGAACAAAATATCACAACAATAAACCTCAGCTGATGCATCAGTTCAATGCGTATTTATCTTTGAAAATACAACAGGTTTTGAAATCCAGGGATTTCCTAAATTGAAACAGATAACTTCAGTAGCTGGGTTTATTTTCCTGTGACTGCCCTTCTTATAAAGGGTTTTTGCATTCACCAGTTACTGCTCCATGATCATATTACCCGTTTTCGAACTAACCAGTGTCTGGTTAGTGCTCACTGGTGCTGACTAAGCAAAACCAGCTCCAGAGGACGTTCTAGTGAAGTCGCTGGTGAGACCAAAAAAAAGGCAATAGGACAAGAACCAAACAACGGTGACGAAAAACCAGAGACAACCTGGAGTGAAACGAAAACAGCTAGTTTTGGAGAAAGCCTGTGGTTATTCTGAAATTTCAAGAAACTCAGAGAGTTTGAGATAATTCTGAAAATTAAGAATTCCAGTTCAGTGCTTCCAAGCAGACTAGTTTCTGTTGATACCCCTATGCCTCACCATCAGCACTTGGATCAGACATGGTAAAATAGATCCACAGGTTAGTGAGCGGAAAACCTGTTGTTTGCATTCCAGGTAATGGCAGGGTAATGGAGGTTATGCATATGCTGTCCTAGCCTAGGTTCAAATCCCAGCTGATGAGCATTTTAGTTTTTCAGTCCACTATTTACAAACGCTAAGATAGCCTGTGTAAGTTGTCTTGGATACTTCTAACTTGCTGCTCCACCCATTACTATGCATGGCTCCACCATACTAAGAAAGTCTGTCAACTGGTCAATAGACCAAAAATAATATTGGCAAAGCCAAAGCCAATAATGGCAATAATAGTAACAAGAGGCGTTACTTGCCAAAATGTTTGGGGGGGGGGCAAGAAATTTACCGACTGGCTGGTAATTTTTACAGACTGTTTTTCCAGATTCCAGAAAAAATGACTGTTTTCAAGAAAAAAAACAACAGTTTAGAAAGAAGCGACTGATTTTCAGAAAAAAATACTGTTTTGAGGAGAAATTGACTGTTTTTCAGAAAAATCAACTGTTTGAATGACAAAAATCAACTGTTTAGGCAAAAAATTGAGCTGCTTTGCGCTGACTAGTTTATTTTTTACCGACTGGCCGATAATATTGGGGGTGGGGCATATATTTAAACAATGTTTACAACGGATACGTCAGCTACGATTCTTCATCAGCGATATTTCTGCCCTTCTTGGCAAGGGTCCTCGTCAGGCTGTCAATCCCCTGTGTCCACGTCGGGGAAGGAAACAAACCTGTAAAGGGGGCATCCCCCCTGGTTGCGATGCCACTGATAGTAACACTCAATAACCTACCCTTTGATTCACCAGAATGCTTGTCCTTCACTACCCAGATTTCTTCAACTTTCCCAAAGCGGTTGAATGCTGAGCGGAGATCTTCTTCTGTTGTTGCCTTGTTGCAAACAATAAATAGTCGAGAGTTTGGTGGGTCATCATACTTTGTAGTTTCTCTCATCCCCCGCCCACTGTCAGACCCAACCTGATTCACTTTTAAAGGCAGGTCGCCTGTGGTTGTACATTTCATTCATTTCCAATCAGGCAGCTACCACAGTAAGGCTGAAACTAGCTGAAAGTACAGTACAAATGAACTAATCCAGGAAAACAGCAGTAATTTTGGTGTTGACTTAATTGCACCGGAATTCCATACGGTCGTGACGAAGTTTTGACCAGAATTTTGGGAACTTGTTTCGTCATTTTATACACGTGTGACGTCACGCATATTTGATCTATTTTACCTCAGAAAACGAAAAGCTATAGTTTATTCCGATTGTTGAATATATATTTAAAATACATAGAGAGCCGAGCGCGTTTTGTAAAACGACCTATAGGGCCTTCCTTATCAGGGGCGTCACAACTGGGGGGGGGGGAGCGGGGGGGACGCCCCCCCCAATGCTGCCGGCGAGTCGGTAAAAAAAATACGAATCGGCGCGAAGCGCCGCGATTTTTCGTCAAAACAGTCGATTTTTTTTCATGAAAAAAGTCGTTTTTTCTGAAAAATGGTCGATTTTTCGTCAAAATAGTCGGTTTTTCCGAAAATCAGTCGATTTTTTTCGAAAATGTCATTTTTGTTGCTGAAAACAGTCGTTTTTTCTGTAGAAAAAGTCGGTAAAAATTACCAGCCAGTCGGTAAATGCCTCGTCCCCACCCCCAAGCATTTTGGCTAGTAACGCCTCTGCGCCCTATAGGTCGTTTTATAAATGTAAAATAGGGACTATCAAATCCTATGTTCGGTTGAGTCCTCCCAGGGGCGGAATGGGATATTTTCCCGGAAGTTGGTACTTGGTAGTACTTTCACTTTGAATTTAGACTACAAAAAAAAGTGCAATCATCAGGCCCGTCATACAGTGCTTACAAAGCCTATTTATGTGCAAATCTTACTCCGCAAGCCATTACAGAAAAAAAAAATCTTTTTAAGATAAGAGGCGTATTCTCGCCGTTCCCCGAGGACTCCACTTGAGGAGTCCCCGCGTTTTTGTTTGTCCCGGGGACTCACTCCCCGTATTCTCGCGAGTCCCAACGGACGGGGAATGCTCCGACTATCATCACCATCATCAAAAAGGACTCCCTTTCAAATTCGGAGGGGAATCAATTTTTGCTGTTGTAGGTGCTATGTAAAATTAATTAGAAGAATCAGAATAAACAAAACCAAAAATAAAGTGGAGCTAGACTAATTTTTTCAGCTGCATATTCATTTTTCGAACAAAATCCATTTTAGAAGCATTCCCCGTATTCTCGCTGTTTCTGTACGCGGAGTCCGCGTGGAGTGACTCCCTCTATTCTCGCCGTTCCCTTCGATTCCCCGAGGAGTCCTCGGGGAACGGCGAGAATACGCCTAAGGAGACTTTAGCACAAAACCAGATAGGATAGTATTGAAACGTCGCGCCGCAGGCGAAATTTTCGAAAACAGCCTGTTTTCAGCGCCACAGTGAAAATCACGCTTTGGTAATGGCATTTATGTCACTCTGACAAGTAAGTTCGAAACATACGACTGTCATTCTAACAAGCTCAAAACATATGATATTTCATAACGTATGACTTATAGAAAATCTCTATACAACCATACGACCAGAAATAGGTCATTTGCTGTCGAAATTCACCTAACTGCCACATCATAAGCTCAAAACTTACGACTGTCTCTAATATACGACTAGAAGATCTAGTCGTAAAATACGACAAGAAACGGGTCATTTTCAGGGAAAATTCGCGGTTGATGTCATTCTGGCAAGTTCCACACGACTGTGATTCTGGCAAACTGAGAACATAAAACTAGGAATCTGACAAGCTTAAACCATACTACTAAAATCTCTATGGAACAATACGACCAAAAACAAGTCGTTTGAAGGTGAAGTTCACGATTAGCTGACTCCTTTTTCTGCGTTTATCCGGCAAGCTCAAAACTTACGACTGTCTCTACGACTGTCTATCTGTCTATTACGACTAGAAAATCACGTCGTAAAGTACGACAAGAAAAGGGTCTTTTCAGGCGAAATTAGCGGTTGATGTCATTTCGACGAGCTCAAACATACGAATTTCCTTCTGGAAAACTCAGAACACACAACTGTGAATCTGGAAACATACGAATAGAAATTTCTTTGTAGCCATACGACTAAAAAATGTGATTTGTGGGTGAAATTCACGTTTGGTAACTGCCTGTATGTCATTCTGAAAACCTCAAAACATGGGACTGCCATACAGATAAGCTCAAAATATACGACTGAGAGTAGATTCTCTGGAATCAGGACTCACCCCCCCCCCACGCTCCCCCTTCGAACCGCCCTGAGTCCTCCAGGGGGTCACGACCGGGGGGGAAGCCCCCCCCCCCAATGTTGTCGACCAGTCGGTAAAAAATAACCGAGTCGGCGCGAAGCGACGCGATTTTTCGCCAAAACAGTTTTTTTTTCATTAAAACAGTCGATTTTTCGTCAAAACAGTCGTTTTTTCTTGAAAACAGTCGTGTTTTTCTATAAAAAAACAGTCGGTGAAAATTACCAGCCGGTCGATAAATTCCTCCCCCCCCCCCAAACATTTTGGCTAGTAACGCCTGTGGCCTGACTTCTCAGCCGCCGGACGTCACTTAAGTGCGTCGAGCATCGTTTTTGTTGCAATAGCGCTGCCGCATCGCTGCTGCAGCACTTCTTTGCTTTTGCACAATATGCGTTTTTGGATTCACTTTCTTCTTGGTTGAAGCGGCAGCGCTGCAGCATCTTGCAGGGAAGCACGGACTTGGTCGGTGAGCAAGTCCGTGGTTCTCGAGAAGCGCTGCCGTCTTCCTCGGAATTGCTGCAGTGCAAAAACGGATGTAGAAAGAATCAGTCCGGAATCGGCCGAGAAGTGGACCTGCAGCATTCAACAAAAACGAGGCTCAGGACTGTATGGAATTCCGATACAGTTTAAAGATAGGTGCCCACCGGACGCGAATTCGCGTTCGCCTGGGCGAATTTGACGTCGCGAGCGGAAAAAATCCGCTTCGCCAGGCAAAAATTTCGCGCCGCGCCGTTTCAACTTCAAGTCGAATTTTTTTCGCGCCGCCCCTTGTTCGCGCAGCGAAATTCAGGAAATCAACAATCAACTTGGCCAAAGCACTGTAGAAAAAGTTCTGATGTAGGCTAGACAGATTGGTTGCTCTTCTGGGGAGTTATCCAGCCACATATAAGCAGAGACTGAAGTAGCACAAGGCCCAAATCTCATCAAAAATGGTTGGAAGAGCATTTCTAAGAGGAGATGAATGTGGATGGTGAGTAGCCTTTTCATAATGTTTACTGTATACCAGTCAATCTCAAGTCCTTGGTTAATATACTATATCAGTGCATTTTGAATAGGATATCCCAAAACCCAGGGCTGGGGTAGACTGCTATTAAAATCCAAGTGAGCTTCGGTGGACATCAAACTTGTCAAACTTCCCTGAACCAATTTTCTTTGCTCTCTTCTTTTTTCTGACTTCACAAGGACTCTCCATTCTGAAGAGTAGTTTCTCTCCCAAAGGAGAATTCATCTTTCTGTTAGGTAGCCTAGGTAGGCTACAGAAGAGGTACAATACCCATGCTCGGATGTATATAACCTCAAAACTGGCCTCAAAATTGTTGGAAAGAAATTCTTGACAGTAGGAACTAGCCACGACTGCCAAGAAATTATTGTTGAACATTTTTTTTTACCAATTTCGAGGTTATGTACATTCGAGGCAGGGTACCTCTCCTGTAGCCTATCTGATAGTTCAGCTTTTTCTTTGTTTATCAAAAATATTTGATGTATATATCCTATATCTTTCCCGTCTCTACAGCCTATGCAAATATAGGCTAGTATCTCATTAGCCAGTAGCCCAATACAGTATATATATATAACTTATAATATATAACTCATTACTTGACAGTAGCAACTAGTCACAACTGCCAAGAAATTGTTGCTGAACATTTTTTTTTACCAATTTCGAGGTTATGTACATTCGAGGCAGGGTACCTCTCCTGTAGCCTATCTGATAGTTCAGCTTTTTCTTTGGTTATCAAAGATATTTGATGTATATCCTATATCTTTCCTGGTCGCTACAGCCTATACAAATATAGGCTAGTATCTCATTAGCCAGTAGCCCAATACAGTATATATATATAACTTATAATATATAACTTATTACCAGTAAAATTGTTGCAGAATATGACAAAGGTTTGAATATACCTTTAATGTTCCTGTGTAGGAGTTCCGTAAAGACTTGTTTATGTAGGCCGCTGTAATTACCAGAGAAGATCACCCAACTCAACGTTCTAGGTAGGCTACTTTATGCAGTATTAAAGGTACTGTTCTAAGATAACCATTCTTTCTGCCCAAGCTGATTGAGAACATAGTTTGTGGTGCTAATGGAAGCAGTTTAATTATTTCAAGCTAAGGCATGAAGAGGACCCTTGCCAAGAAGGGACTAAGTATTTCCTCAGATAAATTTTCATCTGACTTATTCTGTTTAGCACCAACAACTGTATTTCAAAACATTAAAAGAGAATGTTACATTGCAGCAGCTAATGATTTTTTTTTCTTTTCAGTTTTGTGAGGTGCAAGAGCAAATGGGAAAACATCATAGATATAGCCATGAACATCTAAGAAAGAAAGAGGTTTCTCAAAAGCTGCTCAGGTGTAGGTAAGGCTTCAACTTGGATATGATGAAGCCCTGTCCTTTCAAGCTCCATATGTAGCTTGTGATACCAACATCAAAACAAACTTTGTGATGGAAACTGATCAGTCTGATCGCAAAAACTGTCAACGAGCACATAAGCAGTATATGACACCAATTACTCGACTGACACAACCATGATTGTAGAAGTGGCACAGAACAATGACCACCTGTTTGAAAGGATACAGAACCAGAAGAGCTAAGCAACACTTCTCATTTGGAAACACCACCACATTGGAAAAAGGTTCTGCAAACACTGTAGTAAACACACAGCTTTGAACCAGAATTATTGTGAATAATTACTTCATTCTAAACTTTGTAAGGTGTAGTCACCTCAGTGGAATCACCTCTCAGAAATGATGTGAATGCAGAAACTATCAACAAAATTTTAATCAGATGTGACATCTGGACATGACACCTGATGTGAATGCAGAAACTATCAACAAAGTTCTAAGCAGATGCGACACCTGATGTGAATGCAGAAACTATCAACAAAATTTTAAGCAGATGTGACACCTGACACAGCACTAAGTGTTAATAGTGCTGTGACAAATGTATAGACAAGAAAGCCTAGTAATGCTGTTATGTGGTTATTGCTGTATTTTTATTGAAATGGGGACGAGGGTGAAGACTTCTCTATAGAGCATCCACAACAAGATAGCTCCAGGGGGTCTTGTTTCTTGCATTATATTTATGTTATGTAGTTTGTATAGTATGAATAAATGAATGAATGAATGAGACGTAGATTTTTTGAGGTGAGTGGAACTGAGTTCTGAAACTAAAATTCATAATTCAGGAGCTTCTATTGAAGAATATGGTTTAATTGAAGTATTTCCTTATTTTCTTTTTTTTTCCTATTTTGGTGCAAATAGAATTAATTTTAGCCCAGTTCGATCTTGTTCCATCCGCCAGTTAACCACCAGTCGACCATACAGTTGACTTTCCACCCTTCATCCTTCTGGTCCTACGCATCTACGTATACGTATCTGATCATGGCGAATTCGCTTTCCAGTGGGGCCTACGAAACAAATTCGTCGAGCGGCGCGAAATTACAAAATTCGTAGGCGGAAAAGATTCGTGTTCTGTGGGCGCCTAGCTTAAGGCACCATTTTCAATAGCCTTCTTCAGCAAATGTACAGCGGCGGCAGATCTTTGCTGTTTCAGTTTCTCATTGCTGTGGCGGGAATTTTAAAATTTAGATGGCACATTAGTTTCAATCATCCAGCCTGAAAGCTAAACTACAGGTCGATTTAGCTCATCTGAACCAAAGACAACAATAGTGGGAAAGACCGGTGACTTCGCTAAAATCAGGTCTCTGAAAATCGATCGGAACGCTACCTAGCGTTTGGACTTTGTCCAATTTCGAGTGGTAGATGATTAATATAATCAAAGCAAGAGGGGGTGAGTAGGCAATGTCTGTCAACATTAATTGATTCCAAATCGTGAATTCAACATTTTTTTCCATAAAAATCGATTTATTCTTTTCCTACTTGTTTCTTATTCCAATTAAAGAGGAAATCTGAATGGAGACAGGATGCTCATCATAAACAAAACGAAAAAAATCAACAAAACATGGTTTGATGATGATTCTGCAGAGAGTGATGGAAGAAAATGTCAACAGAGTGATTTTTCAACGAAAGAACATCCGCTAAATGGCGCTGATTGTTGTGACTCATGTGGCTTATTGGAGTTTCCGGTCTTTCGCACTTTTACTGTCTTTGATCTGAAAATCCTGCGGATGTTCTGAAAGATCAGAACAGAATATGACTGAAGCGAAAGTGCTACCAAATCTCATAGACATTCAGGTTCAAAGAGTCAGGAATTCAGTTGTAGGCTCTGAGCCTGACTTTGGGGATGTTTATCTTGGTGAAACACTTGTTGCTGCTATCTCTGTAACCAATACAAGTGAGCTTTATCTGAAAGATGTATCACTGAAGGTGGAAATTCAG
The DNA here is from genome assembly GCA_030848855.1 of Branchinecta sandiegonensis. Taxonomy (NCBI): domain Eukaryota; kingdom Metazoa; phylum Arthropoda; class Branchiopoda; order Anostraca; family Branchinectidae; genus Branchinecta; species Branchinecta sandiegonensis. The sequence goes on along the minus strand of JAUPMV010000007.1, from coordinate 15,644,834 downwards.
ACAACATCCCACAGACTCAGACTTGTGAAGAATGACACCGGCTTCTTTAGCATGGATGAGTTAGGACCTCGAGATAGGTTTGCAAACAGTATTTACCATGAAATCACTGAGATTGGTACACAGATTCTTATTTGTGAACTTAGCTGCCTACCACCAAATGGGGAAAGAGCAGATTTCTCCAAGTATGTAAAATTCTATGTGCAAAAGCCTTTAGATGTGAAAACAAAGTTTTACAGTGCCGAGTCAGACGAAATCTACCTTGAAGCACAGGTGCAGAATGTGACAGCTGGCCCTATCACATTCCTCAAAGTTGACTTTGACCCATCACCATTGTTCAGTGTTTCTTCTTTGAACTCAGGACAGGAGTCCTCCAACGAAATCTCAGTTTTCCATCCTATTACAACTCTCCACCCCCTTGGAATTCGCCAGTATCTTTACTGTTTGAAGCCAGAAGGAGAGGGAAAGGTTATGCGTGGAGTAGCATCCATTGGAAAATTGGATGTGGAGTGGCTAACTTCATATGGTGATAAAGGCAGATTGCAAACTAGCCAGCTGCAAAGAATGGCACAGGGCTTTGGAGATATACGGTTGACTATTGAAGAGCTTCCAAACCCTGTAAAACTACACTCAGCTTTTGAGATTGTGTTCAGAGTAACCAATACATGTGAGCGAGTGATGCATCTGGTTTTGACCCTAGAGGATTCCAGTGCCCCAGGGTTGTCCTGGATTGGTAGTTCTGGGAAAACCTTTTCAGACCTTGAGCCTGGAAAATTTGTCGAGTTTGGTCTTGGAGTTTTAGCAAATCAGCCTGGACTGCAAACTATTTCCGGTGTGCGGTTGACGGATAAGTTTCTGAAGAGAAACTATGATTATGATGACATAGGGCAAGTGATTGTCATGGTTTGAAATTAGTGTTCATATTTATCTTTTCTTGTTTTCATGTTATTTGAAGGTTGTTTTGAAATCAAATTTGAACTGTAATAAACCTTGGGCATGCCAGTATCTTCAGGTTTCTGAATAAGACCAAAGGTTTCATTGGGATCACAAAGGGGAATGCTCATTGGACTTGCTTCTCCAGATTATTGGGGCTTATAGACTTTCAGTCTTGAATAGATGCATAAGCAGGTTGTTTATCCCTGATATAGCCTACCATTATCAAGATCTGTTAGGTGATTTCTTTCTGTCCTTAATTTCCAGTCTAGGTCAGGTTGCGGCGGGAATATTCATTCCCGACCTGCTCATCCAGATTATTGGGCCTTATAGACTTTCAGTCTTGAATAGATGCATAAGCAGGTTATTTATCCCTGATATACTATTATCAAGGTCTGTTAGGTGATTTCTTTCTTTCCTTAATTTCCAGTCTAGGTCAGGTTGCGGCAGGAACATCATTCTTATTCGAAAACTCGGAGCTCTTTACCTATATATAGCAGAGTCGTAATTTGGGGCGGGGGGCAGCTACCCCCCCCCCCCTGGCCTTCCAAGGGGGCCCAGAGCTACCCAAGAAAAAAAACAGAAAAATAGCCCTAAAAATCCGCTTCTCATCAGAACTGTGAAGTTTTGGTTGCACCATATCTGTTGACCAAGGTCACTCATGAAAACTGAACTTTTTAAATTAGAGATAATGACCCATTGTTCGAGGATCGAACGTCTGTTGTTGTTGTTTGTAGGTTGACGTTTACGGAGCTACTTGTGTAAGTATTTTACAATACTTTAGTCCTCCCCATATAAAGATCAGAGAACATTTAGCCAACAGGCTTCGTCAATATTGTAAAGGGTTAGTGGGTCTTTTTCAAGACGTCGTCTGATCTGGGTAAGCGTTCCTCACTGACTCTTCCTTTTCTCACTATCTTCCACTTCCGGGGTCAATCATTGAATCGAAAATTACATAAACCACTCATTAATTCACACTCTCTGGGGTCGTCCTAAAATTAACATAAAATACTATCTACAGTTTAAAAATAACCACTTGTCTTAGCGACCCATATATAACTTCGGCTACCTATCACGAGACAAGTCTATCGCGAGACACTAATTTCTGGACAAAATTTCGCGAGACAAGTCAGTCATTTGGCAATTTTTCACAAGACATATTACCAGGAGACAAATTATCACGAGGCAAACCTTGCTCAAGACAAAATTCCGCGAGACAAATCCTGCATAAAGACTTTCTATAAATTTCAGCGACTGAATTTTACACACAAAAACTAAACTAAAACACAAAGTAGGAAATTAAAATGTAAACAGATCAAATGCTGGAGAATTGGGATGCCTGATTAACAAACTCTTCCAAATTCATGGAGGTCTGTGGAGGCAGGAGCCGATCTTTCAGTGTTGCAGTTTAAGATCCCTTTCAATCCATTTTCTCCGCCGTGTCTTATGGACTCCCCCATTTTCCAATTGCTTGACAAATAGCATGTCATCAGCTTCTCTGGTAATGAAAATGTCGAGAATCTTGAATATGTTTGAGTGGGCTCTCCCTACTTCCGCGTTAAGTGGCCGGTGGTAGGCTTCGGGGTAATTGTTTGTCCGAGGGCCCGAGTTGGTGTACTGGTTCCAGTGGCATGGTGCAAGTGGTCCGGGCGACAACCAGGTCTTCTGGAAATATTCTATCAACGGCTGTAGAGTTTGAACTTTGTCGTTGACAGTCGCTGCGGGGTTACATATGTGGTTGTGGTCACTGTGGTCAGCCGTGGAGGTTAGACTAAACTTGCCATTACATTCTTTCCCTAGTACTGGACAGCCTTTGTCCGAGCATCTGTAGTAGCTGCTTTCTGAAGATTGAAAGCAGAACGAACTTGTAGCCACTAGCAGGGGCGTAACTAGCCTTACCTTTGGAGGGGGGGGGGACGGCCAGTTTGTGCCGACGGACTATACAAGAGCTGTAAGCTCATATGGCACTTGCAGGGGTCAAGATGATTTGATTGGTCAAAAGTAAGTTTCGACTTTGCGGTTGAGATGCGCACTCTAAGGGAGCTGGAACTTCATTTGTAAGCAAAACCCTTGAGGCAAAACTGCTAATGGGCTGATGGGCATCACGAAAATGCATAATATCATCACGGATGATATTTTGAATCTGAGCCGGTACGTTAAGCCTATTGAAGAAAATTTTGCCGCCCTTTAAGAGTCTTATTCTAACATAGGTCTAACTTTCAATGAAAGTAAAAGCGAGGTGCTTATCTTTAATGGGGAAAAAGAAGCTGATAATATTTCTGTTAAGCTTGGCAGCCAGTATATTGTCCCTACAGGTTGCCTCACATATCTTGGTCTGCCTTTCTACTCAGACCTAAAATCGACAAGGCTTGGTCTAGTCACCGACTTTTCAGAAAAAGTACGGAAGTGTTACGGTACCCTAGTTTCCTGTAAGTGCGTGTATAACCGACATATTCTGGCACGTCTCTACAATGCTGTGGCTCTGCCACACGTTATAGCTTTGGCACCACTTTGGCATATATTGCTGCATTCCCAACGTCAGAATATTAGATCTTATTATTATCGGTACGCCAAGTATCTGTTGAGTCTCCCCCCCCCCCCATGGGCAAAGAATACAAAAATCAGTACAAAATACCATCTTGCCGATCCTGTGACTGCGATTGAGGCAAGAATAAAGAAGTTTGAAAGTTCATTAAACAGATCCCACGGTTTATACAACTCATTTACGTGCTAATGTTCGTATCCTCTTAGATTGTTGTTATGTTAAAATGTTGTATTGCGTGTTGTTGTTGTTTTTTCTCTTCTTTTCTATTTTGTTTACTCCGTCTAGGTCCCCTCTGGCCAATTTTGATGGGAAATACATTTTTTCATTCATTCATTCATATATTGCTTAAAAGTATTTTTTTTTACTTTGCGGTCAAGATTGGTACTTTAAGGAATAATCGGATTTGGGAAGTAGCAATTTCTAAGCAAATGTTGTTGAGTCTCCAATATTCCAGCGAAGTTTCATCGTCCTAGCACATCTGGAAGTACCATAACGCGCGATCACCGGAATCCCAGACGCCCCCCCCCCCCCTCCTCCAACTCCACCCACAATAACCGGAGCCAATCCGGTTCTGTAAATGATTAATCCAGAGCATCTGTTTGTCATTCCCACGAAGTTCGATCCAAATCACAGTCTAAGCGGGTCAAGTATTTTCCGCCCTCCCCCCAATAATTGCCGGATTCGGTCCGGAAATGAAAAAGGTCACCAGAGAAAAATGTCATCTGTTTAATTTTAAATTTCACTCGAATCCGATCACCCGTTCCAAAGTTACGCATGACTCAATATTCCGGATTCCCCTCCCTCAACTCCCCCCCCCCCCCCCCAAGATTATCATATCGAGGATTTTTTTTTTCATTCCAAGTCAGTTTGACCGGGTCCCTGATATGCCTTCCAAGTTTCGTCGTGAAAATCCCCCAAAAAATGGAATTCCGGGAAACCCCCTCCTCCCCCCCCCCCTCAAGTGTCCGGATCCAGTCAAATTATGTAAAAGATTTACATGGACCAGATGTTTGTTCTTCCCAGCAAGTTTCACTCCGATACCATCATTCTAACCGTTTCTCGAGATTTCCGGTCCACCCCCACCCCCCCCCCCCCAGCTCCCCCGCGGTGCACGTAGCCAATCCGATTCAGCAAATGACTTACCTAGAGCATCTGTTTGTTCTTCCCACAAAGTTCCATCCCGATCCCTCCATTCTAAACGGGTCACGTATCCCCCCCCCCAATAGTTGCCGGATCCGGTCCGGATATGAAAAAAATCATCGGAGAAATGTCCTCTGTTCAATTCTTAAATTTCACTCGAATCCGATCACCCATTCCAAAATTACGCTTGACTGAAAATTTCGGATTCCCCTCCCTCCACTCCCCCCACCATTATCTGATCGACAAATTTTTTATTTTGAAGTCAGTTTGATTGGGTCCCTGATATGCCTGCCAAGTTTCATCGTGAAAATCCCCAAAACCACCATCACCGGAATTCCGGGACCCCCCCCCCCCCATAAGTGTCCGGATCCAGTACAATGGTCTAAAGGACTTATTCCACGATCCAGCCTCTAGTAAATTCCCGGAGACAAGTTCCGATGAATTCCTTGAGAAAGACTTCGGTAATTTCCCTGAGCAAAGTTTCGAAAAGTTTCTGAGCAAACTTACCATCATTCTAACCGTTTCTCGAGATTTCCGGTCCACCCCCCCCCCCCCCCCCAGCTCCCCCGCGGTGCACGTAGCCAATCCGATTCAGCAAATGACTTACCTAGAGCATCTGTTTGTTCTTCCCACAAAGTTCCATCCCGATCCCTCCATTCTAAACGGGTCACGTATCCCCCCCCCCCCATAAGTGTCCGGATCCAGTACAATGGTCTAAAGGACTTATTCCACGATCCAGCCTCTAGTAAATTCCCGGAGACAGGTTCCGATGAATTCCTTGAGAAAGACTTCGGTAATTTCCCTGAGCAAAGTTTCGAAAAGTTTCTGAGCAAACTTACCATCATTCTAACCGTTTCTCGAGATTTCCGGTCCACCCCCCCCCCCCCCCCCCAGCTCCCCCGCGGTGCACGTAGCCAATCCGATTCAGCAAATGACTTACCTAGAGCATCTGTTTGTTCTTCCCACAAAGTTCCATCCCGATCCCTCCATTCTAAACGGGTCACGTATCCCCCCCCCATAAGTGTCCGGATCCAGTACAATGGTCTAAAGGACTTATTCCACGATCCAGCCTCTAGTAAATTCCCGGAGACAAGTTCCGATGAATTCCTTGAGAAAGACTTCGGTAATTTCCCTGAGCAAAGTTTCGGTAGATTTCCTGAGCAAAATTCCGGTAGATTCGCTGAACAGAGTTCCGGTAGATTCTCTGACTAAAATTTTGGAAGATTCCCTGAGAAAAATTCCGGTAGATTTCAAAATTCTAGTAGGTTCCGTGGGTCAAAATCCGGTAGATCCCCTGATCCAGCCTCCAGTCAATCCCCTGAGACAATTTCCGTTAGATTCCTTGAGCAAGATGTTCTGTAGATGCCCTGAGCACAATCCTGGTAGGTTCCCTAAGCAAAATTCCGGTAGATTCTCTGAGCAAAGTTCCGGTAGATTCCCTGAGGAAAATTCTGGTAGATTCCAAAATTCTAGTAGATTCCGTGGGGCAAAGTCCGGTTAATCCCCTGATCCAGCCTCCAGTAAATTCCCGGTAGATTCCTTGAGCAAGATTTCGGTAGATGCCCTGAGCAAAATTCCGGTAGGTTCCCTGAGCAAAATTCCGGTAGATTCCCTGAGCAAAATTCCGGTAGATTCCCGGAGGAAAATTCTGGTAGATTCCCTGAGCAAAATTCCGGTAGATTCCCTGAGCAAAGTTCCGATGGATTCCCTGGGCAAAATTCTGGTAGATTTCCGGAGCAGAGTTCCGGTAGATTCCCTGAGCAAAGTTCCGATAGATTCCCTGGGCAAAATTCTGGTAGATTTCCGGAGCAGAGTTCCGGTAGATTCCCTGAGCAAAATTCCGGTAGATTCTCTGAGCAAAATTCCGGTAGATTCCCTGAGCAAAATTCCGCTAGATATCAAACTTCTAGTAGATTCCGTGGGGCAAAGTCCGGTAGATTCCCTGATCCAGCCTCCAGTAAAATGCCCGAGACAGAGGAAAACTCCGGTAGATTCCCTGAGCAAAATTCCGGTAGATTCCAAAATTCTAGCAGATTCCGTGGGGCAAAGACCAGTAGATCCCCTGATCCAGTCTCCAGTAAATTCCCTAAGACAACTTCCGGTAGATTCCTTGAGCAAGATTTCGGTAGATGCCCTGAGCAAAATTCCGGTAGATTCCCTGAGCAAAATTCCGCTATATTTCAAAGTTCTAGTAGATTCCGTGGGGCAGACTCCCTGAGCAAAATTCTGGTAGATTCCCTGAGCAAAATTCCGGTAGATTCCCTGAGCAACATTCCGGTAGATTCCCGGAGCAAAATTCCGGTAGATTCCAAAATTATAGCAGATTCCGTGGGGCAAAGTCCAGTAGATCCCCTGATCCAGTCTCCAGTAAATTCCCTAAGACAACTTCCGGTAGATTCCTTGAGCAAGATTTCGGTAGATGCCCCGAGCAAAATTCCGGTAGATTCGCTGAACACAGTTCCGGTAGATTCTCTGACTAAAATTTTGGAAGATTCCCTGAGAAAAATTCCGGTAGATTTCAAAATTCTAGTAGATTCCGTGGGTCAAATTCCGGTAGATCCCCTGATCCAGCCTCCAGTCAATCCCCTGAGACAATTTCCATTAGATTCCTTGAGCAAGATGTCGGTAGATGCCCTGAGCATAATCCTGGTAGGTTCCCTAAGCAAAATTCCGGTAGATTCTCTGAGCAAAGTTCCGGTAGATTCCCTGAGCAAAATTCTGGTAGATTCCAAAATTCTAGTAGATTCCGTGGGGCAAAGTCCGGTTAATCCCCTGATCCAGCCTCCAGTAAATTCCCAGTAGATTCCTTGAGCAAGATTTCGGTAGATGCCCTGAGCAAAATTCCGGTAGGTTCCCTGAGCAAAATTCCGGTAGATTCCCTGAGCAAAATTCCGGTAGATTCCCGGAGGAAAATTCTGGTAGATTCCCTGAGCAAAATTCCGGTAGATTCCCTGAGCAAAGTTCCGATAGATTCCCTGGGCAAAATTCTGGTAGATTTCCGGAGCAGAGTTCCGGTAGATTCCCTGAGCAAAATTCCGGTAGATTCTCTGAGCAAAATTCCGGTAGATTCTCTGAGCAAAATTCCGCTAGATATCAAAATTCTAGTAGATTCCGTGGGGCAAAGTCCGGTAGATTCCCTGATCCAGCCTCCAGTAAAATGCCCGAGACAGAGGAAAACTCCGGTAGATTCCCTGAGCAAAATTCCGGTAGATTCCAAAATTCTAGCAGATTCCGTGGGGCAAAGACCAGTAGATCCCCTGATCCAGTCTCCAGTAAATTCCCTAAGACAACTTCCGGTAGATTCCTTGAGCAAGATTTCGGTAGATGCCCTGAGCAAAATTCCGGTAGATTCCCTGAGCAAAATTCCGCTATATTTCAAAGTTCTAGTAGATTCCGTGGGGCAGACTCCCTGAGCAAAATTCTGGTAGATTCCCTGAGCAAAATTCCGGTAGATTCCCTGAGCAACATTCCGGTAGATTCCCGCAGCAAAATTCCGGTAGATTCCAAAATTCTAGCAGATTCCGTGGGGCAAAGTCCAGTAGATCCCCTGATCCAGTCTCCAGTAAATTCCCTAAGACAACTTCCGGTAGATTCCTTGAGCAAGATTTCGGTAGATGCCCTGAGCAAAATTCCGGTAGATTCCGTGAGCAAAATTCCGCTAGATTTCAAAATTCTAGTAGATCCAGCCTCCAGTAAAATGCCCGAGACAGAGGAAAACTCCGGTAGATTCCCTGAGCAAAATTCCGGTAGATTCCAAAATTCTAGCAGATTCCGTGGGGCAAAGACCAGTAGATCCCCTGATCCAGTCTCCAGTAAATTCCCTAAGACAACTTCCGGTAGATTCCTTGAGCAAGATTTCGGTAGATGCCCTGAGCAAAATTCCGGTAGATTCCCTGAGCAAAATTCCGCTATATTTCAAAGTTCTAGTAGATTCCGTGGGGCAGACTCCCTGAGCAAAATTCTGGTAGATTCCCTGAGCAAAATTCCGGTAGATTCCCTGAGCAACATTCCGGTAGATTCCCGCAGCAAAATTCCGGTAGATTCCAAAATTCTAGCAGATTCCGTGGGGCAAAGTCCAGTAGATAGATTCCAGTAGTAGATTCCCTGAGCAAAATTCCGCTATATTTCAAAGTTCTAGTAGATTCCGTGGGGCAGACTCCCTGAGCAAAATTCTGGTAGATTCCCTGAGCAAAATTCCGGTAGATTCCCTGAGCAACATTCCGGTAGATTCCCGCAGCAAAATTCCGGTAGATTCCAAAATTCTAGCAGATTCCGTGGGGCAAAGTCCAGTAGATCCCCTGATCCAGTCTCCAGTAAATTCCCTAAGACAACTTCCGGTAGATTCCTTGAGCAAGATTTCGGTAGATGCCCTGAGCAAAATTCCGGTAGATTCCGTGAGCAAAATTCCGCTAGATTTCAAAATTCTAGTAGATTCCGTGGGGCAAAGTCCGGTAGATTCCCTGATCCAGCCTCCAGTAAATTGCCTGAGACGGAGGAAAATTCCGGTAGATTTCCCGAGCAAAATTCCGGTAGATTCCCTGAGCAACATTCCGGTAGATTCCCGGAGCAAAATTCCGGTACATTCCAAAATTCTAGCAGATTCCGTGGGGCAAAGTCCGGTAGATCCCCTGATCCAGTCTCCAGTAAATTCCCTAAGACAACTTTCGGTAGATTCCTTGAGCAAGATTTCGGTAGATGCCCTGAGCAAAATTCCGGTAGGTTCCCTGAGCAAAATTCCGGTAGATTCCCTGAGGAAAATTCCGGGAGATTCCCTGAGCAAAATGCCGGTAGATTCCCAGAGCAAGTTCCGGTAGATTCCCTGAGCAAAATTCCGGTAGATTCTATGAGCAAAATTCCGGTAGATTCCCTGAGCAAAATTCCGGTAGATTTCAAAACTCTATAGATTCCATGGGGCAAAGTCCGGTAGATCCCCTGATCCAGCCTCCAGTAAATTCCCTGAGACAAGTTTCGGTAGATTCCTTGAGCAAGATTTCGGTAGATGCCCAGAGCAAAATTCCGGTAGGTTCCCTGAGCAATTATCCGGTAGACTCCATAAGCTCATCAAGTTCAGGTGAATTTGACGGTAAATTTGGATATAAAACAAAGTGGAAATATCGATTCAACATCTCAAGTTATCCAACCATCGATACTTAAAACCACTTGACGAAGCAATCATAAGGAATAGTAGAATCCCGGCTTTTACCGGATTATTATTTCGGCACGAAAACCAAGTAAAGTAACCTAGCTCTGCTGTGCTGATCCAACATGTCTTCTTACCCCTATTTCGACACTACAGACACAAATTAAAGCACACAGTTTAAACAAATTCATTGTTTTTGCCGGATTCCGGATGGGCTACTTGTCGACGAAAAGAACTTCAGATATGCATCATCAAAACCCCATATCGAGTCTCTAATCGACTTCAGGAAAAGAGCTTTGACTTCTGTCAAATTTTCGGTTCGAGGCGGATTTCGGGCGAACTTACAGAACAAAGCAAATTCAAAACCGTATTCAGTGTATCTCCTTCCTTAGCCCTACATCAAATCTATAGTTGACTTCAGAATAAACTTTTATTTTATTTTTAAACTTGATCAATCTGGGTGATCATAATATTTCATATGAAGAGGCTCTCATTAAACTTGACGTTCCTAATTAACTGACTGCAGAAATACACTTTCAAAAATTTTGGAGCAAAGATAATATGTTGTACCCAGATAGCTCATCTATTCCCCCCTCCCGTCTTCCGTGCGTCGGTCCGAGAGGAATACTGGCAATTTTTCTCCATATCCTGATAAATCCTTTGCCCAATTTTTACGTGGTTTCATCCCATCATTTATTTCTGGTCATATCTTGTAAGTGTATTAGTTAATTTGTATTGTGTATTTCGTAAATATTGTTCCTCTTCTAGCTTTAAGCTATTTGGATATTAAACTTGATTGAATTTCTACAGAATTTCCGGTTTAAGCTTTCCCTGACAAGAAAATGGCCGATTTCAGCGCGTCTCTTTACCCCCATATCCATGTTCTGGCCGAACCACTTTTCCAGTGAGAAAATAAGTTCGCACCTAACCTCCTCCCCTACCCCCAAATGGATGGCTACTGGGCCCATGCGTACTTTGACATAAAGGATCCTCACGCCAAGTTTGAACACAATATCTCAACCCCTTCGGGTTATCATGCTAACAGACGGACGGACAGACGGTTTACAAAGTCACAGGTATCCCGTTACTAACGTTTCAGGATCCCAAAACCAGTCACTGCGCAAAAAATTTTATTCATAAAATCGTAACTGGAAATCCTGAAATGACATCTACAATGGGTAAGGAAAAATCATGTGTCAAGGCAAAAAAATACTGGTGTATTCTACAAGCCGCGAGATATCACCATTCAGTACCAGCGAATTGCAGTAACAAGCTTAGTTTTATTGAGGACGGGAATAAGCTAGGCACACACTGATTTACCACACGTCTAGCTGTTTTCTCTATGGCACTTGCAGCATATAGGCTAGCGATCGTAATGTCTGTCCATCGGTCGGTCTGTCGCCCTGTCTCACTTCGTTGATTCGGGCACTTCTACATGAGCTAGGACGATGGAACTTGGCATACATATAAAAGACATGACAAAGTTTAACGAAACCTTCGTTTCCTGGATCCGATCCTCTGCGTGGGAGTTGAAGGAAGGGGAATCCAGAAACTTGCGGACCGCGAAAGTTGCGAACGTGCTATCCGATTCGAGTGAAACTTGATGGATGGTAAGAACAGATGCCCGAGATATTTGATTTATGTGTCCGAACCGCATACGACCACGGTGGGGGGAGTCCCGAGAACCAAACGGACGGAGGGATTGAGATGGAACTTGAACTGTATAGAGGTCAAGTGTCCTAGATATTTTATGTTGAAGGTCCGGACCAGATGCGGCTTCCGCGGGGGGTACATGACCTTTTGAAGGATGTGCTCTGATTCGAGCAAAACTTGATGGTTGGTAGCAGCAAATGCCTTAGATGTGACGTTTTAAGTGTCCGAATCTTATCTGAATACGCTGGGGAAGCTGGAGAGGTAGGGCGGAGATTCTTATGATACGCATAGTGAATTAACAGATGGAGGATAGTTATGAACCTTGGAAGGTACAAAGGCCATGGGCCCAGATGTGCCATTTGAGGCCTGGATGGGATAGGACTCCTGAGGGGGAGGGAGTATTTACCGGAAGTTTTTAGATTCGAGTGAAACTTAAACGGCGCTATAAGCGAATGTGCCCGAATCGGATTAGACCTCGGTGGGGGAGCTGAGTGGGGAGGGCCGGAAATCATATGACATTCATAACTCTCGTAGAAGTGACTCGATTCGGACAGAGCTTGACAGTCGGCAATACTAAGCCCTAGATGTCCATTTACAGGTCCTAGAGGTTCATTCACCACTTGTCCAAGATTTTCGGCCGTTGTAGGGGGGAGTTAGAGAAGTATCGGCCGGAATCATTGTGAAAGGGTTAGGGTGGGGAGATTGGTAACAAACATTGCGGACAGGACTATCATATTTTTCGGGGAGCTGGAGGGGGGCCTCTGTAGAGACATCCGTCCTTAAAAGCGCGAACCTTAGGTAACAGCAATATCGGGTGACTAGTACAATACTACCACTAATATCTAGACCAAAACAGCATCGTTACTGGCAAACTAATTAGGACTATGAGCGACGCCTGGCAAGGTAGGCTGTCACTTCTTGTACAGACTACACCTAATTCAGTGTCTAAACCACTCCCAGCTCAAGCAAATCACCCACTTACGCTGCAAGATTTAGCGAAGCAGATAGTCGAGGTGCAACCATCTTTCAGGACGGAGGGCTCAAGTGCTCAACTCGAATTTTGGTCGCGATAAGAAGTCCGCACACGTGACACAGAAAATTCGACCAGCGAAAATTTGACTTAAAGACAGGTAAACAGCCACGGGGAGTTCAAGATTTATTCCTAATTAAAAAATAATTATAACCAACGATAACGTTGCTACGGACTATACTTGTATGGAGTAAAATCTTTCGTTGGAGAGCTAGCAGCGCCGCCGATACCCCCCGTTTAGTTCCGACAAAACCACATTTAAATCAGGTATTACGGGGAGTAGTTAGACAGAATCATGTTCTTAGTTTCCAATTCCCGTACCTAGTCCACAGCTTTCGGACACTCCTACTTTGCAAATCTAGACGTAAGTTAATAGTTTATAACAGAAGCAAGCGTATTTATCATTATCGTTTACACATCTGGAATGCTATGTCATTCCCTGGCTAGAAATCTAAGTACGTTTTTCGATCCACAAAACACAGAAAATACACAAACATCGTAGTTCTTATTGAAAATGACACAAATCTATGCGACATCCCTTTCGGATTCCTGATCTACTATCTCTACCAAACTACTCTGTAGTCAACACACCTTTGGCCTGGGCATTAAACGACTAATTCGTTTAGATTGCCTTCTGTTTTATGATAAGTTGTTGATTTTGTATCCTTTCTACTACGGTATAAGAAGAAAACGGTCGTCTCCTAGACATCGGGCTATCGTATTGGAAAACCTCAACAACACTGTTGGGCACTTCCCGTTTCCATTACGCTAGTTTTACTAGGCTTTATTTCTCACAGTAATGTCTACTGCTCAAGTTGTGTCTCGCATACAACGAACGAAATCAACAACTTACAGTTAAAAAGAAAACAAACTTTTGCCGGCCAAGTCGAATACCAAGCAACAACGGCCCAAGTTTCTAAAGCAATTTCTGACTGACCAAATCCGGGAACAATCCGTAAGTCGAATCCGGGTCATCCGAAACACCACACGGCTAAACAAACACAGAGGCCTACTGTCGGCTACAGTGTTTTTTCTGAAGACGAAGTAATGATTGCCATGAGTCCGATATGGTAGATACAGTTTCCAAGTACATGTTTTCAATCCACTAAATGCTCAAATGAATCACAAGAACAACCTAAAAATCCAAATTCGTTGCCCGACATAGATTTCGTTTTTGCAATCACGCTTCTTTCACTCACATAACTCATATCACTCAGGTAGTACTCAAACACATAAAATACTCTGCGAAACAGACTATAATTCTGTTGCTGTCACCCCTGACGACACGTCTAAGCATCCACTATTACCACCAAGCTGCACTTTAAACAACATTCGACATCCACATACAGGTATTGTAACAAAAGATCTGAACTGAGCTTCAATTGTTCCTGAAGGCTTCACTTCAATCCTTATTTTCTGTCAGCTACTTCTTTCGAGTCTAAACCGATTACCTAGTATCCGAGGGCTTGTGGGACGCCGTTGACGGTTTTCGACTTTAAAACTCCGTTCTCGCTGACTGTTACTGTTTCTATACCGTTTTCAACAAGCCTGAAAAACAAAGACGGTCAAAAGATAGTGACGCACTAATATTTAGGGGAGAGCCAGTGAAGTTCGTAAAAGTAAAAGTTCGCCCACATGCAGCCAGAGAGCTGAGTTGTTCGTACATAGCCAGACGGTATAAATAAACATCTATCTGTCGATCTATCTGACTAATCATTTACAGATAAAAGCAACTAAGAGCGTGTTCCACCCTTCAAACAATAGTAACTATTAGTTACTATTTTCGTTCCAATCTCACGAAAAGTTACTACGCTGACCGTTCGAACCTTCTTAAAATAGTAACTAATACCAACTCGCTCGGGAGCGTATTAGCTTGGTAACCACGATCTCTCTGACGTGACTGGCCTGATTAGACCGCGGCACGATATTTTGCCGAAAATAGGGAAATTCGTTCCAACCTTGACGCCAACAAGCCAGGATCCTTAACGTCATGCGTAGTGACTACGGTAAGTAGGGCGGAACACGCTCTAAATGTTGTGTTCTGCTTAGGTTATTTCAAACGGAAGGAGAGGCAGAGCTTTAATACGAACAGAGGGATAACAGGTTCTAAAAAGTGGTTCCTGATGAACGAAACAAGGTAGGTGGGAGTTGCCGAAACGGGTCGAAGAAATTTGAATCCTAAGTTTGACAACGTTCAACATACGGATGCTCAATTTCCACAGACTTTGGATATTACCATCATGAACTTTCAAGTGTTACTGGGATCCCAAAACGTAAGTGGAGAGGTACCTATGACTTCCTAAAAGTTGTCCGTCTGTGAGCATGATAACTCTCGAAAGGAACGAGATATTTTGATGAAACTTGGTGTGAGAAAACTTGGAGCTGAATCCATATCAGAACTTCGTTTTCTTGCCGGACAAATGATTCAGTCGGAATTCGGCCGAAACTGGAAATCTGGTTGAAGCTCAAAGCCTGAAGTCGATTAGGGATTCGGTATCGGGGTCTGAGTCGAATTTTGAACTTTATTTCCTTGACAGATAAGCTGGCAAAATTTGCCAAAACCCGGAAATCTGGATCGGAAGGTTCTCCTCTCAGTGTCACTAGCTCTTTAGCTCTGCGTGCAGCTCGCCGGGAATGTTACTAAATACGAAGAATTTGGTCAAAGTAAAGGGCCTCTCTGAAGTCGATTAGAGACGAGATACTCGAGTAACCATCCTTGCTGAATCCATATCTGAACTTAGTTTTCTCATCTGATTATTTGTTTAGGCGTAAGTTGCCCAAAACTCCAAAACCGTAACATGTTTTTTTGTTGTACATATTCAAGCGGTGGATTACGGATAAATAGAAAAATGTTAAAGGGGTCTGGCGAAGACTCGGAAATCTACAAGATTCGATTGTCCGGATCAGTAGATATTAAATTGTTGAATCCCATCGAAACCTTTGGTCTTGTTTTTTCTTTGAAAGCAACATTTCAAACCATGGTCAGTGTTTCTTTTTACGGGAAAATAACACTTACAGGCTCATTACACAACTTATCTAGAACATTAACCTCTCGTTGGGAAACCGTCCTCCGGTGACTTACGTGTCCAGAACAGAACCTTAACCTCTTGGAAGAACCTTTCTTAATATTTGATTTAGAGCGAACGGGTCTATGACCTGGACAGCTTTCAAAACTTAGTGACGAGATACCTATGACTTCGTAAAATTCGTTTGTCTATTAGCACGACAAGTCTAGAAGACACTGCGTAAAAATCCGAGCGTATTTTATGCACGTATTTGAGCTTGAAAAGATTTCTAGCAATACGAACGTGTTTAAATACAAAACGGACCGATTTCTCAAATACGTCCGTACTGCTAGAGATCTTTTCAAGCCCAAATACGTGCGTAAAACACGCTCGGATTTCAAATACGCTCGGATTTTCCGCAGTGTGTAAATGCACCATCATCCAGGAAATTCATCATTTCCGTCCGATAAAGTGGAAAGAACCAAACTGATGACGCGATGAAAACCCGGAGAATAAACCCAGTTCTTAACTACTAGATTTCAATCATCCCTTCGCATAACAAGCGAGACAAAAAGTAAGTTCAGCGCAACGTCCAATACAGGCAGCCCAAGAATTGGTAAGGACAGGTTTAAGCCGGGAGCGCAAACCAGTACCTTTTTTTTAGACGGAGAGGACGGTCTGACGTCAGTGATCAGGACAAGGTGAAGAGACCATCCTTGCCCAATCGCCAAGACACAAAGAAGACCGGTGGAGACGTTGAGGATTGGTCAGTTGGACAGGATAAGCACGGTGGTGTTTGTTACTTTTCTTTTTAATGACTGTGGCACCTGCACGACGACAAGTTCTACCCGTTCCATTTACCCCTTGGCTGGAGTCTAAGAACCAAATAAAAGATGCACTTACTTCTGTGTTACAATCTTCTTGTTACCAACTAGTCTGGTAGACGTGGAGCTCTGCCTGGCGCCGCTGCTTCCTCCAAAGGTTGTCGATGAGAAAAATCCTCCGCCGCCACCGCTCTCCAGCATGTCAAATGAATTCATACTCATCCCCATCCCCATGCCCATGCCCATACCCATGTTCCCAAAAGGGCTGAGTCCAAAGCCAAATGGTGAAAAAATGGACGGCTGAGCAACTTGATTCCCGCGGCTTCTCCGAGGACCTGAAAATAGTCTACTATAGGCGTATTCTCTCCGTTCCCCGAGGACTCCACTTGAGGAGTCCCCGCGTTTTGGTTTGTCCCGGGGACTCACTCCCCGTATTCTCGCGAGTCCCCACGGACGGGGAATGCTCCGATTATCATCACCATCATAAAAAAGGACTCCCTTTCAGATTCGGAGGGGAATCAATTTTTGCTGGTTTTGGTGCAATGTAAAATTAATTAAAAACTATCAGAATAAACAAAACCAAAAGTAAAGTGGATCCGGACTAATTTCGTCAACTGCATAATTTTTTTTCGAACAAAATCCATTTTGGAAACATTCCCCGTGTTCTCGCTGTTTCTGTACGCGGAGTCCGCGCGGAGTGACTCTATCTATTCTCGCCCCTTCGATTCCCTGAGGAGTCCTCGGGGAACGGCGAGAATATGCCTTATATATTTACTGACAACATATCCTCGGCTCCAAGGGAGCTTCGGGTCAAACCCCAGATCGAACTTCCAGGCATACAACAATATTCGGAACAAGAGACTCAAGGCTCTCTTCGCTGCTTACTATGCTTACTGGACCGCCTCAGTTCCGTCCAATCATTCCAACGAAGCGACCCGTTGTTTATGGCACAGCCAGCGGTCAAATCAACTGATAACGCGACGTCTAAAGGGCTGCAGTCTTGCTCAAGGCTAACTTAAGGTATGAAGTCGCGCTACAAGATCCAGGACCTACCCAGTATCTTAAAGTTTATAACATTGTCAAGCATGTTCAAATGCCGTTTTCAAACACCAGTAAGCATGGCTAATACAGCATATGCCAAAGAGGCAAAATGTATCATTCTCGAAAAAATGTGCAATGCCAATCTGCACGGTCAGTTTGACGATGAATCTAGATTGGCTTCCTGAAGCAGCGTGCTATATAGAACTGTTCTGTTTTTCCCGAAAGATAAAAAGAAAGGCTTAAAAGCGGCAACCCCCGATCATTCTCCCCTCCCGAATTCGTCTTCCTCGTCAAGCTGCCGACCCTGTGCCTCGTTTAGAGCCAGTGGTAGCTTTGCGAACAAGGTATGCTCAGAGTTTCGTCCCCTCGTTTGTTCGTGTATATAACTCGGAGCGCTTTTGAACGTTAGATTTTAAATTATTTGTATTTTATTAATCGTAGTCTAGCGTGTTATTGACCATATTTATTATAAGACGTCGTTATAAATGTCGCAAAATATTATATACTTGTAGATTGTTCTGTTATGACGTTATGCTTTGACGTAAAAACAACCCATCGGCTTGTCCGTTATCTATTTTTAGATTATATTGAACTGAATTGAATCAGACACAGGAATATGAAGATCCAAACGCTCATTTAAGCAACTAAGTACTAGTTTCGGCAACGGCAAGAGAAAGTCCACACTTTTGCAAGAGATGATCATTCAGAATAACACAGCGAAGTGACATCTTCCCGTCCTACACTAAGCATGGCCAAGGTAAATATACAGCATATGCCAAAATGTATCACTCTCGAAAAAATGTGCAATGCCAATCTGCAGGGTCAGTTTGACGATGGAAATCCGTTTAAAGAAAATAGCCAGATAGAAACACGCTTTTGAGTTTACGACCTGTCGCCTTTCACTTCCGAGCGGCTAGGTCGAATGGATCTGTCTTGACCCGTGACTGATTTCTGTTTGAATACTGGCTGAATATTATCTGATTTTGTGTCACGACTCAGCTATACTTTACGCAATCCCTATTACATACTACTCATTGATTATAACTTATGTGATAGATGTTCCTTCAGCCCAAGATGACTGCGAATCATATTTGACGGTGCAAAACGGACAAGTCAGCTACATTTTATTAGAGCTATATTTCGAAGAGGGCCGAAATATAGCTCTAATAAAATGTTATTTAACAAAGTTGTTCCGCTACATATCTTTTAGCAAAGAGTTCGTTTCCCCCTTTTTCCCCACTGCCGGATTGAAGGACCTCCTCTCGAGTCTGACAAAATATATGCTTCACACATATTTCGTTCAATTTTTATCTCTGTCCAACACAGAGTGAGCAGAGCACCATCTACAGCTGCACGTCACTGGGCGGAAACTGACGAAATTTGTGAAGGAAGGAAAAAGATCTCCAAGCAGTCGTGCTAGTAGATGGTTCTTCTGAGTGACTGTAAACAACACATCATTGGCCCTTGATATTACTTGCATTTTTGTTTTGTAGTTTCATATATTTACATATTATATATTACAGAGACGCCAAAGCAGACTATCAACTGATCATAATGCAGTGTGCCAACTTTTACATTTTTTTTTTGCCGCGTAGTATCTTTTCTGTTCTTCCTGCCCAATATGATTTTGCCAGGTGACTAGGCTTCCACTTTTCCTCGGTGACGCCAACGGTCCTAACATCTAATATTGTAAATAATTTTTTTTTAATGACCGACCTATACATTTAGCGTCACCTCCTCTATCTCTACGTTTATTTTTTTTTAATTCTTTCTTATTTCTCTTTTACCCTTATTTCTCATTTTAACATTTTCACCACATCTTTAAAACCTTAAATATCTCCTTTCCTTAAATTCTTTTTTTATTTAAAACCTATTATTTAAAAAAATATTATCCCTCGTTATTTTATTTTGCAACCAAACCAAAAAGGGGGTTTTGTCCTTTTTTTCTTAACTCATTTTACCTCTCTTACGGAGACCTTTACCCGCAACCCTGAGGGGTTTCAAGCTTAGCTTCACAACAAAAAGGCCTACCTCCAAACATACCGCCGCCGAAGAAACTGCCGAAAACATCTTCAAACGGATCATCCTTGAAAAACTCTCTGAAGACATCTTCTGGGTCTCGGAAGGTAAAGAAATGATCTGAAAACGGATCTTCGAAGAATCCGGCGAAAGGATCCTGGCGGGCGCGCGAACGGGATCCTCCTCCCATGTTGCCATTAAGTCCTTCCTTCCCATACTGATCGTAAGACCTTCGCTTGTTATCTAAAGAAAAAAAAAGTTGAAGATTCCATGGTGCGATTTTAACTAGGTTCAACGTCGAGTCATCAACGGCAAGATACTGTCTTCCTTTACTAAATGAAATCTCGAGACTAAGTGAACCAAACATGTCAAATGATGTAAGGTGTTTCCTCAAAGGAGATGAGGTAGATAATTAGTCGAAGTTACAATTAATAAATAAATAATAATGCTAGGCTGTCACGCTCTCACACAAGAACACAAATTTATTTAGAGACAAATTTGGGTTACTAGAAATCTAACTAAACGGCAGAGTTTTGAGGTCTCTGCGGAGTTTTAGGACCGAAAACATGTCATCCAGATCAAGGCTATTTATAGCTTTATTTTCAATTTACTGACCGTCTCTGCACCAACTACATCGTCTGGTAGGGAGTTCCAAGGGACGGCCACTCCGTTACCAAATGCCCAACGGCCGACATGGCTTGTCAAAGCTTGAAGGAACAATTTATGTTTGTCGCAAATAACGTACTGATCTCACATGACTGCAAAAGCTCAGAAAAGTGGGAGAAAGTAAGTTCTAGTGTCCTTGTGCTTTGAAACTAAGTTGATACCTGCCAACCGACACAACAAGCGCCTACTTCCGATGAAGTTAGTTTTTTTGTTACAGCTAACCTGATTACAAAGACATTCCACCAAGTGTCCTGCCCGTCCAGATGTGGCTAACTGTTTTTGGGATCCCAAAACGTAAGTGGAGGGATACCTAGGACATCGCAAAAGTTGTCCGTCTGTCCGTCCGTCCGTCCGTCTGTAAGCACGATAACTCTCGAAGGGAATGAGGTATTTTGATGAAACTTGGTGTGAGGATTCGTTGGGTCGGCGGACCAATCGAGTTCGTAAATGGGCTTTGTAGCCCTACATTTAGGGGTGGGGGAGGGGGTTCAAATTAAGGGGCAAACAAAATATTTTGAAAAAGCTAATGTGATAGTCGATTATGGGGTAAGAAGACATGCTGAACACGATGGTGAAAACCATTTTGTAATCGGACAAGTCGTTCGCCCGGAATCCGGCCAAAACCGGAAAGTTTGTTAAAACTTTTAAAAGTTTTATTTACTTTACTTTAAAACTTTTAAAAGTTTTATTTGAAGTTGATTAGATGTTCGATTTAGAGGTAGGAAGACATGCTGAAGACGATGGTGAAAACCATTTTCTCGACGGACAAGTAGATCGCCCGGAATCCGGCCCAAACCGGAAAGTTTGTTAAAATTAAAAGTTTTATTTGGAGTTGATCAGATGTCTGATTTAGGGCAAGAAGACATGCTGAACTTTTATGTGAAAATAATTTTCTACCCGGACATGTAGTTCGCCCTGAATCCGGCCAAAACCGGAAAATTGTTAGAAGTTAAAGTTTATTTCTAGCTGATTAGATAACCAATTTGGGGGTAAGAAGAGACGCTGAATCCGTGTGTGACAATCATATTTTACCCGGACATACAGTTCGACCGGAATCCGGCTGGAGTCGGAAAATTTGTTATAAGTTAAATTTTTATTTGAAGTTGATTAGATGTTCATTATTGGGGAAAGAAGATACCCTGAGTTCGTTTTTGAGCTTTCTTTTTTCGCCCGACAAGTAGTTCTAGAGTTCGGCCGAAACCGGGAAATTGGCAGAAGTGGCAGGAACTTTTCGTCAAAACAGATATGACTTATACGGGTAAACACACATGCTGAATCCATATCTGAACTTGGTTTTCTCAGATGATTAGCTATTTGGCCTTAATCTGTTTCTGAATTTTAATTGTAAGAATGTTCAAGGACTCTGGGGATGACTGGATCTGGCTAAGACAAGACCCAGTTGTCTGGATCAGATATTGAATTTTTGGGATCCCATCGAAAACTTTGGTCTTGTTACTTAAGTTATATGTGTTAAAATCTTATCTTGTGTTTTCTCAGTTATCTTTTTTTACAGACAAAATGGCGTTTCAGCGAGTTTAAACTTGTGTGGAGTCTCGCACATAAGTCTATTTATTCAGAAATACATAGGATATAAATGTGCCGCGCAGGAACACCTTAGGCATGGCAATCGTTTGTGCTGTCAATTTCTCTTTTCCCCAGCAAAACCGACTTTGACTGTATCCAAAATTTCATAACGTACCCGGTCTCGAATCCCACTCAAAACTTTGACGTTGTTCAATCAAAGCACCAAGGAAACAATTTTTTTTTTGGTGCACTCTACAAAGGATATATTTAGAACCATTCCTGGAAACGCAAAATCGCAATACCGCACAAGTTCCATTCCCAAGCGGTTAGCCTAGCCTATCTCAGTGTTCAGCGGTGAAAGCAAGCTTAGGCGCCCTTAGCCTATTGTCTGACCAATTGCCACACAGGTTGAAGTTAGCATGCGTTCGGTTGACCAAACCTTTTCAAAAGGCAATCGCAAGCTCGCACTGAATGTAAAATTCGCAAATGCAGGAAAACATCAGTCGGGTTACTATTACTGCTTTTCGGGGCCCCAAATCAATCCAGCACTGATATACACACACCATAAATCATTTCAAGGCAATGTAAACGTGCAACGCTCGTCTATTATTTTTTTTTTATTCGTTACATATAAATATCTATGAAACGTATCTACTTTGGAAAACTTGAAAGTTCAACGGAGTATCGATTTATGGCCCCAAAAAGCCACAATAAGTCACACATGTTAGTTCAGGCACACCACATCGGTCATTAGCAGCATGAAACCAGAGGGAAATCTCAAAGACGTGCAGAAAAGTCGCAAGCGAAAGAGAGTACCAAAGTTTTTGCGAAAAGCGTCAGAAAATCCATGAAAGGAGAAGGTGCGCGGGACCTTTGTGCCTCCAGAGGCTGCGCGCGCCCTGGAATCAGCAGCGCGATTTAAGCGCTGGTCGTAAATCCGGCGCTTGGTGTCTGAGAAGAGAGATCAACAATTTAAGGATCCTCCAACTTGCTTCCTATAGTCGCCTCGGGGAACAAAATAGTAAAAGAAGAAAATGCGAAAAAAAGATAGGCTCAACAATTGATTAGCAGAGGCACAACGAATAGTAAAATGCTCAACGCCCGGTAGCACCCTGTCTAACTAGTCCACAAATTCCTACTGTATAAACATTGTGTCAAACCCCCACTGTCCCCGACACAAATTTTGGGCGCGACGACCATTTTAAGTTTATTTCTACGGATTTGGTAACTGAATTTTTCGCATCTGATGGCGGTACCCAGAATGTGTGCGGCGGTAACCAGAGTGCGTGTATGATTCCCAATACGCCCTTCATAAAATTGTTTCCGGA
The DNA here is from genome assembly GCA_030848855.1 of Branchinecta sandiegonensis. NCBI lineage: Eukaryota > Metazoa > Arthropoda > Branchiopoda > Anostraca > Branchinectidae > Branchinecta > Branchinecta sandiegonensis. The sequence goes on along the minus strand of JAUPMV010000007.1, from coordinate 15,621,989 downwards.
TTAGTTTTTTTGCCGCTAGATGTGCTAGCATACAGTAAACACTTCTCGGTGTACGTTTAACCAAGTTTGTTTGGCTGTTCTCAATTCCTCTCTACCCAACCCTGTTCTGTCAAACTTCATCAAGTTTATCAGTCCTGGCTTCCGACTTCAGTGCTGATTGCTGGCTGGCTTTTCTACGGGGCTAATGCGCGACTCGGTATGAACCGAAAGTCTAATCGCTTATTCAACCCTCAGATAATTTATACCAAGATCTAACATGTAATTGTTATATTTTCTCTAGCGCATCTGGCGGCAATTCGTCATTGGATTTATGAAAGGCGTATGCTTGGTTATGGCGCCTGAACGATGAATCACCCTTGGCTGCCGCAAATAATGTGTTATGTGACATTGCGACATTTGCAACTTTTACAGAAAGGTGAAAGTCCGAATTTTCCTAACCCCTTTAGAAGATCATGTTACTAGACTCCCGCGGAAAAGAAATGTATTATACGAATGCTGAATTCAGCGATCGAACGCCTCTTTCGCAAAAATCCTAATACTGAACAGTGGGTTTCTTCTGTTACTTATTGGGTTTGCGACACTCATCAGTAGAAGGTAGAGCTGAGAAGATAAGGGAAATCTGAAATGATAACGGGTTGGGCTCGAATACCCTATTCGTTGATTTTTTGTCTCTGTTCTTTAGACTTGTGTGTATGTTTAGTGCTTTGTGTTTCTTCCACTTGTATTTGGCTTTGGCTGGTAAATGGATAAACAAAATAAATTCCAACGTTGGGAATACCCTGCCTTAAGCCTGTGTCGGCCTTCCCTACACTTGGGCGATGTGTGGTCTAGCGATCGTCTACAGACTTAGAAAAATCAACTATACCCCCCCCCCCCACACAGAAGAATATTATCTACTAGAGGAGAAATTTACACTGTAACTGAGTTTCTCGCTTTTCCTTCGCAACGATACTTTGTGACAATTTATTTCGCCTGTGGGGGCTGAGCATTCTCGGGAAATTCAATCTTCTTTTATGTCAAGCGTCGTCAATCTTGCATCTTTGAAATTCAATTCCCAAAAAGGCGAAGCGACGCATACAGTACGTGTGAATGAAGAGCAAAAAATGAGAGCTCACCATCAACAAGTACTTCGTACGCTTCGGAAATCTCCTTAAACCGAACTGTTGCTTCCTCTTGATTGTCTGGATTTTTGTCTGGGTGCCATTTCAAGGCTAGTCGGCGGTACCTGTAAAACAGGAATCGGGTATAAAATGAGAGCTAAATGTCTACATTGCTTCATTCTTTCATTTCTTTTTTGATGGTGCAAAACGGATAAGTCAGCTGAATTTTACTGGAGCTATACTTCGGCCCTTCTTGGCAAGGATCCTCTTCAGGCTCAAAACCGCTCAAGTTGGAAAACGAACTTGTGGTGTTTCCCACAAGGAAAACGAACTTGTGGTGTTTCCCACAAGTTCGTTTTCCAACTTGAGCGGTTTTGAGCCTAAAGAGGACTCTTGCCAAGAAGGGTCGAAATATAGCTCCAATAAAATTCAGCTGACGTATCCGTTTTGCACCATCAAATATGATTCGCAGTCAGCTTGGGCTGAAGGAATATTTATCTCTCATTTCTGAGTATTCAGTGCTATCGTCATCTTGCGTAGCCCAGATACACTGTAACTAGTCGTTCCGCACCGCGGTCAGGGGCATCACGACTGGGGGGGGGGGGGGGGGGTCGTCAAAACAGTTGATTATTTTCATGAAAACACGGTTTTCTGGAAATCAGTCGACTTTTTTTCAAAACTGTAATTTTCTCTTGAAAACAGTAGTTTTTTCTGCAAAAGCAGTCGGTAAAAATTACCAGCCAGTCAGTAAATGCCTTGCCCCCCCCCCCCAAACATTTTGGCTAGTAACGCCTCTGACCACGGCCCTATCTCTTCCATCGAATTGTTACGAGATTCCTTAACGCACGTATCGGAACGAAATGAAAATAATAAAACGAAGAAAAATTTGAAAATTTTGCTTCGACACAAAAGATACGAAATGTTTCACTGCGTCGAACCAAGCTTGACATATTATCCGGCAAAGATCGACAAAATAACGCTTCGACAGATCATGCTATGTTGCTGTTTCGAATTTCGCGTCGTTTGAATTTATTTCAAATTTTCTTCTGGTATAGTTGTCACGGTACAAGTCCCTTGTATAACAATCCACATTTACTTAATAGTTTCCATGGACGGTCTCTGAGCGTGTTCCACCCTTCTAACAATAGTTACTATTTCCGTTCCATCCTCACGAAAAGTTACTACGCTGACCGTTCCAACCTTCTCTAAATAGTAACTAATAGTTACTATTTGCTTACCATGCTCGGGAGCGTAGTAACTACGCATCTCTGTAACGAGATTGGTTGGATTCGCCCGTGGTATGATATCCTGGTGGAAAATAGAAAAATCGTTCCAGCCTTGACGGCAAAAAGCCAGAATTCGTGACGTCATGCGTAGTAACTACGGTAAGTAGGGTGGAACACGCTCTCCGTTCCTTTCTAATGGGAAACCTGGACGGACATTTGTTTTCTTCCTTACAAACTGACAACCTATTATTTTACACACTGTCAGATTTTTTTATTTTATTTTTTCGGGGGAGGGGGGGGGTTATACTCACCAATCCTTTGTACCTTCTCTCCTATATACCTTATCGCAAGCCTCCCACCTACACGCACCTGAAAACAGCCCGGAGGCATATACTCAACGCATTAGTCTGCAATGAAGTGCGCAAATTGTGGGAGGGCCAAACACCCTGCTTATAGCCTACTCTGTCCGAAAGTGATTGAGTTTACGAGGTCTACGAACTACTAATGCGGAGTCCCTTGAAACGGATTTGACTCAAGCTTATTTGGATTTTGTTGTTCTTTGTATTTAAGTTTATCCTGTTTACCTATTCATTCATTTTTTGGATTTTTTCCATACTCTGTCTTTTTTGGCCTCGGCTAGTTGACGGGTTATAAATAAATAAACAAAAAATGTCTTGTCGTTGCTACTCTTGTGTACGCTGCTACTTCCGTTAAACTCCACAGCATATGATCCGACCCTATAATCTTGCCCCAAAAGCCTAGCCTACTTGAAAAGCAAAGATACATCCACTTGGGACCTTGTTTATGTGACAGCAATGATCTCCAGGTCCCCGGCAATTTGGCCCGGGATAAAGAGACGGTCCGAAATATCCGTGATGGAATTCTTTGTGAAACAAGAAAGCGATTCTCTTCATGACACAACTACTGGAAACTGCATATCCCAGGGTAAAACTGCTAGCAGTAGAAACTGTTGCAGGTGGAAGGATTACGTGGCCCTCGTTATAATTACTGTATATTATCAAGAACAAATATTATCCCTCGAAATATACTAGAGGAATAAAAAAGGCCATATTTTCACGTAAAATATGTATGGGGCAGGGAACTTGTCCCCTTCTATACTATTTCGTTCTGGTGTCACTCATGTTCTGCGAAATAAGGAGATCAAAAAGAATGAGATCATGTTATTTTAAATATGCAAAGCACCTGCTCCCCTTTTCGAAATTATGCCATAACCATACATTGACGGAGAAGTTAAAAGTTCAAGATGCAAGTATTACCCTTTTGGATGTTTCTTCGTCGTTACCAACGATCACTGACAACCGAGCCCAACCAGCGCACGACCTTCTACACTGCTTCCTAGCCGACGACTGAAAATTAGTGCATTTTTCTGTGTATTTATGTCTTTTATTTACTCCGCTTTTTGAAATGGCGGGTTAGAAATAAATTACTTACTTACTTACTTACTGTATGTAACAAATAACTTAATATATTTTAATCAAACACCTAAAAAGCCTTATTTATCTACTAATTTTCAAAAGCTTCCCAGAGAGATGAGCCAGAGATTATCTCCGTTGGTTTGATTATTTGAAGAGACTTTCTGGCTTCCTGAACCAAACAGAACCGTAGATAATAGTCATAAATTGAGTTAATAGTTTTGGTAACTGTAAAAAATGAAGGAATAATTTCAAGAAAAAGGTTGCATTAAGATTAAGTGATTCGATTTTTTTTTCAAGTAAAAAGGGAAAGAGTAGATGCCACACCTGTGTCACTGGAAGGTGGCGGAAAAAATAGAATAAAATAGGTAGTACTTACGCTTTTTTAATGTCAGCTTGCGTCGACGTTCTAGATACTTCTAAAACGGTGTAGAAATCTCGCATTCCTGGTGCTTCCTGCTGAGGTTGCTGGTGCTGGCGTTCGGAACCTGCAGAACAATCCTGCTATACAAATCAGCCGGTAGGGGAATTAGCAGCCTAGGAAACTTTGGTAGAACACTGCCATCCCAATATACGTTATCCGCCTGTAGCACAGATTTAACCGTTCGTTAAAAACACTAGCTAGATAGGACACGATCAAAATTTCACCAGATTATTTTTATTACGTGCTTACAGTGAAACCGCTCAGTAAAGAAAAAAAAGAGAAAACAGAAATTGGACGAAAATTGACGAAACAAAGCAAGTTGACTCAAAAGTTGACAGCAACTAGGCGCACATATAAACAAGACCAAAGGTTTCGATGGGATCCCAAAATTTTTAGTTCAGATATATTCAGATACCCGTTTTGCGCTGTCAAACATTCAGATATGGATTCAGCATATGATTTAACCTATAGCCTACGTCGTATCTCCTTCCTTCCTTACTTCTGCCCAACTTCCGGTTTCGGCCTTATTCCGGAAACACTACTTGTCTGGCAAAAAACTAAAGCTCAGAAACGAATTCAGCACATCTCCTTACCCTACATCCAACCTCTAATCAACTTCAGATTAAAAATTTACTTTCAACAAATTTTCCGGTTTCAGCCGGATTCCGAGCGATCTATACGTCCGGTCAGAAAATGAGTGTCATATACGAATTCAGCATGTCTTCTTACCCGCAAATCGAACATCTTATCAAATTTAAATAAAACTTTTACTTTTGACAAATTCTCCGGTTTTGGCCGGATTCCGGCCGAACTAATTGTCCGGCAAGAAAATCATTTTCATATTCGGACTCGGCACATCTCTTTGCCCCTAAATCGAACCTCCAATCAACTTCATAGTAAACTTTTACTTTTCACAAAATTTCCGGTTTTCGCCGGATTCCGGGTGAACTATTTGTCCGGCGAGAAAATAAATCTCATATTCGAATTCAGCATGTCTCCTTACCTCTAAATCAACTATCTCAATAGCTTTCAAAAAATATTTGTTTTGCACCTTAATTTCAGACCCCTCCCCCACCCTCAAATATAGGGCTACATAGCCCATCTTCGGACTTGACCTGTACTTTGACCCAAAGGATCTTTCCGCCAAGTTTCATCAAAATATCTCAATCCCCTCGAGAGTTATCATGCGGACAGACAGACGGACAACTTTTGCGATGTCATAGGTATCCCTCCACTTACGTTTTGGGATCCCAAAAAGAGCAGTAGGCTACAACTGAGGTATATATTTTGGTACAGAGGCCTATCGCTTTATTGAAAAAAGAGACGTGAAAGAGTCGTGTATGCGTAATTTTGTGACACAAAACTGAACTGCGATATTTTAACTTTGTCCGATTCAGTTAGAAGTTTTATACTGTTTGTTATGGTCAGAAGCTCTGAAGATACCATCGATGGCCCACAATAAACGAATTAACTGATACAGAAGTGAAGGCTATCCTTGAAGACATGAAATCTGACAACAAAGGTCGGACATGTTAATACAAACACGGTTGGAGGATGGATAAAACCCTCTGAGGTTATGATGGAGCAAAACAATTTGCTTACAACTTTATGAATATGGAGATATTCGTATCGGATCGCCTAATAGTTTAACTAGGCACTACCCCAAGTTACCGAGTACACGGTTGGTGGATCGATAAAACTCCCTTCGGTTATGATGGAGCAAAACAATTTGCTTACAACTTTATGAATATCAAGAATAAATAAGGGAAGAATTGAGAAGACTTGAATCATGGGACGTTGTTTTCTGCCCGATCCTCAAGTACCGGGGGTGGAGCCTATTCGGCGACTGTCCAGACCACAGAGTAAATATTGGCGCTATTTCTTCTGATCGCCGTGCTTCGCGTCAAGAAAGTGCGCCGAATTCAAATTAATCAGAAAGAGGCCGACATTTTGCCCTTCTCCCTCCAAAAAATCGCTGCTACCACTAGTTTAAAAGACGAGACAAGGGGCTAAAGTACAGTGAGATGATAGAAGTCGTGCAATCCTACATTCAAGGATGACGAAAATAAAGGCAGAAAAGGACCGATCTGGACTGAACACTATAAGTTTAAAGAAGGAAGGGACACGCTTCCAAACATTCATGCAATCTCTATGGCAGATTCTTAGTGATGAAAAAAAGACTGTCAATAGGATAGATTGAAATATTGATATATTGAAACATTTAGCCAACTACCCGAGATAATGATATACATTTTGACCAAAAATAATAAATGGTCATCTCAAGTGTAGACGTTTTGAATGGTACCGTGCAATTGTCATTTTCAGTAATTAATTAAAATTTAAAATTAGGAAATACTTCAAGCCAACTGTTTTTCGCAACTTACCGAGAAATGTTATGAACTGAATTTTGTGTACAGAGTACAACTTAAAAACAAAACATAACAACTCTTTGAGTACAGTTCGCCAGATATGCCCAAATTCCAACTTCCAACGTCAAGTGCAACTATCCGAGATAATGATATACCTTTTTGACCAAGAATAATAAGTTGTTATCACAAACTGATACGTCTTGAAAGATATCCTACACTCAGCAATCATTAATTTTAAATTAGGACTTCATACTGTTTTTCGCAACTACACGAGAAAATGATATGAACTAAATTTCGCGTAGAGTACAACTAAAAAACAAAACATAGTAACTCATTGAGTACATTTCGACAGCTAAATATTGTCCAAGCGTAATACCTTTTCTAGGAGCGATTCTTTACAGTCCTGAGAAGACCAAAATCAAATTACTAATGTTCACACCAGTCCTATTGAATGTGAACTAAATGCATGCGTGTTAGATCTATGCTTCAGCGTTCAAGTTGCTTAATTGTTCCCCTGAGTCATCAAATGCCGCATTCCCTTGGGCTTCACCGTCTTTCTGAAGGGTGGTGACAACATAAGCTTCATATTGCAAATCTGACCCGAGATTGAAAAGGAGTTTCCATTTATATAATCCTCAGAATCTGCACTGTTTGAACTTCCCGCCTTTTCTGACTGCTTCATCACTTTTGCTCTGGAGGTAAAATTTAATACTGCAAGAGGCAACACGCGAAGCTCCACCCAGGCTCCACCCCCGGTAAATAAGATCGGACGAAAAGAGATCTAGGATGCTGACATCGGGGTTATGTGAGTTCTCAATTCTTCCCTTATTTATTCTTGTGAATATGGAGATATCCGTATCGGATCGCCTAATAGTTTAACTAGGTACTACCCGGGTTACCGTGTATTCGCCACTCCTAAAACACCACATGCATCATTATCATTAAACAGGCGTCTTGCACGAAATTCATGTTGAATTCTCACAGTTTGTGTGACTGGATGTGATTCGAGAACGGATAATTTCTTTTTTTTTACAAGAGATTGAGGGATCTGATAGAAGGTTTACTACTTGGAACTGGAAGACTTCAAGTTCTAGTGGGTTTTGTGACTGGTACTAAAGTTTACCTGAAAAGCCAACTTATTTTTGTATCATTTAACTAAACACACTGAATTATTTGGATTGTGTTAAGTATTTATTTAATGTTTTTGTTCACTAGATGCCTATACGTCACTATAACTAGTAGGTACTGACGTTCGGAATCTCTACGGCCCTCCCCACAACGGATGGTTCTACTATGACGCGGAAAATTTGAATCTCAACACACACGCAGCTTTTCAATGGCCGCAGGGGTCAGGTTGGTGAATACTGTGACTCAAACATATATGGACATGCCAAGCACTTCATCGCCAGTTTCGCAAGTCCCCCAGTTCATTTCATTAACCATTTTATTTTTATCTTCGTAAACCGTTTCCCTCAAGCATAACACAGTAACAAGCGCATATAGGTACCCCAATCGGACAGGGATACACGAAAATTGACTATTCGTGAATAGTGGAGCAACGAAGTAGCGCATTTTCATCGGGTCTTCAAGCCTATTTAAGCGAATAAGTGACGGGTAACTAAATTGTCTTGTCACAGCCCTTTTCGGTTCAACTTTAAGACTTGACTGCCTGGGAAAAGAATCAAATAATAATTCTTCGTGTCATCTGTTCTTTAAGTAGCGTGGCAACGTTCACGGAACTACACGAAAGGTCAAGCAGAATAAATTATGCTCTGGAAGGTGATCATTAGTTCCAATAATCAATCAGCAGACAAAAATAAACACGTCCAACAAAAATGAGCAAGGTGTCAATGGCAGGGAAATTTGGGACGAGTCGAATCTGTTTCTGTCTCAGCTTGGCTACCTGGTTATCCTTCATGACTCATTCTTGGTATAATATGGATTTAGAAAAGGCAAATAGGCCCTACACGACTTGTATATACCAAAACTGAAACCAGAAAGATGGGCAGATATGTAAATTGGGGGGGGGGCGTCCCCCCCAATTTATATAGCTGGAAAATGATTGCAAGAAGTTTACCGACTGGCTGGTATTTTTACCGACTGTTTTTGCAGAAAAACGACTGTTTTCAAGAAAAAAAGACAGTTTCGAAAAAATCGACTGATTTTCAGAAAAAACGACTGTTTTGAGGATAAATCGACTGATTTTCAGAAAAAACGACTGTATTAATTAAAAAAAAAAAATGTTTTGGCGAAAAATCACCTAGTCGGCAAGGTAACGTGAATTTGAAGATCATTTTCCAGCTAGAGCGACTTGAGCCTGAAGAGGACACTTGCCAAGAAGGGCCGAAATATAGCTCCAATAAAATGTAGCTGACTTATCCGTTCACACCGTCAAATGTGATTCGCAGTCAGCTTGGGCTGAAGGACTATCTAGTTTTAAATTTTGATTTGTTTTTTAACGAAAAGCATTCAAAGATGTGTTTTGGGGGTTTCTAGAAAAGTGAAATGGTATTTCAAGTTTGTGGGATGATATCAGGGTGTTCTATTACCATGTTATTTTTTTTGTGTTCAGTTTGTTTGTTTATGGGAAAATTAAATCTAATTTCTATTTAGTGTAAAGTTCTAAAGTTGGGAGGTTGGTGTGTTTGTTTTTTATTGTAAAAGCATTCGAGTCTTGTTTTTGTTTTGATGTAGTTGTTTTTGCCACCACAGTAGACGTGCCCTATGGCGGAAGGGCACCTCTCGGCGTGGGTTGTGCTCTTATGTTTTGTTTTTTATTCGGTTTTTGTGTGTTCGACTCGTTTTCATGTTACAATAATCATTTTGAATACTTTTCATTGATTTTGATTTTTAATAGTTTTTTTTACTGTAAAAAGTAACGGTGAAAATATTAAGTGAATGTTAAGTTATGAATAGAACAGTAAAGCTAATAGAAAATAAAAAAGCTAATAAAAATGGAAAGAGTAAGTGCCACACTTGTGTCACTGAGCGGAGGAGGAAAAAAAAAAAAAGGACCCCCAATGTTGTCGGCCAGTCGGTAAAATAACGCCGAGTCGGCAAGAAGAGGCCGCGATTTTTGTTAAAAACGGTCGATTTTTCTCGGAAACAGTCGGTTTTTCGTGAAAATAGTCAACTTTTCCATTAAAACAGTCGTTATTTCTTTTTTCGTCAAATTTCGTCAACTTTTTTGCTTGCAAAAACAGTCGGTAAAATGACCAAATTTAATTGAAGTATGAACTGGCTGGCAACAAGTTAAAACTTGGTTTCAAGTTAAAACATGCTGTTTTGGTAAAGAAACAGACCATAGAAGCTGAAAAGCCGCCTACCCCCTAGGATAGGCCAGTACTTTTTGGGAGGCCCACACGGAGCATGTATAATTGGCCGTCAAACTCTCTCTGACATGATGATATAGGCTATGCTTAAAGGACCCCTCGCACTATTTACTCTTCAACTTACAGTATTTTAAAATATTTGAATACTTTAAAACTAGGTCATGCTCTCAAGAGATAACCCATGGGGTTTGCTGTTTTAAGCCTTTTCCGAGATCCGTTCACGTGTAGCGAAAACAGGGAAACAATTTACATAACCGTTTTTTCTGATGGAAAAACTTCTTGCAAATAACCGTCGACAGCATGATACACATCGAAGGTAGCAAAACACGGCTAGTGAGCAAATCAGCGTGGTTTTGTTAGAAAGGTTAGAATGTACCGTACGAAATTGGGGTTTCGGGGTTTAGAAATATATGGAGTGATTACGGAAGTAGGTTGCGTTAGTATTATAGTTAAGACAGGTCCTTTAAATATAGTTCCAATCAGAAATCCTATGACGTAAGATAAGCCAGGTCCTTATTGTTATTACACACACAAATTATCTAGTGGAAATGGAAAATTATCACGTCATTTTCTAGTGGAAATGATAGATTTGTAATCAGATGAACTGAGAATCTCAAACGTCAAACCTGAAAATTCAACCCTGGGGCGAACACAATGGTCTCCCACGGGACATGCTGCCGACTAGGTGATTAATTAAGGTCCATAGCTGAATTCCAGGAATCGAATCGAACGCGGCTTTGAAATCCCCGTTTCATGGGCAACAAAGACATATCTTGCCAGACATTCAATCAAACAATCAAGTTTATTTACAATAGCTTTAAAAAAAATTGTTCGCCCCTTAATTTGAAACCCCCTCCCCCACCCCTAAATATAGGGCTACAAAGCCCATCTGCGAACTCGACCTTAAGCTGCTTTCACATTGACTCGTCGTTGCGATGCGTTGCGTATGCGTTTATCTTGCGTTGCGTATAGGTTGCGCAGCGTATCTTTCACACCTGCGCGAGGAGGTTTTACGCTGGATGCTCATTTACATTTTCCTTTCTCTGTTTCTTCTGCTGTAATTTAATTTCTTCCACTAGTAGCAAGTTAGTCATCAGCATGTTTTTTTCTAGTTTTTCTTCAAAATCTTCCATTTTCGACAAATCTGATGCGTACGCGTCGACGCGACGCAAGAATGGAACTTGGTTCTATTCTTGCGTTGCGTTTTATTTGTCTGCGTAAGCTTTGCGTTGCGTCGACGTTAAGCGCAACGCAAGGCTTGCGTAGCTCAGTGTGAAAGGCAAACGCGTCAATGTGAAAGCAGCTTTACTCTTGACCCAAAGAATCCTCACAGCATGTTTCATCAAAATATATCATTCCCTTCGAGAGTTATCGTGCTCACAGAGGGATACAGACGCCGGACAACTTTTGCGATGTCACAGGTATCCCTCCACTTACGTTCTGGGATCCCAAAAAGTTACTTACTCTTAACTATATATCAAATCCTTCAACCGCGAGCGATCTCTTAAAAATACTTGCAACTATCGCGGTCAGTAAAGCCTATCAACAGATCCATGCTCGGCGAAATGCCGGAAGTAAAGTTTTTGCGGTTTGGCATTGTGTGTTATAGTTTATTTTTTTTATTTATTATGGCCTAGTCGACCGGTATTCGAATCAATTAATCGCAAAATTTGAATAAATAATATCTGTTTAAATTCTAGCTGCAAAGCCAGCTTACTTTCGTATCTAGTACCTGAATACACTGAATCATATGACTCTCTTGAGGGATTTCTATTTTTTCACAAGAGTGAAGCTGAGAATATGGATGGCCTCCTGACATGAACAAATTCATTTGTATTTATGTATTTATGACCGACTTTTTATGGCACTTGCAGCCTCTGGCTCAAGTGCCATATACCGATCACAATTCCGTCTGTCGGTCTGTCGGTCGGTCCGAGTTTTTTGTCCCACATATCCGAGTTAGGGTACTTCCAGATGTGCTAGGACAATGAAACTTGGCAGGCATATCAGGGACCCGACCAAACGAACCTGGAAATAATCAGTTTCCCGATCCGACCATATGGGGGGGAGTGCGGGGCGCTGGAAACTTGCAAATTTAGGGCATTTTGTCACACTTTTTCGAGTTAGGGTACTTCTAGATGAGCTAGGACAATGAAACTTGGCAGGAATATCAGGGACCCGACCAAACGAACCTGGAAATAATCAGTTTCCCGATCCGACCATATGCGGGGGAGTGGGGGCGCTCGAAACTTGAAAATTTAGGGCATTTTGTCACACTTTTTCGAGTTAGGGTACTTCCAGATGAGCTAGGACAATGAAACTTGGCAGGAATATCAGGGACCTGACCAAAGGAACCTGGAAATAATAAGTTTCCCGATCCGACCATATGCGGGGGAGTTGGGGCGCTGGAAACTTGAAAATTTAGGGCATTTTGTCACACTTTTTCGAGTGAGGGTACTTCCAGACAATGAAACTTGGCAGAAATATCAGGGACCCGACCAAACTAACCTGGAAATAATCAGTTTCCCGATCCGACCATGTGCGGGGAAGTGGGGGCGCTGGAAACTTGAAAATTTAGGGCATTTTGTCACACTTTTTCGAGTTAGGGTACTTCCAGTTGTGCTAGGACCATTAAACTTGGCAGGCATATCAGAGACCCGACCAAACAAAATTAGGAATAACCATTTTTCTGATCCGACCATTTTTGGGGGGGGGTGGAGGGCAGGGGAATCCGGGAAACTGAGAAGTGTGTAACTTTCGAACGGATGATCGGATTGTAATGAAACTTCATAACTGAAGAGAATATATATCTATAATGTCCCGTTTAAAGTCTTGACCGGATTCGGTAGCCAGGGGGGAGTTGGGGGGGGGGGGGGGGGGAGACCGGAAATTTCAAGAAACGGTTAGAATGGAGGGATCGGAGTGAAACTTGCTGGGAAGAACAAGCATCAGCTCTAGATAAGTCCTTTAGACCATTGTACTGGATCCGGACACTTATGGGGGGGGGGGGGGTCCCGGAATTCCGGTGATGGTGGTTTTTTGGATTTTCACGGTGAAACTTGGCAGGCATATCAGGGACCCAATCAAACTGACTTCAAAATAAAAATATTGCCGATCAGATAATGGTGGGGGAGTGGAGGGAGGGGAATCCGCAGGGGAATCCGGGAAATTGAGAAGTGTGTAACTTTCGAACGGATGATCGGATTGTAATGAAACTTCATAACTGAACAGAATATATATCTGTAATGTCCCGTTTAAAGTCTTGACCGGATTCTGTAGCCAGGGGGGAGTTGGGGGGGGGAGACCGGATTCGGTAGCCAGGGGGGAGTTGGGGGGGGGAGACCGGAAATTTCAAGAAACGGTTAGAATGGAGGGATCGGAGTGAAACTTGCTGGGAAGAACAAGCATCTGCTCTAGATAAGTCCTTTAGACCATTGTACTTGATCCGGACACTTATGGGGGGGGGGGGGTCCCGGAATTCCGGTGATGGTGGTTTTGGGGATTTTCACGATGAAACTTGGCAGGCATATCAGGGACCCAATCAAACTGACTTCAAAATAAAAATTTTGTCGATCAGATAATGGTGGGGGGAGTGGAGGGAGGGGAATCCGAAATTTTCAGTCATGCGTAATTTTGGAATGGGTGATCGGATTCGAGTGAAATTTAAGAATTCAACAGAGGACATTTCTCCGATGATTTTTTTCATATCCGGACCGGATCCGGCAACTATTGGGGGGGGGGCGGAAAATACGTGCCCCGTTTAGAATGGAGGGATCGGGATGGAACTTTGTGGGAAGAACAAACAGATGCTCTAGGTAAGTCATTTGCTGAATCGGATTGGCTACGTGCACCGCGGGGGAGCTGGGTGGGGTGGGGGTGGACCGGAAATCTCGAGAAACGGTTAGAATGATGGTATCGGAGTGAAACTTGCTGGGAAGAACAAACATCTGGTCCATGTAAATCTTTTACATAATTTGACTGGATCCGGACACTTGAGGGGGGGGGGAGGAGGGGTATCCCGGAATTCCGTTTTTGGGGGGGTTTTCACGACGAAACTTGGAAGGAATATCAGGGACCCGGTCAAACTGACTTGGAATAAAAAAAAAAAATCCTCGATATGATAATCTTGGGGGGGGGGAGTTGAGGGAGGGGAATCCGGAATATTGAGTCATGCGTAACTTTGGAACGGGTGATCGGATTCGAGTGAAATTTAATAACAGAGGACATTTTTCTCTTGTGACCTTTTTCATTTCCGGACCGAATCCGGCAATTATCGGGGGGAGGGCGGAAAATACTTGACCCGCTTAGACTGGTGTGATCTGGATCGAACTTCGTGGGAATGACAAACAGATGCTCTGGATTAATCATTTACAGAACCGGATTGGCTCCGGTTATTGTGGGTGGAGTTGGAGGAGGGGGAGGGGGGTCTGGGATTCCGGTGATAGCGCGTTAAGGTACTTCCAGATGTGCTAGGACGATGAAACTTCGCTGGAATATTGGAGACTCAGCAACATTTGCTTAGAAATTGCTACTTCCAAAATCCGATTATTCCTTAAAGTACCAATCTTGACCGCAAAGTAAAAAAAATACTTTTAAGCAATATATGCATTTTCGTGATGCCCATCAGCCCATTAGCAGTTTTGCCTCAAGGGTTTTGCTTACAAATGAAGTTCCAGCTCCCTTATAGCGCGCATCTCAACCGCAAAGTCGAAACTTACTTTTGATCAATCAAATCATCTTGACACATGCAAGTGCCATATGAGCTTACAGCTCTTGTTGGGATCCCATATGACTTCGTTCGAACACCTATGCCTTCGTAAAAGTTGTTCGTCTGTCCGTCCGTGTGTTAGCACGATAACTCTCGAAGGGGTTGATATATTTTGTTCAAACTTGGTGTGAGGATCCTCTGGGTCAAATCCATCAAATCCATGGATCCTTGCGGGTTCCATGAGTGCAAAGTAAACCCGAATGGAAGGAGCTGGCGCTTCTGCTAGTGGATTCCGCGAGTCAAGTTCGTAGAAATATATCTAGCAGTGGAGGAGGGCTTTCAAGTTAAGGGGCGAAAAAATATATTTTTAAAAGCTAATTAAATAGAAAATCTTGGGGTAAGGAAACATACTGAATTCATATCTGAAACTTGTTTTCTTGCCGGACAAGTAGTCCACTGGGAATCCGGCTGAAACCGGAAAAATTATAAAACGTAGCCTAAATGTTTTGCGAAAGTTGATTAGAGGTTCGATTTATGGATAAGGAAACAAGCTGAATTCGCTTTCAACTTTATTTCTTCTTTAGTCTATTTAGCCTGGCTACCTTATTTCTCATTCTGCTCGCACTGACAGCAATGGCCTAAGTGGTTGTAGTGCTTGGCTTCGAAGCTGAATGTTCTCAGGTCGTTCCCAGTCATCTACGCTGCTCTTTCGGTGTATGTTGAAATTGTTGTTTTTGGGACAAAACGTAAGTGGAGGGATACCTATGACTTCGTAAAAGTCCGTCCATCCGTCTGTGAGCACGATAACTCTCGACGGGAATGAGATATTTTGATGAAACTTGGAGTGAGGATTCTTTGGGTCATGGGACAGGTCGAGTTCGTAGATCGACCCTGTAGCCCTACATTTAGGGGTGGGGGTTCCAATCAAGGGGCGAACAAAATATTTTTTTAACAGCTAATGAGATAGTCGATTGAGGGGTAAGAAGACATGCTGAACACGAATATGAAAATCATTTTCTCTCCGGACAAGTAGTTCGCCCGGACTCCGGCAAAACCGGGGTTAAAACTAAAAGTTTTACTTAAAGCTGATCCGATGTTCGATTTAGTGGTAAGAAAACATGTTGAACATTTATGCGAAAATCCTTTTCTCGTCGGACAAGTAGTTCGCCCGGAATCCAGCCGAAACCGGAAAAGTTGTTAAAAATAAAAGTTTTATTTTGAAGTTGATTAGATATTCAATTCAATTTAGTTTATTTTCAAAAATGCGCTCACGGACGAAGCCGAACATTGAATTTCTTCCGTCATGTATAACTAAATATTCGATTTAGGCGTAAGAAGACATGCTGAATCCGCATTTGACAATCATTTTCTACCCTGACACATTGTTCGCCCGGAATCCGGTTGAAACCGGAAAGTTTGTTATAAGTTTTAAAGTAGAAAGGAAATAAGTAGAATAGAAATAAAATAAAAGTTTTATCTGAAGTTTATTAGAGGATCGATGTAGTGGTAAGGAGGCATGCTGACTCCGTATATGAAAATTATTTTCTTGTCGGACAAATAGTTCGCCAGGAATCTGGCCAAAACCTGAAAATGTGTTAAAGTTTTATCTGTGGTTGATTATAGGGGTAAGAAGATACGCTGAATTCGTTTTTGCGCTTTAACTTTTGCCAGTTAGCCCGGAATCCGGTCGAAACCGGAGATTTGGCAGAAGTAAGGCAGGAAGTTTTGAGCAATTTCGACAAGGTAGATATGACGTATAACCTACCGGTAAATACACACATGCTGAATGCATATTTGAACTTATTTTCTTCAGATAATTCGCCCCTGGCCTTATTCTGTTTCTAAATCTTAGTAGTAAAATGTTCAAGGAGTCTGGAAATTGTCTGGGTGAAATATTAAATATTTGGGATCCCATCGAAACCTTTGGTCTTGTGGAAGAGCGGTGCCTCCGTATTTAGGATAGCTCTTAATTGATTGATAAAGCGGTTTATGGTATCAATAATGGGTTACTTCTGCATACTGAATCGATCTGTCGGCCTTAGTCGATAGTCGGGTCGATACGGATGACGGAGTCAGGTGAAAACTCGAAATTTGATATGCATTCTATCTTGTTTTCATCGGGTGTCTGGAGTTTCGATCCCATGATAAGGAGACATAGAAAACTGATCGTTTTCTCCGTTTTCCTACAAGTTGCTAGGTCATCAGGGTTCCCCGGAATCGGTAAAAAATAGAAAATGTATCGGTTTTAAGAAATGAGTTTGCCCAGCTGTTTATTTTGGTGTTGATATAAAAAGAGTACTTTGTAAGAATATCCTTTAAAGGAATTCTGAGATCGCGTTTTAATGAAAAACGAAAATTTTGGAAAGAACAGAATCCTCTGATAAAAATAATAAAGGTGGTGTATTTATACCGAGGTAGATACAGATAAAGAACATGTTGGATTAGAATATCCTCTGGGTTTTCGACAAGCCATGGTGTTCCCGTTGTAATCTAGGGTAGAGTGGAAATTAAAGACACACAGGAATTAGCTAGCAGACCTAATTAAGTGGTTGGTTAGTGATAAATAATATGTTTACAGGACCTGGTGAAGACTGGAAATATACAAGACCTGATAATATGGACCAAGAAGTTCGATAAATATTCCCCTTTGGGATCCCATCGAAACCTTTGGTCTTGTTAATAGGATAAGAAAAAGTAAAAGACAAGACGAAAACAATATACACAACAGACTCATTAAACACGTTTACGTTTTTAAATACGCTTTAAATATCATGACATATAGTTAGACCGCACAATTTTTCATCGAGGATATAGTTTTCAATACTACGAAATCGCTAACGACAAAAAATCAAAGCCTCTAGCTGACTGCAGAAGAAGTTCAGAACAGTCCAAGAACTAGGAGCCAAGCAAGTTTGTTTATGACAGCAGGCAATTTGCTGCTGTTCTTGATCCTAAGTATTTGAAATTATATGAGCAACCGTAAGTTCGAAATATTTTCCGCACAAATAAAATATCATTACTCTGGGATAGCGGATTAATGGAGTGATCTGACTGTTTATTGACTGTAGGCGAATTGTTAATTCCTGATAAAAAATTCAATTTTTCATCCCTGTTCGGAGAACCCTGTAGGTGAAGCGAGGGACCCCCCTAAATATGGTGTTGGGAAGAAAGTTAGCAAGGTTTCCCTGTCGTAGTAATAAGTAGGAAAATAATACTTTTTCATATGGCTAATTTTGAGGTTGAAAATTCGACTCCTTGGCAATACCGGATCTCAACCGCAGAACAAAAGGTAACACAAATTGGAATTGGTACTTGCGAGGAGTCTGAGAGGCTTGAAACCATCCAGAAGCGAGCCCTGAGAAATATCTACTGCCAGGGCAAAGTGCCTTATATCCTCCTCCTCAAGGACTTCCACGTCCTAACCTCCAGCCGACGTGTTACTCTTTGTATTCGGAATAATTTACGTTCTCACCCAAATTTTCACACCCATTTTCAGCCCCCTATTGCCCACCAAAACCTCGATTAAAGCCCAAAAAGCTCAGGTTCTCAACCCCATCAGTGCAAGAACCGAGCGTTACAGAAGAGCTTTGTACCAGCGTTCGTTAAAGTCTTGAATAAGGTAAAAATGTATCTTCTTTAATGTTTCAACTGTTTAATGCTTTACTTTGACTGAATACTTCCTGATTCATTGCTTTAATTATGTATCATTACCTACGACGCACCTGAAAAAAAACCGGCAAGTTTGACAATCCAATGCTGTGAAAGTTCTTTTTACAATAAAGTTTAAGTGTCATGATTCATTTCGATACCTCGCGATTTCCAGTATAATAAGAAACACGATCAAAGGTTTCGGTGGGATCCCAGAAATCTAATATTTGATCCAGACAATTGGGTCTTGTCTAATTGGTAGAGCGCTGGACCTACACCACAGAGGTCGTTGGATCGATACCGCATTTGGACATCGCTCTTTTGCTCCACTTTTGCTACCGTTGTTCCTAGTTTCCGGACTCCCGGATCCGGGGAAGTGATTATTCGTAAGTTCATCTGGTCGGATCCCAGGTATGCCTGCGAAGTTTCATCGTCCTAGCTTGAGTGGAAGTGCCCGAACTAGAAAAACCTGGACCGACCGCCCGACCGACAGACCGACGGACGGAAGAAATTGCGATCGCTATATGGCACTTGCCATCCGCCAGACCCAGTCTTCACCAGGCTAATCATCAGATAAAACAAAGTTCAGATCTATAAGCCATATCTATTTTGACGACACTGACCGAAATTTCCTGCTTTACTTCTGCCAAATGTCCGGTTTCGGCCGAATTCCGAGCGAACTAACTGTCCAGGAAAAAGAGAAAATTCCGAAACGGGTGTATCCTTATCTCTATAAAAAAAAAATCCCGGTTAGAACCGGATTCTGGACGAATTCAATGTCCGGGTATAAAATGATTGTCATATACAGGTTCAGCGTCTCTTCTTACCCATAAATCTGTCATCTAATCAACTTCAAATAAAACTTTTGCTTTTAGCAAATTTTCCGGTTTTGATTCCGGGCTAATTAGTTGTCCGGGTAGAAAATACTTTTCACGTAAGTGTTCAGCATGTCTTCTTACCCCCAAATCGAACATTTAATCAACTTCAAATGAAACTTTTACTTTAACCGACTTTCCGGTTTTTGCCGGATTCCGGGCGAACTACTTGTCCGGCGAGAAAATGGTTTACACCATCGTGTTCAGCATGTCTTTTTACCTCATAATCGGCCATCACATTAGCTGCTTAAAAATATTCTGTTTGCCCCTTAATCTGAACCCCCACCCCTAACTGTAGGGCTACAAAGCCCATCTCCGAACTTGACCTTACCCTTGAGTCGTGACCCAAAGAATCCTTACACCAAGTTTCATCAACATATCTGATTCCCTTCAACAGTTATCGTGCTCACAGACAGACAGACAGACGGACAACTTTTGCGGTCATAGGTATCCCTCCACTTACGTTTTTGGATCCCAAAAAGAGAAAGATCAGCCTTCCTTGCTTTTTAACGGGATCAGGCGAGAATACACGACGTTTCCCAATTCTCATAATGGCCACTATGTTGACACATTTTTCGCACACAAAGCCAACCAGAGGCATTAGTAATGGGACAAATCTGATCCTAAGCCGTACCAGAACTGAGAGAGCGTAGGCATATATCTTTTTCACTGCGTTCTAGCTCGCCCGGCCTCAAAGCTGGTGGATGGATGACTGCATGACACTCAGTTCAAACTATCAACTACACAGGCTACAAATAAAGATTCTTTATTCAAGTTATTAGTATTTTCTAAATGTCTTTAACTGTAAATGCAAGAAGTAAATATTGTTATTGATCATTAACTTTTCTAGAATAGATATGTAATGCATGTCATCTTATGATGGTGGATATGACATTTAAATCAACCTCTATCAAGACTAATGCCTCCATTTTATCTTGCAAAAACTGTGAATATTCGCTGAAAATTGTGAAAGAGAATGTGTTGTTTCTACAAATTTTCATATGTCAGATGACAACTGAGGAACTAACTCTCACTCACTACTATAATTAAAACCTCAATAGTTGTATCATAATTTCCCCACTCTAACTTACTGGAAGTAACATTTGCAATTCGTAAGAAAAAGAAAGGGTTTTTACATTGTCAGAAACTAAGAAATCTTGAGTTTGAGGTGATTTGCGCTGCTGTCTAGATCAGTGATTCTCAACTTTTTATTACCTCGCTAATGGAAAAGAGGTCGAAAGTGTCAGACTGGTTAGCGAGACATTCTGTATTGAACCATAAGACTGTTATTGCAAGAGTTTGAAGATCTTCTTTGGATTTCTAAATGCGGTTTGTTTACATTAAAAGCTTTTAAACTGGAATGATTTCAAATTAGGTTATTTCAATATTTTTTGGTTATTGGTAATGAGAAAAGTCTTGGTTCTAATGCTGTTTGTTTCTAAGATGTGATAAACATTTTACTTTCACACTCCACATCTGAGCGCTTGCGCACTTGTTATTTAATGGTTGACAGTTCTTGATGTGACTAACCTTCGGGTCTTGAATGATAATGATGCCTTGAGGAAGAAGCTCTTGCACCTTGTCCATCTGGAGTCCTTCCAGAGCTACTGCCAGAGGAAGTAGAAGATCTTCCATCTCTAGATTTATACCTTGCTCCAGCTGGCCGTTCAGAGGATGGTTGTGCATATGATGTACGGCTTGATGACTTTTTCCGATCCATGTTTTCACTGTTTGTCAAATCAATAGTTTCAGGCTCAGGTTCTTCTCGTTTTCTTTTTCTTGGACTGCCTTCACTGTCTTGACTCTTCTGAGCACGAGGCATTATCAAACATAGAACAGCATACGAACAGGATAAGACTTTGCACTATCATAATTTTCAAATAAATCACTGCATCCTCATAGCTTGCTGAATCCTGGAAAAAGACATGACTATGAGAAAGTTTGGCTAGCGTAATTTTATTCATCGGTCCTTGCTATTCATTTTGTTCTTTATCTCAAAAGAAACTTGAACCACTTGGCTCTTATCTGATATTATATCAGCCTAAGTTCTTAATTTATAATTTCTGTCTGATTTTTTTTACTTTTAGAGGCAAAAACAAAAGCAAGGTTGCTTAAAACTTAAAGAAGGGTTCAAAGAAGCATAGCCTACCTTCACTGTAGGCTACTCCTGATCTACTACAAATATCTGTTTTTGGATTGCCCATGCCAAATACTGGGTATATCCAGCTATAGGCTATGCCAAATGCTGGATAAACCAGTAGGGCACCTGTTGACTACAGGAGGGGTCACCAACTTAAAGTTACATACGGTAGTCTAGAAATTTTCTGCAAAATGTTTAATTAAATTTCCATGCAGTCTTGACAGTCAAGAAGCAAAGCTTCACTATTTTCAACAGTTATGAGTCTCAGTTTACCTATTGAAATTATTTGCCTTTTCTTTTCTTTGGACTGCTTTAAAAACAACATTTCTGTTTTTTAACTCTTTGTAAACATTATTTGGTAAATCACGGCAATGAATTTGAGCTCAGCTGAGAGTGAGGCGAGTGAAATTCATTTTTTTAATTTCAAACTGTTCTAGAAAAAGAAGAGTTATTTTTCAGCTTCAAACCAGTGTTTTTCTAAAATTCTTTTGGTGATGTTTTAAGCCAGATAGATTTTTCTGAAAGGAAATTTTTTTCAGGGAATTTAAAATTCTGATCAAGGCTGAATACTCCTCCTGTCCTGCCTGCATTCTAGCAACCCAAGAAATATTGATGATCTGAGTGAAGGTTAGAAATCAACCAATATGAATTAAGAATACCCACAGTCACCCATCATTTGGCATAGAATAGGGTAACCAGTTATATAGGTATAAAGCTGAGCAAAACAGTGGACTGGACATAACCTATCTGGCACCAGGGGCATCCCAAGGAGGAGGAGGGTGCAAAGCCTCTAAGTTTTGGGCATTTTTTTAATTTTTGCTGAACTGCATTATCTGTTTTATGAAATTTATTTTCCACCCATTTCCAAATTGGGTGATTCAACAGGTTTACTGTTTCCCATTTATTACCAAATTTGGTAATCTATAGAATTTTTCAGCAGCTATTCCACTGCATTCGGTTGCCATCTTTTCGAAGCTTTGTGCGAGTTACCAACCCTTTAGCTCAACCAAATTTCCAACTCATCCAAATGTCTTTCTGTAAGTGAATATGTCAACTTGTCTAGGGATCAAGTTGAAGCATGGACTTTGACTTGATTTTATACATACTGAGCAACATTTAACGTTATAGCAAAGCCTTATATCACAGCAACTCTGTGTTTTAGAAACAAAACATAACAAGTTCTGTAAAAAAATAAGGTACAGATGAAGCAGACTGTACTAGTTTCTTCCCCCAACTGAAAAAAAAAAATAGCCTACTCTGGACACCTGCTGGCAGAAACACTGCAAAAGGGGGGGAGGGCAGTCATACACAAATCCTCATTTTGGGGCATAGTGCCCCAACGTCTGAACATGCCCCAGCATGTGGGCATGGTGCTCAAATATTGGTACACCATGCTCTGCAGGAAGGGCATCATACCCTCATGAAAAGCTGTTGAATTACGAGTCCGAAATGACATAAGCTTATCAAACAGATTTTTATGTGGTTACCATGCCCTTGCTGCAGGACATGGTGCCCCAGCCTATGAGCATCCCAGGCATATGTTGGCATGCCCAGACGCTGGGGCACCATGCCCAAAAATTGAGGATTTGTGTATGACTGGGTGAGTGAGTCGATTTAACTTTTTTCTTGGGTATAGAAATAGAAGCTGCCACTACAATCGTGCCTGGCAATATATTGTCTAAGTGGGCTCCGCAAAAAAGATGCCTAGTAGCTGGCTAATCATCTTTCATGCTGCCCTTTGGTGCAGCTTTAGTGTTACTCTGTGTGCGTAATTCTATCTGATCAGTAATTTAAAATAATTTAAAGCAATTTAAAGCAAATAATTTAGAGCCCTCCCCCCCAACGTTAACACACTGGCAACACCCCTGGCTCTGCCCCAGAAAGCATGCCTAGCCAAGCACAGATGCCTAGGTACGTGCTCAGGCATAGACAGGCCCAGAATTCTAGAGCCTGGAACTCTGTACCTGGCCGAAAATCTGTGCCTAGGCATTAGTTGCATTTTTTACCTGATTTTTCAGTCCTCTGCTCTGGCTTCTCCATTCTCGCTTCTGACCAAAACACTAATTTGGCAGCTAGTCCGCAAGCCAGTATATGTGTTTACATATAAGTTACAATATAAGTTGTGCTTGTACATAAGCTATGCATACTGAACACCGCAGGTGGTGAACAGCTGAACAGAGACAGGAGAATCGGGAATTCACTATCAGAGCAACTTCTCAATTCTGCAGAATCTCGAGGCTATCCCCATTCTTGGTTCTGACAAAAACACAAGAAAAGAAGAATCCGCTTCATCTGAATAGCAGCTGAATAGTCCATAAATAAATACAAAATAGGAGAATTGTGAGGAGTACCGCAAGGAGAATTCGGATCAAAAATACAACTATTGGTGTGAAAGGTGATGCTAGACCTGTCTAGACATTTTTGCTTGGCTAGGCATGCTTTTGAATGAGGCTTTAGGCTGAAGAGTGAAGAAGTTTAAAGGCCAGGCCTCAACACAAGCCCGAACTCCAGTCCCAGTTAAAACAAAAGAAGTAAGTACTCAATAAGAATAAGCAAGGAGATCCAGAAGTCGACAATCTCGGATAATCACAGAATTTCCACAACTGAAACCCCCAAAACGAGCTTTCTGGAGCAATAATTCAACCTTTTGTATGGCTTTCTTCTTTTCTTGGGTGAATTTGTGCATGATTCTGAATGGGAAGGCCATCTGTTGGAAAAATTCTTCCAGTAACTTTCCGGAACTGTACTCCGATAGGAAGCGCTTCCGCTGTCTTTGAACTGGTAATGCAGCATCGATGATATCTGTCGTTCAAAACCACTCCTACATATCAGCTTCATATTGTTAATTGTATGGCACTGTCTAGGGAACCGGGAGTCGTACTTTATGTCCCATGGGCTACAGAACCGGTAGTTCTCACGGAAACCAAACCATGTGAGCTGCGATTCCGGGATCTGACGTCATTGACTAACGGAAACCTGTATGTGCTGGCTCCCGTTCCGCTAGTAAGTGGAAATAGCTCACGGAAACTTCATAGCACCAGCTTCTCGTCCGGTAGTCTCACGGAATTGTGTGCTCAGAAGCTAGGGAGCTGGTAGGTGATACCGGAAACTGTATAATTGGAGCTTGTGTTCCGGTAGTGTCGACGTGGAATATAGAACTCACGGAATAGTTTGGATGAGAGCTAGGATGCCGGGATTTTCACTGACTTAGAGAAAATAACATGGGAAAAAATTCACTACCGGAACCCATATATTGAGAGCTAAGGTACCGGTAGCAACAACTATTTGATTGAAAATGACCAGCTCACGGACACAGATGGCTATGGGCTAGGGTTCCGGTAGTCCAAAAAAAAACAAAAAACTGAACTCACGGACCCATGTCAGTGCAGACTAGGAAACCGGAAGTGAATATTTTTAACTCACGGAGCCCAACTCCTGCGGGCTAGGGTTCCGGTAGTGCCAAAAATTAAAATTACAAACTCACGGGCACGTGTCAATATAGACTTTGAGTCCGGTACAGCTCACGAATCCAACTTCCAATAGCCATCTGTGTCCGTGAGCTGGACATTTTCAGCCAAATAATTGTTGCTACCGGTATCTTAGCTCTCAATATATGGCTTCCGGTAGTTGATTTTTTCCCATGTTATTTTCTCTATGTCAGTGAAAATCCCGGCATCCTAGCTCTCATCCAAACTATTCCGTGAGTTCTATATCCCACGTAGACACTACCAGAAGATATGCTCCAATCATACAGTTGCCGGTATCAACTATACCGGCTCCCTAGCTTCTGAGTACACAATTCCGTGACACTACCGGACGAGAAGCTGGTGCGATGAAGTTTCCGTGAGCTATTTCGACTTACTACCGGAACGGGAGCCTGCACAAACAAGTTTCCGTTAGTCAATGACGTCAGATCCCGGAATCGCAGCTCATTTGGTTTGGTTTCCGTGAGAACTACCGGTTCCGTAGCCCGTAGGACAAAAAGTACGGCTCCCAGTTCCCTAGACAGTGCCTAGTTGTATCGTATGTTCCAAATGCATTTGAAACTAAGAAGTTCGTTTCCAAGTCTATCACTGTCGATCACGACAGAGTAGCCCACAAAGTCAAAGAATAACAAGACCAAAGGTTTCGATGGGATCCCAAAACCTGAATACACGAAAAAAAAAGTTTTGTAATTTGCTAGAGGGATTAATCTTGTCTCTAAAAAGGTAATCTTATCTCTAATTCGGATTAATCTATCTCAGTAAAGATAAGATTAATCCCAGTAGCAAATACTGCAGTTCACTTTGATCCTTACTCGGAGAAACTTTTTACGGTGTATTTATTTTACTTCTTTGTGAATTTCCCCACCTAAGCACGAATAAGGTTTCTTCTTGTATGGATAAAGAGGTAGGGTAAGGACTAGTATCGCCACCTGTTTTTTCCGAAAATTGGTCAACAAATTTTATTGAATTGTTCACCAGACAGTTGTTGAATGCATTCTGCTTTTTGACCCAGTAATGCCGGCTGGGACTTTGGAGATAACTAAACTGATCGCATACACTTTGTGTTTATCTTGAATATTGCGAGAGCTGCTACAGCCTGTCTCCTCACCTTACATCAAATATACGATTTGGTTTTAAAATTTCATGCTAAATTTCTGGTTTTGGCCAGATTCCGGGCGAACTACTTGTCTGGCGTGAAGCTAATTTTCATAGTCGGATTCAGGATGTCTCCTTACCCCTCAATTCACCCTCCAATCAACTTCGGATTGAACTTTTATTTTTCACAAATTTTCCAGTTTTTGCCGGATTCCGGGTGAACTATACTTGTCCGGCGAGAAAAAATTTGTCATGTCATGAGCTTTCTGATTTAAGGGTGTCTTTGCTTGGGAGGAAGTTGCGGCTTCCAGACATCTTGGATTGTACATCGGCACAGATAACATGCAAAGTGTGTAGATTTATTGATGAAGAAGTGAAGTTTTGTGACAATAGAAGTTGAATTTTTGTTATATTTTGTTTAATTTTGTTGCTTAATCAGTGTATAACCTGTTAATCTATATGGCCTCTGGCTTTAAATACACATTATTTTTTTATTATTATTATTCGGATTCAGCATGTCTCCTTATCCCTAAAAAACATTTTTTGGCGCCTTAATCTGAAACCCCTGCCCACCCCTAAATATAAAGCCCATATACGAACTTGACCTGTACTTTGGCCTAAAGGATCCTCACACCAAGTTTGAACAAAATATCTCAATCCCTTCAAGAGTTATCGTGCTAACAGACAGACGGACGAACAACTTTACGAAGTCATAGGTATCCCGTCACTTACGTTTTGGGATTCGAAAACCAAGAGCTAATTGCTTCTAAAACAAACAGCTGTAGGCTATACTTTCTTAATGAGCAACAAATGTGATAGCGAAACGAGAAGTCCACGACTCAACAGAATTGAAGTTTAACTCGACAAATATTTGATTTTCATGTTAAGGTCTTCATGAATAAGAGAAAA
This sequence comes from Branchinecta sandiegonensis, assembly GCA_030848855.1. Classification (NCBI taxonomy): domain Eukaryota; kingdom Metazoa; phylum Arthropoda; class Branchiopoda; order Anostraca; family Branchinectidae; genus Branchinecta; species Branchinecta sandiegonensis. Next base: position 15,595,245 of record JAUPMV010000007.1, on the reverse strand, counting down.
GTAACTATGAAGAGCTACGGTAACCAGGGGTCTGGTCCCAATCCCACCAGCATAGAATAGAACCGGTGTAAAAGTAACTGTAATGCATCAGTTTAGATATTCCTTTAATATAATTTCGTATATTAAAGTTCACATATTCGGCTTTTGATTTCAGCTTTCGCTAAAAAGCGAAGCTTCCAACGACTGTACCCAGAACAAGTTAAAGTAAGCGCCGCCGGTGAAATTTTTTAAATATGCCTTTTCTCCGTAATTTTTTGTTTTCAAACCCCCAAAGAATGTTAATCCTAAAACGCCAACTAAATGAAACACCGACACTACAGAAAATACTACAAAACTACTAAAACTATAAACTACAGAGAATACTACAAAACTACTACTACAAACTTGTAAAACTAATTGTAGTGCATCACTTGAGGTTATTCCTTTAATGTAATTTCGTATATTCGGCTTTTTCATTTCAGCTTTCGCTAAAAACCGAAGCTTCCAACGACTGTACCCAGAACAAGTTAAAATGAGCGCAGCAGGCGAATTTTTTTTTATTCTGCCTTTCTTCCCGAAACATTTGCTATACCTACCATACAAGTTCTAGCTTTTAACGTCTAACAAACCCCCAAGAATGTCAATCCTAAAACGTTTATTCAAACAATGTTTACAACGGGTACGTCAGCTACGATTCTTCATCAGCGATATTTCGGCCCTTCTTGGCAAGGGTCCTCGTCAGGCTGTCAATCGTCTGGGTCAACGTCGGGGAAGGAAACAAACCTGAAACAAGCGTCTCGATCGGGGGGGGGGGGGGGGGGGAGGCCCCCAGTCGGTAAAAAATCAGTTGATTTTTTTCATTAAAACAGTCGATTTTTCGTCAGTCGTTTTTTCTTCTTCTGAAATTCTGTCGATTTTTCGAAACTGTTGTTTTTTTCTTGAAAACAGTAGTTTTTTCTGCAAAAACAGTCGGTAAAAATTACCAGCCAGCCGGTAAATTCCTTGGCCCCCCCAAACATTTTGGTTAGTAACGCCTCAGCTGACGAGGAACCTTGCCAAGAAGGGCCTAAATATCGCTGATGAAAAATCGTAGCTGACGTATCCGTTGTAAACATTGTTTGAATAAATGCTTCAAAGTCAGCTTGGGCCCAAAGAATATTTAATCCTAAAACGACAACTAAATGAAACACCGATCTTCCAAATACAGAATACTACAAAATGCGCCGCAGGCGTAATTTTGTGTAAAACTAATTTTAATGCATCAGTTGAGGTTGTTCCTTTAATGTAAATTCGTATATTTGAATTCACACATTCACCTTTTCGTTCCAACTTTAGCAAAAAACCGAAGCTTCCAACGGTTGCATCGAGAATAATTTGAACTAAGCGCCGCATGCGAAATTTTTTGAATCTGTATTTCTTCCGTAAAAAGTTGTGCCCGACAAATGTTTGCAGTATTTGATTTTTTACGTATAAAAAAACCCGATGTGCCGAAAGAACATCGACGCTCGACAAAAGCATTCAGATCTTTATTTCTTACATGTAAATAGAAGCCGATGTGCCGACGAAACTTAAAACTTTCGGGATGTGCCCGATAAACGTTTACAGAATTTGATTTCTTACGTGTAAAAAAAGAACCGAATGTGCCGACGAGAATACCGACGCCCGAAAAAAACATACAGCAGTTGATTTCTTCTGTGTTTTGCCCGACTGTATTGTACAGAAGTTGATTTCTGACGTGTAAAAGTGTAAGAAGTTGATTTCTGACGTGTCTGTTGTGCCAACGAGACTTGAACTTCCTGGCCCCGACAAAGTTTGCAGAATTTGATTTCTTACAATTAAATAGAGCCCGATGTGCCGACGAGTCGACCGACGCCCAACAAAAGCATACAATATTTTATTACTGTATTCCTTATGTATAAAAAGAACCCGATGTGCCGACGAAAATACCTAGGCCCGACAAAATCATGCCGAATTCCATTTCTTCCTTGTTTTGCCCGATAAACATACGCAGGATTTTATTTCTTGCATATAAAGAACCCGAGGTGCCGACGACGCCCGACAAAAGCATACAAGTTTGATTTTTTCTGTATTCTTATGTATAAAAAGAACCCGATATGCCGTGGACAATACCGAGGCCCCACAAAAAGCATGCAGAATTCGATTTCTTTTTTGTTTTACCCGACAAATGTTTGCAGGATTTTATTTCTTGCGTATAAAAAGAACTCGGTGTGCCGACGAGTCGACCGACGCTCGACGAAAGCAGAGAAAATTCTATTTCTTCTGTGTTTGCCGGCGCTCCGCGCCGACAAACAAGTGAACTTTCGCCGGGCTTCGCCCGACAAAAGTACTTTCTCAAGACCTTTGGGGGGGGGGGGAGAGTCCCCCTCCCCCCATAGTGACGCCCCTGAGGGTAACCTCTAGATTTAAGTTCAGCTTTCAAGTTCTGAAGGACCTTGAGGCTATTGATAAAATTAGCTCGGCACACCGTGATTTAATCCAACCTAATAAACTGTATAGCGATGAAACTAAACAAAAGTGTTGCTCCGCAACACTTTCATAAACAAGGCCCACCAAAGGCTGCTGCAAAACTTCACGTCCCAGGCAACACAAACCTGTCTGCAACTACACGTCATTTCAAACCTAAGTAGCCCAGTTCACCCAGTTCAAACCTAAGTAGTTCCATGATGACAGTAAGGATGTAGCTGTTGAACTAATAGTGCACGAAGCAGAATAGGTCGAAGGTTTATAAAGAACTAATGATGCTGATAACAGTAGCTTGCTGTCCGGAGACCAATACTTTGAGCTAAAAGACATAATCCTGGATATAATGAACGAGAAGCAAACTCTGTAGAGGCGCAGGTTCTGTCGTATGTGGCTGACAGGCGAAAGGAACTAACCGCTCTTGAAGATTACCCAAGATTACTGAAAGTTTTAAGTACATACAACTTTACAGTTCCTTCGTCTGCACCTGCGGAACGACTGTTTTCGGCTGGTGGTGGCTTTTTTAGCCCAAAGCGAAACATGCTTGGGGTGTAATGTTTGAAAAGCTTCGGCTCCTGAAGGGAGCAAGCAAGAAATTGGGTTGAACTGTGTTGTACCTGCAATGAAGCAGTTTTATTATTATCAGTTTGTGTATCTATAAACTGAAGCTGAAAATATTTTTCAAGTAGGGTTTGGAAGTAGGTCTCAGTTTAAATACATTATAGGCTACATCTGAAACTGGATCATAGAAAAAAGAAGAAGCAGCAGGGCTACAGTTGTAACAGATGTTTTACGAGAGTTGTTTTAAGGGTTATTGTTCCTACTATAAGTAAAACACCAGTAGTAAAAAAATACTCGCAGCCTACTCAAATACTTTTACAAAAATAGTAGATTTTTAGAAGTACTTAATACTTGTACTCAAGTAAAAAATTCACTGAGTACTTGGTACTTGTACTTAAGTAAAACATAGAAGTACTTGGAACAACACTGTTTGGGCTGAATGGTAAAATGAAGATCCCAAATACCTATTTTGGTGTTTTAAGAGGCCCTTAATTACCTATTTTGGCTAACTGGTAGTTAGCTTTAGTCACAGGAAGGGCATGAAAATGGCGAAGTTCAAAGTCAACAAACGTTCAAATAAGCATACCTCTACTGTATTTCTCGCTCGATGCCGAAGTCTTTTGAGGGTACAAAAACATTAGTGATGGATAGGCGGAGAGACAGCTAAAATGGCAGATAAGACGGACCTTTCCATTTTAAAATTCAGAGATTGGTAGCAATGCGATCTAGTGGTGACAGTAAGGTATAGCCATCCAGCCTTCAGATCTGCCGAAAAAAACAAGAAGATTGGCTTATTAGTTTTCAAGGAAACTGAATGTTTTAAGAGGCTGCTCTGGAAAAAATTTATGTCAAGTATTTTTCGTGATATCTCTGGTTTGGAAAATAATAAATTTTTAGGGTTTTGTTACCAGACAGTTACGAATCTCTACTTTCTTTAGAAGTGATGATACCTACATTCTGTGCCATCTAGCGAGTTTGGTGACAGTTTGTTTAAAACCGCCCGTTGCAGATAATAAGGGCCACATGATTTGTTGGTAAGACGGACCAGGGCTCGCCAGGGGAAGGGCATGGGGGGAGACCTGAAAGACGAGGAATGTGATGAGACTGAAGTGTTGTTCTGGAAAAGGATTTTTCCCTCGTCCAGTTTCAAGAAACCACTGAAAAGGGAACAGTCAGTTTGAGGGCCGCATTGATGAAGCTATTAGACCCCATCCCGTCTGGAGGAATGGCAAAAGGCATCACTTGATGCACTTCGTGTTCACTTTTCTGGCTTCGCCGTGTTGAAAATAGTCACTGTGGACATTACCGTTTTTACTTTATTCATTTATATGAAGTTAAATAACTGGAGCTGATTACGATAATGATAGTCCGTCTTGCCCCTCTGGTGGTCCATCTTGCCACCCCCTTCGGATAAGACGGACCTTTTGACCTCCCTACCAAATGTGTTTTATCTCAGAAACCGTTGGGAAAAAATTGTCCAAAAAATAGCAAGGAAGCAGGGATTGATAAGCTATCCGACGGAGGTAAAGTTCGTTCCGATGTTCCAGAAACATAAGAGACAGCAATCGAAAAACCGTTACTGGGTCCGTCTTACCTGTCTCTCCGCCTACCTATGACTTCGTAAAGTTTGATGACAATAACTGCCAAAAGAGATGAGATATGTCTTTCAAAATTGGTGAGAGGGTCCTTACGGTCAAATTACATTCCAAGTTATATAAATTATGTTATGTTGTTTTCGCGCCGGATGGTTAGCTCGCCTGAAGTCTGGCAACGAGCTGTAAGCTCGGGTACAGGAGAGGCACTGGACGGGGTTAAGATTGACTCCATGTCATTGCCAATATGGCAAAAGTTGTATGAGCCTCATGATATCGGCTAGACTATAGCTGTACTTTGCTTAACTTGTTATTTTTTCTATAGTCGTTTGGCTGGATTAAAATTATTGTCTTGTATATCTTATACTAACAGCAAGAACAAATAACGCAAGTCGTTCATGCGACGGTGTGAGTATTCTCACTTCTTGTTCTCACCCTCGGAGTCGCGGGCGAAACCAGTTCATAGCGAATGCGCAAAGCACAGGGTAGCTTGGACAATTTAAAGGTCCAGCGCAAAAGGGGAAACAAAAAAGTGAAGAAATTGGCGCTAGGGATTAATGTGTGACCAAAACCTTTGATGCAGATGACGATGAACCCTTCAGCCAGGGGCGTCACTAGCCTTTTACCTTGGGGGGGGGGGGGGGGGGAGGGGACGTCCGGCATGTACCGACGGCCTAATAAACTAAAAAGAATACCGAGGCTCGACAAAAGCATGCCGAATTCGATTTCTTCCCTGTTTTGCCCGACAAATATTTGCAGGATTTTATCTCTTCCGTACAAAAAGAACTCGATGTGCCGACGAGTCGACCGACGCTCGACAAAGCATTCAAAATTCTATTTCTTCTGTGTTTACAAGTGAACTTTCGTGGGGCGAAAGTACTTTCTCAAGACCTTTGGGGGGGAGTCCCCCCCCCCCATAGTGACGCCCCTGCCTTCAGCAACATGCAAATGTATCGTGACCCAGTCCGCACCTCAACCGGAACATCTGGGGCATGTGCTCTTATCAATTATAATTACAATTCTCGGTTAACTCTTTCTAAAGTTATTTCTCACAATATTCTGGATTTCCCCTCGCTCCACTGGATGGGGGAACTGACAATTTATAAGTCAAGCTGGTCATGCCTATAATACCCCACCCGGAATATCTGGGAAGTGAGCTCTTGCCGTCTGCCAAGTTCCATCAGAAACAGATCGCTCGGATCTTTCCAGAGTAATGCTTGTCACAAGATTTCTGAACCCGCCCCCCCCCCCCCGACTCCCAGCACTATGCCGGATCCGGTCCGATTCTATAAATGATGTATGTTTCTTCGTCCTACCAAGTCTCACGATCCCTCGATTTTTAGCGTACCACGAGATTTCCAGTGCCCCTCTACACCCCATCCACATTTGTCGGATCCCGCCCAGAGCTGAAACGGGACATCTGAGACATGTCTTCTTGCCAACTGACAAGTTTCATTTGGATTTGATCATCCGTTCGAAAGATATGCGCGCCTTAGGTTCCGGATTCCTCCTTTTCTCGCATGCCCATCTAGCGACCGTTCGGAGGGTGATTGCGCTAGGGGCCCGCTAGGCTAATAACCTCTTGGACATTTACACAGAAAAGTAGCCCGCAGCTTGAGAGCTTGGTCACACTTGGATTATTCCTCCACAGAATTAGGCGCCGAAGTGGTCACACTAGATCCAAGAAAAGACAGCTTTTTGGGCTGCTAAATTAGAAAAATGAAAACGATACACATAATTCTGAATGTTATTGTTTTTAAATTTAGAAGGTCAGTTGGAACGAAACAGCATTTCTGACTATGTTACAGGAATAGACTGGTATTTTTTAGTGCTGGTAACAAAAAATAATGTAAATAAGTATTTTTTTTTCACTTGAAAAAAAAGGGTAAAAACATCAAACAGATGCTTTCTTTGTTATTTTTTGATAAAAAACAAAAAACAGATGTAACTGATGTCATTTTGACACCTTTCTCCCCATATAACTTGGGTTAGTCCTGGATGTTGAAATTATGATAGTTTACACTGGCCCAAAATAATTAAAACTGAAATATTGCAAAACTGGTCAAGTTTCGATTTTACACCCCTAATTGCAGTCTGCTCATTACCCCAAGCCGCTCCAAAGCCACCAAATGTCACGTCCCCTAAGGATTTTCAGAACCTCACCAGCGACCGACCCAATCTGCGCAGATTTGAGCCCAGTGTGACCAGGCTCTGAGCAAGACCACATCTGCTTGAACGGAGAGGAACGGAACAGCTATTCTTCTGATCGTATCTATTTCTCGCCAAGAGATACAAAAAACTCAAACCGCTGTTGTCTTTCCCTAGTAAAACAAAGCAAGAGCTAAAAAATCGGAGACTGACCTATCGGAGTAGCGAGCTGCGCTATACAATCTGTACTAAAGTAAGTTTCCCTTGCAAAGAGATTACTCGAAGTTGACAAAATGGCATGACGCCGTTGGCAGTCGACTCCCTGGACCAGTTATTGCCAACCGGGCTGCACAGCAACACCCCATGAACCAGAGGACGTGGCTTGTGCCAGCTTTGCCAATTCGTTCTAGATCTCGCAGGGACAGCGACTTAAAGTAAATTAAAGGAGTTGATTCAGAGCCTTTTTCATTGATTTAAATTCTACCCAGCGCTGCCATTACCCAGTTCAAACTTGAGCCTGTCTGGACGCACAATCATCTATTGACACGATTTGGGAAAAAAATGGCGATCTGATCCCAACTTACATGTTTACGTTATCTTCTAGAAGATTCACTACCTGCTGGTTTAAAAAATCTGTTTTATATGAACAGGCAATTTCATGAGTATAACACGATACGGCGGTCCAATCTTTCTACCATCGGTCATACAGGTATAAAAGTATGGAATTCATTGCCCGAAACGGTTAGTGTCCGAAGATACAAAAGTTTGTTAAAAGGGCTCTCAAAAGGTATATGTTATCTAGCAATTATGTCTTCGGTATGATTTATTTTATTTTATTTATTTTTGTTTGTGCTCGGAGGAAGATCAGACCATTGCCGCAAGTCTTTTTTCTTTCGTTGTATGCCTGTTGTCGTAAATTCTCGTGTTGGTTTGTGTTTGTTTTAGTTATTAATTATTTTGTCCTGAAATCTAGTGTTGATGTATGTTAGTTTTTTTTTTTTTTTTTTTTTTTTTTATAGCGCCTTAGGCTAGGATGTTATTAATAATTTTTACAAACAAATCAGAATTAGTTAAGCTTCGTTTTTTATGCCCCTGGCATGTCTGAAGCTTTTAAGCAACATGAGGTTTCTTTATATTTGTCAATAAAATCGTACCTCACCTTACCTTAAACTGCGAGGCTAAGCCTCGAATTAACAGAAGCAATGTAAGGTCTACACAAAGCAGCTCATCTAATGACAAAAGAATTACTTTCGTTTCAAGATTTTTTCCTGTCATTCCCCGTAAAGAAAAGAAAATAAAGAAAAAAACAGTCCTAACTAACAAATCCTGTTCTATTCGATCCGGTTAAACCAATGGGCAAACGTTTCCTTTTACCCGACTCCCACTGAAACTTATGGTAATGATACTTGTTTCACTTTTCATGCACTATTTATTCCATGCAACATGTTGGTGTATATAGGTGATTTTGCGAATTTGTTTCTAGAAATAAACAGAAACGTGTGAATCTAGGTCTTTGGCTGCTTTTTGTTTATAAAAATCTGTTGGCACTTTTTTGTCCTGATTCAACTCCTTTAAGGTTATTGTCCGTCCCGCAGACGACTGCCAACCGCTTGAATGTACCTGAAACTACCCATTCAAAGAGTGATGACGAGTTTTAGATCCTCACAGATCTTACACAACGACTTAAACCCGAACTCCCAAGCTTTTGGGATCTCACGCCTAGTTTCCGCAGGGTGCAAATTTCGCTTTGCTTTGCTTCATCTGCGCAAGCAGTGCTACTTTTCTCCTCAAATCGCATGAGATTCGCAAAGCTAAACGAAAACCGCCCCCGGTGTGACTAGGCTTGAACTAACGCGAATAAAAAACGCACAGCCGACAAAGCGCTGAAAGTAAGCTGCACTAACAAAACAAACTACTGAGCGAACGCTAAATTTAACGATTGATTTTCACGGGTAATTAAAAATAATATCATAACGACTGCCTTTAAGTCTTAACTTCTAGAAACGGTCTAAACCTACGATCACACAAATCTCACCGGTTATATACACACTACACAAAGTCACTTGTATCGGGTTCAACTGAACTCGACGACCAACTTCACTAGGCTACAGGAGAAGCTCGATTTTCCAGTATCACAGAAACTTCAAGGCGATCAGCCGAACTAGTCTGAAAAAAAGAGAAGCATTAAGGGTGGTTCCATCCGTCCATCAGGAATGACCGTGGTTTCGTCCGCGGTTGGGCACAAAAAATGACCAAGTCAGAACACCAGAACTTTTGGTTTTCTTCTTCTTCTTCCTTGCGTCAGTATCCCTGTTTTGAAGCAGGATCCCTGTTCTGAGGCAGGATCCCTGTTTCTGACTAAACAAGGCCAATCGGAAAAATAGCGGAGTCGGCGCGAAGCGCCGCGATTTTCGTAAAAACAGTCGATTTTTTCTTGGAAACAGTCGATTTTTTTAAAACAGTTGGTTTCTAGTGAAAATACTCGATTTTTTCTTAAAAATAGTATTTTTCTTAAAATCAGCCGATTTTTATGGCACTTGCAGCCTCTGGCCCAAGTGCCATATACCGATCACAATTCCGTCTGTCGGTCTGTCGGTCTGTCGGTCGGTCCGAGTTTTTTTGTCCCACATATCCGAGTTAGGGTACTTCCAGATGTGCTAGGACAATGAAACTTGGCAGGCATATCAGGGACCCGACCAAACTAACCTGGAAATAATCAGTTTCCCGATCCGACCATATGGGGGGGAGTGCGGGGCGCTGGAAACTTGCAAATTTAGGGCATTTTGTCACTTTTTTCTGAGTTAGGGTACTTCTAGATGAGCTAGGACAATGAAACTTGGCAGGAATATCAGGGACCCGACCAAACGAACCTGGAAATAATCAGTTTCCCGATCCGACCATATGCGGGGGAGTGGGGGCGCTCGAAACTTGAAAATTTAGGGCATTTTGTCACACTTTTTCGAGTTAGGGTACTTCCAGATGAGCTAGGACAATGAAACTTGGCAGGAATATCAGGGACCTGACCAAAGTAACCTGGAAATAATAAGTTTCCCGATCCGACCATATGCGGGGGAGTTGGGGCGCTGGAAAACTTGAACATTTAGGGCATTTTGTCACACTTTTTCGAGTGAGGGTACTTCCAGATGAGCTAGGACAATGAAACTTGGCAGGAATATCACGGACCCGACCAAACTAACCTGGAAATAATCAGTTTCCCGATCCGACAATATGGGGGGGGAGTGCGGGGCGCTGGAAACTTGAAAATTTAGGGCATTTTGTCACACTTTTTCGAGTTAGGGTACTTCCAGTTGTGCTAGGACCATGAAACTTGGCAGGCATATCAGAGACCCGACCAAACAAAATTAGGAATAATCAGTTTTCTGATCCGACCATTTTTGGGGGGGGGGTGGAGGGCAGGGGAATCCGGGAAACTGAGAAGTGTGTAACTTTCGAACGGATGATCGGATTGTAATGAAACTTCATAACTGAATAGAATATATATCTGTAATGTCCCGTTTAAAGTCTTGACCGGATTCGGTAGCCAGGGGGGAGTTGGGGGGGGGGGGGGACCGGAAATTTCAAGAAACGGTTAGAATGGAGGGATCGAAGTGAAACTTGCTGGGAAGAACAAGCATCTGCTCTAGATAAGTCCTTTAGACCATTGTACTGGATCCGGACACTTATGGGGGGGGGGGGGGGGGCAGGAATTCCGGTGATGGTGGTTTTTTGGATTTTCACGATGAAACTTGGCAGGCATATCAGGGACCCAATCAAACTGACTTCAAAATAAAAATATTGTTGATCAGATCATGGTGGGGGAGTGGAGGGAGGGGAATCCGCAGGGGAATCCGGGAAATTGAGAAGTGTGTAACTTTCGAACGGATGATCGGATTGTAATGAAACTTCATAACTGAACAGAATATATATCTGTAATGTCCCGTTTAAAGTCTTGACCGGATTCGGTAGCCAGGGGGAAGTTGGGGGGGGGAGACCGGAAATTTCAAGATACGGTTAGAATGGAGGGATCGGAGTGAAACTTGCTGGGAAGAACAAGCATCTGCTCTAGATAATTCCTTTAGGCCATTGTACTTGATCCGGACACTTATGGGGGGGGGGGGGGTCCCGGAATTCCGGTGATGGTGGATTTGGGGACTTTCACGATGAAACTTGGCAGGCATATCAGGGACCCAATCAAACTGACTTCAAAATAAAAATTTTGTCGATCAGATAATGGTGGGGGGAGTGGAGGGAGGGGAATCGAAATTTTCAGTCATGCGTAATTTTAGAATGGTTGATCGGATTCGAGTGAAATTTAAGAATTCAACAGAGGACATTTCTCCGATGATTTTTTTTTCATATCCGGACCGGATCCGGCAACTATTGGGGGGGGGGGGGGGAAATACGTGCCCCGTTTAGAATGGAGGGATCGGGATGGAACTTTGTGGGAAGAACAAACAGATGCTCTAGGTAAGTCATTTGCTGAATCGGATTGGCTACGTGCACCGCGGGGGAGCTGGGTGGGGTGGGGGGGGGGTGGACCGGAAATCTCGAGAAACGGTTAGAATGATGGTATCGGAGTGAAACTTGCTGGGAAGAACAAACATCTGGTCCATATAAATCTTTTACATAATTTGACTGGATCCGGACACTTGAGGGGGGGGGGGGGGAGGAGGGGTATCCCGGAATTCCGTTTTTGGGGGATTTTCACGACGAAACTTGGAAGGCATATCAGGGACCCGGTCAAACTGACTTGGAATAAAAAAAATCCTCGACATGATAATCTTGGGGGGGGGGGAGTTGAGGGAGGGGAATCCGGAATATTGAGTCATGCGTAACTTTGGAACGGGTGATCGGATTCGAGTGAAATTTAATAATTAAACAGAGGACATTTTTCTCTTGTGACCTTTTTCATTTCCGGACCGAATCCGGCAATTATCGGGGGGAGGGCGGAAAATACTTGACCCGCTTAGACTGGTGTGATCTGGATCGAACTTCGTGGGAATGACAAACAGATGCTCTGGATTAATCATTTACAGAACCGGATTGGCTCCGGTTATTGTGGGTGGAGTTGGAGGAGGGGGAGGGGGGTCGGGGATTCCGGTGATCGCGCGTTAAGGTACTTCCAGATGTGCTAGGACGATGAAACTTCGCTGGAATATTGGAGACTCAACAACATTTGCTTAGAAATTGCTACTTCCCAAATCCGATTATTCCTTAAAGTACCAATCTTGACCGCAAAGTAAAAAAAATACTTTTAAGCAATATATGCATTTTCGTGATACCCATCAGCCCATTAGCAGTTTTGCCTCAAGGGTTTTGCTTACAAATGAAGTTCCAGCTCCCTTATAGCGCGCATCTCAACCGCAAAGTCGAAACTTACTCTTGATCAATCAAATCATCTTGACACATGCAAGTGCCATATGAGCTTACAGCTCTTGTTTGTCAACACAGTCGTCTTTTTCTCAATAATGGTTGTTTTTATCTGCGAAAACAGTCGGTAAAAATGACCAGCCAGTCGGTAAATACCTCCCCCACCCAAACATTTTGGCTAGTAAAGCCTCTGCCTACGATACAGATTGTCAGTCAAGCAAGGCCTATGGCTTTTCTGCTACAGTAATGCTAAACAAGCGAACAGCTTAAAACAACACACTGAATGAATGATTTTTATGGCACTTGCAGCCTCTGGCTCAAGTGCCATATACCGATCACAATTCCGTCTGTCGGTCTGTCGGTCGGTCCGAGTTTTTTTGTCCCACATATCCGAGTTAGGGTACTTCCAGATGTGCTAGGACAATGAAACTTGGCAGGCATATCAGGGACCCGACCAAACTAACCTGGAAATAATCAGTTTCCCGATCCGACCATATGGGGGGGAGTGCGGGGCGCTGGAAACTTGCAAATTTAGGGCATTTTGTCACTTTTTTCTGAGTTAGGGTACTTCTAGATGAGCTAGGACAATGAAACTTGGCAGGAATATCAGGGACCCGACCAAACGAACCTGGAAATAATCAGTTTCCCGATCCGACCATAAGCGGGGGAGTGGGGGCGCTCGAAACTTGAAAATTTAGGGCATTTTGTCACACTTTTTCGAGTTAGGGTACTTCCAGATGAGCTAGGACAATGAAACTTGGCAGGAATATCAGGGACCTGACCAAAGTAACCTGGAAATAATAAGTTTCCCGATCCGACCATATGCGGGGGAGTTGGGGCGCTGGAAACTTGAAAATTTAGGGCGTTTTGTCACACTTTTTCGAGCGAGGGTACTTCCAGATGAGCTAGGACAATGAAACTTGGCAGGAATATCACGGACCCGACCAAACTAACCTGGAAATAATCAGTTTCCCGATCCGACCATATGGGGGGGAGTGCGGGGCGCTGGAAACTTGAAAATTTAGGGCATTTTGTCACACTTTTTCGAGTTAGGGTACTTCCAGTTGTGCTAGGACCATGAAACTTGGCAGGCATATCAGAGACCCGACCAAACAAAATTAGGAATAATCAGTTTTCTGATCCGACCATTTTTTGGGGGGGGGGGGGGTGGAGGGCAGGGGAATCCGGGAAACTGAGAAGTGTGTAACTTTCGAACGGATGATCGGATTGTAATGAAACTTCATAACTGAAGAGAATATATATCTGTAATGTCCCGTTTAAAGTCTTGACCGGATTCGGTAGCCAGGGGGGAGTTGGGGGGGGGGGGAGACCGGAAATTTCAAGAAACGGTTAGAATGGAGGGATCGGAGTGAAACTTGCTGGGAAGAACAAGCATCTGCTCTAGATAAGTCCTTTAGACCATTGTACTGGATCCGGACACTTATGGGGGGGGGGGGGCCGGAATTCCGGTGATGGTGGTTTTTTGGATTTTCACGATGAAACTTGGCAGGCATATCAGGGACCCAATCAAACTGACTTCAAAATAAAAATATTGTCGATCAGATAATGGTGGGGGAGTGGAGGGAGGGGAATCCGCAGGGAAATCCGGGAAATTGAGAAGTGTGTAACTTTCGAACGGATGATCGGATTGTAATGAAACTTCATAACTGAACAGAATATATATCTGTAATGTCCCGTTTAAAGTCTTGACCGGATTCGGTAGCCAGGGGGGAGTTGGGGGGGGGGGAGACCGGAAATTTCAAGAAACGGTTAGAATGGAGGGATCGGAGTGAAACTTGCTGGGAAGAACAAGCATCTGCTCTAGGTAAGTCCTTTAGGCCATTGTACTTGATCCGGACACTTATGGGGGGGGGGGTCCCGGAATTCCGGTGATGGTGGTTTTGGGGATTTTCACGATGAAACTTGGCAGGCATATCAGGGACCCAATCAAACTGACTTCAAAATAAAAATTTTGTCGATCAGATAATGGTGGGGGGAGTGGAGGGAGGGGTATCCGAAATTTTCAGTCATGCGTAATTTTGGAATGGTTGATCGGATTCGAGTGAAATTTAAGAATTCAACAGAGGACATTTCTCCGATGATTTTTTTCATATCCGGACCGGATCCGGCAACTATTGGGGGGGGGGGGGGGAAATACGTGCCCCGTTTAGAATGGAGGGATCGGGATGGAACTTTGTGGGAAGAACAAACAGATGCTCTAGGTAAGTCATTTGCTGAATCGGATTGGCTACGTGCACCGCGGGGGAGCTGGGTGGGGTGGGGGGGGTGGACCGGAAATCTCGAGAAACGGTTAGAATGATGGTATCGGAGTGAAACTTGCTGGGAAGAACAAACATCTGGTCCATATAAATCTTTTACATAATTTGACCGGATCCGGACACTTAAGGGGGGGGGGGGGGAGGAGGGGTATCCCGGAATTCCGTTTTTGGGGGATTTTCACGACGAAACTTGGAAGGCATATCAGGGACCCGGTCAAACTGACTTGGAATAAAAAAAAAAAATCCTCGATATGATAATCTTGGGGGGGGGGGGGGGAAGTTGAGGGAGGGGAATCCGGAATATTGAGTCATGCGTAACTTTGGAACGGGTGATCGGATTCGAGTGAAATTTAATAATTAAACAGAGGACATTTTTCTCTTGTGACCTTTTTCATTTCCGGACCGAATCCGGCAATTATCGGGGGGAGGGCGGAAAATACTTGACCCGCTTAGACTGGTGTGATCTGGATCGAACTTCGTGGGAATGACAAACAGATGCTCTGGATTAATCATTTACAGAACAGGATTGGCTCCGGTTATTGTGGGTGGAGTTGGAGGAGGGGGAGGGGGGTCTGGGATTCCGGTGATGCGCGTTAAGGTACTTCCAGATGTGCTAGGACGATGAAACTTCGCTGGAATATTGGAGACTCAACAACATTTGCTTAGAAATTGCTACTTCCCAAATCCGATTATTCCTTAAAGTACCAATCTTGACCGCAAAGTAAAAAAAATACTTTTAAGCAATATATGCATTTTCGTGATGCCCATCAGCCCATTAGCAGTTTTGCCTCAAGGGTTTTGCTTACAAATGAAGTTCCAGCTCCCTTATAGCGCGCATCTCAACCGCAAAGTCGAAACTTACTCTTGATCAATCAAATCATCTTGACACATGCAAGTGCCATATGAGCTTACAGCTCTTGTTACAGTCCATACAGAAAAAAAAGGTAAATTAACGCTTAACAATAAATACAGAGGGTAGAAAATCTACAGCGACAGCAAAAGATAAATACACGCAAAACAAGAAATACACAACCAAACACGAAAAGAACAACAAATTTACTGCATTAGCTGGCGCATTGGGCAATGGGCAGGAAGGCGGTTGAATGATGGCAGAAGATGTTCGCTTATTTCTTTTAGCTTGACAGTTGGGTCCAAGACAAAAAACTTCTCCATGATTCGATGATTTCGCATGCGACGAGGAAGGTACAGAAGAAAACGGAGATATTTGAAAAAACATGAACGCATTCGACTGGTATCTTTTTTCCTCAGAATCGGGTACAGACCAGCGAGGAAAAGCACAGAGGAGGAGCAAAAACTCAGAAAGGTTACAGGGAAACTCACTAACAAATACGTTTAGCGGTCGACTATGAACAGGATATATCTGACTGGGTCTCATTTCTTGCCGTTCTTTCTGTGGCGTTAAGGCGCTGACATATTTTTTGAAGTTGGGCATCACTTCAGTGACAGAACCATCTAGGACAATACTCTGATCGTCCATGCCACATGTTCACATAGTTCACTAGCTCTTTATCTTGGAGGGGGGGATGGGGTCGTCCAGTTTGTTCTGACGGGACTTAAAACAAGGAACAACTCCCCACCCTGAATATACTGACTTCCCTGTAATATCCTTGTGCGTTAACAGGGACACAATACAGTCCACCTACTCTGGCTTGCTATAATCATTAATTTTTAAATTTGCTATAATCATTAATTACCAGTTTTTAACATAATAATTCCCAGAGCTGGTCAAGTGAACTAGATGTCACTCGACTCATGCCAAACTACTTGTTTTGAGAGTGGGGATGGTTGGCCAGTAGGGTAGGTTGAACCAGGGACCCATAAATTTCCTGTAATGACTCGCCATTCAGGGGGCTTGTCATTTCCTATGCTTCTATGTTGCTATGTTGCCCGAGCCTCACCTAGTTTCCAAAAATTCCGCTTGGGTAGAATCGGCGTTCTTGCTCAGATAGACAAAATTTGTTGGGACTATTCAGCATGCCACCAGGTACTTAAGCTCGGACAAAAGATCCAGGATACTCTCCAATTACAGAGAAATATTCCTAGTTCAGCACAACAGCTGCGAAAAATTTTGTCTTTCTGGATAGTCGGGTATTTTATCCCCGTGGGTATTTCTCGAACTAACTGACGCTCGGTCAAGAGCGCATCAGGAGTCTCTTATTGACAAGCCCCCGTGAATGGCGAGTTATTACAGGAAATTTATGGGTCCCTGGTTGAACCAAAGACAATAATAGTGGGAAAGACCGGTGACTTCGCTAAAATCGGGTCTCTGAAAATCGATCGGAACGCTGCCTAGCGTTTGGACTTCGTCCACTTTCGAGCGGTAGCTGATTAATATAATCAAAGCAAGAGGGCGTGAGTAGGCAATGTCTGTCAACATTAACTGATTCGAAATCGTGAATTCAAATTTTTTTTTCCATAAAAAAGTGATTTATTCTTTTCCTACTTGTTTCTTATTCCAATTAAAGAGGAAATCTGAATGGAGACAGGATGCTCATCATAAACGAAACGAAAAAAATCAAGAAAACGTGCTTTGATGATGATTCTGCGGAGAGCGATGGGAGAAAATGTCAAGAGAGCGATTTTCTTTCCTACTTTTACTGTCTTTGGGCTGAACACTTGGACACTGGTCTGCCACCTGCTGTCGAAATTCGACGACATGTAATGAGCAACGTCACCATCCCGATGAAAAATTTGTAGCCTGCGTAGTAGTATGGTAGTAGTACGAAAACGTTGCATGTAATACTATGTAATAGCAAAGAATAATATCATTTAATGTGCCTCAGACTGGTCCAATCTTATGTAGTAGTATCCAGTAGCATCCTGTCTTGCCATAGTAACATCCAGTCTCGCTAACCGTACCATATAGTAGTATGCAGTAACACGGTAGCCTTGAAGTAGAAGCATGTAGTAGCATCGTTAGTATTGGATGCAACTTTTTCGTACTACTTCATAGTACTATTTTGAGATAAATTTCTCATCGGGATCATGCCATGAAAAAATGACGGCTCTAGCTTCTTCGTTAAACGAGTGACACAAACATTGCTTTTTAAGTAGTTTTTTTCTGAAAACTGAGGCTAGACGTCATGTCTTTTTGAGAGAAAACGAGAAGGGCAATCGCTAAAAGAGTTTCATCGTAGGGAAAGCAGCTAATTGGCTCCTATTTAGGCATGAATCTGAGTTCTTAACAAAATCAGTTTTTCAAGCAGTCACGTTTTTATGGCACTTGCAGCCTCTGGCTCAAGTGCCATATACCGATCACAATTCCGTCTGTCGGTCGGTCCGAGTTTTTTGTCCCACATATCCGAGTTAGGGTACTTCCAGATGTGCTAGGACAATGAAACTTGGCAGGCATATCAGGGACCCGACCAAACTAACCTGGAAATAATCAGTTTCCCGATCCGACCATATGCGGGGGAGTGCGGGGCGCTGGAAACTTGAAAATTTAGGGCATTTTGTCACTTTTTTCCGAGTTAGGTTACTTCTAGATGAGCTAGGACAATGAAACTTGGCAGGAATATCAGGGACCCGACCAAACGAACCTGGAAATAATCAGTTTCCCGATCCGACCATATTCGGGGGAGTGGGGGCGCTCGAAACTTGAAAATTTACGGCATTTTGTCACACTTTTTCGAGTTAGGGTACTTCCAGATGAGCTAGGACAATGAAACTTGGCAGGAATATCAGGGACCTGACCAAAGTAACCTGGAAATAATAAGTTTCCCGATCCGACCATATGCGGGGAGTTGGGGCGCTGGAAACTTGAATCCGGGAAATTGAGAAGTGTGTAACTTTCGAACGGATGATCGGATTGTAATGAAACTTCATAACTGAATAGAATATATATCTGTAATGTCCCGTTTAAAGTCTTGACCGGATTCGGTTGCCAGGGGGGAGTGGGGGGGGGAGACCGGAAATTTCAAGAAACGGTTAGAATGGAGGGATCGGTTTGAAACTTGCTGGGAAGAACAAGCATCTGCTCTAGATAAGTCCTTTAGATCATTGTACTGGATCCGGACACTTATGGGGGGGGGGGGGGTCCCGGAATTCCGGTGATGGTGGTTTTGGGGATTTTCACGATGAAACTTGGCAGGCATATCAGGGACCCAATCAAACTGACTTCAAAATAAAAATTTTGTCGATCAGATAATGGTGGGGAAAGTGGAGGGAGGGTAATCCGAAATTTTCAGTCATGCGTAATTTTGGAATGGGTGATCGGATTCGAGTGAAATTTAAGAACTGGACAGAGGACATTTCTCCGATCATTTTTTTCATATCCGGACCGGATCCGGCAACTATTGGGGGGGGGGGGGGGAAATACGTGACCCGTTTAGAATGGAGGGATCGGGATGGAACTTTGTGGGAAGAACAAACAGATGCTCTAGGTAAGTCATTTGCTGAATCGGATTGGCTACGTGCACCGCGGGGGAGCTGGGGGGGGGGGACCGGAAATCTTGAGAAACGGTTAGAATGATGGTATCGGAGTGAAACTTGCTGGGAAGAACAAACATCTGGTCAATGTAAATCTTTTACATAATTTGACTGGATCCGGACACTTGAGGGGGGGAGGAGGGGGTTTCCCGGAATTCCGTTTTTTGGGGGATTTTCACGACGAAACTTGGAAGGCATATCAGGGACCCGGTCAAACTGACTTGGAATAAAAAAAAAAATCCTCGATATGATAATCTTGGGGGGGGGGGAGTTGAGGGAGGGGAATCCGGAATATTGAGTCATGCGTAACTTTGGAACGGGTGATCGGATTCGAGTGAATTTTAATAATTAAACAGAGGACATTTTTCTCTGGTGCCTTTTTTCATTTCCGGACCGAATCCGGCAATTATTGGGGGGAGGGCGGAAAATACTTGACCCGCTTAGACTGGTGTGATCTGGATCGAACTTCGTGGGAATGACAAACAGATGCTCTGGATTAATCATTTACAGAACCGGATTGGCTCCGGTTATTGTGGGTGGAGTTGGAGGAGGGGGGGGGGGTCTGGGATTCCGGTGATCGCGCGTTAAGGTACTTCCAGATGTGCTAGGACGATGAAACTTCGCTGGAATATTGGAGACTCAACAACATTTGCTTAGAAATTGCTACTTCCAAAATCCGATTATTCCTTAAAGTACCAATCTTGACCGCAAAGTAAAAAAAATACTTTTAAGCAATATATGCATTTTCGTGATGCCCATCAGCCCATTAGCAGTTTTGCCTCAAGCGTTTTGGTTACCAATGAAGTCCCAGCTCCCTTAGAGTGCGCATCTCAACCGCAAAGTCGAAACTTACTTTTGATCAATCAAATCATCTTGACCCATGCAAGTGCCATATGAGCTTACAGCTCTTGTTGTTTAGGTTTCCGCTTTCGGGAAGGTGCGTCATTTTTTTTTTTGGGGGGGGGGGGGGCAGGTTGGCCCCTCTGTCCAACCTGCCGATAGGGCGAAAGAAGGTGAAAATCATAATGTCTTCCATAAATAAATCTTATTAAATAGAGAACATAGATATTTTTGTTTTGTTTATAAAGCCATCGTCCTAGGTGAAATTTCATAGAACTGAGAACTTGTACAGAAAACTCAAAATCGGACTATTCCCCCAAAAATTCTGAGTTAAGCTGTGCAAAAATTATTTGAAGGGGGAAAGTTTTCCACCGATGAACGCAAGATGCATATAGGTTACCCCAATTGGCTATGAAGTAGGATAACACAGAAGCATATTTTTCACACAATATAAGACACGCAAAAAATTTACAGCTGAAGATGAGAGTTCTAAATTTATTTTTCCCGAATCAGGAAGTTGGCGAACCAAAGTGACATTCTTATGAAGATTTGATTTCCCAGCAGGGTGGTATCCGGAACAGGGACTATGGGGTTTGAGCCCCCCCCCGAAACATAAAAAAAAAATCGTTTTTAATAGGCTTAAATCTTTGATTTGCCTTTTTAGCACTTTTGGCACGACCCACGGGTAATCCCTCCCCCCAATAAATTCCTGGATACGGATCTGGTTCCCAGGATCTCTGGAGGGACTGAACATGATGCAAAAGGACTGATGTTTGACAATTGTCTGTGCGAGTTTTCAGCTGGATAACTTCCATCTTTTTCTTTGTATTTGACGATGAATTACTAGTTGAATAATTTTCATTCGAAGTAAAATATACACATTACAGTTGAAACAAGACCAGTACTGTAACAATACCTTTTGCTGGAAGCAGAACAGAGAGACTGGCAGTGTCATCAACCTGCCCCATGGGCCTGGCCAACCTACCCATCCCTGGGGCGGGTTGGTCACTTTGACCTCGCCTATTAAAAGTGTTGCTTAAAAACAAAATTATGGTAAAATAAATCTTAAAGGACCCCTCGCACTATTTCCTCTTCAACTTACAGTAACTTAAAATATTTGAATCCATTAAAACTAGGCTGTGCTTTCAACAAATAACCCACGGGTTTTGCTGTTTTAAGCCTTTTCAGAAACCCGTTGAACAGGGAAACGGGAAACAGGGAAACAATTTACACAACCAATTTTTTGACGGAAAAACTTCTCGCAGACAACCGTCGACAGCGTGATACACATCGAAGTAGCAAAACACGGCAAGTGAGAAAATCCGCGTGGTTTTGTTAGAGGGGTAGAATGTACCGTACGAAATTGGGGTCTCCGGGTTTAGAAATATATGGAGTGGTTATGGAAGTAGGTCGCGTTAGTATTATAGGTAAGACAGGTCCTTTAAAATGTATCTTTGTATCTTCTGCCGTCAAAATTATTTTTCAAGCTCTTATACTTTGGCCACACGGTCTGCTAAAACAAAAATGCGACCAACCTACCCCACTCTCCCCTACTTCAAATCTGAAAGTGGACTAAACACGTTGACGGTTTTTAAGGAAAGCCGATTTGGCTACTAGGTTCAATTAAGTTGTTTAATACTGGGATCGCAAGGGCAGGGAACAATGGAAACGAAATCGATAAAACGGACTGCCAAAATACGCTGGATGGTCTTAAACTGCGTTTAATACTGAGAACATTTCCTTTTTGGAAATACCAGTGGCACACACAGAAGGCGCTCAAGAATGCTTGGCCACCACAAGCCAGATATTCCTGTGGTAACTTTACTGACACCTCTTGCTTAAAACTCTCGAAGGCATTGTTCAAATAGGTGCGATAAGGAGTAATACGTTGCTGCAGTACCGGTTTACACTCAAGACGTGTTGTTTATGCTGCAAAAGGAATAACAAATCCTCATCCTATTTTGTCTTCCACATAGAGCGTGTTCCACCACCCTACTTACCGTCGTTACTACGCATGACGTCACGAATTCTGGCTTTTTGCCGTCAAGGCCAGAACGATTTTCTATTTTCTAGTAGAATATCATGCCACGGGCGAATCTGACCAATCACGTTACAGAGATGCGTAGTTACAACGCTTACCACGCTCCCGAGCATGATAAGCAAACAGTTACTATTTCGACAAGGTTGGAACGGTCAGCGTAGCAACTTTTTACGAGGTTGGAACGAAAATAGTAACTAATAGTTACTATTGTTAGAAGGATGGAACACGCCCAGAGCCAGTCAGATCGCTTGTTTGGGTTCTGCTAAAGAGCCGAGGAAAGAAATGAACATCGGCAAATCGCATGTATAAGAACCGGATAACCCGAGGATAAGGCGGGACCAGGTTCAACGCCACACAGCTTATTAAAATCTACTTGAACAATGCTTAACAGCTTCTTAATACTGCGATGAACAAACACGCAAAATTGGATGATTACAATACTCCGCAAGGTGTAGGAAGGGATTCTATGTAAACAGTTTTACATTTGACAGCTTGTGATCGGTTAGACAAGTAAGTAAGTAAGTAATTTATTTATCACCCGCCATTTTAAAAAAGTGGAGTAAATGAAGAAAATAAATAAAACACATAAACACACAAAAAAAGACACTTAATTTTCAATCGTCGGTCAGGAAGCAAGAACCAAGAACCAGAGCAAAATAACACTAAGGAGTAGTGCCAAGACCTATGCTTTCCATGCTTTGCAAACGGGCCATATTCGTTGCGCCGCCCACTACACTTGCGGCATTTAAAGCGAGACGAACTTGCGGGCTTAGACATTTTTAGTAAAGCAAAGGTGCGGTCTGCACACACCAAGGAAACAATGGAGAGCACACACCAAGGAAACAATGGAGGCTGTATCATTTTTTTGTTATGTTCAGAATATGAAGTTATCGGAGCCAGCGCTGGTGAACGGCTGGATGAGTTTAAGTAGGGACGTTCTCTATCGCTATTGGTGCTAGTGTCGCTGCTATTCGAGTGTGTGTCACTTCTTTCCAGTTTTGGCGCTACTCCCTAGTGTTATTTTGCTCTGACAAGAACGATGCACTAATCCATGCAATTTGGAAAGCGGAAATTGCTTAATCAAGGTACGGGATTACTGAGTCCAAACTAAAGCTGGCCCCGTGCTTAACGACATATTCCATTACCGAGGCAGTGTCTGGGAGATTTCAGTTCTTGGGTCCTATTGGATTCAAATTTGTGCTGTCCAATCCAAGACATATTTTATGCAAAAAAAAAAAAAATGATAAAAAACTGATGGAACAATTTGCTTGAATTTACTCTGAAGCACGGCATGACTGAGAAACAGGGATAAAATCTGTGTGAGAGAAAAGCGGGGTTATAGAAAGCTAGCAAGACAAAGTGTAGGCTATACTGGCTACTTACGTCAGGCAAGAATAGCAGGTTTTCCGACTGCTACACTCATTAAGAAGTAGAGGTTTTCGAATCCCATGTGGGTCGTCTGTCGCGTTGCTGGTTTAACCGACCAAAGCGTTGAACGATCAAAGCCTGAAATGGAATGAAAACCATTAGATTTTCCCACAAGTTCGCATATCCAACTTGAGGGGCCCTTTGCTATTTTTAATATATGTTAATGATCTGAATGAAATTTCTGTTTTTGATTCATCAAAAATTAACAATCAATTCGCAGACGACACAGCAGCTTCTGTGTCAGCTTCTAACCAAGGTGAGCTGGAATCTAACCTCATTTCTTCTTTTTCACTTTTATTGAAATGGTTATCTGCTAACAAACTTACGTTGAATAAAAAGAAAACAAAATTCATAGTGTATAGTCGGACAGGCTGCAAGTTTCCAGATCGGAAGTCCATTCCTGTCCCTTGTGGTGATGGTACTATTTTTGAGTTCGCTAGGGTAGAATCTATTCGGTATTTGGGAGTAGTGTTTGATCAAAATTTATCATGGAAATTGCATGTGAATAACATACAGGTAAAAGTTTCTCGTGGTGTTGGTGCTATGAACAGACTAAAGAATTTACTCCCTTATCCAGCAATGCGATCTTTGTATTATCTTTAATTCAGCCACACCTAGAGTATGCATCTATTGTTTATTTAAATACTTTCAGATCGCATGTGTCTTCGCTCCAGATTCTTCAAAACAAGGCTTTACGAATTCTCAAAAAATATATCCCTGACCCAAGTAAATTACCGGGAAAGTCTGAGACCGAAACACTGTATGTTCTCCTTAATATTTTTCCAGTGCAACTTTTGCTATTTCTGCAAGTGTTCATTTTTAAAGTAAATTTAGATCGCCATCTGCTTCCATCATATTTTTTTTTTATATGGACCTGATAACTCTAGCGCCATCATGTCAAATGTACACGAGATCTAACACTAACCTTAGGCTCCCAAAAATTAAGTGTGAAAGATCCAGATTTTCTCTACGATATACAATACCATCTGTGTGGGAAAAGTATAAAAATGATGTTGCAGAATGGTTGGAAGGAAGCCCATCGCTTATCAGGTCCCGACTCAAAGTACTACTGATTCTTAATTTTAAAAAATTATAATAGTTATGTTTGCAATATAATTCATTATGAAATTTATTGTGTATGTATGTATGTATATTCTTTATAACCCGTTACATTCAAACTGAACAAGAACGGAGTAAATGGATGAAAAAGAAATAAAGAACAAAAGAGAAAAAAGATAATTAGCGATCAATGACAAAATATATATACAGCACTAAATATGAAGTAAAACACAAAGGGCGAGTTAATCAGTGGTCATCCATTGGGCACAAAGTACTGGTAACCACGGGTGTGCGGCGGTTCCAAGAACTTTCTGAATTAACTTATCTACAGCCTCGTTGGGTTCTACCAGGCTGAATTTTCTTATTAGGTACCTGTTGCGTGTCCACGGTGGCATTTTTAGCAAGTATTTTAGGTAACGAAAATAAAGTGACCGGACTCGAGACTGCTCGGTGGTCGTGAATAGTTTCCAAAAAGGAGCCAGATATAAAACGTGGGGTAGCGCCACAGCGCTGTAGAGTTTGGCGAGCAGACTGCGTGAAAAGTGGACCTTATTTGTCACGATCGAAGCGTAGGCGAATCGAAGTTTCTTCTCTGCGTTTTGTAAACGGAGAGACCGAGTCTCTTTTAGGGTCCTTCCTATGGGGACACCAAGGTACATTATCGATTCTGTCGGACAAAGTGTGGAGCTACCAAGTTGAACTGATCTGCACATTTTTTCCCGATCATTAAAGAATAGTATGTCTGACTTTGAAGCATTGAACTTGAGTCCGATCAAGCTATACTCAGCCTCTAAAATACTGAAATTTCTTTCGATACTTAAAGTTGATCTACTTAAGTTAAGCACGTCGTCAGCATAAGTTAGAAGAGAGACATCAATTTTTTTAAGAAGGAACTTTTGATTGTGCATTCAGGACGCTATTATTAAAAAGATCGGGGGAGATCAGAGAACCTTGTCTCACCCCTTTTTCAATTGGGACCACTACAGTAGCACTGGGATTGTTTGGAACCCTAATATGACCCTTCAAATTTTTATACATGTAATATAGCACTTTAATAATTTCTACCGACACACCTCTCTTATATGCCTCCAACAGTGTTTGCTCATGAACGGATGAATCAAATGCTCGGCTAACATCAAGCGCACCTATGACAAGTCCCTCCCCGGATTCATACGAATCAAATAAAACGGCAGCCAAGACAAACAGGGCATGAGCGCACCCTAGGCCCTTAGTGAAGCCAAACTGATGTTCAGGCATCCAACATCGAGCTTTAATAACATCTTTTATCAACAGCTCAAAGAGCTTACACAGTGTCGAGGAAACGGTAATGGGTCGATAAGAGCTGCATTCATTCTCTACCTTCCCCTTTTTTAGAATCGGCGAGATTAAACCTACGCAAAAAGAATCAGGCACAATCCCGGTTGTAAAAATCGCTTGGTACATTATCGCAAGGTAACTAATCAGCAACTCTGAACCATGAACCAAATGCAATGCGCAAATATCATTCGTACCTCTAGACTTTTTCTTTTTCAACTTAAAAATCTTCTGTCGTATATCGTTGCTTGACACCAAAAATTGCGAAGTATGTTCTTGTGACAGAACATCGTCAAGTTCCTGTACAAACGGGTTGGCTACAACAGGGTCAGGGGCTGCAAATTCGTTGGTGAAATGAGACTGCCACTGAGCGGGGCTTATTGGGCTTGTTTGCTCTCTTGTTCGATCACGAGACCGAAGCTTCCAAATTAGATTGGGGTCTTTAGCTATACGTTCAGTAAACTCGGCTTTTATATTGCATCTATGTTTCTTTAGGCATTTGTCAAATTTCCTTTTGGACAGTAGTCGCAAAGAATTTACAGTCCCTGACCTTGGACTACCACATTCACGCCACATAGAAAACCAGAACTTTGCACTGTTACAAGAACTCACTAGCTCTGGGTTTTTCGAGAATCCTTGCACTTCAGTACCTAGCTTAATGCTTCTCACAGGAACTCCACATTTTTCTGCAGTTTTTAGAGCAAGGCATATTTCGGCACAGAACATGTTTAGTTGTAGACGAGCTTCCTGAACAGGAATGTGTACACTTTTCTGTAAGAGAGCGAAAGGAACACGAATTTTTCTTAGTATGTCGTCAAGAACATGACGGTATTTCGGTATGTGGACGTTTTTCCAGTCGGTTATCTTAAACCAGCGGCGCTTCTTTTTCTGACGAACACTAGGGGGGATTTGCGCATCAATTAGGCACAGGAGGGGGATATGATCAGCAGAGAACGATTCGAAAAGCACTTTTACTGAGCCGCTAAGTTCACGAGTGACAATCGCGTGGTCAATGTTCGATACTGATCCGCTAGTGTGAACATACGTGTAATCATTGTCCTTGGGTAACACGTGGAACTTATCAGCAAGGGTGCTCATTACCAATTGGGCTCTTGCATTAGTGGGATCGGCAATGTCGCAGTTAAAATCCCCAACGAATATGCATCGTAACTTCAGTCTCTCACAAATGTTCATACAGCGAGCAAGCGACCTAATTGCTTTAGCGAACTTTGATTCGGAAGAAGCGTTATTATAATTTGTAGGCATGTACACATTAATAGCGGCAATGGTATCACAACGAACTGCTAGGAAACACTCGTTCGTGAAAAGAACTTCCAGAGCAATACTGTTTTTAGCGATGATGGCAAGACCGCCAGAAGGGCGGCCTCGGCCGGAACGAGCAGCTCGTGCAGGTACAAAATGGAATGAAAAGTTGTCCGAAAACTTCATGACATCTGTGTTCGAACTCGTGAGAAAATGTTCCTGGATGCAAACAATGTCCGCTTTTGAGCACAAGTTCTCGATTACTGGTAACCGGTTTATTACACTTCCATTCATGTTCCATGATATTACTTCGAATTCTTGATTTTCATGTTGTTTATCAGCTTCTGAACTTCAGGGCATCGAATCGAGCGACTTGAGTGTCCTTTCTGCTGACACAGAGCACATGAGGCAGGTCTTAAACACGGGTCAGACGGGCTAGACGTGTGGCTGGTGTCACCGCATTTCGAGCAAACTTGGGCTTTTGCACAATTAGCAGCTATGTGGTTGAAATCCTGGCATTTGTAGCAACGTCTAGGGAGGAATACGAATTCCTCGACCCGCAGCCGTTCGAAACCGATTTTGGGGGGATCCTGAATGGCACGATTAAGGAAATCTCGAGACTCAAAGAACAGTTTGTAAGCCCGTGACTGACCGCACTGCTCAACTTTTATGCAGTTCGAAATAACAGTTTTCAGCGACTCGCATCCACACGATGTAGGCACATTTTTTATTATTCCAATGTGCGTCGGAGTTTTAACCGTAGATTCAACCCCCTCGTCTCTTAGAGCAGATGCAATACTATTGGCTAGAGTTTTCTTACCGACTACGAGGCGCCATTCATTTTTCCTCTTTTTTAGTTCAACTTCGTCTTTGAGTTCGTCACCCAAACATTTTCCAGATAGGACATACGATCTTCGGGGGTTGCTAGGCTAGGTGGGTTCTTAACGATTACGGAATAAGGAACTCGGAGGATAGGGCTTACTGCTGAGGTGCTGGCTTGCGCGGGTGGTGGCTCTTGCTTCACGCGCTCGAGATATCCATCAAATCTTCTGCACATATCATTCACTTTTGACGTTATACAGGCTCCCACTTCGTCGCCGCACATTGGGACCTCTGTCGGTTCGAAAATGACAAAGGTTGGCAGGATTACCTTATTTGACGCACTCGTTTGAAAATATTTCGCGATGTCAATAAGGTTGTCACTATCTTTAACGGATTTAACCAATCGCTCCGTGATTCCTGCTTTCTTGTGTAGCAGTTCTTTTGCAGCCAAGATTTCGTCGCGTTGAAAAAACTCGTATGCACGCCTCAGAAAAGCTTCCTTCTTTATTCCCGCAATCATGGCACGAGAAATAAAGTTCAAAACAGGATTCCAAACGATATTGTCCTTATCGCTCATTGCAAAAACCGGTTTTCCATTCAGTGGAACGGAATACGACCGCACTGATTGACAGCTGAATGAATACTGAAGAATGTGTTTATTAGAGTGTGGTTGGTTAATTGAATGATTGTTTCGTGTGTGGTTGGTTTATGCTGTACGCATTCTCGCTTACTTCTGTCAAATAGTTTGTCATTTTTGTTTATTTTTCGCAAGAGGATAGTTTTCTATTTTTTATTTATTTATTTGGTAGATGGCAGGTCATTTAAAGTAAGGTATTATACAGGTTAGATAAATTAAGTTATATCATATTATTATTGTTGGATTTATAGGGTACGTTGTTGTTATTTATAGTAAAATTGTTAACAAGCATTGCATGTACGAATTCGTGTTCTCCACAGTGCTTGTCTCATGTATTTGTATTTTTGTGTATAATTAAAAAAAACTTGAACTTGAACTTGAGCGGCTTTGAGCCTGAAGAGGATCCTTGCCAAGAAGGGCCGAAATATCGCTCTAATAAAATTCAGCTGACGTATCCGTTTTGCACTATCAAATACCATTAGAAGGAGGCATAAACTGAAGTGTAAAAACGACATGACTCTAAACTGAAGATAGTTGAGCTAGCTACATCAGAAGCAAATTGGTTCCACTGATTTGTCTTACAAGGCTTATCAAATAACTGAAATTGACTAGGTGCTTTTTACACTGGCTTGGCTTATTAAGCTAACCCACATAAATAATGTAACCCAAGACCCTAGCCTACAGATTCGGTGCGAGCACTCTTCAAAGTACATACATACAGCATTTGATAATAGTTCTTTCCCAATATCCTGAGATGGACTTCTCCTTAAAAAGTTATTCGACTTAAATAACCTTCTTATTTTCAATATCTGAATCTCGTTCGCTTCCATGCGCAACAAGGAAAAACCGCTTTCCCTCAATGGGCCAATCATAGTAGAAGCGCAAATCGGTGAATTGCAACTACTGATCGGATGTCTCGTACGCAGCACAAAGCTTTGGGTAACGAATCAATCGAGAAATTCGGGAGTTTTGCACTCCGTTGGTCTTTTGTCCCTTGTTTACATTCAATTGTGCGCGCTTGTTCCTTCTACTATTAAGATGCTCTTATTTGGGGCATGCACGACCCTTTGGCTTTAAGAGTTGCAAGCAAGAGGTGTCAGAAAAGTTACTACATGGTGTCAGAAAGATTACTACAGGGATTAAGGTATGTACGCACACAAAGCGATAAAATTCCCCATGCGAAATTCGCGTCACTACTCACTATAGTCACCCTGGATACAGAACACAATTTTCGCTCGCGTTCAAAATTTGCTTCGAAAAAAACTAGAATATTTTTGTCCTTACATCGGACCGAAGGACGAAAATCACCGGACTGTATGTGCATGTTACTTAACTGGCTTGTGGCGGCCAAGCACACCTGAGCGTTTTATAAGTAGTGAACTGAAAGACAAAAATGCTCCTCACCCGGGATTTGAACCCAGGACCCTCTGCTTCCAAGGCAGGCGCTCTAACCATTTAAGCTACGGAGGGGCTTGTGAACAGACGTCGCAAACCACTACAATAGTCTGCTAGAAGCCGGTTATAGGAACAGTGATCCCGCCCGAAAGCAAATTCGTCTAACAGTTCACATCCCCATCTCACGGAAATTAATAATAAGACACAGATGGCACTTTACACAAGGGACGTGTACCGTTACCAATTAACCAGAAACAGTTTTTTCGAACATAATTTAGAAGTCTAGGACTCCATTCTCGGAGCCACGTAGACATACCAGGACCCACAAGGCGAGGTCTCATGAGCGCTCACACCTGAGCGCCTTCTGAGTTTGCCGCTGGCATGTCCACAGAGGGAAACGATCGCAAGATTCACCGCTCCAGCTGAAAACGCTTGCGAAAACGTACCTTAAGACTATCCAGCGTATTCTGGCAGTCTGTTGTGTCGATCTCATTCACGTTGATGCCTGACCTTTCGATCTCAGCATAAGTTCCAAACGGAAGCTTTCCGTTACATTCCAACTTCATAATATGGGATTTACTTCTCAGGTGTTTCGCTAGATGGCCGTGGATGCGAAACGCAACGAGGCAATCGGCACATTTGAACGGTCGAGGGTTCTCCTCGGAGGGAACGCCAAAGGTCCCATTCTTGTTAACCTACAGAAAAAGCGAAGAGCTTATAAAATGCGGCGCTGCTGGTCGGAACTTGGCTTTCTGTCATAGGAAATAACTGGGTATCTAATGGAAACACAGTATCTACTTTTTCTTTCACAATATTCTCGCCATTCTCTAACTTTAAACAAATAACACAGCCCCATTAAGCATATCTTTAACAGCTACTTCGCGGCAGAGCGAAAACCGAGGCACTTCTCGCTAAACGGTTTCCCAGCACATGGCTATGAAGATAAGAGCGCAGCGTGACTTGTTCCTTTGTATGTATTTTACTATCGATTCTGGCCAGATCATTCAATTTGATGACGTTATGCTGCCGGAAAGTAACTCAGTGTTCTAACAGCTTCCGGCTAAGTTAAAGTAATTATTACTGGTGCATCGCCCGAAGCCGCCTTTTTCTCACCATAAAACTGGACCTGACTACCGAGTCACTGCTAAACAATTAATTCGGTCCAGAATTCCGGAGCTGCACGGCTGACTTATGTCATTTCTCAGTATAAATATATTGCTATAGCTTTACTTAATAACTTAACGACCTTTTCCCCGCTCAAATCCTGGCACGATTAAGCTAACGTCATCTCAGGCTAAAACTCATACACTCTTTCTTGGCTAAGTACAACTGCGTTGGAAACATTAGTTGCGTTTCTGCAGATACCATGGTATCTGTTACCGCGGTAACTGGATCTGCAATTAATCGTTTCTGCAGTTACCGTGGTATGTGATATACGGTTGCTCTGCAAAAACGACAATTGCCGAAATTGCGCTTTTCGAAGTCATCCCAAAAGAAAACCTGATATTCATTCACACCACTAAGTGCCAAACTTCTTTCCCACCAATTTGACCAAAACTGATTAAAGTCAGATGACTTTTTCAGATACCACGATAACTGGCCAGATAGACGATAACTGCAAAAACGCCTTTTGACCGTGGTATAAGATACCACGATAACTGTAAAAAGGACTTTCGACCGTGGTAACAGATACCATGGTACTGCAAAAACGCAACTATTATCTAGCTGCCAAATTTCCCTATCTTTGTCAGATGGATGGCCGACTGGAGGTGTTTCTTGAGTGGTCCTTTGTTCCGAAATGATACGCCACACTCTACGCATATTCATTCACACCACTAAGTCCCAAACTTCTTTCCCACCAATTTGACTAAAACTGATAAAAGTCAGATGACTTCTTCAGATACCACGATGAATTACCACGGTCGGACCATGGTATCTGAATATCAGATACCACGATAACTGGCCAGATAGCACGATAACTGCAAAAACGCCTTTTGACCGTGGTATCAGATACCACGATAACTGGAAAAAGGACTTTCGACCGTGGTAACAGATACCATGGTACTGCAAAAACGCAACTATTATCTAGCTGCCGAATTTCCCTACCTTTGTCAGATGGATGGCCGACTGGAGGTGTTTCTTGAGATGTCCTTTGTTCCGAAATGATACGCCACACTCGACGCACTTGAAAGGCCGCTCGATGTAGTGGATATTAATGTGAAGGCGAAGCTGCGACGCTTTGTAGAAGACTTTCTGACAGAAATGACAAGTGGAACGGCCCTCACCATCGTTGACGCTAGAATTGACAAAAGGTTCGGAACGAAATTTTTATTAGCGGGTTAAGACAGGGAGGAAGTCCACGCTGCAGCATCAACGCGGACCGAGTGCTTAGTTAACGCCCAATGCAATACCGACGAATCTGCAGGACCTAAGGTCTAAGGTAAGGCAAGATTAAACAATCCAATAGAACCTCCTTCTTTGGTCACATGCAGCGACTATGGATACCCCGATAAAACTGAGCGGAGCTAGAGATACTTGCTGTGAGGTTGGAGTTGATACCCGTCTACTTCCCTCTTCGCCGCTGCGCATACTAGATGGGAACCGTAGGATGCCTACAGGGGTGGAGAATCCGGTCTACGAGTTTGACGTGACGTCACGGGCGACAACCAATCAGCTGTGAATAACGACCCAGATGGCGTTCGTATTCTTCTGCGGGGTTCTACTGGAATACAGTTGTTTGTAGAGGTAACAAATATGATGTTCTGCGTAGCTCCTCCTCCGCTCGTTTGCATAGGGAAGAGTATCAGAATATATTCCACTCCGCATGGTCGTATTACAGAGATAGGGAGACGGAGGTTCCTGTGATTCTTGGGTAAGGTAAGGAAGACAGAGTGCATGGGAGGCTTGCTTATTCCTATAGATGCGAGTAGTTAACTGAACGAAATAATACCGGATATTACGGAGAAATTGTCTGTTCTCCACATAAAACTGTCCGAAACGGCGTACGCGCGTCTGTCGCCCTCTCATGGGATTTTTTATTTATTTCCCTCAGAACTGAGAAGTACAAAATATAAAGTATAAAACAGAACTATGCCTAAACCATCTGGTCCATTCAGTGACATATAAATACTATAAAAAATACACACGATTTCGACAACTAAATTACAATTGTTTAAGTACTATATCATTCGTCTGTTTGACTCTGTTTGAGTAGATTTTGTTTGTATGTGTGTGTTTTCCCTTATCATGTCTTCGTATTCTTTTGTACTCCCCTGTTTTCGTATTGTACGATTTGTGGGTTAAAAATAAGTTATTCTTATTATTATTATACTCCTCAGGCGAGATTAGAACCGGGGATCTTCAATTTAAAGGCATTTCCAGCACATTCGTGCGCCACATACTTCCAAGTGTTCTCTCGTGGAAAGAGAATTGTGAGCCACATACTAGACCCACAAGTTGAACCTCCCCAAAACACCGTTTTGTCTGTTTGTTTTTGGCGGTAATTTCAAACGTCTGAAAATAAAAACAAAATCCAGATAAAATCTCTATAAATAAAACTTCAGGCTTACGTTCTTGCCATTCTGTACCAGAAAGACCCTGAGTTTTATGCCTATCTACTTGATAAAGTAGCTAATTAGATTAGTTGGACCTAAATCTGCGCTAAATTTGAAATTCCCGCCAAAATCGAAACAAAAAATCGAAAACCACCTCGACAGTTGTTCGTCAAATTCGAGCCACAAAATCCTTGGTAGCGTTCCATCGACTTATTATTAGCTACGATCGTTACTATTCTTGTTATTATTGCCGTTCCAGAGCCCGCCGTAATAAGTAAATTGGCTCCTCCCACTTACGCTCTTTTCTAGCCGCTAGGAAGCCACAAAGAAGTCGTGGGATCAAAAGGCCTTAAAGTACAACTCTTGCTAGAAATGATCTTTTAGTACAGGAAAATGAGCTATAAAAAAAAAGTTGACCAGAAACAAATTGCAACGGAAATGATTTTTACACTATCCTGTAGAGAAAACAAGCGATGGCACTTGTCGGAACAGTTAGCATGTTTGTCAGTTTGTCCCCCTCAAGCTCCCCCCCCCCCCCCAGTAATCAGACCTACTCCGGACTTGAAACTGAACATTTGAGACACTCGTTCTTGACACTTGTCAAATTTAATGCACGTTCGATCACCCGTTCCAAGTTATGAATGTCACCAGATTCCGGATTCCCTATCCCTCTTCTCCCCCCACGATAGTCGAATCGGGGGAAGGGACTATTTTCAAGTCAATATGTTCCGTAATAGGTATGCCAAGTTTCATGGTCCTGGCACATCTGGAAGCACCCTAGCTCGAGATCACCGGAATTCCGGGAGACCCCCTCCAACTTCCCCTACCATGACACGATCCGGTCCTGTTTTGCCAGGAATGTATCTAGGGTTTACGCTTGTTCTTCCAACCAAGTCCAACTCCGATCCCTCGACTTAAGCAATTCATGAGATTTCCGGTGCCCCCTCCAGCTCCCCCCACCCAAGTGAACAGATCCGGTCCAGACTTGAAACTGAACATCCGAGACACTTGTTCTTAATACTTACCAATTTCATGCACGTCCGATCACCCGTTCCAAAGTTGTGAATGTCACTATATTCCAGATTCCTCACCCCTCTACTCCCCCGACGATGATCGGATCCGGGAAGGAACTATTTTCAAGTCAATATGGTAGAATCCGTAAAATGCCTGCCAAATTTCATGGTCCTAGCACATCTGGAAGTACCCTAACTCGAGATCACCGGAATTCCGGTAAACCCCATCCAACTCCCCCCCACTGTGACACGATACAGTCCTGTTTGTCAGTAATGTATCTAGGGTTTAAGCTTGTTCTTCCCACCAAGTTCCATCCTGATCCCTCGAATCCGAGCCTTTCAGAAGATTTCCGGTGCCCCCTTCCAGCCCCCCCCCCCCAGTTATCGAATCCGGTCCGGATTTGAAAAGGAACATCTGAGACACTTATTCTTGACACTTGTCAAGTTTCGTGCACGTCCGATTGCCCGTTCCAAAGTTATGCATGTTACTAATTTCCGGATTCCCCATCCCTCCACTCCCCCTACGATGGTCGGATCGGGGAAACGACTATTCTCAAGGAGTCTTTTCGGACCCCTAGCATGCTTACCAAATTTCATCGTCCTAGTATCAAACTCGCGGGATCACCTAATTCCGCCGCCCACCCCCCTACTCCCCCACATTGTCCGAATCCGGCCCGGTTATGTCAACGACGTATCTAAGACTTGTGCTTGTTCTTCCCACAAAGTTTCGTCCCGATCCCTCCACTCTAAGTGTTTTCCAAGATTTCCGGTTCCCCCCTCCAGCTCCCCCCAAAGTCACCGGATCCGGTCCGGATTTTAAGTGGGTCATCTGAGCCACGAGATCTCTGCAAATATAAAATTTTATTGCTATCCGATCACCTGTTCAAAAGTTATAAATACCTGAAGATTCCGGATTCCCCCTCCCTCCACTCCCCCAACGATGCTCGGATCGGGGAAATTACTATTTCCAACTTAATCATTTCAGGTCCCTGATATGCCTGCCAAGTTTCATCGTCCTAGCTTATGTGAAAGTGCCCGAACTAGCAAAACCCGGACCGACCGACCGACCGACGGACGGACAGAAATTGCGATCGCTATATGGCACTTGGCCGGAGGGCAAGTGCCATAAGAAAACTGAACAACATATCCAAAGTTGATCATCCTGGCTAGACGCAAAATAAGCGTTTTTTCGCATTTAGTGCCTTTTTTCCCGTTTTTCTAAAAATTTTTTAGAATTTCCGTGGTCGTCCGTTATTCTTGAACTGAAGTAGGGTTCTGATACTAAATGCCAAGCTGAAACCGAAAATGAGGTCAGATTTGGCATACCAAGCATCAGAAAAATGTTAATGTCATTTTCTCAACCTATTTCGCAAAAAAGTGCAATTTTCTATGTGCGATCCTGACAAAGAATCACGAGCTGAGACCGAAAATGTAATCAAATTGGGTGTCTACTATACCTGAAAGAAATTTCGTAACCATAAATATCTGATCTTTACGATGTTTTAGTAAAAACAAGAACATTATTAAGAAAAGTAAATTACGAATCAAACTGCTTTCCAGTGCTTAGTATTTACAAAAAAATACAACATATCCAAAGGTGTAGATCCAGAGTCGATGCAAAATAAGCCCTTTTGGGCTCTTAGTGCCATTTTTATCGTTTTACGAACAAAAATTACAATTTTCGTGGTCCATTTTTTTGGACTAAAGTACGATGCTGATGCCGAATGACAAGCTGAAACTTAAAAAGAGGTCACATTTGGTGTATCGTGCACCATAAAAAAAGATTCAATATCATTACTATGCGCCGTTATTTTTTTTTTTTAAGATTGATTAGTCAGCATTTATTATCCAACAAAATGATCGATCGTTAGAAAAAATAATATATACTGAACTGGTCAAAACCCATAGCAGAACCTTCTTGAAGGCCAAATAACGTATCCTTAGACGAAAAACCCAAGTAAGACAATGAAGTCGGATAGAAATTTGGTTCGAATCAACCAAAGTAATAATATTTTTTTCTTCGCCATCTACCCTGAGACCTTTCTACCCTACACTGAAAGCACAATGGACACTTCTAATGCTTTATTTTGTATTAAATGCTCCACAAACGAACATTTCCGACTTCCTTTAGAAGGCGCTACGAAAATCGGCCGTTTTCTTTTTATCCCTTGTCTTTACCTCTCTGGCATTTCGGCGATCCAAATCTTAGGAGCTGGGATATCTTGGCAGGAAATTCAAAAACTCCCAGCAATGCTTGATAGAAAAGGATATATTTGAGATGTCACCAATAAGTCAAGCAGCAGATGCAGTTTAACTGATTGTTCTAGTGTTTCATCAGAAGTTCCATGTTTTAAGTGCCTATTCAAAATTTTTCTTTGTGGAATAGTGTTGTGAAGCATAACTAACTTGCTTTATAAAATGTACCAGAATATGCAATAAGTTTATAAAAAATAACGTAGCTACAAAAATCATTCAAAAACAAATAGCCTATTCAAATCTGAATTAGACAAGCTGATTTATGCATGAAATAAAGATCTACTAGGTGTTTTAAGAAACATCACTTTTATCTTTGTCCAAGCTAGTAAATTGAGCATGTACTACCCCAAAAAATTACGCTTTGAAATATCACAGAGAGAAAACTGCTGAAAAACCTGCTGAGCTAGGGGGTAAGCATTGTTCCTAGGTTGTTACAGAGTGGGATTGGGGTAGTTTGATGTGCCCATTGAACTTGAAGTTTATTCGATATTTCTGCCGTATGAAGTCTACTAAGCTTATGCGAGCAAACGTAGTCTCATGATTCATCCACTGCCTACGACATAATTTTTTTTACAAAAGTGTTTACGCATTGTGCACCACAAATCAGATGATTCGATATTCCGCGATCGGAAAGCGGAAACCCTTCGATCCGAAAGACTTGGGAGAATTTCAACAAGTCATCGACTCCTTACTCTAGTCCTGACATCCTCTGGCTTTCCTTCTGATACCCAAGCCTGGGCTGGAATGGGACACAGCAATCACTTATGGTCGCGAATCACCCAGAGAAATAGTTCACTCTTTTCCTCTCAATGATTGATCTTCCAGTTATTGACGACACATCTATTTATTCGGTTATACTTTTTATCCCGTACCAGGCGAGCTTACATCTGTTTAATCTCGATGTAACGTTTGACCAACCCCTGTGATGGAAAGTCATGAAAATGGTCGAAGCAGTTTCACCAGGAAGAGGGCTTTCACAGTTCGTCCTGAAACTTGGAGGATTCCATACAACGATGAGCTTATTTCTTGGGCTATATCCTGGAGGAGTCAGGACTTGGAGATGTCCAGACTCGGAGATGTTCGGAGATGCAGTAAGTCCGGAGATGGCGGGACTCGGAGTCAGGACTGGGAGATGTCCCTCACCTCTCAGCGGAAAAGCAATCGCCAGAACCATAGCCTACGTGGCTACGTGTCATTGACGCGCTATTCTGCTTTCCAAGACTACAATCTGAAGAAATCATGGAACTTAAAAGCTTGTATACGAAGCTGATGAACACGGAAGTAAATGTTGAGGATGTAGAAGGTAATCACTCCTTAGAAAAAAATACAGGAATTGATCAGGACTGCTCCAGTCAAATAGCTCAAAGATGTCAAAGCTGTGTTCCATTATTTGGAGATTATTCGATACTGCGGAACTTCATAAAAAGAACGATCTGGATCAAGGGAAGTCAAGACTTCTGGTGAAAACGCCCTGCTCATGATCTATGGTGCGTCGAAAGGAGGAGACCTGAATAAGCTCCAAAGGGAAGTTTTCGATAAGAAGAGACAACGATAGGGTCGTTCGTTCACCCAGAACAGTCACACACGACGGTTGATGTAGCAAAATAACACAGCTAGCGATTTTTTTTTTTTTTTTTTTTTTTTTTTTATCAAGTTTAGGTATGAACCGGGTAGCTTGATCCTCAGTTGAAAATCGAGGACATGGGGATGGAAGAATCACGATGACTTCTTGTACCCGTTAGCAAATGACCACAAGCTCCGCGCATGCTCTTAAAAGTCGTTAAGAGCTCGTGTCGACTGCAGTAGTGTAATTCAGAGAAATGTAGCCGCCTTAACAAACGATTTAGTTTCTAAACCAGCATGCAGAACATACAAGGGGGGCAATGTGTTCCAACTCTACGAAATTAACAACTACTATGATGCAGAAAACAGGAAAGCTTAGTCGGTAGCCGAATCCATTCCAAAGGACGAAACTGTGAACACTAGTTAACACTAGTTTCAATTTGATTATCTCTTTTGAAAACAATTTATAAGGTGTACGAAGGGTGCTAAGAACGATTTCGAACATTGACCTGGAAAACCAGTTTGGTTCACAATTGACTTTTCTTAACAATTTTCTTGTTTTACTAAAATTCATATGTTGATGATTATGAAACTTCTTTCTGGTACACAGGACAGCCAGTTTGATTCAATTTTCAGTCTCAGCTCGGGATTCTATGTCAGGATCGCACTCTCGTTCAAGAAAACTGGACCAGTACGAAAATTTGTACTTTTTTTGCAAAATAGGTTGAAAAAAGGACGTTAACTTTTTTCTGGTGCTTTATACGCCAAATCTGACTTCATTTAAGGTTTCAGATTGTCATTTTGCATTAGAATCGTACTTCAGTTCAAGAAGAACGGACAACCACCAATTTTTTTTTTCGAAATACGTAAAAAAAGGGAATTAAAAAGCCAAAAAACGCTTATTTTGCGTCGAGCCAGGATATGCAACTTTTGATATGTTGTTCAGCTTTTTTCTCTCTACAAGATAGTGTAAAAATCACTTCTAATGCAATTTGTTTCGGGTCAAACCTCCATTTGCCTGTACTATTTTCCTTACGAAATGAATCAGAAAAAATGTCTTTGAAATACCATTACTTTCCACCTAAAACTAGCGATTCTCTTGTTAGCGCTTGTCGACTATATCCAGCCGTCCTGCTCTCCGACGCGGCGGCTGGGCGCAAAAGATTTGAAAACTGAACGTGCCTTGGTTAAAAAAGTGGGAAAACTAAGCAAATAAAAGAAGTAATAAACAGAAGATTATGACATCCTTATGTGTGAAAGAGTTGTCAGCGGACTTTGAAGATTCCGGCAAACTTTTCGCTGGGTGACGGGAAAACTTGGCAAGGCCGAAAAATCACTAAAAATTCTTAGTTCCGAAACGAAGCAATGGAGAAAGGTGGGGATTCTAGAAGCTTATAATTCCATATGGGAGCTATGTATATAATAAAAGGCAGAATAAGCAAGAGGGGTCCTTTAAGTATTCCTTCGGCCCAAGCTGACTGCGAATCATGGCCGATGGCTCTAAACGGACAAGTTAGCTAAGATCAAATCCAGCGACATTTCTGCCCTTGTTGGCGACAGTCCTAGTCAAGCTGTGTGACAAAGAATTTAGTTGCAGGTTCGTTTGCCTAGCCACCAACTGACGAGGACCCTTGCCAAGAAGGGCCAAAATATAGCAAGAATACATCTCAGATGCCTTATGCGTTTAGAACCATCGACCATGTCCTTCAGTTTGTTTTTGGTCTTTTAATATAAACACACGGATCATCCAAAAAGGCACTGCATTGTTCGCTCGCACACAACTGTCTAAAAGGAATTGGGTCGAAACTACTACAGAAATTAGTCACTATTATAGATGTTCCTTCAGGCCAAGCTGACTGCGAATCATATTTGACGGTGCAAAATGGATAAGTCAGCTACATTTTATTAGAGCTATTTTTGGCACTTCTCGGCAAGGGTCCTCTTTAGGCTCAAGCTGGAAAATAAACTTGTCGAAAATTCATTTCCAGCTTGAGCGGCTTGAGCCTGAAGAGGACCCTTGCCAAAAAGGCCCAAAATATAGCTCTAATAAAATGTAGCTGACTTATCCGTTTTGCACCGTCAAATATAAATTAGTCGCGTTTTTCCTTTCTGATAATTTGGCCGTTTTTGGTAAGGAGGAGTCTGGCGCCGGTCTCCTGAGCAGATTGGTGAACTCACCTAGGAGTTGCCAATCTCATTTCTCCGCAGGCCTGAGCAGAAAGGAGAAAGGCCTTGGTCCAAAAACGGTCAAAAGAGCAGTGAGGAGTAAGTGCTTGATGCCAAAAACGGGCAAACAAACCAAGGCCTTGGTAGATAGGTGACAAAAAACGCGACTAATGCTTGAGCACCCTATCCTATACATAGGTCCGCTACCATTTGAGACTGCTCGCGAACGACCTGCAAGGGCGGCCTCAGTGGCAATCCCTTAGCTCCAACAGGTAAAATGTGATCCTTATCAGTGTTTACATTTGTATATGTTGACGATTTCGACAAATTTGGTTCTTACCATGATAGTTCGAGAAGAATAAAAGCGATATCTATCTATAACCTATAAGCATAAAAAAGAACAAATGACGGCGCAAAATTTTAGCAAGGCAGCAATTTCAACTATTTGGACCCATGGCTTGAAGTATATCAGACAAGATTTTCTACTCTGCTCAGTACGATTCTTCCCGTTTTTTCGTGAAATGTTTAGTAGCAAGTCTTTTTATGACGGAATATGTTTATTTACCTGAACGCCGGACTAGATCCTCTGCCGATTTTCCTTTGACCACTCCTGATAGTGTCTGTGAGTCGACGTACAAGACTCTCAGGAGAGCCCTCACTCTCAAGCGAGTCAAAGCCGTCGGGATCATTCTTCGACGAACAAGGAACTTGAAAAAAAAGGAAATCCAGTATTAACTACCGTTTCTTTGTCAATAGTTGCGTTTGCAGATACCATGGTAACTGGATCTGCAATTAGTCGTTTTTGCAGTTACCGTGGTAGGCTATCTGATACTGCAGCTGCTCTACAAAAACGAAAATTGTCGTATTTACGGTTTCAGAAACCATCCAAAAAGAAATACTGATATCCACTGACAACTTGAGTGACACAACTTCTTTCCCACCAATTTGACAAAAAAAACTAGACTCTTGTATTAGTGATGATGAAAGTGAGATGAATTTTTCAGATACCACGATCAGTTGCCACGGTCCGACCGTGGTATCTGAATATCAGTTACCACGGTGACTGGCCAGATACCACGATTATTGCGAAAGTGAGCAAGCGGTCAAACGTGGAGTGTGAAAGTAAAATGTTTCTCACATCTTATATACAAACAGCGTTAGAACCGAGACATTTGACATCCTGAATAACCAAACAAGTATTGAAATAACATTGACAGTGCAAAAGGGACAAGTCAGCTGAATTTTATTAGAGCTATATTTCAACAAGTATGTTTTTCCAACGTGAGCGGCTTTGAGCCTGAAGAGGAACCTTGCCAAGAAGGGCCGAAATAAAGCTCTAATAAAATTCAGCTGACCTATCCGTTTTGCACTGTCAAACATGATTCGCAGTCACCTTGGGCCGAAGGAAAACTTATGAAATAACCTAAATAAGCTGAATTTTATTAGAGCTATATTTCAACAAGTTTGTTTTTCCAACGTGAGCAGCTTTGAGCCTGAAAAGGAACCTTGCCAAGAAGGGCCGAAGTAAAGCTCTAATAAAATTCAGCTGACCTATCCGTTTTGCACTGTCAAATATGATTCGCAGTCAGCTTGGGCCGAAGGAATATTTATGAAATAACCTACCACCTGAAAAGCTTTTAATGTGAACATGTACCCGCATGTACAAATCCAAAGAGATATTGAAGATCTTGCAAGAACGGTTTTAATTTCAAAACTGAATGTCTTGCCAGCCAGTCTGACCCTTTAAGCCTCTTTTCAATTAGCAAGGTAACAACAAGTGCATTGGTGCGTTGGAGCCCTCCTTGATACTTCGAAATCGCCAAAGGTGCCATACATTGAGCTTCTTCGGAGTTTCAAGCTGGAATCTTTGGCCCAACGTAGGGAAAAATGTGCCTTAAATTTGGAGTTAAGACGCTTGAGAATCCTCGTCTGCGAGACATTTTCCCACCTGAGTTTGAACCCGTTAGACCTAGACCTGCGCGAATGGTTTCGCAGCCCATTCCTATGTTACATCCTGTTTCTGCATCTCATGACCGATAAAAAAAGGCTTGGTACCGTCATTCGTCAAAATGTATAACTCTTCGTAATTCTTGTTTAACTCATCGTAATTCTTGCTTATTTTATAGTTGTTTGAATCTTAGTTTTGATATACGTGTAAGGTGACGTCATTCGTCGAAATGCATAATTCGTCGTAACTCTTGTTTAAGTTATAGTTATTTGATT
Source organism: Branchinecta sandiegonensis (assembly GCA_030848855.1). Taxonomy (NCBI): domain Eukaryota; kingdom Metazoa; phylum Arthropoda; class Branchiopoda; order Anostraca; family Branchinectidae; genus Branchinecta; species Branchinecta sandiegonensis. The sequence continues at coordinate 15,552,812 of JAUPMV010000007.1, read as the reverse complement.
TTTAATTCTGATATAAGTGTAATTGTAAATGATCACTTACAGTGATTCGAATTGTATATAAGTTTATTATTTATGACAAAATTATGACAAAGATGTTGATGTTATTATATTTCGAAAAATCCAATCTTCGGCTTGCCCGTGAAGGAATTTTGAAAATAAACTGAAACTGAACTGAACTGAACCGAAAACGGATCAAAGCAAATTGGAGACGTCAGAGCCTCGTTTTCGTTGCATGCTGCAGGTCCACTTCTCCGCCGATTCCGGACTGATTCTTTCTACATCCGTTTTTGCACTGCAGCGCTTCCAAGGAAGACGGCAGCGCTTCTCAAGAATCACGGACTTGCTCACCGACCAAGTCCGTGCTTCCCTGCAAGATGCTGCAGCGCTGCCGCTTCAACCAAGAAGATATTGAAGCCAAAAACGCATATTGTGCAAAAGCAAAGAAGTGCTGCAGCAGCGATGCGGAAGCGCTATTGCAACAAAAACGAGGCTCAGAGTTGCCGGCGCGAAAGTGAGCACCAGGGTTGAGGCTTACCTTCAAAACCCTCAGCTCTATCCGACAGCTGATCCAGACTTTCTTCATCGAACTCCGTTTTGACATCGATCTCTTCGTCAAAATCTTCCTGGTCTCCCCCTTCCTCACTGGCGGGGTGTGGACTAGATCCGGACAGTCTTTCACATTCAATCCCAGAGCAATCGAGGGGGTTAATTCTCATGGATTCCGTGTTTTTCTTGCTCATATCCAGAGGGCAGTCGTTGAGGTCCCCTGGGTCAATCTCTGAGCAATCGTCATCAGTCGTCCCTAGGTCTACATCGGCGGTTGGCATGTCCCCGACTACCTAAAATCAGAACAAAAAGAGCGATCAGGTTTAAAAGTCGAAGGAATTAACTAATGTGGCAGAAAATGTGGGAGAAACCATAGCCCACGTGTCGATACGAATGATCATTGCGAACACAAAGTTTGTAGCTTTCTTCTGCGTAATTCTAACACCAGCCAACATTACTCACAAGTTATAGTAATATTTTATATACAGTAATATTTCACACCTTTACAGCAGTTATTCCCTCTTTCTTGCCTTGATTATTCATTAGGTCTACTACTATTCACTGACCCTGGCGGGCACACTTTGTCGACTTGTAAATGTGGCGGATTTATGAGAAGAAATGACAAAACAGCTTCCAAACAATTTATTGATTTATTTTTCAAAACGAACACTTACAGCATAAATGCCGAACTGGCATGGGAAAGAAGAAGATCCATTTAATTAAAGAAGTCTACTAAAATCAAAAAGCTGTAAATAAAAGCCGCCAAACACTTTACTTTTTCTTACTTTTTGTTCCTGCCAACTAAATAGTTATCTTTCTACTTAGACAGTTTACTTTCCGATTAAGGCAACTAGATGTTCCCACGGTCGTACCGAGACGTGGCTCAAACTAGCGTCTTGGAGATGGTGATCTAGGCACTGCAAATGCGAGATTGCTTGTGTCATAACTCTTTTTAAGCGGGAAAGTAAACCTTTTCGATAGTTGTTTTCAATTGTTAAGTTATACATGACAGAAGAAATTCAATGTTCGGCTTCGTCCGTGAGCGAATTTTTGAAATAAACTGAACTGAATTGAATTTGAAAAACTTAAGTATCCTGAAACAATTTATCATACAGAATTTCACGAGGCAAAAAAATGAGCGGAGCTGCCCGTTTTTAATAAAATGTGCATGATTGACCGTTTCCAAACATTAAACGGTAATTATCGTACTTATGCAAACTTTCTGGCGCTTTTGAACTTTATTTGATAGATAGATAAATCTTTTTATTCGCAAAAAACTGATCATGGCTAACGCCAAATTTGTTTGGTATAGTCATGGATATATATAAACACACACATAATAGGCCTACGCATTTACGGCTACAACGGTCATAAATAACATGATATATTTAAACTAGCAGCTCAGCTTGTGCTTCGTATACAACTTTAAAAATGAAGGGACAAAACTCTTTGCAAACCTCTGGCGGGCACATTTAATTGGCTGCAGCTTTTCAACCGTAGTAGCTACCTTGCGAGGGAGCCTTTTTGACAGCTTTTCAGAAGGGAAAATATTTTTGTGGATCGGGTGATTCAGAGATTTTTTAATTTAACATCCATAATTTTTTAATTTAACATCCCTGAACCAACCTTATCCGGCTGTTGCGGTAAACCAAGGGCAAACCCACCGTTACTCTTGACAGCTGGAACACACGGAAGATCGAAAGTACAGCCAAATCCTACGGCGTTTTTCCGACGAATATTTATATCCAATATACTTCTGAATAGTTGCGTTTTTGCAGATACCATGGTCTAAAGTCGTTTTCGCAGTTACCGTCGTATCTGATACCACGGTCAAATCTTAAGGTAGTAGTGTCCGATGGCATCCAGTCTTGCTATAGTAGCATCCAGTTTGCTAGTAGTAGCATGCAGTAGCAACAGTTACTACTGCATGCTACTTTTTCGTACATCTCCATACGACCAGGGACCCATAAATATCCTGTAATGACTCGCCATTCAGGGGGCTTGTCATTTCCTATGCTTCTATGTTGCTATGTTGCCCGAGCGTCATCTAGTTTCCAAAAATTCCGCTTGGGTCGAATCGGCGTTCTTGCTCAGATGTACAAAATTTGTTGGGACTACTCAGCATGCCACCAGGTACCTAAGCTAGGACAAAAGATCCAGGATACTCTTCCATTAGAGAGAAATATTCCTAGTTCAGCACAAAAGCAGCGAAAAATTTTGTCTATCTGGATAGTCTGGTATTTTATCCCCGTGGGTATTTCTTGAACTATCTGACGCTCGGTCAAGAGCGCATCAGAAATCTCATATTGACAAGCCCCCTGAATGGCGAGTCATTACAGGAAATTTTTGGGTCCCTGATAAGGCTAATTCTCGAAAAATATTCATCGGGTGAGTCTTCAATAAGTCGTTCTTGCAGTTAGTTTTTCGTCGTTTTTACATATTCGTTTTGCATAGTCGTTTTTGCATATTCAGATACCACGGTAACTGCGAAAACGATTTTGGACCGTGGTATCAGATACCACAGTAACTGCAAAAACGACTTATTGAAGACCCACACGATGAAATTTTTTCGAAAATTAGTTGTATGGAGATGTACGAAAAAGTAGCATGCAGTAGTAACTGTTGCTACTGCATGCTATTACTACCAAACTAGACGCTACTATAGCAAGACTGGATGCCATCGGATACTACTACTTTAGATTAACCCAGCCGGAACAAGCAACATTTTCGTACAACTACCATACAACTACACAGTCAAAGATTTTTTTATCGGGCAGTTAACGTGGAAACAGATACCATGGTATCTGCAAAAAAGCAACTACACTGTCAGAAGTTTCATAACAGATTGCGCATAACACTTTCAAGAATAACACCTTTTCACTTAGAAATAAAATGTTATGACCAATTAAGTTGACACTATTTCGTGCCTAGATCTCCAACAACACCTTCAATTGGTAAAAATACTAACGGGAACGAAAGAAACATAACATATAACATCCCATAGTGTTATCTGTTGGAACCGCGCATCCTGCTGTTGTCGTTATGTAACTTCTGACAGTGTAGTATTTTTACCTATTGAAGGTGTTGTTGGAGATCTGGGCACGAAATAGTATAAACTTAATTGGTAATGACACTTTTTTTCTAAGTGAAAAGGTGTTATTGTTGAAAGTGTTTGTGCAATCTGTTATGAAACTTCTGACAGTGTAATGTTCGTCACGGAAACGGAAGCGTGAGTGACACGGACGACCAACTGGAAACGAAGCTGAAACTCACGGAAATGCCGTTCTTTTTGTTTCGGTATCTTGAAATGCCTGGCAATAAAATCTCAACAAACAGAAAGTTAGGCTTACAGCCTTACGATTATGTAGTAGTAGGGTGTTTGTTTATCTTCTTTACAAAATAACTCACTTCATTAAAGTCGTTTTTGCAGTTATCGTGGTATCTGATACCACGGTCAAAAGGCGTTTTTGCAGTTATACTGTCAGAAGTTTCATAACAGATTGCGCATAACACTTTCAAGAATAACACCTTTTCACTTAGAAATAAAGTGTTATGACCAATTAAGTTGACACTATTTCGTGCCTAGATCTCCAACAACACCTTCAATTGGTAAAAATACTAACGGGAACGAAAGAAACATAACATATAACATACCATAGTGTTATCTGTTGAAACCGCGCATCCTGCTGTTGTCGTTATGTAACTTCTGACAGTGTAGTATTTTTACCTATTGAAGGTGTTGTTGGAGATCTGGGCACGAAATAGTATAAACTTAATTGGTAATTACACTTTTTTTCTAAGTGAAAAGGTGTTATTCTTGAAAGTGTTTGTGCAATCTGTTATGAAACTTCTGACAGTGTAATGTTCGTCACGGAAACGGAAGCGCGAGTGACACGGACGACCAGCTGGAAACGAAGCTGAAACTCACGGAAATGCCGTTCTTTTTGTTTCGGTATCTTGAAATGCCTGGCAATAAAATCTCAACAAACAGAAAGTTAGGCTTACAGCCTTACGATTATGTAGTAGTAGGGTGTTTGTTTATCTTCTTTACAAAATAACTCACTTCATTAAAGTCGTTTTTGCAGTTATCGTGGTATCTGATACCACGGTCAAAAGGCGTTTTTGCAGTTATCGTGGTATCTGGCCAGTTATCGTGGTATCAGATATTCAGATACTACGGTCCGACCGTGGTAACTGGCCGTGGTATCTGAAAAGTCATCTCACTTTCATCAAATTTTGTCAGATTGGTGAGAAAGAAGTTTACCACTTAGTGATGTAACTGGATATCTGTTTTTCTTTTGGGATGACTTCGAAAAGTGCAATTTCGGCAATAGTCGTTTTTGCAGAGCACCGTGTTTCAGATACCACGATAACTGCAAAAACGACTAATTGCAGATCCAGTTACCGTGGTAACAGATACCATGGTATCAGCGAAAACGCAACTATTATCGGTTTAGAATTTGCAAAAAGAATTTCAAATTTAGAACCACAAAGAGCGTGTTTCACCCTTCTAACAATAGTAACTATTAGATACTATTTCCGTTCCAACCTCACGAAAAGTAACTACGCTGACCGCTGACGCCAACCTTCTCGAGATAGTAACCAATAGTAAGTACTTGCTTACCATGCTCCGGAGCGCAGTAAGCGTGGTAACTACGGATCTCTGTAACGGGATTGGCTGGATTACCCCGTGGAATGATATATTGGCGAAAATAGAAAAATTCGTTCCAGCCTTGAAGCCAAAATTCGTGACGTCATGCGTTGTCACTACGGTTAGTACGGTGGAACACGCTCAAAACTGAACATCAATTCGGGAGTTGTTTGTCAAATCTGAGCCAAACAAACCATCATGAAAACAGTGTTTCCAAGCCATAGCCTGTTTGTGGGATAGCGGATAATCGCATCTAGGCAGGGTGAAGAAACACTGAACGGACCTGGAACGGACAGACAAAAACGGCCAGACGACGAATAAGTGGCCCAGGAGGCCCGCCTTGTACTGAATCTCACGTGTAATGTCACTTACCTCGTTGGCTGGGCAGTGACTAGCATTATCTGACTGACCATCACCCATGGTCAAATCCTGTGCTTCTTGTTGAGTTTTTGAGCTTCCATCAACCAGCTAAAAGAAAGACGTAAATATGTTGGCTAAATATTTATCAGCTCTATATATGATTGGAAGGATTAAAGTGTTGGAAGATACTTGCACAAGTTTACGCATGCCCAGTGGTGCGAGCGTGTGTGAGCTGAGGCTCTAGAAACGTGAACCTACAAACAACAACAACAAGATGTAAATACTGTAGCTCAGACATATAAAACGAGATATGCCAAGAGTTACGTTACACAAATTTCATGGAATTTACACAAGAAATAAAACAAATAAAAATATAGATGCAGCAAAAGATTCGCGTCTACAATCTGATCTCATCTTCTTTTTATATTTTTCGCACCTTCATAAAGTTTATGTTTCATATTTCTGACAAAAATACTGAGCTAAAGTTATTATTATAACTTTCATTAACGATTTGTGCCCGTACAGGACATAACTACAGAAAGAGAGAACAAAAAAAGTAAAAAGGACAATAATTCAATACTATCCTAGAACAGTTAATCACTACAAATGAAGCAAAGTACTCGGCCAGATGCTTCATATGCTGTATGTTGGCAGGAATCTAAAATTTGGTTTTCAACCACGATAGAGGATACGCAAGATAAATATAGCATAGAGCAGCCATCCCCCACTCCCTATTTCTCCATACAAGCCATCGATTCGAATACAGACTAGATCGGCGTCATTCTGGTTGTAAACGCCGTGCATGGACGAAGGTCATGCCAGGTCTGATATTCAAAGTCAAATCACGAGAAGTGATCTACCGATTTAACTTGCAAGTCCATGGGACTGCTAAATCCTCGTACACACAGACGCCTAGGAGCCCGCAACAGCAGTGTCGACATCGACTGGTGCGCTGCGTTTGAAAACCAATTGGCCTTATTACAGTTCAGCGCTCTAAGTGGACTAGTTTCTGGTAGTCCCCCATTGCCTCATACCAACACTTATGTAGACTTAGTAAACAGGTGAGTATCCATCAATCTGGAAAAACGGTTTCATTACACCAATACCAAAAAAAGATGCGCCTAATGATTTTTCGGGTGTCCGACCGATCACAATGACAAACAATTTTAGCAAAGTGTATGAGAGTTTTGTCGCAGCATGGCTGAAAGACCGTATTTTACAGAAAATTGATCCGAGGCAGTTCGGAAATATGCCGAACACGTCTACATCTCATTACCTAGTAAGTGTAATTGACAAAATCTTACAAAGACTTGAAGAACCAAACTATTGGATTAATCTTATTGCAGTAGATCTAGAAAAAGCTTTTGATCTAATTTGCAATAATATTCTTATAAAAAAACTTCTTGGCCTAGGTGTACACTCATTCCTTGTTTGTTTAATCGCTAGTTTTCTTTCAGGCAGATGCCAACGGACAAAGTACCACTCCACCTACTCTGACCCACTGCCCATCTTTTGTGGTGTTCCTCAAGGTACCCTTTTGGGACCACTTTTGTTTCTTGTCATGATAAATGATTTGGCAAGAAGACTGGATGACCATTGGAAGTATGTTGATGACTTGTCACTCATTGAATGCTGTCGGAAAAACATCCCAAGCAGTGCAGGTTCACTAATGAACGTTATATCTCAAGAGGCAAAGTGGATAAAATGACTGTCAACTGCGACAAATCAGTAATTTTAACCATTTCTCTTTTAAAATCTACGCCAGTTTTTAACCCAGTTATTCCCAGCGCCAGTCACGTAACCGAAATTAAACTACTTGGAGCGTGTTCCATCCTACTTACCGTAGTTACCACGCATGACGTCACAAATTCTGCCTTTTTGTCGTCAAGGCTGGAACGATTTTTCTGGATTTTTCTATTTTCCAGCGGAATATCACGCCACGGGTGAATCCGATCAATCACGTGACAGAGATTCGTGGTTACTACGCTTACCACGCTCCCGAGCGTGGTAAGCAAATAGTTACTATTTCAAGAAGGCTGGAACGGTCAGCGTAGCAACTTTTCGTGAGGTTGGAACGGATTTAGTAACTAATAGTTACTATTGGTACGAGGGTGGAACACGCACTTGGTGTCCATAGAACTTCAGATCTGAAGTGGAACAAGCATGTCGATGGCATGTTAAAGAAAAGAAAGCCAATTTCGCCATCAGGTCTCTGAAGTTGCTGGCTCGCCATGGAATCCCTGCACCACACCTCTTACGCATTTACTTCTCTTTTATTCGTTCCACACTTGAGTACTGCTGCCCTGTATGGCATTTTGGGCAGACGAAGGAACAATCTGACCGGATTGATAGGGTGCAATACCGTGCCCTCCTAGTAATTTCAAAATCCCCGAAAGTACCATAAAGATCCCTCCTCAATCAGTTTCAACTTCAAACCCTTCACTCCCGTCGTTTAAAACTCTCCCTAGCTTTTGGAAATAAAATCCTGTCGAGCCCAATTCACCGAAATATCCTCCCGCCCCAACATGAACCGGCTCGGGTAAGGCCAAGCAGGTCCATTGCAGAGCCTGTACCGAAACTTCAACATGTGACTGCTTCACACGCTCGATATGAGCTTAGTCTTGTGCCTTCGTTTGTTAAGTTGTTTAATGCCGGGTTGAATTTTTAGTCTGCTAATTAGTAATTAATTGTATATTTATACTTTGTATAATTGTATACTTTTGTGTATGTTAATTTTTGGCTCGTTGACTGACATACATGTTTATTTTATGACAGCAAAAACTAATAATCGGCTCTGTCCGTCGCATGTTTTTTGGATAAAATGAACTGAATTGAACTGAATATAGTAAAAAGTCGAATCCATAGGGTAATGTGTCACTTTCACTTTCTGCTATTGAGAGGTATGCAAAACCTCCATTACCTGGGACACAGATGACAGGTTTTCCACTCACTAACCTGTGGATCTCTTTTACCATGTCTAATCCAGGGACTGACGGTGAGGCATAGGGGATTAACAGAAACTAGTCCGCTTGGAAGCGCTGAACGAGAATATGGCCAATTCAAGATGTGTGACTGGCACTTGTCAAAAGACATTGCAAGCTTTGTGACCAGGGGATCATTTTGCGAAAACCTAGGGGGGGGGGGGGGGGGGGGGGCAGCGGTGTGGTTCTGGGTAATTAGCTTCGCTTAAAAAGTTCGAAGATTGGTGTGAGACCTTCTTAACTGTTCACAGCTGCCTGTCATAATTTTATCAAATCACTTTCTTTCTCGCACATTTTTTCATGGGTAGCCATCCCCGGGGAGGGGAGGGGCGGGGGGGGGGGTATGTCGCCCTGTTCGTGACTGGCAATAATGACATACATTTTTTCCAGATCCGAATTAGAAGCTGTTGTAATGCCATTTCACCTGACGTAGTTATACGTGATTCAATCAAAATTACTCGGCCAATCGCTGCAACGGAAGAATTATAAACGAACAGTGTTTCAGACGAACTTAGTAGAGGTGACTGCGAATCATATTTGATGGTGCCAGACAGATAAGTCAGCTAAGATTTGCTCTAACGACATCAGCTGCGTTCGTTCTCATCGTTGTCGGTACGAATACGTCGCTTTAATTTTTTTATATTAGGGTTTTCTTTGGCACGCTGTACTACACCATCGTTTCACGAACAAACCTGATACAAAACGTTAGTTGAACTAACTTAACATCTGCAACAGCAGCCACAGTGAAGTACAGAAATGGAATTTAGCATATCAGGCCCACTGTTTTAATACTTGGTTTCCAAGTTCAATTTGTTTTTTCGCGAATTGAAAATTCGCGCCCAATTACCGAACCGAGATGGCGAAGCTGACTTTCCGCCTCTGTTCGTCGTTTCAGGAATGACGAATGAAACGGCAGTTCAACCGAACAAAGAAAATCTCTGCAGCTCAACGCTGTTCAAGAACGGTGTTTGAAAGACAACACTTGTAGTAAAACGACGGTTGGAAAGGCGAAAACCAAGGCAGCTATTACTCCTAGATTGCAGGTTCGATTCTTCTAGACGCAGCCTGACGAAGACCATTGCCAAGAAGGGCAGAAATGTCACTAGAGCAAACATTAGCTAACTTCTCCGTTTAGCTCCATTACATATGACCCATGGCTTATTTTTTTAATTATATTATTCGTTGACTCGTATTTGTATTACTGTAAATAAAGGAACCCCATACCTCCTTAGGTTCAGTATTCCGCGTCGCATCAAAACTGGTTCCTTTATTACTGGTAGTACCAACCAACTGGGTTAGGTGCTTAGAGTTAGCATTCGTATAGCCACACTGCCTCTGCCTCGAATCATAAGAAGAAAGAAAAAGAACTGGGGAGAGTCCTGCCTGACTGAGATCCACAGCTGACGGCCGCACTTGCCATTGGGAGTACATGGACAGTCTGGGGTCAGTTTCCTGAACAACATACATTGGCTGGGGCTTTGAAAGACAGCAGAAATAGACACGTGTAGAGCACTTCAGACCAAGAGTTGTGTAGGAGTATCCATTTAAGAATGTCTGGTTATAGGCTTTGCTAGGTCTGGGCGTGTCTGGAGATATAAGAACGTGACCCCCATCTTGAAATTTAGGTACACCCAATGCTGGATCAACTCCAGACATCAGTACCTTTTTTTGCTGGAAGGTTCCAGGTTTCAAAGGCAGCGATGTGGGTCGACAGAACTTTTTTGTTTCAGCACTATCTTTACTTGAGCCTGGAACCTCTTGATCCTTGCTCTTTTCAGGTATAAAGGCACGGGATTTGGTTGGTGATATTAAATATGGCACTGAATCAATGGTATAGTTGTGAAATTTAAGCTCACGGCTTACCCGCGGAGAGTCGTCTTTCTTGGGTTTCACCAGGTTTCTATCATCTCTTGAAACATTATGACTAACAAACTGGAAGTTGCTCACAAGAGGTAGGCCACGATTCATAATCTCTTTTCGTCTTGAGCTCAAATCCACAATATCTGGCTGTACTGGTTTAGGCACTTGTTGAAGGTCCACAGTGTTCCTAATAGCAAAAGGGGGTTGACACCTGAAAGGAGTAGTCGATAAAACTCCTTCGCGATTCCTTTCCACTATTTTCAAATTCTGACTGAACGGTGGTACACTTTTTGAAAATTCAGCTGAGGCATTATGAAGAGAGGGACCACAAAGGGAGTTATTTGGGTTCTGAGAAACACAGCTGACTCTTGATGTTGATGGTCTCATTAAGCTGCTTATGCTGAAATCAACTGCCGGTCTACGAGGTGGTTCTTTCCCAGGTCCCTGACTCCTGATTAACTGATCACCTGTCCAACAAGTTTGGTTCTGCTGCCAATCATCGAGCCTTTGCAGCTTTGAGTTCATAAGTCCTTGGCCCATGAGACCCTCTGAAATACACCTTTTCCTCTGACTTTCTAATGTAAGGTTCTGCTCTTTCGCTGCGTTTTCAGAATTAGCAGTCACTGAACTCTGGATTATGTCTCTTATACCGAACTTATAGGACTTTCCCTGTAGCTTAAAATAGTTAGAATCCACTGTATCTGCATGGTAGTCTGCAGAAACTTTTTGCCAGGTATCGGAGCTTGACAGGCGTGAGCTACAGCTAGATTGCAGCACAGGAGCAACAACTGGTTCTGGTGGCAGGCTTTCGGCTTGAACCACAGTTTCAAAACTGAAGGAGTTTGAAGATCTCTTTCTAAGTGGCTTCAATGAATCCTCCGGCGTAACGTCCCTACTGAAAGCAGCAGCTGGAGCTTCATGTTGGAGTGCAGCAACTTTCTTGAACTTCTTGTGGACATAGCTATTGTCAGTTATTGTTAAATTGTTGTTGTTAGACATCTGCTGCTGCTGACGATCTGTCATGGTGTGACAGATCATGGATCAAGAGTACCTGAAAGCACATACAGAGTTAGAGCCCGCTTCTCATTACAGAGTATTTTATGGTAGTTGCCTAATTGCCTACTGAGCGTAAACACAGGCAGAGAGAAAAGCAACTGACTTGTCACATTTAATTTGACCTCTAATCGACGAGGGGTCGTACTGGGATCCTGGAGACGTACTTACTATTTTGGTTTCTCTGGTTCTGGAAAATTATGGACAAATCCATCAGATAGGGGGGGGGGGGGGATATACCCAAGATCTGGCATTTTGTTCTCCCAGACCAGACATGGGTCTGGAACTACACCAAACAGGTGACCAGATCAAGGGTATCTGAAAACACATACAGAGTTAACGCCCACTTCTCATTACAGAGTACATGTTTTTTGTTCTAAGCGCAAACACCGACTTCTAAAACGAACGTTAGAGAACGGTAACTGAATTTTAACATTTGGGGGGGGGGGGATAAGCCGTGTGGATAATTTGACCAATATTCGACATTTTGAGGCTATGATTTCACCCGACCTACGAAAAAAATTTAAGAAGTGACCAGACAAAGGTCTGAAACTACAGTAAACTTACTACAGTAACATTTCGAACAGGGGACCAGATGACGTTACAAGTGGACTAGCCCACTGAAACATATTATGTTTCTTCAGAAATTTACGAAATTTCCAGCTATGTGTTTGGGGGTTATTATTAATTTTTCACTGATCAGAACACAGTGGTGATGAGCGTAATATTTTTGTCGGCATGAAGCTAAACACCACACTGTCAATTTCTGTATTTCACTTTTAATTTCCCATTCTACACAGCCTGAGGAAAGTATGAAAACCTTCAGGTCAGAACGGACCTACCTAATGGGGCTTGACAATAGAGGTTGCCAGGTAAGACCTGCTCATACAAAACGATGCTTTCTAGCTAGGCTATATAGGATTTTCCTAGTTGCTAGGGAGTAAATTCCCATTTGTGAATCAACTAAATGGGTCATCATAATCCCATTAGAGAAGTCGGATTTGAGAATAGGAAGGTTTCACAAGTTTTGGATGTCCAATGAATCTAGGAATACCAGCGTATCAAACTTAGATGTCACAAATATTTGAATCCGCTAGTTTCCAAATGAAGCCTGCTTTAGTTGTCTTCCACACAAAAACTCAAACTTGCCAATGCCTAGGCCGAGCCAAAGTTAGGTCCAGTCAAATACACAATCTATAATTTTGGGATACAATTTTTCGTATCTGGGGTATAAACAGATGCACAGCCAAAGCACTTGGGTAGCAAATGTGATCTTGAGTAAGGGCAGTGTACTCCCGTGAAACATGTTTAGAAAATAATCACGAAACAAAGTAGTTAAAAAAAAAAAACACTAGGCAACAATCCGGCACCAACACCAATTTGAAAAACTGGCGGGTCTGAAAAGGTTAGAACTGGAAATGAGAGTAGTCACATTTTTTTTGGTTTTAGATGTTCTTGAACCATCATATGAGGACCAAAAGTCTGAAGGTCCAAAATACAATGAAAAAGATTGGGATACTCGACTTTGCCAGCTTACCCCAGCCAAACTACCCACTTCTGTCCAGGATGGGATTAAAAGAAGTCCCTCCTCCTCAACGTTAGACACTGAGCAGGTTCCTGGACAGCGGCCCGAAATTTCAGAGGAAACTTAATCATAGTTGTGTTGCGAGAGCAACCCTTTTTTTTCCTAGTACCCCGATTTCAGCTTATTTCTAGAATGTGGTAATGGTCTAACCTCTGCTGTTTTACGGAAAGTGTCCTTGGGTCGGATTTGATGAATATGACCTTACATTTTGGAAAGCTCGGTAGAGCTCTTGCCTGGTGCCAGAAAGGATGGTTTTTGCTTGTCGTCGAGCCAGAACCTACGGTATGTGAAGTAAAGTGTTTGGTTTTGTTTCTTCGCTAACGGTTAAATGCTAAATTTGTCAACCCATCGATGTCTTCAAAATGGTATGTTCCAATCCGAGAAGATTTTTTTCTGAACTGATGACACAATCTGTAATGACATGGCTATCCCTCAGCCTTGAAAAAAAAATGAATATCGGAAGTAGGGACTATTCAATTTTCAATTCACTTTATTCGAAAAACATGCGACGGTCAGAGCCGATTATTAGTTTTTGTTGTCGTAAAATAAACATGTGACTAAAAACCTCTGACCCAGAAAACGGCCAACTCCTGGGTGAAAGCTTCTGCGCTTTCCCAGACGGATGACAATACATACAAGCAGTAAATTGTAAATATACACAGAATTCAGAATTGTAAATAATCACAGATTTGTACATATGCACTTTGAACACGCACATTTTATCTTTCGTTATTTTACTTTCATGTGCATGTCGTTAGATCCGCATCGTTCGTCTGGTTTTTAATTACATTTCGTTTTATTGTTTGTTGGTCCTGCATCGTTTTCCTGTTGTTACTGTGGTGGATTTTAAGTTTTAGTTTTATTTTTCGCTGAGGACGGTTTGCCGGAAGTGCAACCAAAATATCCGAAATTTTATTTATCCCTCGCACATCATCTTAGAGCGGCAACTAGCTGATCAAGAAAAAAAAAAGACGACAATCTCGTTTTCCTATTTTGTTTGCAATGAATGGTCAGCTTGGCTTCAAACCTTATACAAAGTAAAGATGCTCAAGGAGTCTGACGAAGACAAGACTGTCTGGATCAAATATTAATTCTATGGGATCCCATCGAAACCTTTGGTCTTGTTCTTAAAACAATAATTCCCTTGTGGCATACTTCGTAAAAAAAAAAAAACTTTGACCAGCAAAACATCTGAATCCTTCAAAAAAGCGATTGGGCATGGACTGAAATCATGACTAGTGTGCTCCTGAGTCAGTAACCTGACAGTAACAATCAATACCATCATCATCACCGATGCAAGCTACTCATTGGGATTCCACATCCTTACTGTTTTCAACTGCAATTTAGGTTATTGTAATTCAGTTAAAGTTTCTGAAGATTCCTCTAAATTAGGATTTTCAGGAAAAAGGAAGAGCTATTAGTTGTCAAAATACCTGCAGTAACATGTGTTTACTGTCCTGTTACTTTCTTATAAAAATAACAATTTATAGCATTTTTACAGTCATCCAACTTAACAAAAATATGATTGAATGTAACATTGAGCTTGACATTATCAGAGAAACTGGTTGGTGCTAATCTGGTCTCCTGAATTTAGAATGAAAAGGATTTACAACAATAACTTTTTAATCAAATTTGCAGCCTCGAAAAGCTGTTTTTACTTGAATTCATAGTTTTAAGTAAGGACAATCTGGTACTGAATTCCACACCACACAGAAAAAAGCCTACTAAGACCAGTCTAGTACACTAAGCCCTTTTTATACCCATTCACAAACGGGGTGGCATGCCCCTTATTCTCCAGAGGTATACCAGTCTACTACACTTCCTAAATCAAAATTAATTACTGCTTACCGACTGCTGCGTCTGGTCTAAAAGGATTACAGCAATAAATAGCCCAGGTTCAGAGCTACAATTTCATTTATCTTGCCAATTTTTTTTAAATCTTGTAACCAGGTAAAACAGGCCGACGGAACGGAGTGCCACCAACTTCTCAAAACATGGTGGGTCGCCGTGCACGCTACCTGGCGTTCATATTCACAGTATTGTCTGGAATCTTACGAAGTATCGAAGAGTCATTTTTGGAACCAAGACTCAAGTAACAAACTGCTGGATCCAGAACTTGAAAAAGTATGCTTGACACTGAGCTCAACAGAATGTACTGACAGTAAGCTCATGTTTTAAGTTAGTCTCAGAGATGCACTAACACATCGATTTCAATAAAACTAACCACATACTGAATTAACGTCAAACAAAGGACTCATGAAACCAGAAGAAAGCTTCCTTTTTGTGTTTTGCTGACGTCTCGTTTACAAAAATACTGCTTTGGCTCCACAAGTCCTTTTCACTTTTTCTCGAGTGGTACTAGCTGCATTTTTTATTGAAGTTTTCTTCGCCGGTTGCTTATTTACCCTTTTCAAACGCCGTCGAAGTTCACCATTTGCTTAATAAGTGTTTCCTTGCCCGGTCGCCACTTCGAGCATGTTCCACCCTCGTACCAATAGTAACTATTAGTTACTAAATCCGTTCCAACCTCACGAAAAGTTACTACGCTGACCGTTCCAGCCTTGTCGAAATAGTAACTAATAGTAACTATTTGCTTACCACGCTCGGGAGCGTGGTAAGCGTAGTAACCACGAATCTCTGTCACGTGATTGGTCGGATTCACCCGTGGCATGATATTCCGCTGGAAAATAGAAAAATCGTTCCAGCCTTGACGACAAAAAGGCAGAATTTGTGACGTCATGCGTGATAACTACGGTAAGTAGGATGGAACACGCTCTTCATCAACATTTCAGGCAAACTTTGAACTTGCTAGGTCAACGAGTTCGATTATCAGAGTTTGAAGGACAAAGAAACTGTGACCGGCGGCAAAAAAGGGTATTTAAACCTTTGAGTTTGAAGCTAACTTCGAACTCTGATCATAAACCCAACTTCAACCTAAGGGCGATTCTGGCGGTCTGGAAAGCTCCGCGAGAAATCCGTCATCGTCATCATCAGAATCCGCGAGCTTATGCGCCGGCTGTTTTTGCGACTTCGGCTAAAACTCCCTTTGCTTTCCAAAGCTGTTCTCGCGCTCCGCTAGTTTCCCCCAGCACTTGAGGCGTGACCGCGTTGACCGCTGTAAACTAGGATTAACTATTTACGCAACGGGTACAAACATAATTTAAAACAATGAGGTAGTTTTGGAATAATTAATAGTGTCATCTATGGTATTTTAATCCTGAAAAGTTACGCATAGCTTTATGATATCAACTAGATATCATGAGGCACTTGAGTGCTCGAATAAAATGTAGCTGACTTATCCGTTTTGCACCGTCAAACTTGAGGCGTATTCTCGCCGTTCCCCTAGGACTCCACTTGAGGATTCCCCGCGTTTTTGTTTGTCCCGGGGACTCACTCCCCGTATTCTCGCGAGTCCCCACGGACGGGGAATGCTCAGATTATCTTCACCATCATCAAAAAGGACTCCCTTTCAAATTCGGTGGGGAATCAATGTTTGCTGTTGTAGGTACTATGTAAAATAAATTAAAAAGAATCAGAATAAAGAAAACCAAAAATAAAGTGGATCTAGACTAATTTTTTCAGCTGCATATTCATTTTTCGAACAAAATCCATTTTAGAAGCATTCCCTGTATCCTCGCTGTTTCTGTACGCGGAGTCCGCGTGGAGTGACTCCCTCTATTCTCACCGTTCCCTTCGATTCCCCGAGGAGTCCTCGGGGAACGGCAAGAATACGCCTTTGGAAAGCGAATCCTCTTCGCGAGTGGAAACTGATTTCGGCAAGTCAGCGACAAGTTGTAAAGGTACAACTGAGGCGCAACTACTTTCCGTTTGTTCTTGCGTTTGGCGGATTCTCGCTTTGCTTTTTGGAAAGCGAGTCTAACAGATCGCCAGAATCGCCCTCTGGAGTGACAATTCACACTACTGTGCGAAATGTGGCAACCCTCCGCATATCAACACCAGGTAGCGTGCACGGCACTTCGTATCACGGCGAACCGCCATGTTTTGAGAAGTTGGTGTCTCTCTGTTCTGTCGGCCCGTTTTCAGGGTTGCCACATGTCGCACGATAGTGTGCATTATCACTCTATTTTTTGTTGTCACTCTTGTCCTACGTCGGACATAAAATTCACTCTATTTATGAAAATGTCCAGTTTTGTCGCACAATAGTGTGACAATTCCAGAAAATACTAAAATAAACGCGGAATTCAACTCAATGCAAGTAATTCTGAGGCATTCCACTCCGTCTGTACTACACAAAGAGTTAGTTTTTACTTTCGGTGGAAGTGAAGAAAAGTACTATCCCATGGGTAAGAGTGGCCAAAAGATTTGAAGTGTGTCAGCGTCGTAATTACACGTTTTGCCACAGATCAAACGCACCCGAGTCGCTGTTTTTTACTATAAACTGAGGTGATTACGCGTTACGTACTAACATGAACTGGAAGCACGTCGGTGCGAAGTATTCGCACGCCTACTTTTCGTTTGGGCATGCTTTGGCCTACCTTTCTTCTCTTGTAATGTGGATCGATCTAGTATTAGGGTACTAGACAGTCTCTTATTTATATATATGTCGCTACAAATATGTCGAGGTCTGAATACTCGGAGGACTTTGAACCGATTGAGATTGCAGCAGTGATCCGACCAAAAAATGACCACTTCACGTTTTTTCATGAAAATAGAATTTCACTCCCAATTCACTCTCTGTCTCAGCCAAAATTCACTCTCTAAATTTTTCTGATGTGGCAACACTGCCCGTTTTACCTGGTTAGATAGATAGGTGAAACTATAGCTCTGAAGCAGAGCTATTTATTGCTGTACCCCTCAGACCAGACACAGCAGTCGGTAAGCAGTAATAATTTTGATTTAGAAAGTGTAGTAGACAGGTATACCTCTGGAGAATAAGGGGTACACATTCATATGAGTACACTTCACACCCCTGGGAGCATGCCACCCTAGATGTGAATGGGTATGGAAAAAGGGCTTAGTCTAGCCTAGTATCAAATCAAATCAAGTTTATTAATTAGCCATAATTATCCAAAAACGAATAGCACTGGGGTCATTCCAGCGAAATTAAGCCAGGCAAAAAAATCGATTTCTCAGATTTTGACGAAAATTTCTCAGAATGATCTACCAGGGTCCAGGACCGTCCCCAAATTTTTTTTTGGCGAAAAAAGAATTGTTCGGACTCTGACAAATTTTTGAAATTTTCGGCCAAATATTCCATTGTTGATGGTCGAAAAAGTCAATATTTTTCAAAAATTCGACAAAAATCAGGGAAATTCAACACGACCTTGAAATTTTTTGAGCTTCTTACCTACATTTAGGACTTCAAATTTCGAGAGGTTCAAGTATGTAGGTACTCTTCTTTCCTTTTTACGGTAATTTTGGAAGGAAAGGAAAAAAAAAGTGGGTCGTGGCTCTTTTGTGGCTATCGAGCCAGAAATGGTCTTAACTAGCGATGTTAGAAAACTGAAATTCTTGGGAAAATGCATTGTTTTTATGACAAAATGAATTAGTCTCACAACCTAAAAATAACAAGTGGGCAAGCGCTCAGACGTGGAGTGTGAAAGTAAAATGCTGATCACTTTTTATATACAAACAGCTTTAGAACCAAGACATTTCACATCCCCAATAACCAAACAAGTATTGAAATAACCTAATTTGTAATCATCCCACTTTAAAAGCTTTAAATGTAAACAAACCGCAATTATAAATCCAAAGAAATGTTGAATATCTTGCACAAACAGCTTGAGCCAGTCTGACCCTTTAAACCTCTTTTCCATTAGCAAGGTAATAACAAGCAGGGGCGTCACGACTGGGGGGGGGAGGGAAGGGGGGAACGCGCCCCTCCCTCCAATGTTGTCGGCCAGTTGGTAAAAAATAACCGAGTCGGCGCGAAGCACCACGATTTTTTGTCAAAACAGTTAATTATGTTCATGAAAACAGTCGGTTTTTCTAAAAATCATTCGATTTTTCTTCAAAACAGTCGGTTTGTCTGAAAATCAGCCGTTTTTTTCAAAAGTGTCGTTTTTTTCCTGAAAACAGTCGTTTTTTCTTGAAAACAGTCGTATTTTTCTTGGAAAACAGTCGTTTTTCTGCAGAAACAGTCGGTAAAAATTACCAGCCAGTCGGTAAATGCCTTGTCCCCCCCAAACATTTTGGCTAGTAACGCCTCTGATAACAAGTGCAATAAACCAAATCGTAGCAGCCTAATACCCCCTTTGTCACAATTCATTATGAACGGCATATCATCGATCATATGACAAAACAGTTCAGTTTCCAACTGTTCATTAAAGATTAAAGAACGACGCGTCGTCTTATTTGTTGTTGTTGCACCAGAATCCTCATCCATAGATATCTCTTCCAAAATATACAGGAGTTGGACTTGAGACCTGTCATAGACGAACTTAACTCATGGGAAATCTGGGCCCAGCTGCCCATGAACGGGAGGGGGGGGGGGATCGGGAACCATCAAAATGCGTATTTACAAATCTTGTTTCTCAAGTATACCAGCTTATAGTTTGATTCCAGTCACCGGGGCAAAAACTTCGTTCCTGGGCAATTTGGGCCCACTTGCCCATGAATGGGGAGGGTGGGGATGGTTCAACTCCACATATGTATTCCCGACCCCTATGATCCAAAAGCTCAAAGGAATTTCATCGCCTTATTTCAAGTTATTGCCAAGTTAAAAGATCAAAAATTGGGTAATCTGGGCCCAATTGCCCCTGAGCCAAGTAGGTGTGGGTTTTGGGACCAGCAAAAAGTAAAAAGAGACCCCAATGCTCACAAACCTACCAAGTTTCAACTTGATACCTGTTGATTCCTGTCACGGGTAACAAACTTTACTCCTGGGTAATCTGGGCCCATTTGCCCCTGGACCGGGTTGGGGTAGGGACCCCCAAAAGGCACAAATAGACCCCAATACCCACAAGTGTACCAAGTTTGAACTTGATACTTGCACTGGTCACAAGTTATGAGCTCCACAAAATACGGTGAAAACTGAAAACCGAAAGCTGAAAGCTGCTACAGCGCTTGCAATAGTGGATTGTTCCAAGGAACACTCCACTAAAAATTGAGAAATGAATGCTGCTCTAACCCTGGGTTCTCAATTTCTAGTTTCTTAGTTTCAGCTCAGCTGAATGCTGCCGGAATAGTGTACATAACAGATGCTGATAGACTGAAGATAGAAAAACTTGTAACTTCGCTATAATATTAACGTTTTCTACATTTCTTTGTACATAGTTGCAAATAAAAAATTTCAGTTTCTTAAATAGTTGCAGCCAATAGACAATAAAACTGTACTGACAACGGAACTCGGTTAGCGTTTCAGAATTGCGTATAACCAAGTATATGAGTAATTTACCACCCTCGGGCAAACTTACATGTGAAAAGAGCAAAAGCATGCATTGTAGCAAGAACTGTAGGAAGTTTCTGAAAGTAGGCCAAAGAGAAGATTTCGGGCCCTTGGACAGCTAAGAATTGGTCCAGGCAGGTTGTGGTCTAACAGTCGAGCTAACAGTAAGATCTGAAAACTGAAATTCATTTCTTAAATTTTATTTTTAAGGTTGCGAGACTTATTCATTTTCTAACATCTCTATTTAAGACCATTCCTGGCTCGATAGCCACAGAAGTGCTAATGCTGAAATGTAGCTCGTTCTTCACTCTACTACCATAGAGAATCTCAGAATTTTCGCGAGCTGGCCGGTTCTTCAGGAGTGGATCTACCAAGACCCACTTTTTACCTTACCCTGCCAAAATTACCGTAAAAAGGAAAGAAGAGTACCTACATACTTAAACATCTCAAGATTTGAAGTCCTCAAGGTAGGTAAGAAGCTAAAAAAATTTCAAAGCCGTGTTGAATTTCCCTGATTTTTGTCGATTTTCGACAATCGACCAAAATATTGACTTTTTCAACCATCAACAATGGAATATTTGGCCGAAAATTTCAAAAATTTTGTCAGAGTCCGAACAATTTTTTTTTCGCCGAAAACAAATTTGGGGAAAGTCCTGGACCCTGGTAGATCATTCTGAAAAATTTTCGTCAAAATCTGAGAAATCGATTTTTTTGCCTGGCTTTATTTCGCTGGAAAGACCCACTGGCACTAGACTGACTGAGACCAGGATCTTATAAAAACATGAGAAGCTGTCTAAGTACTAAGTACTGTCTACCTACTCCAAACTGAGTATTTTTGTGACTAGTCCAGAGTGGTCTTGAATCGGTACTATGTTTGGCAGATGCTTGGGGCGACTAGGACCAGCCTACAGTAGTATGTACAGTACAGTAGAGGTATGTTAATTTGAACAGTTACTTAAATGTGAACAGTGCAGTTTTGGGCTGAAAGGTAGAACTTAGATCCAAAATACCTATTCAGGTGTTTTCAGAGGCACTTAATTACTTACTTTGGCTAACTCATAGTTGACTTTAGTCACAGCAAGTGCATGAAAATGGCAAAAGCTGTGTTTTTCGTAAAAGTCCATTATCTTTACGCCGCTCTCCATTCTCCCAATAAGACCATTTTTTGTTGAATGACTTTCAAACTTGATCTCCGTTGAGGTTGTTACAAAAAACGCCTATTGCCCCAACTTCAAACTGAGGGGCTAGTAACTTAAAAAACAGCATTTGCATACAATAGTTGCGTTTTTGCTGATACCATGGTATCTGTTACCACGGTAACTGGATCTGCAATTAGTTGTTTTTTAAGTTATCGTGGTATCTGATACACGGTGCTCTGCAAAAACGACTATTGCCCCCTATTGCCCAGAGCTATCCAGGAAAAACCAAAGTAGTCGAAAAAATTCAGTTTCTCATCAGAACTGCATCATCTGCTCATTCATGATAATTTAACCCTTTAATCCGAGATAATGAACCATTGTTCGAGGATTTGACTGTCTTCAAGGTGCATTTGAGACTTGGTCAGTTGTGTATCTGAAGTCTGAACTCTCGACATGGAGAGAACAGTTTTGTAACATGGCGTCGAGTTTCACTTTGTTATTTGTTCCTGGGTAGCTGAGGCCCCCTTGGAAATTCAAGTGGTGGCACTACCTCGGAAGGGCACAAACTAAAAGCATAGGAAGGGCAGAGGGTCAGCAAACGCTCAGTGCCCTTTCCAACTAATCCCAGCTTGTTTATTTTTTAAAATGGTAAGAGAAGTTTTAAATTACGGACAACGTTTACTTTTACTTTTGTTTTACTTTTTAAAGACAGACAACTTTAGCGATGTCATAGGGATCCCTCCCCTTATGTTTTGGTGTAGGTGCTGTCACAATTTTTTCGTAAAAACAGTTGACATTTTTTAAAAACAGTTGGTTTCTCGTAAAAATAATAGATTTTTCTTAAAAATAGTATTTTTTCTTAAAATCAGCCGACTTTTCGTCAACACAGTAGTTTTTTCTTAATAATAATCGCTTTTATCTGTAAAAATAGTCGGTAAAAATGACCAGCCAGTGGGTAAATACTTGCCCCCCCCCACCCAAGCATTTTGGCTAGTTACACCGGTAACGCCTCTGGGTTGAAAGTCGTTCCTTTTTAAGCCAGATACATTATTCTGAAGGAACAACTTCTCTGGAAATTGTAGGATACCCCTCTTGTCTCTCTACTGTATTGTACTGTGGCAACTGGGCATCAACTGTGGATAATTAAGGGCATCTGAAAACACCTGGATGGGTATTTTGAATTTTCATTCTACCATTTATCCCAAAACTGCAGTGTTCACATTAAAGTAACCGTTCACGTAAGCATACCTCTACTGTATTCAGAACTGAGGTTCCTATTCCGTTGATCTGTTGATCATCGAATAAAAAATGAGATATAACATATAACTCATTCTCTGTTCTAATAAAAATGGACAATAGCACTACAGCATTCTACTAAAAAACACTTATAGGAGAATGGGATAAAGAACAGAGAACGGATTGTTTACAAAAATGCAACTTAAGTCCATTCCTAGTCAACAAACATTCACATAACTTAGTAAGTAGCCGGCTAAACCTAGGAGCAACAAGCAAATAAGTAAGCTCGGGTAATGAATTACTCTTACATAATATCACATAGGTGTAGCATGGACAGTTGCTTAGAGCCGAAAGCTAGGGCTAAGCAAGTAAGAATTTGTCTTAGAAAA
The DNA here is from genome assembly GCA_030848855.1 of Branchinecta sandiegonensis. NCBI lineage: Eukaryota > Metazoa > Arthropoda > Branchiopoda > Anostraca > Branchinectidae > Branchinecta > Branchinecta sandiegonensis. Next base: position 15,529,664 of record JAUPMV010000007.1, on the reverse strand, counting down.
TAATTTGACTTTATTTATTTTCTTTTTGATAATGATGGAGAGGAAACTGCTGAAAGATGGACTTTTCCTTTGGAGGTTATTTTTAGCTCTATGTCGATTTTGCAGCAGAATTCTGGCGCTACATTTAAACCTAAACGAGCGTGAATTCCATAATTGTTGGTTTTGACTTTTTATAGTTACTAATTTTACCATGGGACGTCCAAGGCGTGGCACAGGAAGTAAGCAAAGTGGCTCTGCGTATGGTGCAAAAACGGTTCAGCGCGACAGGAAAGATGTCAATAAATATTTTGCTGGAGATGAAGAAGAAATAAGCCAGAGAATTGATGGAACATCACTACAGGTAAGGCTTGGGGTTGGTCAGGGCTTAGGGTACACTTATGCTATTGTTGTTTTAAAATGTTTGTATGCTGCAGGATGGGTATCCAACCTCGAATTTTTATGACCTCTGACTTGGCCTGAAAATCTTGGTCCTCCACTCTCCAGATGAAAAATTTATCTCAAAATAGTAGTACAAAGTTTTACAAAAAAGTAGCATGCAGTACTAGCTGATGCTACTACATGCTTCTACTTCAATGCTACCGTGTTACTGCATACTACTGCATGCTACTATTAGCAAGACTGGATGCTACTATGGCAAGACAGGGTGCTACTAGATACTACTGCATAAGATTGGACCAGTCTGAGGCACATTAAATGATAGTATTCTTTGCTATTACATAGTATTACATGCAACTTTTTCATACAACTACGCAGGCTACAAATTTTTCATCGAGCTCATAAGGAAATTTCTGTGCAGTCCAAAACAGGTCCTGGGTCACTCAGGGTTTCCTTCTTGACAGTTAGGACCTTCTTAGGACTGGACTGAAATTTCCTTCCAACCTTTTTAGGCCAGATTCGAGGTTGTGGAAATTTGTGGTTGGATACCCCTCTTGTACAAAGAGCAATTCTACATGATGCAGACAGGATGGGTCACAAATCTTGAACTACAAAACCTCAGAATTTGCTACAAAATTTTAAAAAGAGTGTTATATATTAGGATACAGAGGCTACAGAGCCTTGTTGCTAGAAAGTGTTAAGATAATTGAAAGAAATTACCATTTTAAGACATAAGAACAGTCAAGAAAACTTACTGTTTCTGATGGTTTGTCTAACCTTTTAAAAATCAGTGTTAGTATTTATTGAAATTGTTGGTACTGTTAGGTACTGTATTTCTTGTCTATTATTTTTAAGATTGCCAGGCATAAGCCAGTCATATTTTTTTAGATCCCCCCCCCATGCCCAGGCACTTCATTTCAAGCATTTCTGGGAAGAACATGACTTATATTCAGTTTTAGAGCTATTGATGGATTTTTGAACACCCCAACGTGTTTGAGTTGAAGAAGAAATAAGCCAGATAGTTGAAGGATCATTAGTACATTACAGGCTAGGGCACCTTGCCACATTTTGTTTTATGTTGGCGTTTGTGGTTGTTTCATAAATTTGCTTAAACTGAAACATCAAAACTTGCGTTTTCTGATAAGTTCTAGAGTGGGCTACCATGCAACACTTGTGTTGTCCCCTCGGTTTATAATATTCCTTTTTGAAAACCAGATTTTACAATAGCCTGATATGTAAATGGTGGGTTCCTAAATTTTGCCCAAGAATTGAAGCTCTACCCCTTTTTATTTGTGCTCTTTTCCATTTTTCAGTTTTAGTTTTGGAATAAGAAGAATTGAATGCTCAGGTGAGAGATAAGCTTTGACTTTGGATGCCAATCCTGTAGGTATACTCTTTGTTCACAACTTACAAGATGTGTAAACTTGCAGGATATCAAACTAGGGGCATTTTCCCCTCAGTTTGTTCGGGGGTTCTTCAAGCTTCGGTTTCATAGAGTTGGTGTGTAAGTTTTATTTTCTTTAAGTCAGACTCAGATTCTGCAGATGAACAATCAGGTTCAGAATGTTCCGGATCAGAGGAAGAAAAGATGCCTGTCCCCATCACCCCTCCTTTTGCTGTAGCCATGTGGGATGTGCAGCAGTGCGATCCCAAGAGGTGTACTGGTAGAAAACTGGCCAGAAATAATCTTGTCAAGATTCTGCGCCTTGGTCAGCGTTTTGGAGGAATTGTACTGACACCTGTTGGACAGTTAGTAAGTAGCCCTGTTTTGATAGCTCTGTAATTTTATTTATTTATTTATTTATCACCCGTCATTTCAAACAGAAAATGGACGGAGTACAAAAACGAAAAGAAAAAACAAAACAAAAGCAAAACGTGAAACTTTCATAGAAAACCCACAAAAAATCGACAATTACAAACTGAGACTCTCTGACTGACTAAAAACTGAACACTATATACACTACACGATATACACATATACACGTAAACTGTGAGAATTTTGCTCCACGGGTGGGACTGGATTTTTTAGTTGTACTTGGTAATCAGGTTAGAGATAGCAAGCTCAGGGTCTCTTATGTTATATATTTTCATCATTTTGGTGTTTCTTGTCCAAGGCGGGAGTTGAAGTAAGAATTTGGAGAATCTGAAGAAAGTGGAACGGAGTTTATTTTTTTCACTAGCTGAGAATATTTGCCAGAAGGGAGCTAGGTAAAGAAATTGGGTATTGCAACGGAGTTATAAAGGGAAGCTAGGATTTTTCGGTTGAAACGGGTTACATTCTTTACAAGTAGAGCATAGGAAGCGAATATTTTTCTTTCAAAATGTTCAGAAAGAAGCCGGTGGGTGTGTTTTAATGACGAGCCAATGGGGAGACCAAGGTAAACAATGCTCTCAACGGGTTTTACATTGATATCACCAAGAGCAATGGAGGGCACGGGGCCTTCAGCTTTCCAATTAAATAGTACGACGTCTGTACTATATCGACGTCTATACGTATTCTTTTGCATAATTTTTAAATTTTCTTCTACCCATTTGATCGACCTGCTTAAATTAAAAATATCGTCGGCATAACATACGAGAGAAATGTCAATGGCTTGGGGAACACATGAACAAAGACATAAAGATTGCGCTTCTAGGACACTATTATTGAACAGTGTTGGCGAGGAGATCGCCCCCTGACGAGTACCCTTACGAACTGGGATTGAACGACCGCAATGACAAGGGTGAGGTGACCGTGTTAAATTTTGAGGCAGCTTATGCCTTACTCGCAGCCGCGAGTACATATTCCGCAAAGACATTATTACTGAGCGATTTACACCTCGCTTCGCCGCATGCAAAAGTATGGCAACGTGAATCAAAGAGTCGAAAGCTCCACGAACATCGTGACCGGCTAAGACCAAACTTTCCCCCGAATTTTCGGCATCAATCAGCGCTGATGCTACCACGTCAAGTGCATTCGTGCAGCCGATACCTGGTTGAAATCCGAACTGTGAAGGGGGTACATAGCACTTATTACTCAACTCATCAATAAATAACAATTCATAAATTTTACACAAAGTTGTGGACACTGTAATTGGACGGAAGCTTGAACATTGTGGCGTCGCATTAGATTTTCCTTTTTTCGGAATCGGAGTAAGGTCCCCTATACAAAATGTACTAGGGAAATGTTGTAATACTTGATACAGTGTTGGGAAGTAGTTTAAGTACTACTGAATTACAAAATGAAAGTACTTAAGTACAACTTTTCTGGACTGTTCTGGAGCATTTATTATTTTATAGCTCGTATATTATATAGGCTAACTCACTTAACTTGCCGCTGAACTGAATTTTGTCACCAAATTTTTGAGACACAAAATCGAAAATCGCATAGACAATTACTGGCCGTGAAAATAACTGTGGGTAACACAAACGATCGCGGAACACATTATAAATGTCTGATACTTAAACAACATCATGACGAAAAAAAAACGACCACAGATGGTCGTATATATATATATATTAGAAATACAGTAGTTCATCACTTGAAGCGCGAATGCGAAAAGGCGCATTCACGAAATCAAAACAAGCAATTACTCTTCTGTTTTGGTGCCATTTTTGATCCAGCAAAACGGAAAACCCAATTAATACACAACGGTCCCCAAGAAATTGTTGGCATTGCAGACTGATTCTATACTTTCAGTCAAGCTGTTTAATCCCTCGTCTTATCTGTAAGTGGGATTGAATTTGTTCTACCCCCCCCCCCCCCCCCGGGGACCCCCTAAAGACCTCGACCTGGCTTCACCCTTCAAAAAAATCATTGAAAGAATTTATCGTTGTCTCACCGTGGCCACACAGTTTAGCTCCTTACAGTGTCAGAAAATTGATCCCAAACTGTTTTGTTTAAAAAAAAAGCCTAAAGGCGGCAACATGCCAAAATTTTGTTTTCTTGTTAAGATAAATATGCTAAAAAAAAGTCAATGGTCAGACAATGCATTTAACGCCCAATGATATTAAAACAATTACGCTATCAAGTACTTCTTAGGTTTTGACTATTGTAAGTGTTCTCACTCCGTGAAACGTAACACTTCAACCGATCAACAGCGACTTTTGTATTATGTTCTACGGGCAGATGCGCGGAATTTATGTAGCATCCTACCCAACGATATGCAGTCTTTTGCCGGTGCTTTGCCTGAATATTGTCGTCATTATTACCCTATATTGTTCATTTTCCCTCGAAATTCACGTATAAATAAAATAGACGACACAAAACTTCATCCCAACCAATTTGCATGCCAGCAATTTGAATAAATGCAGCCTGGAAAAGACACTGAATAAAATCGTTGTTGTTTGAAAAAGCGAAAAGATTGTGGTAGGTAGGTAGGTAGGTAGTTTTTTTTATTTTTAACCAAAACATTGAAAATAAAATAAAATAACATTACTACTATCCCATTGCAGCAAAAAGAAAGTCCTAAGGACTTGTGCTGCAATTTAATACTACTACTTGTATCTAATAAATAAATAACTAGACACAACAACTTATTATCCACCTAGCCTATGACTTAAATAAACAAACAATTAAACGTGAACACTATACACAACAAGAATCCTTAATGTTTACTCATTACCAGTTTCAGCCCCCCCCCCCCCTGAACAACTGTGGAAAAAAAGAAAGAAAAAAAAGAAGAAAAAGACCACAGACCCTTCCAACACGTATTAATTAAGTGGAAAGTTTTCAGTTTCTTTTTAAACCCGTATAAAGTGGCAGACTACCTGATGCTAGCCGGCAGATTATTCCAAAGAGAAGGCCCCAGATTATGAATCATATAAGATGGTATGGGATGATTACTGCCAATTGTTTGTCAAACGAACCAAGTTTCTTCCAAAGCGTCTTTGACTTTATATAGTTGCATTCTAACGTTTTAATCCTCCATCAGATTTTAACTCTCCGAAACTTGGAATAAAAATCTCCGAATTCGGCGATGCACGGTTACTCAAGTCCGATGCAGGAGAGACTTTTGACAGTGTCGTTCTTGACAGGGAAACTAAGGAAAAATGTTCAGTACTTAACTTTTAAAGATGTTAGCTCTGCAGGGAAAAGAACGTGAGGGAGCAACAGAGCTGTAAAGGTATCCAAGAACGTCGCAACGGTCGATTTTGCGAAAACGGATAAGGAGGATAAAAGCTTTTCGGATTTTCTCTTGAAGATGTTCAGTAATAATAGGCCGCAAATTTATAAATATGGTGTAATACGAGATCCCTAGATATGGAACAATCTCTCAAGAATGGAAAATTATGAAAGTTTAATCGCCGTCGACAATGTCAGAGGTTCACTGAAGAGCATATCGTCATACTTTTGCTGCCTTCTTGATCAGTTTCCAAGAAGAAACAAGACCAAAGGTTTCGATGGGATCCCAAAGGTGAAAATTCGTTGGATTTCTTATGTAAATCGGGTCTTGTGGACTTCCCGTCTTCTTCCGATTTACTTTACCGGATTTCGGGCAAACTACTTGTCCGACAAGAAAATTAAGTTCAGATATGGATCCAGTGTGTAAATCTTACCCCTTTATCGAATCTTTAATCATCATCAGAATAAATATTTACTTCTACCAGATTTCCGGTTCTGGTCGGATTCCGAAGAAACTACTTTTCCGGCAATACTAGCTTAAAAAAATCAACCATTAGTTTGAAGCCCCCTCCCCCACCCCTAAATATGGGGCTATACAGGGCCCATCTACGAACTTGACTTGTACTATGACCCAAAGGGTCCACACAAAATTTGATCAAAATATCGCAAACCCTTCAAGAACCTTCACGGCCAACAGATGAACAGATGGACAGACTTTATCACAGGTACACATACCGTCACTAACCTTATGTGATCCAAGAAACGACGAGCTCACCTACGCAGTAACTAAAACAAGTCATTCGTTCATATTTCATTAAACATTTTAACTGTACTTAATTTGTATGTTCGGATCATATTTTGATATCTTGTTTGTGTTTTATTCGCAATGTTCGTGAGTTTTTTCTTCCAGTTTCATCCGTGTTAGCCTAGTGCTATTACGGTCAAAATAAAATTGATTGATTGACTGATAATTATTGCGAATGTATTTCCACTGTACACTACTTATCACGCGCAATCTTGACTAGCATCACCAATAACCGTTGTTCGTTCCTGATTGGTTTGTACGGTCCATACGTCAGACTGAACTAGTCAAAAACTACACGAGATTCGGGGTTTAATTGTGAAAAGACTCTACATGGACGATTGGATTGAGAGCAAACGAAAACAACCAAAGGAAAATCAAGACAAGTCGGACTGGTAACACAACTTGTTACTGAGAAGGGAAATAATGGAATTGTGTGGTGTTTCACTTTTGCTTTAAGAACTAAAACTGTCATTTTACCAGGGTTGCAGTGTGACCCATAACTTTTGAGGTTCTTTCGAACAGAATCAAAATCAGATAGGAAACCAGCCTTAGTACGAATCAAAAGAACAATATCGTCAGCGTACGCATACCGTCACTCTGCGGTGAAGGCGATGATGACCTAGCCCATTTGGTTGCACTGTGCCGCGAACTCTCGTTTTTAGGGGAATCTTGCTGTGGGGTAAGGGAGATACTGTTTCCTGATATATTGAAGAGCACATCTCCAGGAGCAATTAGTGCACTATGTAGATTTGTGTTGCAAAGTATTAAAGTAAAAGTTGACCGGGCGAGTGCAGTTTAGTTTATGTAGTGCGATATTATAAGTAATTATGAAGTTTTTGTTTTGCTGTCTGTATATGGCCCTAAGGCTTTAAATACAATATTATTATTGAAATACAATATATATCGACTTGATTAAATGAAAGAACAACGAAGAGAGCTGCCGCGGCAGTACAACAGTCAAGAATTTACGACGATAGGAGTCTGGCTTGTAAGTTGTCGCACCCCATTCCCAGTTATTAGAAAACTTATCAAGTCTAACGAGATTTTCCTCAAGCAAACTCTTGACCAACTGAGCGCAGCTCCTCTCCCATCGGTCTAGGGGGACACAATTTTAGCAAAATGAACCCCTACTCAATAGCTTACTTGAAGCTCCAGTTCTCCCGAAAACTTTCCTTGTTGGTTTGAGGTATTTTTGGGGCCTGAGCCCAACTTCAAAGGAAAGATGTTTTCCCCCATTCCTTCAATAAGTGGAACCTCCTTTCATTCACTAAGTACACCACAGATGCACGAATGGTTACAGATCTTGAGGGGAGGTAATAACTAAACAAGGTTAAAGTAAGATACGTGCTCCCTAGTCTATATACAGCCAGAAGTAGGGCTGGAAAATAAAGATATTGAAGGGTCGATTTCAACTGCTCGGGATTCCTAAGCTCAGCTGGGTAGTTCTGTGTGCAACTTCTGCCTTCGATAAGGTTCGCCACACGCGATTCTATGCTAAACTTATTGCGTTTGTAGTGGAGAAATCGGTGGCAGACTGGATACGAGAGTTTCTAGCAGGAAGAAACAAAGGGTGAAAATAACAGTCGACCCCGAAACAACTGCTCTCTCAGATGCAGTAGATGTCCAGAGTGGTGTACCCCAGCACGAAGATAGGCCAATGCTATTCAGTGCATACATTGATGACGCCCCGAACCATGTTTCAAATAAAATGAATTTGTACGCTGATAATTCAAAACTTGCGGGGGTAGTTGAGTGCAAGGCCATACACATTTGGTCCAACTGGTCCAAGAATCCACTTCACGAGTACACCGTGCTAACCACAAATGGGCAAAGGTTGACTCTCCAGTCTACAATCGAAGAGCGAGACCTTGGTCTCGTTGTCGATAACAACATTAAGTTCAGTACCCATTGCCAGAAAGAAGCAGCTAGTTCAAATCAGATGCTGGGCATTAATTATCAAGCGAAGTTTCGTAACCCAAAAACCTCAAGTAATTACCAAGCTGTATAAGGCTATGGTTAGACCAAGAGTGGAATTCGGGGTGATAGTCGCAAGTCCCTTCCTCAGGAAGGATAAGGAAATCCTAGAAAAATTACTTTCCGGAAGAAAAAATATTAAAAACATTAAAAAAAAGGCTCAAAACCTGAATGAACATTCTTTCCTAGCCAATCAGTCTAGGTCATACCTTGTTACAATCGCATTTCCACTGAATAAACAATTTATGCTTTCCTAACGGTAATCGTTTTCATAAGCTTAGGTTTGACAGTATTTATCATCACCATCATCCAAAAAGTCAAGCAATTGGGTGCGACGTCGTTCCCTTTCGGCCTCTCTTCTTGGTTCGCAGGCCTGCGTCGTCTGAGCCTTCTTTCTTTGTTGGACGTATCTCTGCCTCGGTCAAACTGGGTCTAGTTGAATTCCCTTCCCTGTAGCATCTTGATTATCTGGTGGAATAGTTCTTTTTCCTCAGACTTCCGAAGTGATGCTGAGTTGATCGCACTTAAAGACCTTTGTATCTTTAGTTTCCGGCACGAGACCTTCACTTTGGCTGTTTAATGATCGCCTTTGCATTCGAATAATCCAGGTTGTGCATCCCAAGAACAAATGCCAGCCTCTTCCAAGGATACTGTGAGCGAGGTGTCCCACTGACACGATCTTTGGCCTCTTCTCACTGGTGACATGTTTTACAGCTTGGGGTGTGGTGGAGCCCGCAAACAACAGCATTTTGTTCAACGGCCAACGGGAGTGCCTCTGACTTTAGCCTGTATCTAAGTTACGCACTGATGTCGCGTTCTAAAGGGTGACGGGTGTAGTCGCATCTTCATCGAGGGGATTCGGTTTCGCATGATGTCTCTCATCGTTTTTAGTTGTGATTGTGCTGGTTTTTCCGTTGCTTTACACTGTCAGAAGTTTCATAACAGATTGGGCATAACACTTTCAAGAATAACACTTTTTCACTTAGAAATAAAATGTTATGACCAATTAAGTTTACACTATTTCGTGCCTAGATCTCCAACAACACCTTCAATTGGTAAAAATACTAACGGGAACGAAAGAAACATAACATATAACATCCCAAAGTGTTATCTGTTGAAACCGCGCATCCTGCTGTTGTCGTTACGTAACTTCTGACAGTGTAGTATTTTTACCTATTGAAGGTGTTGTTGGAGATCTGGGCACGAAATAGTATAAACTTAATTGGTCATAACACTTTTTTTCTAAGTGAAAAGGTGTTATTCTTGAAAGTGTTATGCGCAATCTGTTATGAAACTTCTGACAGTGTATTAGCCAGGGCGTCCGCTTCTTCAGCTGCGTTCGATTTAAGTCCTTGTCTTCTCCTTAGTGCCTTGTCACGGTTTAAAGGTGTTTATTTAGCCTTGTCAGGTGAATGACGCAAAGGACAAGCGTCACAAATAAAACGCGGTCGAGAAATCTACCCGAGACAGGACCGAAACTTGCTCCGAGATCATAAGCGTGTTCCACCCTTCTAACAATAGTTACTATTAGTTACTATTTCCGTTCCATCCTCACGAAAAATTACTACGTTGACCGTTCCAACCTTCTCGAAATAGTAACTAATAGTTACTGTTTGCTTACCATGCTCGGGAGCGTAGTAAGCGTAGTAACTACGCATCTCTGTAAAGTGATTGGTCGGATTCGCCTGTGGCATGATATCCCGCTAGAAAATAGAAAAATCGTTCCAACCTTGACGGCAAAAAGCCAGAATTCGTGACGTCATGCGTAGTAACTACGGTAAGTAGGATGGAACACGCTCTATGTCATCATTCACGGCGTCCTGTCTGACAGGGCACTGACAAAACGGCATCAAGCGGACAAGTCAGTTAAATAAAACGGCATTTGGCTGACAGGACTGAGACAAAGGTAAATCGAACGCGGCTTAAAACGCGAACAGAGCATAAAAGTCCGACAAATTACAGAACTCCACCGCTTGGTGGCATCTGCTCCCTACACAAATTTGACAGTTAGCTCCTACATAAAGAGGTTGCCACTTCACTAAAATAAAATCACTACGCAAGCAGCAAAACAGTACTAGAAAGAGAAAAAGTACGACAGTATTTTTTACTAACAGTGCAGTAAGAACAAGACCAAAGGTTTCGATGGGATCCCAAAATTTTAATATTTACAGACAATCGGGTCTTGTAGCGGTCCAGTGGTAATCATCGGAGAAGACGAAGTTCAAATATAGATTCAGCATGTGAGTTTACCCCTATAGCCTGCGTCATGTCTTCTTTGACGAAAGTTCCTGTCTTACTTCTGCCAAATTTCCGGTTTCAGCCGGATTCCGGGCGAACTACTTGTCCACTTACCACTTTACTTGTCAAAAACAGATTAAGCGTATCTGCATTCCATCCATATCTCCATAATCAACTTCACATAAAACTTAAACTTTCAACAAATTTTCCGATTTCAGCGGGGATTCGTGGTGAAATGTGTCCAGGTATCAAATGATTGTCATACACGAATTCAGCATGTCTTCTTACCCGTAAATCGAACACCTTATGAAATACATATAAACTCTTCCTTCTAACAGATTTTCCGGTTATGGCCGGATTCCAGGCGATCTACTTGTCCGGCGACAAAATAATTTTCATATTCGGATTCAGCATGTTTCACTATCCTTAAATCGAACCTCTAATCAACTTCAGATTAATCTTTTATTTTTGAAAAACTTTCTGGTTTTGGCTGGATTCCGGCCGATCTACTTGTCCGACGAGAAAATCATTTTCACATTCGGATTCAGCATGTCTCCTTAACCCTAAATGGGATATCTAATCAACTTCAGATAAAACTTTAATTTTAACAAACTTTCCGGTTTTAGCCGGATTCCGGGTGAACTACTTTTCCGGCGAGAAAATGTTTTTCATATTGGTGTTCGGCATGTCGTCTTACCCCGTAATCAACTATCTCATTACCTTTAAAAAAAAAATTTCGCCCCTTAATTTGAAACTCCTCCCCCTCCCCTAAATATACAGGTATCGGGCCCTTCTACGAACTCGACCTTTCCCTTGACTCGAAGAGTCCTCACACCGAGTTTCATCAAAATATCTCATTCCCTTCGAGAGTTATCGTGCTGACAGACGGACGGACAGACGGACAACTTTTGCGATGTCATAGGTATCCCTCCACTTACGTTTTGGGATCCCAAAAAGAAAACAGTACCCTACTTTCTGTTCTAAAAAGTTATTGTAGTTAATATACACTTTATCTCGGACGATATCGCCATCGGAATAATAACCACGACGGCAATTTAAAAATGGCAACCGCGCTGCGCTCTCTAAATATTTTAATAACCTACCTCACCTTTGGCTCGGATAGGTTATTTTCATTGGGCGTTCGGTGTTATTTTCTCGTATCAACCTCGATGTCGGAAGTTAACCTTTAACAAAATGAGTTATATTGTTAAGCAGGCAGACACAAAACTGAGGATCTTCTAGTAAGGACGTAAGCCAAATGTTCTGTTCATTTAGATTTTATTTGTATTTTCATGCATTTGAAAATACCGCCAAAAACAGACAAAACGAGTCGATCTTAGTCGTAAGTAAGTAATTATTTTTCGCCCGCCATTTTGGATACAAAATAAAAACAAAGAAATAAAATCAAATAGAAAACACATAAGGTAACACAGTTCTAATCTTGGGCCAGGAGACAGGATAAAAGGTCATGCGCTGGTTGGGTCCAGTTTTTCGGTAGAGACGAAGAGACTTTGAATGAATTGATGAATTTATTACGCAACACCCTAGGGCATAAGTGCAGTATAAGAATAAAAGAAACTTCAGAAAACACTAAACAAAAACATACAGAACAAGAGCTCCGAGCTCATATGGCACTTGTTACGAGTAGGTGTTATGAGAAACGAGAAAATAAATCTGAGTATTTTCCGGGAAATCCGATCCGATACCCCTCTCCACCGTGCTCGGATCCGGTCCAGACCCTAAAATATGTCATGTAAGGCATAGGATCTCTCTACTTTCCAAGTTTCATTCAAATCACTTCACTCGTTTAACCCCTATGCGTGCCACAACATTTCCGGGAAACTCCCTCCAACTCCCCCCACTGTGGCCGCATACGACTCGGACACATAAACTTAACTCGAAATCGGAGCATATCTGCAAACTTCCGGTTCCCGCTTCATCCTCCTCCTACCTTTTCGAATCCGGTTCGGACGCCCAATGACAAATCTAGGCCGCATAAACTTGGTACTGTCCAACTTGCATCCTATTCTGCCCATCCGTTTGGTTTTTGTGCATTTCACAAAGTTTCCGGACCCTCCCCCCCCCCAACTCCCCCAACCATTGCCGCATGGGTTAGTACATATGCTTTGCATATCTAGGTCATCAGTTCTTATCACCCATAAAGTTTCACTTGAATCGGGCCATTTTTTCGCAACCTACGGAAGTCAGTAATTTCCGGATTCCCCCTCCCTCGACTCCCTGAAAAATGGTCAGATCCAGGAACGGAAGTCTTACTAGGGCATTGTGTCGGGTATCTAATGCTTATGCTTGTTCTTCCCACCAAATTCCATCCCGATCCCTCGACACTAAGCGTTTCACAAAAATTCCGGTGCCTTCCAACTCCCCCCCCCCCCCAAATCGGATTACTTGACATGAAACATCTGAGACACTAGCTCTTTCCACTTGCCAAGTTTCATTCAAATCCGATCGCCCTTTCAAAAGTTTTAAATGCTACTGGATTCCGGATTCCCCATCCCTCCACTCCCCGCGCGATGTTCGGTTCGTGCAAACGACTATTCTCTAGTCGATCTGTTCTATCCCTCATACTCCTGCCGAGTTTCATCATCGTATTACATCTGGAAGTACCGAACTCGTTGGATCTACGGAATTCCCCCCCCCCCCCAATTCCCCCACAGTGCCCGAATCCGGTTCGGTTATGTCAATGATGTATCCAGGACTTGTGCTTGTTCTTCCCGCCAAGTTTCACCCCGATCCCTCCACTCTAAGCGTTTCCCAAGATTTACGGCTCCCCCCTCCAACTCCCCCAAAGTCGCCGGATCCGGTTTGGATTTGAAGTGGGTGGTCTGAGACATAAGGTCTTTCCAAATTTCAAGTTTCATTAAGACCCGATCACCCGTTCAAAAGTTATAAATACCTCAAGATTCCGGATTCCCACTCCCCCCACGATGCTCGGACCGGGAAAATGACTATTTCCAACTTAATCATTTGGGGTCCCTGATATGCCTGCCAAGTTTCACCATCCTAGCTTATGTGGAAGTGCCCAAATTAGCTAAACCCGGACCGACCGACAGACCGACGGACGGACAGAAATTGCGATCGCTATATGGCACTTGGCCGAAGGGCAAGTGCCATAAAAACACACACAATTTCAGAAATCCAATCACTAATAAGAACTAAGCTAATGGACCAGAAGAACCCAGAACTAATCTTAGAAAAGGGTAATACTTGCATCCTGAACTTTAAACTTATCCGTTGGCGTGTGGTTGTGGCATAATTTTGAAAGATGGAGCAGGTGCTTTGCATTTTTAAGTAGCACGATTCTTATGTTTTATAGTTCCCTCTTTCGCAGAACATGTGTCACGCCCGAACATAATACAAGAGAAGGAGCGCAGAAAGTGGTGTATAATTATCCTAAGGCTTTCCGATTGTAGCGTCCTCGATTAGGGACAATGCAGAGATTGTCACACAAACTTCGGTTCCCGCGACGAACATAAAAAATGTTTGGGACACAAATATGCCGCGGAAAAGCTAACTTTGCTGCTTCGTCAACCGGAAAATAAGTTTGATTCAGTACTTTCAATCCGGTAAGAAACCATATATAATACCAAAAAAAAAAAAAAAAAAAATAATCAACCACATCCCTCTGGTTCGTACATGTTAAGCAGATGTAACCATACAGACAGAGATAGCCGAAGCTACAGATTACACAAAAAACTGATGATACAGTTATCTGAATCAAGCAAGCGGTTTCTCAGAGAAGTACGATGTACGTAAAATAGCTGCGAAAGATTACTAACGTTATAGTCACTGAACATTGTCGGTAATAGTTCGGTAATAGTAAAGTCTATGGTTCCCGCAGCAGGCAGGATTTGGTTGCTAAGCTGTAGTACACTCGCAAATCACGGTAACCAGACCCCGCAAACTCGTACCCCCAGGTAGACCCCGAAGCCACGCCGTTTGTTGTCGCGCAGCCGCCGCCGTTTTTCAAATGGCGCGCCATAGCTGAACGCCGTCTAAACGGCGGCGCCCCGCCGTTCTTTTTCGGCGGGGGTACTTTTCATTGTTGTCACTGTGTCTTTTGACAGTGAAAAAGTAGTCAGAAAGACCGTCAGATACATTTGCTGTTTCTTTGAGTATGTCCCCGCACAATGTCCCGAGCTTGGTGATTTGTTGACGTTACTGACCCGGGTCTTGTATTCTCAAGAAAATGTGAGAGCTAGATCCCATGTGTTGCCGCCGTCAATCACTCGGACCAACGCGATCTAACCAGTTGCAATCGACGACCAGTACTGGAATCAGATGTCGACGAAAAGCCTTGATCGCGTTCTCGATATGCTGTTCTTTGTTGACAAGTAAATCGGTAACGCTTTACGTGAGACACTTGTATAGCACTTGCATTGTTTTGCTCAAGTACAATAACATGCAATCGTAGTTTTGGTCTAGTACCATAACATGTGTTCGTAATGTCTGTCTTTCTGTCCGACTTTTTCTAGTTCGGGCACTTCCATAAGCTAGGCAACGATACTTGGCATTCGCAGAAGGGACCCGAAAAACTGCCGACACCTTCATTCCAGGATCCCATTATCGGTGTGTGTGTGTGGGGGGGGGGGGGGGGTGTATCTCGTGTTTTACTATAGTTTCAGGTAGTAATCGAATTTGAGAATGATTGTTTTGTTTATAAGTAAGCCCCAAGTTGCCCCATTTAGATCGTCGGATCCGATCAACTTTATTTCTTTCATTCAATTTGTCTAGACAGACTTCTGAAAAGTGTTCTAAGTCTTATTATAGGCTATAGGCCTAACAACCTACTTACTAATTGCTCTATTTGTTGTTAGTACTCTCGGTGTTTCCCGGGGACACCTTGGGGAGTCGATGGAAGCCATGAAAACAGAGGGAGTCACTTCCTGGGGACTATCCCGTCGGAAAACAACGAGAACACGTCGTGGAATGTATCCGTTATCGATTTTGTTCGAAATTTGCTGATCTATTTCCTTGCCAGACTCATTTAGGTGACGAAATAAAATTAGTCTGTAAAAGCTATGGTCCACTGTTTTCACTTTTCTTTGATTTGATTTGCTTATTTAATTTTACAACTGCACAGTTTACAAAAAAAATCAGTAAAATGGAGTTTTATCATTTTCTAAGCATTAGTCCTTTCCTTAAACTAAATGTTGATCTGAGAAATTTATTTTAACCATTTCTAAAACTTATTATTTTTTTAAACCAACGACACCAGCAACTCCCCAAATCGACTCCACACCGAATCCGAAAGGGGCTATTTTTTAGTAATTAGAACTGGAGCAACCACCGTCAGTGGGGACCCGTGAGAATGGGGGAAATGACTCCTGAGTAGAGTAGAGTAGAATAGAGTTTTATTCATAAGAAGTATCAGGGTCTCCGCAGCGAGTGTCTGTACGTGTGGAGAGGCGAGATGAAGCCTTATACCAGAATAGCTGAAATTGTATTGATAGGCCATCTACTGGTCACTCAACCGATATTTTATACTAATCATCTACATATGCAGCCAGTTCAGACACGAAAATGCCCCAGACTATAGCCACAAAGTTCCAAAATTTCAGTTAAAAATGTCCGGAAAACGGCGCCAAGCAGCGGCACGCCGCCGCCAAAAATAAAATCGGCGCGGCTTCGGGGTCTACCCCCAGGACCCTGAAGGATACGGCTCGGTCGATCAACTGATGGGAATTTTCTCCAACCAAACACTGTCGCAGTAAAGGATACTTGGTTAGATTTATTTCTTTTAGGATCGTTCTGCTGAGAACAAAAGTTCTCTTAATTGTTTAATTCTCTAATTTTCTACTGGTGAAAACAAAGGAGTCTGAGAATGGGGGTAGAAAAAATAAACATTAACTTCATTGTTATTCCAGTATTTCTTGGCAGAACTTTAGCGGTCAATTCGCATAAACCTTGAACGAAAGGGCTTCGTAAAGTATAAAACCAAGGTATTTCACATGTGGTACATTTTCTAGCAATCTGCTTTCTTACAGATTAACCGAAAAGGGCTGGGATAGGACAATCTAGTTACCCATCACTTATTCACTTAAATTGGCTTGAAGACCCGCCGAAAATGCGTTACTTCGTTGTTCCGCTATTCACGAATAATCAATGTTCGAATAGTGGAATTTCCGTGTGATTTGTGGTATACCTTTATGCGCTTGTATTTTTGTTGTATGCTTTACGAGAAAGATTTTTGATTTTTTTGTTCAGGCACTAAGCACTCTTCTACCAGTCTTACCACTGCCCACTTAAAAGCCGTGTTTGTGTTGAGATTAAAATTTCCTGCGTCATAGTAGAATCTGGCGCAGATAGTGGAAAATAAAAAAAAATCCCTTTTTAGAATCCAAATAATTCAGTGTATTCTATTAAATGACGCAAACATAAGTTGGCTTTTCAGTTAAACTTCAAGCAATAAGAGCTATCCACGGTTAAAAATTGGCGACCGAGCAAGTTTTATATAATTTGGCTTGCTTGCATTAATCTTTGTCTTGTTAAAACTCTGTACCACCTAGACAGACTAATAAGGGACTCAGTCATCGCTTCTTGTAGTAACTCGCCAGTCTTAACCACATAATCCTCAAAGAGAGCAACTGCTTCATTATGAGGGTTAGAAGTCATTTGCAGTACCTTATTACAGTCACTGGATTAGCCCTAGGGAGGTCGTTAATAAATAAAAGGAA
The DNA here is from genome assembly GCA_030848855.1 of Branchinecta sandiegonensis. Lineage (NCBI taxonomy): Eukaryota > Metazoa > Arthropoda > Branchiopoda > Anostraca > Branchinectidae > Branchinecta > Branchinecta sandiegonensis. The sequence goes on along the minus strand of JAUPMV010000007.1, from coordinate 15,512,473 downwards.
CAAGACTGGACCTAGTTTTTACACTTGCAGTACCCAACTCAGAGTACTCTTGTTAGACCAAATACTTAGCCCAGGATCTCTGAATACTTAAAGGACCCCTCGCACTATTTATTCTTCAACTTACAGTATTTTAAAATATTTGAATACTTTAGAACCATGCTGTGCTTTTAACAAGTAACCCACGGTTTTGGCTGTTTTAAGCCTTTTCCGAGACCCGTTGACTTGTAGCGAAAGCAGGGAAACAATTTACATAACCGGTTTTTCTGATAGAAAATTTCTCGCAGACAACCATCGACAGCGTGATACACATCGAAGGTATCAAAACACGGCAAGTGAGAACATCAGCGTGGTTTCGTTACAAGGGTTAGAATGTACCGTACGAAATTGGGGTCTCCGGGTTTAGAAATGTACGGAGTCATTATGGAAGTAGGTTGCATTAGTATTATGGGTAAAACGGGTCCTTTAAGGTTTAACTGAAGAGGCAGCTTATTTTTTACATCAGGTATTTGTATACACTGAAATATTTTGACCCATCTAAGGGCTTTTGTGTTTGCTGCTTGCACGACAATCCAAAACTCAGCCAGACGCGAAGAATTTGATTTAAAAAAAAAACAAGAGCTGAAAGCTCGTATGGCACTTGTAAGAACAGTTAGCATGTTTGTCAGATACCGCGTTTGCAGTTGTCAAGGCTGCATCTCTCTCCCGATACTCATTTCATCTGAAAATCGGCTTGATCTACTAAATCTGAAATGGTCTCCACTCATTGATAACTGTTTCTCCCACAACGATGATCGGATCGGGGGAGGGACTATTTTTAAGCCAATCTGATAGAGTCCCTAACATTCCTGAAAAGTTTCATGGTCATAGCACAGCCTGCCAAGTTTCATCGTCGTAGCCCATTTGGAAGTACCCCAGCTCGCGATGACCAGAATTGTGGAAAACCCTCTCAAACTCCCCCAACAGTGACATGATCCGGTCCTGTTTTTTCAGTATTGTCTCGTATTGTCTCTACGGCTTATGCTTGTTCTTTACTCCAAGTCCCATCCCGATCTCTCGACTCTAAGCGTTTCACGAGATTTCTTGCACCCCCTGATCCAGCTCCTCCCCCCCCCTCCCCCAGTTATCGGATTCGTTCCGGACTTGAAATTGATCATCTGAGACACTTGTTCTTGACACTTGTCAAGTTTCATTCACGTCCGATCTCCCGTTCTAAAGTAATGCATGTCACTAGATCCTAGATTACCCATCCCTCCACTTCCCCCAATCACAGTATCCGGTAAGGAACCTATGTATGTTTCTAGTTTCCGGGTTCCCCATCCCTCCACTCCCCCCGCGAGGGCTGGATGGGGGACGTGATTATTTCCAAGTTAATCTGGTCGGTTCCCTCATATGCCTTCCAAGTTTTATTGTGCTATCTTATATGGAAGCGTTTCAGGAGATTTCCGCTGTCCCCCTCCAGCCCCCCCCCCCCACAGGTATCGAATCTGGTCCGGATTTGAACTGAATATCCGAAACAGTTGTTCTTGACACACGTCAAGTTTCACGCATGTTATGCATGTTAATAGTTTCCAGATTCCGCATGGAAAACTATTGGAAAGTGGATATTTCCAAGTTAATCTGGTCGGTTCCCTGCTATGTCTGCCAAGTTTCATTGTCCTAGCTTATGTGGAAGCGTTTCACGAGATTTGTTGAGTTTAAGTTTAGTTAGCATCAGAGAAAAATAGCTCTAGTTATTTTGCTCTGGTTATTTTGCTCTGGTTAGCACTTGTGTCTACTTTAATATTTAAACCGTATATATTCCCACATTCGCTTATAAATACAACCGAGCGTAGCGCAGCGGTAGAGCGCTGGGCCTTTACCACAGAGATCATTGGATCGGTACCGTCTTTGGACATTTGGCTCTTTTGCTCCCCTTTTGCTGCCGTTGTTCCTAGTTTCCGGACTCCCGGATCCGGGGAAAGTCGGATTGGGTAAGTGATTATTTGTAAGTTAATCTGGTCAGGTCCCTGATATGCCTGCGAAGTTTCATCGTCCTAGCTTGTGTGGAAGTGCTCGAACTAGAAAAACCTGGACCGACCGCCCGACCGACCGACGGACGGTCAGAAATTGCGATCGCTATATGGCACTTGGGCCGGAGGGCAAGTGCCATAAAAAAAGTCTGCATTTTCGGGGTTAAAGTCACGGCAGAAGAAAGTAGGAAAATGAGAGGGAAGATGTCTCGCATGTTGGCTGAAGAAAGTAGGAAAATAAGAGGGAAGACGTCTTCGGTGAAGTCGATTAATTGTGGATAACGGACAAGCGAAGTAATCCATTTTCATCGGGTTTTCCGGTATATTAAAGTGAATAAGTGATATGTAACTAGACTGTCGGATCTCAGCGCTATTCGGTTAAGCTTTAAAGAAGTTAGTTGATACGGCGGAAAATGGCCCGATTGAAAAATTCTTTGACTGTGTAGTTGTATGGTAGTTGTACGAAAAAGTTGCATGTATTGATATGTAGAAGTATGGAATACTTTGATTTCAGATGCCTCCAATTTTGCCTTAGTAGCATCCAGTTTGCTAGTAGTAGCATGCAGTGCCAAAAGTTACTACTGCATGCTACTTTTTCGTACAACTCCATACGACTAATTCTCGAAAATTTGTCATTGGGAGGGCGTGACAGAAAACATTATTGTTAAAACACTGTGCCTTTTCTTTCTGCAAAATCCTAACCCCACCCAGCATTATTTGGAAAAGAATAAGAATGAAATGGTAGCAAGTCCATTAATCTGATCCGCTCGTGTCCTGTTCAGAGGGTCGGAGAGCATTCACTAGCGGACACACCCACGAATTGGTAATTTCATCCTCTGACCCAGCCTAGCAAGTGCCATTAGAGCTTCTAGCTCTTGTTTTAGTTTTCATTTATAATCCAGCTAAATATTTAGCTTGCCTTTTTATGGCACTTCCTTCCGGCCAAGTGATATATACCGATCACTTTTCCGTCGGTCGGTCAGTCCGGTGTTTGCGAGTTAGGGTACCTCCAGATGTGCTAGGACGATGAAACTTGGCAGGCATATTAGGGACCCAACCAAACTAACTTGGAAATAGTCACTTGCTCGATCCGACCATCGTGGGGGGAGGGAGGGGAGCCGGAATCCGGAATTTAGTGACAGGCATAACTTTCGAACGGGTGATCGGATCTTAATGAAGCTTGATATTTGGAAAGACGTCATGTCTCAGATGTCCCATTCCAAGTCCGGACCGAATCCGATGAATGTGGGGGGGGGAGTCGGAGGGGGGAACCGGAAATCATGTGACACGCTTAGAGTGGAGCGATCGGGATGAAACTTGGTAGGAGAAACAAGCACAAGCCCTAGTTACATCATTGACAGAACCGGACCGGATTCGTGCACTGTGGGGGGAGTTTGAGAAGGATTCCAGAATTCCGGTGATCCGGAGTTAAGTTGCTTCCAGGTGGGCTAGGACAATGAAACTTGGCAGGCAAGTCAGGGATCCGACCAGATTAACATGGAAATAGTCAACTTCTCGATCCGACCACCGTGGGGGGAGTGGAGGGAGGGAGACTCCGGAATTTTGAGGAATGTATAACATTGGAAAGGTTGATCGGATCTTAACGAAACTTGATATTTGGAGAGACCTCGTGTCTCGGATGACCCATTTGAAGTCTGGACCGGATCCGATGAATGTGGGGAGGGGAGTCGGAGGGGGGAACCGGAAATCTTGTGACACGCTTCGAGTGGAGCGATTGGGATGAAACTTGGTGGGAAGGACAAGCACAAGATCTAGATACGTCAGTGATAGAACCGGATCGGATTTGGGCACTGTGGGGGGAGTTAGAGGGGGGGGGGTCTGGAATTCCGAGTATCGCGAGTTATGGTATTTCCAGATGTGCTAGGCCGATGAAACTTGGCTTAAACATTAAAGACTTGACATGATTGGCTTAGAAATAGTCAGTTCTCCGACTCAACCATCATGGGGGAGTGGAGGGAGGGGGAATCTGGAATCTTGAGGTATGTTTAACTTTTGAATGAGGCGTCGGATCTTAAAGAAACTTGTTTGGAAAGACTTCGTGTCTCAGATGAAACTTGAAACTTGGCCTACGAACATTAGAAACTTGACAAGATTGGCTTAGAAATGTTCACTTCTCAGATCCGACCATCCCTTAAAGTACTAATCCTAACCTTGAAAGTACTAATCCTAACCACAGAGTATAAAAAATGCTTTAATCAAACGATATATATTCATGATCCCCAAGGGCCCATGATCATTTTTGCCTCAAGGGTTTTGCTTACAACTGAATTTCTTAAAATACAAACAATAACTCTGAGCAAAGTATACATTTTCATGATTCCAATGAGCTTATCATCATTTGTTGTTCAACAGTGTTCGTTACAGATGAATCTCTAGCGCCCTTAAAGTGCGCATCATCACGGCCGAAAGCAGAAATAAATAGTATTTACGAACGATACATTCTCATGATTTCCGAGGACCCATGACCATTCTTATCTCAAGCGTTTTGTTTTACAAATGATCACAACAAACCCACGAATTGACGAATTCCTACTTTAATCCTATGACACAAGCCTTGCAAGTGGCATATGAGCTTCCAGCTCTTGTTTACTGTGGTGCTGGGAGATACTCTGACAGTGCTCAGCAATGTACTTCTGAATCGGTCCGCTAGATTAAACTAGGTCATACCAAGTCCTGGTTCAACCCAACGTCTTGGAATGTGTGTGACCTAAACGCCGCGAGAAACAGTGGAAGTGTGTGTTAAAAATATTCAGTTAAAGACCTAATCCAAACATTCTGTTTACCTTCACTTACTGATCGCAAGCCTCCGGTTTATTTAGATTTCAACTTGATTGTCGGGTTGCTGTTTTGGCTCGACAAAAAAACCACGCAGAACGTCTTCTTTTCCAGATGACGAAATTTTCCACATTTGATTAGCAAAGAATTTTAAGACTTTATTGATTATTTTGGTGTGTCTTCAGAAGTAACACACTGGACTTGGACTTTTAATTTATTTGTATTTTTAATAAACAGTTGGAGCATTATATGGAAATTATTATTTTGATCCTTGGCTCCCTACGTGTCATAACGGCTGTCCCGGATAATCGGACGAGATTTAGTCCAGACCGAATTATTTCAAACCTTGGAAATTTGGTGGTTTTTTTTTTAATTTGCTCATTGTTTGACGGTGTTTTTTTTGTGGTTTTGAACATCCACAGTGACAGTAAGGATGGTTAGCATTGTGTGTATGGTAGAAAGACCATTTTTTGTGGGCCGCTTTAAGATCTAGGGTTCGGTGCGCCATACGTGGCAGGAGGGTTGTAGCAACTATAGTCGCGTTTTTTTTCCTTACCGCTGCCATGTAGCCTCGTGCCAAGCTTTATGATCTTTCGCGCCCTAGACCAAAGTAAGACGTAGTCAAAGTAGATCTTACGAAGATTAAATATCAAGTAATAAGATATTGGATATCTTCCTTTTGAAATCTCTGGCCCCGTGATTAAATCGGACTCCCTTGAAGCTGGCACGGACAGGAGCCAAGAAAGTGGAGACGGTCAGCCCGCAAACGCTGTAATTAAACTGTACCCTGGAATACCATTCATCTTATATAATAATGGTCTATTGGCGAGGCAAATGGGCCTTGGACACTCTAGGAGGGTGTGACATAGGAGTCATAGACTTCTAAATTCAAAATTGGTTTCTGGTTTATTTGTAACGGTAGAAGTCCCTTGTATGTCCCTTGTATATGTCCCGTCCTCACATGTATATACCAATACTCTATGGGAATAATCGCGAATATTAAAATTTTATCCCGGCATGCAATCAGAAGCTGGAATTTTTCCAAATCATTGAGAGGTAGCGGGAACTAGGATAGTTACCGTAGTAGTTCACATGCTGGGGATGCGAACGGTTTAGACAAATTGTGCCTGGAGCGGGATCACTGTTTCTGTAGCCCCGTTACTAACTGGCGATTGTTGTGGCTTGGGAACTGTGTTACCGACCGAGATTTTGGTATATATTCATTTCATCTTTTTTACATAACCGAACAGAAAAATTTAGCTCGGCCTTTAAAAATTTAAAAAGAATTTGAATTTCAACAATGGCTTGCATTTCCAGTGTGACGGATGCGAATCTAGGAAAAGTTACGCATGTACAAGTAGGAAAATGATATTAAAATTTGTCTTGCAAGAAATCGGACGTTTTTATTTTATTTTTCGGCAATGGCTCAGTTCACTTCTGTTATTGTTTTGAGTAGGCCTATTCGGGTTGAAGTTCATTGATTGACATCACTGACTCCAAACTAAGTATTTTAAAGTTTAGCTGAGTAGGGCTGAGATCCGACAGTCTAGTTACATATCATTCATTCACTTAAATAGGTGTGCAAACACGATACAAATGCGTTACTTCATCTGTCCGTTATCCACAGATAATCAATTTCATAAATTGAACTTATTCTTGCGGATTTGTGGTACCTCTATGTGCCTGTCCCTACGCTTGGAATATTTACCAACTAAAAATGTAAGACATTGCCGAAAAATACATAAAAATGTCCGATTCATTGTAAGACAAATCTTAATATCATTTTCCTACTTTGTGCAGGCGTAACTTTTCCGAGATTCCCATCTGTCACACTGGAAATGCAGGCCTTTGTTGAAATTCAAATTTTCCGCGGCTGAGTGAATTTTGGGTTGTCGTGCAAGCAGCGCACACTCTGAGTGTTATTGCTAGAGCCCAGGGTAAAAAAAATACAAATCAATTAGACGAGTCAAAATATTTTGTGTTCATATATCAGAAGTAAAAAAAGCTTCCTTTTCAGTTAAAGTTTAACAAGTCCAGTAGAACACGAAAAGGCCGTACCTTAAAAAACAACTATCTACCGATCTAACTACAAATAAAAATAATTGATAAGATTTGACCTAAGAACGCCGCCTTACACACCCGATTGAAAAAAAAAAAGCTACGAGCTCATATGGCACTTGCTACGAGTAGGCGGTGTGAGAAACGAGAAAGTAAATCCGAGCATTTTTCTGGGAATTCCGATACCCCTTCCCATCGTGCTCGTATCCAGACCCTGTATTTTGTCATCCAAGGCATACAATCTCTCTACTTTCCACGTTTCATTCGAATCACTTCATTCGTTTAACCCTTATGCGAGCCACTAACATTTCCGGGACTCCCCCTCCAACTCCCCCCCCCCCACTGTGGCCGAATACGACTCGGACACATAAACTTCGCATGTCTAACAACTTATCTTCCCGTCCATCAAGTTTAACTCGTATCGGAGCATATCTGCAGATTTCTGGTTCCCGCTTCATCCCCCTCCTACCTTGGTCGGATCCGGTTCGGACGCCAAATGACAAATCTAGGCCGCATAAACTTGGTACTGTCCAACTTGCGTCCCATTCTGCCCATCCGTTTGGTTTTAGTGCATTTCACAAAGTTTCCGGACCCTCCCCTCCCCCCCCCCCCCAACCATGGCCGCATGGGTTCGTACACATGCTTTGCATATCTAGGTCATCAGTTCTTATCACCCACAAAGTTTCACTTGAATCGAACCATTTTTTTGCAAGCTACAATTTCCGGATTCCCCCTCCCTAGACTCCCGGAAAAATGGTCGGATCCAGGAACAGAAGTCTTCCTAGGACATTGTGTCGGGTCCTTAAGTCTATTTGGTTGGGTCACTAATATGCCTGCCAAGTTTTATCGTCCTTAGCACATCTGGAAGTATCCTATCTCGCGATCACGGGAACTCCGAGAAACCCCCTCCAACTCCCCCCAAAGAGCCCCGACATGATTTCGTTCTGTCAAGAACGTATCTAATGCTGATGCTTGTTCTTCCCACCAAATTCCATCCCGATCCCTCGATACTAAGCGTTTTACGATAATTCCGGTGCCCCTTTCCAACTCCCTCCCTCCCCCCCCCCCCAAGTATTGGATCCGGTCCGGACTTGACGAGGAACATCTGAGACAGTAGCTCTTTCCACTTGACAAGTTTCATTCAAATCCGATCGCCCGTTCAAAAGTTATAGATGCCACTACATTCCGGATCCCCATCCCTCCACTCCCCCCCCCCGATGTTCGGATCGTGCAAATGACTATTCTCAAGACGTTCTATTCAGATCCCTCATATTCCTGCCGAGTTTCATCATCCTACTACATCAGGAATTACCGAACTCGCTGGATCACCTGTATCATCCCCCCCCCCCCAACTCCCCCACAGTGCCCAAATCCGGTCCCGTTATGCCAATGATGTATCTAGGACTTGTGCTTTTTCTTCCCACCAGGTTTCATCGCGATCCATCCACTCCAAGCGTTTCCCAAGATTTCCGGCTCCCCCCTATAAATCTCCCCAAGTCACCGGATCCGGTTCGGATTTGAAGTGGGTTGTCTGAGACACGAGGTCTCTCTAAATATCAAGTTTCATGAAGATCCGATCACCCGTTAAAAAGTTACAAATACCTCAAGATTCTGGATTCCCCCTCCCTCCACTCCCCCCACGATGCTCGGACCGGGGAAGTCACTATTTTCACTTAACCTTTTGGAGTCCCTGATATGCCTGCCAAGTTTCATCGTCTTAGCTTATGTGGAAGTGCCCAAACTAGCAAAACCCGGACCGACCGACAGACCGACGGACGGACAGAAATTGCGACGGACGGACAGAAATTGCGATCGCTATTTGGCACTTGGCCGAAGGGCAAGTGCCATAAAAACAGTAAAAAGAACAGTATTCAGAGAGACACGGACGACCGACGCGCCACAAGCCATTCGGATTTTGATCAAACATGTACGTGGAATATTGACCTCAGTATGCGACTAAGACGTGCCAACATATGATTCTTGAACTTTGTTGCTTACCGGAAAAGAGTCTGGTTGCTCCCTTGCTAAAGCTGTTTGAAGTGTTGAAGGAACATCATCAGTGAATGAGATGTTTACTCAATATCTCTTTCCATGGGCTTTGAATGTTTACTTAGATTCCTTCCTGGAAGTTGTGGAGAGGCTTTCTCTTATCTTGAAATTATAAAACAAGAAGTTCTGTTTTCCTAGGGAAAACGTTCGCGGGCAAGCATATTTCAAGAACTGCTGAGACGGTGTTTTCATCGGGTGAGATTCGAGAGATTTCGCAATCTTCAGAAATAATTCTTCAGCAGGAAATTGTCAAGTTCTACCAAGAAGGAACTGATAAGAGGTCCTTACGGTCCTTCAAATTTTACTTCTGTCGCTCTCTGACCAAACGACAACCGATGATGATCACGCATGCGTATACCGACATGCGGAAGCAAATAGATAGTATCAACATTATAAGTAGTGCATTGAAAGACAAAAAAATTACCCAGGCGAATTTGAACCAGCGACCTTCTGCTTGAACTGCCGTTGTGCTAACCAGCTGAGCCATCCAGGTGCTTGTCGCTTGTGAACTTTGTTTGCAAACCACTACAGTCGCCAGAAAGATCTGTGACCACGCTCGAGGCAAGTTCCTCTAAATAGTTCAGTTCCCTTTCCACGGGATTGAATACTTTTTACGTAAAGATGGGGTTATAAAAAGAAATATAAAGTTCCATACATAGGCTATAATATTGATTAAATATAATTTTTCCGTCTCAAGCGCCCCCTCTCCCGCCTTCAAATTAATTATTTGGTTTCCCTCACGAGGCTGTGCCACTAGGGCCCTCCCGTATGGAAATAATTCAAGTCATTGTATTAAACAATTGGAAACGGTCGTAAACAATTGTTTTTCTACGACTGGAAACAGTTGTTTCCAATCGTAAAAATACAATCGTTAACAACTGTTTCCAATCGTAAACAAGTGTGTCATCGTAAAAATACAACCGATAACAACTGTTTTATATTTTAAATAACTGTTTCTAATCGTAAACAACTGTGGCCAATCGTAAAAAAAACAATTGTTTACGATTGTTTTCCAATTGTTTACGATTGGTAAAATGTCCCATAATGCTATGACTTGAATTATTTCCATATGGATATTTCCAGCTGGACTGCATAAGAGAATCCGGTATTGCAGTTCTTGGACTTCTAAATTAATGGTTTCAGATTTATTTGCCACGTTTTTTTCGTATTTACGTAATAAGGACGAAGCTGGGACGAATTTTCCTAGTTGAATTTCACATAATGACCGTAACAAGCTATGGAAGTCTCCGAGCCAAGGTCTTTCCGGCACTGAAACTTCATAGGACAAGCCGGATAGCACCGTCGAATTCTGTTTCCGGACGTTACCTTAAATTACATTTGCAAGCAATAATGATGTAGTATCCCGATGAATGCAGTTGATGACGGTGGATATTCCCGAGTTCCAGCTTCAGTGGCTCTCAAATCATGTCGATAGTTGCGCGAGCAAGTCTTCCTCAAGCCGCTTTTTCACCCCTTCTAATGTCTCTCTGGGGACGATTGTTTCAGGCTTGCCACTCGATTTGTGAAGATGTGAGGCTGTATCTCGCAATTTCGTTTTCGGTAGCTCTTGCGTTTTAATTTTTAGCTAATGTAGAACAGTAAATAAGTCCTTCTCGAAGGAGTCAGTTTGCTGTCCCAGCCGTTCGGCGAAGAAGAAATACGCCAGACCTTTCTTATTGGAGCTGCTGCCATGACGAGGGGTTGCTGACTGTACAGGTGTACGTGACAGGCCATGTCATGCACCGGAAAATCGAGTTGAATGTTTTTCTTTTGTCGATTATTGATTGTCTATAACCTCGCTTGAGCGTGCTCTCAGCTCACTGGTCGCCAGCCAACTTTGTACCACCCTGTTCGCCTCACTCCTATCCCTGGCCGATTTCATTATTAAATTGGGTTTTTGTCACAGTATGATTGAAACTCGGGCCACATAGGGCTCATTGTCTTATTCCGGTAGATGATAACTATAGGGCGATTCTGGTGGTCTGAAAAGCTTGCTGGTTTATACGCCGTATTTTCTTGCGACTCCGTTAAAACTCGCTTCGGTTTCCGAGCGTGTTCTTGCGCTCCGCTAGTTTTGGAAAGGGACGTGGAAAGCGAATCCTTTACATACTTGGAAAGTGGTGAGCCAGCGAGAAGTTGTAAAACGCAACAGGGGCGCCATCACTTTCCGTTAGTTCTGGCGCTCGGCGGATTCTCGCTTTGCTTTTCAGAAAGCGAAACTAAGAGCGTGTTCCACGCTACTTACTGTAGTTACTACGCATGAAGTCAGGAATTCTGGCTTTTTGACGTCAAGGCTGGAACGATTTTTCTATTTTCCAGCAGAATATCATGCCACGAACGAATTCGACCAATCACGTTACAGTGTTAGTTACTACGCATGCTCCCGAGTATGGTAAGCAAGTAGTTAATATTAGTTACTATTTCGAGAAGGTTGGAACGGTCAGCGTAGTAACTATTTACTAGGTTGGAACTAAAATAGTAACTAATAGTTATTATTGTTAGAAGGGTGGAACACGCTAAGAGCGCCAGAATCGCCCTTACATATGCTGTTCAAGATAAAGTACAACTATTGATCACAGCCTTTCAGTCTTCTTCTCAGCAGATGGTGCTTCCGACGTGCCGAGTTTTGCTGAAGGACTTCTGGTCACACACTCTTCCCGTGTTACCATCAGTCTGCCTCAGCTCGCCTCTCACTGTACGGGTAAATGTGTAGTGGGCAGCCCTTTGTTATAGAATTCATAGTTGCCGAGTCTTGACGATTTTCTTTTCTTTCTAGTGCGTGTCCCCGAAGGATCGGGAAGTTCTCGAAGAGCATGGTGCCGCTGTGGTGGATTGCTCTTGGGCCAAGCTTAAAGAAACTCCATTTGGCAGAATGAAGGCTGGATACCCTCGGCTCCTCCCTTACTTAGTTGCGGCAAATCCGGTCAACTATGGAAAGCCTTGCAAACTTTCATGTGTTGAGGCTTTAGCGGCAGTTTTCTACATTTGCGGTGAGTCTGTGGGGTCTTTTTAGTTCACAGTCGGGGAGGGAGGGGGTGGGGGGCGGAATGTGTTACTCAGTCGATTTCAAATCCATCCACGCAATACCAACAGTTTTGGTGGGGTCGCAAACTTGGGTATGTTCTGGCTTTTTGGATCCAGTCAAGGAAAAGGAATGTCCTTTGGAAAGAAAACCAAATCATTATGTACGTGATTGCCGCGCATAGACTGCAGGTGCCAATCCCCTGATACTATAGCGGGCGGCAGTTTTCCCAGACTCCGATTGAAAAATTGTGAGAAAAAGATCCAATCAACTTGATTGAGAAATATTTTATGTCTATAAAATTTCTGATCTTCGATGGTCCCGGTCTAAATACTGGTCGGAAGGGGTGAAGCAACGACTAATAATAAATGGGTTTATTCTAACCAGAAAAAGCAACCAACGCTTCAGTGCCCAGAGGTTAACGTGTAAGGGCATAAATAACCCTAAAACGTCAGCAAAAACAAATGAAATGAATCAGCTTTTCTTTTTGCTCTCTGCGGGACCAAGAATTATTTTTCGTTGTATACCCGTTTCCGTATTGTCGGGATTTTGGCCGTACCATTCACTCAATCCAGCAACTAATAGTGTTATATACAGATTTATCGCGTAATTTTGTTCGTTCGTCATTTTTTGGATTTGACGAAGTTATGGCTGGACTATTATTATTATTGTTTAACATCCGTCGAAATATATAAAGTAAGTATTAAACATCAAGGACTAATAGTATTTTCTATCTTCCATTCTCTCCGAATCAGAATTTGGAAGCCCATCCACCCCTAGGTGTTTAGGCAACTCTCCACGAACTTGACGTCAGTCTCGACCTGACGGGTGCATACACCAACTGTCATCAAAATACGCCAATCCGTTCGGTAGTTAAAATTGACGCGCAGATTTTCGATGACGTAAGTATCCCTACTGTCGTTTTGGACTCCTGTAAATGGAATCATTATTCTGCTCGAAACAAATTAGACTCGAAGAATTTGCGTTCGAGTATCCGAGGTCATGTCTTCTGAAGCACTGTGCAGAAGACGAAAAAATAAACATGGTGGAAAGAATTTGGCTTGGGAAAAAAGTAATCTCGAGCTATGAAAAGTTGGCCATATATCCTCTTTTCTTGAGCCATTCCGCAGTTCATTTGGTTCGTGAACTTTCAAAATTGGAACCACACTCCAACTGACGAACTTCTGAAAGTCCCGTTTTGTCCTCATTTCACTGAATCGATAGTTCTAATAAGGAGGTATTGGTTACTGAGTTTAGAAGGTACAATTCCTCGTCATGTTTAGCATTTCTTGGGAAAGCTTGAAATCGTGAAAAGTTAGATCCGATTAGGAATAGAGCTGTTATATCCTGTCATACAAGAAGAGTGGGGAACTGGTCCAGCGCACTGACTTGTATTATACGGAAGCTGTGAATAGTACGCAAGTCCATTCGGAAGCTGTGCAGTTCACCCTGGCAATAGCAGCTGACGGTAGCTCCTGGTATTTTGTGAAGGGTGTCGACAATTGGATCCAACCTCCTTCCATGACGGTAGAAACCTTCGATGGGCTCGAGGTCTTCATTGAGAGTGCTCATCTGCTCATCCACGTTTTACGTTGTCCTCTTCTGAGGTTCTTCCAGCCGGGCAGTGGGGTGGCGAGGAATGCCAGGGCAAAGTCGTCACTTCTGCTCGTGTGGCAAACAAACCAGGACAGTCGGCGTTTCTGGACTGATTTCACATAAAAGTCTGAAGATGAATTACATACATGAAGTCCCGCTGTTAAAGGGACTTCTACGCTCAGTCCAATTTTCGCAGTCGGTTGCAAATTTCCGCCTTCGCTCCGAAATGTTAACGCCGGGTTTCCGCAAAGTGACACAAAACGGCTAGCTCGGGTAATACACCTCGACGGGCAGCGGAGAATAGGCAATACTCGTGATGACTAACTCTCCGCTACGATGAAGAATCGCCGTGCGCCTAGCGAAGAGCCAGAAACGTCACTACAACCAACGTTGTTGATTGGTTTCACGTAGGGTTTGAGTCAAATTTTAGGATTTGTTTGGTTGAGTTTCTCTGTCTTCCCTAAGATCACTGGCGTGTTTCGGACTTAGTCATATACAGTATTCTGTTCGGATTAGATATTGAGGGGATGGCGTCTTTTTCAAATCGTGTTGACGATTTGCCAGTTCAGGACACTCTTACACGAACGTTTGGACATCGCTGCATTAGAGTGCAGTACAGCAATCACACACATCAAAACTCTTCCAGAAACCCCTCCCCACACATGAGGTGCATAAGTGACCTGCGAACAGATGCTTGTGATTCAACCGCGAGAGAACTGCGCTCAAATTCAAGTTAAGTTCAAGTTTTTGGGATCCCAAAACGTAAGTGGAGGGATACCTATGACATCGCAAAAGTTGCCCGTCCGTCCGTCTGTAAGCACGAGTTCTTAGATGGGCTTTGTAGGCCTATATTGAGGGGTGGGGGAGGGGGTTTAAATTAAGGGGTAAGCAAAATATTTTTAAACAGCTAATGGGACAGTCGATTATGGGGTAAGAAGACATGCTGAACACGATGGTGGAAACCATTTTCTCGCCGGACAAGTAGTTCGCCCGGAATCCGGCCAAAACAGGAAAGTTCGTTAAAAGTAAGTCCCGCTGTTAAAGGGACTTCTACGCTCAGTCCAATTTTCGCAGTCGGTTGCAAATTTCCGCCTTCGCTCCGAAATGTTAACGCCGGGTTTCCGCAAAGTGACACAAAACGGCTAGCTCGGGTAATACACCTCGACGGGCAGCGGAGAATAGGCAATACTCGTGATGACTAACTCTCCGCTACGATGAAGAATCGCCGTGCGCCTAGCGAAGAGCCAGAAACGTCACTACAACCAACGTTGTTGATTGGTTTCACGTAGGGTTTGAGTCAAATTTTAGGATTTGTTTGGTTGAGTTTCTCTGTCTTCCCTAAGATCACTGGCGTGTTTCGGACTTAGTCATATACAGTATTCTGTTCGGATTAGATATTGAGGGGATGGCGTCTTTTTCAAATCGTGTTGACGATTTGCCAGTTCAGGACACTCTTACACGAACGTTTGGACATCGCTGCATTAGAGTGCAGTACAGCAATCACACACATCAAAACTCTTCCAGAAACCCCTCCCCACACATGAGGTGCATAAGTGACCTGCGAACAGATGCTTGTGATTCAACCGCGAGAGAACTGCGCTCAAATTCAAGTTAAGTTCAAGTTTTTGGGATCCCAAAACGTAAGTGGAGGGATACCTATGACATCGCAAAAGTTGCCCGTCCGTCCGTCTGTAAGCACGAGTTCTTAGATGGGCTTTGTAGGCCTATATTGAGGGGTGGGGGAGGGGGTTTAAATTAAGGGGTAAGCAAAATATTTTTAAACAGCTAATGGGACAGTCGATTATGGGGTAAGAAGACATGCTGAACACGATGGTGGAAACCATTTTCTCGCCGGACAAGTAGTTCGCCCGGAATCCGGCCAAAACAGGAAAGTTCGTTAGAAGTAAAAGTTTTATTTCAAGTTGATTGGATGTTCGATTTAGGGGTAAGAAGACATGCTGAACACGATGGTGAAAACCATTTTCTCGCCGGACAAGTAGTTATCCCGGAACCCGGCCAAAACCGGAAAATCTGTTAAAAGTAAAAGTTTTATTTGAAGTTAATTATATGTTCGATTTAGGGGTAGTAAGACAAGGTGAACACGTTGGTGAAAATCATTTTCTCGCCGGGCAAGTAGTTCGCCCGGAATCCGGCCAAAACCGTCAGCTTGGACTCAAAGAAGATTTATTCAAAACCGGAAAATTGTTAAAAGTGTTCGTAGATGATTAGATATCCGATTTAGGGGTAAGAAGAGATGCTGAATCCGTGCACGACAGCCATTTTGTACCCGGACATATAGTTCGCCCGGAATCCGGCTGGAACCGGAAAATTTGTTTTAAGTTAAATTTTAATTTGAAGTTGATTAGATGTTCGATATAGGGGAAAGAAGATACGCTGAGTTCGATTTTAGCTTCTTTTGTTTTGCCGGACAGGTAGTTCCGGAATTCGGCCGAAACTGGGAAATTCGCAGAAGTAAGGCAGGAAGTTTTCGTCCAAACAGATATGACTAATTCGGGTAAACACAAACATGCTGAATCCATATCTGAACTTGGTTTTCTCAGATGATTAGCTTTTTGGCCTTAATCTGTTTCTGAATTTAAATAGTAAAAATGTTCAAGGAGTCTGGCGAAGACTGGATCTGGCGTAGACAAGACCCAGTTGTCTGGATCAAATATTAAATTTTTGGGATCCCATCCCATCGACACCTTTGGTCTTGTTAATATGTGACAATAAACTACAAGTACACTAAACAAGCACTGTGGAGAATAAAAATTCGTACATTCAGTGCTTGTTAATGATTTTACCTAAATGACAACAACTATGTACCATATAAATCTATAGTAAATCTAACAAAGTATAATCTATCCTAATATAATCTTACCTGTATAATATAACCTTCTATCTACCAAATACCCCCTCCTTCCTCTGAAAAAAAACACAAAAAACAAAGAAACGACAAACCATTTGACATAAGTAAGCGAGAATGCGTACAGCAGAAACCAACCACACACGAAACAATCATTCAACTAACCATCCACAATCTATTAAACAATCAATTCTCAGATGATAAATTTCATGATAAATTAGATTTTAAACATAACAGCTATTATATTTTGAAATTAACAATGGATAGTCCTTTGAGTCGGGACCTGACAAGCGATTGGCTTCCATCCATTCTTATATTTTTCCCACACAGATGGTATTGTGTATCGTAAGGAAATTTGGATCTTTCATACTTGATTTTTGGGAGCCGAAGGTTAGTGTCCGATCTCGTTGACATATGAGATGAAGGCGACAGGCGTGTCAGGTCCATATGTGAAAAATATGATGGAAGCAGATGGCGATCTAAATTTATCTAAAAATAAACACTTGCAGAAATAGCAAAAGTTGCACTGGAAGAAGATTAAGGAGAACATAAAGTGTTTCTGTTTGAGACTTCCCCGGAAATTTATTTGGGGCAGGGATATATTTTTTGAGGATTCGCAAAGCCTTGTTTTGATAAATCTGGAGCGAAGACAAATATCGTCGGAAGAACGGCGTCAGAGCAACAACGCGACTTGAACGCTCTATACAGAGTTGCCACATGTCGCACGATAGTGTGAATTGTCACTCTGTTTTGTTTGTGTCACTGTTCTCCTACATAGGACATAGAAATTACTCTATTTCACCAAAATGGCCAAATTTGTCATTTTTGCAGCAGGGATTCCGACCAGAAGTAACTATTTCAAGTTTTTTTCATTAAGTAAAATTAACATGTGTCATTTTTACAGAGGAGATTCCGACCAAAAGTGAACATTTCATGAAAATATATTTCTCTCCCAGTTCACTCTCTGTTTTGGGCCAAAAGTCACTCTCTAAATATGTTTGATGTGGCAACCGTGCTTCTACATCTCGTCAGCTCTTGGCTCTTCTCTTCTCATTGCAAACGTGTTGAAAATAGGCAACGATCGGAAAATGAGCCTGTGCCGGGGAAAGAGGTGCGAGGGTGATTAATCGAAGAAAAAAAAATACTGTGTGAGTTGTAAATAGGCTGCTATGGGACTGGGGCTGGCACTGGGACTCGTGGGAAACCGGAACAAGTTCTTGCGGAGAAGGTTTGACAAAGAATGTTGACCGGATAGTGGCGTTGACGAAAGTAGATTTCTTCAAGGGGTTACCCGCTCCCCGGCACTTGGTGTACACCCTTTACCGACATAACTAGTACCGGCCGGTACCGGTGCAGACCATAAATTAGGCGTTTCATTACATATGGATTCCAAATATGACAATTTTAATATTCTAACTCGTTGCAACCGATTTCGGCTCCGGGCACTTGGTGTAACCAAAATCGAGAGAGAGCAACCCCCCGGATATCTGTCCTGAACCACTCCTGCAATCCACTGTAAATACTGTAATGCACTTCATTTTCGGAGATTAGGGTTTCACCTTTCACTGCTGAGCACCGATTTTTGGGATCCCAAAACGTAAGTGGAGGGATACCTATGACATCGCAAAAAATGTCCGTCTGTCCGTCCGTCCTTCCGTTCGTCCGTCCGTCTGTAAGCACGATAGCTCTCGAAGGGAATGATATATTTTGATGAAACTTGGTGTGAGGACTCGTTGGGTCGGCGGACCAGTCGAGTTCGTAAATGGGCTATGTAGCCCTACATTTAGGGGTGGGGGAAGGGGTTCAAATTAAGGGGCAAACAAAATATTTTGAAACAGCTAATGTGATAGTCGATTATGGGGTAAGAAGACATGCTGAACACGATGGTGAAAACCATTTTGTAATCGGACAAGTAGTTCGCCCGGAATCCGGCCAAAACCGGAAAGTTTGTTAAAAGTAAAAGTTTTATTTGAAGTTGATTAGATGTTCGATTTAGAGGTAGGAAGACATGCTGAAGACGATGGTGAAAACCATTTTCTCGACGGACAAGTAGTTCGCCCGGAATCCGGCCCAAACCAAAAAGTTTGTTAAAATTAAAAGTTTTATTTGGAGTTGATCAGATGTCCGACTTAGGGCAAGAAGACATGTTGAAGTCTTATGTGAAAATAATTTTCTACCCGGACACGTAGTTCGCCCGGAATCCGGCCAAAACCGGAAAATTGTTAGAAGTTAAAGTTTTATTTCTAGCTGATTAGATAACCGATTTAGGGGTAAGAAGAGACGCTGAATCCGAGTGTGACAATCATATTTTACCCGGACATATAGTTGGACCGGAATCCGGCTGGAGTCGGAAAATTTGTTATAAGTTAAATTTTTATTGAAGTTGATTAGATGTTCATTGTTGGGGAAAGAACATACCCTGAGTTCGTTTTTGAGCTTTTGGCAGAAGTGGCAGGAACTTTTCGTCAAAACAGATATGACTTATACGGGTAAACACACATGCTGAATCCTTATTCTGGCGATGACTGGATCTGGCTAAGACAAGACCCAGTTGTCTGGATCAGATATTGAATTTTTGGGATCCCATCGAAAACTTTGGTCTTGTTTGAAAATGTTGTACGCAGCCAAATAGGTCATTTGTATACATTAAAGAATGACGACAGAAGCCGAGCCGCGACAAGTACAACCCCACGGTCAGCGATCCGGACGTGTGTAACGAACGTTAATTTAAACTGCTTCGTCAGCATCTTGGAACTGTTTATTTGAATTTAGGACCCAGGACCAAGAACAAATAATCTGATAGAACCTCCGTCGTTGATCCCATGTAGCGACTATAAGAAAGTAAGTAAGTAACTTATTTTTAACCTGCCATTTTAAAAAAGCGTACTAAATGAAAGAAAATAAATAAAACGCATAAAAGACGCAGAAAAAGACACTGAGTTTACAATCTTCAGCCAGGAAGCAGTGGAGAACATCGTGTGCTGGTTGGGCCCAGTTGTCCATGATTTTTTAAATCGACAAAGGGTAACACTTTCATCTTGAATTTTGAACTTGTCCGTCAATGTATGGCCATGACATAATTTCGCCAAGTGGAGCAGGTGCTTTGCATATTTAAAATAACACGATGTCATAATTTTGATTTCCTTCTTTCGCAGACATGAGTGACACCAGAACGAGATAATATAGAAGGAGCGCAGAAGGTTCTGTTCAAATTTCCCGAAGCTTTACGATTATAGTGCTCCCGGTTGGGGACGATCCGCCCATAGACGGTACGGATAGATTTACAAACTTCTTGAACAGTCGAAAAGCAAAACTTTGACAATGAAGATTTGAATGTTATGCCAAGCCATCGTAGAGAGACGATTTGACGATGAACGATCCAATAGAGATAGAAGCTTCGGATGCATTCGAACCATTTTTGACGAATGGTTGAAATGCAAGTACTTACATTTTGAGAGGCTAACTTCAAGGCCGATTTCCGACGACAGCTTACTGACATTTTTCGTGAGTGTGAATCGGCTACGGCTTAATAAGAGCAAGTCGTCCGCGTTGGCTATGTAGCTGAAAGCATGGGCTTTATAAAAGTAGGCAGGGTGTAAAGAATCGAGACAGGAAGATATGGCCGATTTGAAGATTTACGGAGATAAGACTCCACCTTGGGGAACACCAATTCGGACAGTAATAATCTCTGACAAGCTACTTGCCATTTGAACCTTACTGAAGAATGACCATACCAAAATTTTAACAGATTGGCAACAGACATATTCACGCCAGAAGTAATGAGAGAGAATAGGGCCTCAGAATGCGTTATATTGTCAAAAGCACCGGCTGTATCTATCGAATATATAGACTTGTCGCGGGTAGCCTGCTTCATAATTTTTGTCAATATGTAATGAGCGTGTGCACAACTGGTACTCGGACGGAATGCAAGCTGCATTGAACCAAAAGACATATTTCAACTAATTCTGGAAGGAGGACGTATTTCAAGATCTTACTTATGGTTGAAGAAACTGTAATTGGCCGAAAGCTTTTGCAGAGGTCTGTGTCTTTCCCTCGCTTAATCAACGAAGTTATAGCACCGAAGAGGAAACTATTCGGAACCAAACCCTGGCATACACAAATTTGAAACAGAAGCTGGAGGTGTTGTGTTAAAGCTGGATCCTCAGTTTTTAAAAAATGGATACTAAGGCGAAGGCCATCAGAATCTGTAAAATCAGCTCTTCTTAATTTTCGGAAAGAAATTCCGATGGAAGAACAGGTCACGGGAAGAACAGAAGTTGAAATAGTTTCCTTGGTAGATATTTAAAAAGTAAATTTTCATAGTGCTGCTGAATCTGATTTTTGCAACCACTGAATAGACCACTGTAGTGTATATATATGGAAACCCCGAAAAAACTGAGCTGAGCTAGAGGTACTTCCTCTAGCTTTGAGGTGATACCCGTCTACTTCCGTGTTCGCCGCTGCTCGAGCAGAGGAAAAAGTGCAGGAGGCACGCTGACCCGCTCTGGAGCGCGTCCAGAGAACCAGTCGGCTTTGACTTTGAAAGTTTCTTTTACGCGGCTTCACATCGATATAGCTGTTTGTAGAGGTAACGAAATGTGATACGGAGGTTCTATCAGAATATTTGTTCTTGCTAGGACCAACCTTCCGAACTACCTCCTTTACAGTTACGAACCAACCATTCGAGGATACCATTATAGTCCGCGTCCATATGCTGGCCTTTTGGGGCCAAAAATGCGAACGCGTTCTCAGGAGCTGTTTTGTCAGCAGTTTACCGATTTTTTGGTGTATTTTGGAACAACCATTTGATATTTCTGAATGATTCTTAAAGCCGCCAGAGTATAAGGACACATCCAACCCGCACCGACGAAGGATTCGTAGTGAAGGTTAACACCAAACGCAACACTGAATATCAAATTGTAACTCATGGCCTGATCGCCAGCCAATCCACGATTAAAACAAAATGGAATAAGTTTCATTGTCTTGCCTTTCAAAGTTCAAACGCCTTTGTAACATAATATACAATTTCTGGATCTTTTTTTTGTCCTCCGCGCAAAGGTAGCCTTTCAAATTAGAGGGAAGTCAGTCGGCCACTTGATCCTTCTTCTTGCTTAATTGAGAACCCAACAGGAAAAGTGAAATGCTCTTTCTTATGAAATTTTCTGGACCGTCTGTAAACGCAGCGCAGTCATCCAGTTAGTGGAACCCTTTGTGAAAACTCTCTGAATTTGGAAACTTGCTGTCGTCGGGGAAATATAAGTAGGAAGTTGGGAAGCTTGACAGTTTGAAAGTCGATTTGAATCACCGGATTGTCTAAAATGAAAAAGTTGCTTGTATTGTTCTTTAATATCTTTTATATCTCTCGCTTCTTATTTGTAACAGTATTTTGTTGTTTAGAATTACTGTAGTGCGAGTAAAACACTAAAACCCATACCAAAGTGACGGGATACCTATGACTTTGTAAAAGTTGTCCGTCTGTTAGCACGATAACTCTCAAAGGGATTGAGACAGTTTTTGTGTGAGGACCAAGTTCAGGTCAGGGTCGTAGAGGGGCTCTAGAGCCCCATATTCACGGGTGTGGGGGGGTCAGATTGAGCGGTATGAAAGGTAAAAAGACATGACTTAAAAAGGTAACGATTTCCGACATCCAGGTTGATGTCGGCAAATAACACCGAGACGGCCAATGAAAATAACCTATCCAAGCCGAAGCGCAGCGAGATTCAAATTTGTAAATGGCTGTCGAGAATGTTAATCCGATATCAACCGAGATCGAGGTGTGTTAGTTATCATAACCTTTTCGAACAGGTGTTGCAGTCATAATCTGCTGCTATAAATTTTTCGAAAGTCATGTTTTGCAACTCTAACTGATGCAGTATTCCGTGGTCACACTAGGCTTTTTTCTGCGCAGAATTCAGCGAAGTGTCTGTACACACTAGTTCCAAGAAAAGGCAGCTTTTCGGGGTTGCTAAATAAATAAAAAAAAATTGAAGAAGATAAACCTAATTCTAAATATTGTTGTGTTAAATTCAAAAGGTCAATGAGAACGAAACAGATTCTCTGATTATTTTGTAGTAAAATACAATGGTATTTTTTGCTCGGTTGACTGGAAAAATGCAAATAATTTGTCATGTCTCATAATGAGACATGAAACACTTTGTCATTTTCTTAGATTGGAAAAAGAAATAAGACATGAAGCAGTTGTGACCAATGGCATTTTGACAACTATAGAAGCTCCGTACTTTTTTCTAAAATAAACTAGGGTAAACCTGGGATACTTGAAACAAAATCATGAGACTTCACGCCATATGCATAATTTAAACTGAACTGTTTGCCCTGCTCTCTGGATCTTACCTGCTTTTTGACCGCAGTTGATCGGACATGGTGATAAATTGCAATCCCTTGTAAAGTATCGCTTCAATGAAATCGATATATTGGATACTTGTTTACAGAAGGACCTCTTCGCTTCGTTCAGTAATTAATGCTAGTAGAAGTTCGGACCACAAATGTGGAATTATTTACACACATAATTCAGAAAAAATGACAGGGCGAGCAGTGTCCGTTACGATCCTGATTCCTACAGAACCTACATGGGGGAAGGTGAGGACTTAAAGTGGGCGACTTTGCGACAATGGCGTGTTACAAAAACCGGAATATCACATCGCTTGACTTTTGCCTTCGATCCGAAAATTAGTTCCTCGCCGGCCAAAATAAGCAGAAACTTTACTTTAACAAAGCTACGAGCTCATATGGCACTTGTTACGAGTAGGTGGTAAAAGAAAGTAGATGAGAATGTCACAAAATGTCTTCAACCCCCTAGGATTGGACCTAGAAATAAGGTATCTAATTTCACGCGAGCCTGAGCATTTCCAGCATCGCCTCGGATGATGTAGGGCAAATGTTTCACCATACTAGTTTGATTCCTAGGAGTGCCGTACTATTGCCGGTAGCCTCGCCCTCAAACTTCCGTACCAGGGCCAAATCTGGTTCAGCCACATATACAGATTATGTAAGGCATCTTCTCGTACCGGCTATCAAGTTTCAGTCAGGTCGAAGCTTTTTTCGGAAAAATCCGGCCCCCCCCCCCCCCCCACCGGGTTCAGATCCGGTCAGAACCTTAAAATATGTCATCTAGGACAAATGGTCCCTGTTCTTTCCAAGTTTGATTCAAATCACTCCATTCGTTTGACCCCTACGCCAGCTACAACATTTCCGCAACTCCCCCCCCCCCCCCCCTCCAAATCCTCCCAGTGTGGTCGATTACGACTAGGACACATAAATTTCGCATTTCTGACATCTTCTCTTCTCCTTCAAGCTTGACTCGAATCGGAACATATCTGCAAATTTACACTTTCCTTTACCGTTGCCGGATTCGGTCCGGATTCCAAATAACAAACTAGGCAGCATAAACTCGGTACTGTCCAACTTGCATCCCAGTCGGCCCATTCGTTTGGTTTTTGACCATTTCC
Organism: Branchinecta sandiegonensis; assembly: GCA_030848855.1. NCBI lineage: Eukaryota > Metazoa > Arthropoda > Branchiopoda > Anostraca > Branchinectidae > Branchinecta > Branchinecta sandiegonensis. Next base: position 15,488,611 of record JAUPMV010000007.1, on the reverse strand, counting down.
CAAAGTTTACGGTCATCCCCCCCCCCTCCCTGCAGCTACCCCAGCCAATGCCGCATGTGGTTCGGAAACATGTTTTGCATATCTACCTCATTAGTTCTTATCACCCATAAGGTTTCACTCGAATCGGACCACCCGTTCGCAGACTCCGCAAGTCAGTAATATCCGGATTCACCTTCCCTTAACTCCCCCCAAAATGGCCAGATCCAGAAACATACATTTTCCTTGGGCATTGTGTCAGGTCTTTAATTCTATTTAGTCGGGTCGCTAATATGCCTGCCTAGCTTCATCGCACTTAGCGCATCGTCCTATCCCAACTCGCGATTACCGGAATTCCCGGAAACGCCCTCCGACTCCCCCTCAAGATCCCCGATATGATGTGGTCCTGTCAAGAATCTATTTACGGCTTATGCTTGTTCTTCCCACCAAACTCCATCCCGATCCCTCGGCGCTAGGCGTTTGATGAATATTCCGTGGTCCCCCTTCAGCGCCCCCCGGTTTGGGCTTGACATGGAACATCTGAGACGACAACTCTTTCCACTTGCCAAGTTTCATTCAGATCCGATCGCCCGTTCGACAGTTATGAATGCCACAAGGTTCCGGATCCCCATTCCCGGATTCTCATGCAAACGACTATTGTTAAGTTAGTTTGTTCGAGTCCCTGATATGCCAGCCCAGTTACATCGTCCTAGCACATCAGGAAGTACCGAACTCACTGATAATCAGAAATCTGGACCCCCTCCCACCAACTCCCCCCATAGTGCTCGAATCCGATCCGGATATGTCAGTAATGTATCTAGGACTTGTGCTTGCTCTTCACACCAAGTTTCATCCTGATCCCTCCACTCTAAGCGTTTCCCAAGATTTCCGGCTCCCCTCTCCAACTCCCCCCGAAGTCACCGGATCCGGTCCGGATTTCATGTGGATTGCCTGAGCCACGAAGTCTTTCGAAATACCAAGTTTCATTAAGATCCGATCACCCGTTCAAGAGTTATATATACCTCAAGATTCCGGATTCCCCCTCTCTCCACTCCTCCCACGATGCTCCGATCGGGGAAGTGACTATTTCCAAGTTAATCATTCGGGGTCCCTGATATGCCTGCTAAGTTTCATCGTCCTAGCTTATGTGGCCCGAACTAGCAAAACCCGGACCGACAGACCGACGGACGGACAGAAATTGTGATCGCTATATGGCACTTGGCCGAAGGGCAAGTGCCATAGAAACGAGTTAGCCTTGCAAACAAACAAAAAATTCTAAAGATATATTTGAAGTATTTCCTGAATTGAAAGATGTCACTAGTACGGGATGATATTTCTAAATATCAAGTTTCATCACATCACGTGTTTGGAAGTTAAAAATACCTGGATTCTCTGGATTCCCCCACTCCCCCCCCCCCCACCCCAGATCGTAGGATCGGGGAAGTGACTATTTCCAATTCAATCTGGTCGGTTCCCTAATATGCCTGCCAATTTTCATCGTGCTTTCTTATGTGGAAGTGCCCGAACTAGCAAAACCCGGACCGACAGACCTACGGACGGACAGAAATTGCGATCGCTATATGGCACTTGGCCGAAGGGCAAGTGCCACAAAAATGATTGCCTCTAAATTCTGTTTTTTTTTAGACACCAGCCACTTTACAGAGCATCATCAGTAGACTACTTGAGAAAATTTAAACGTCGTTTAAGATTCCGATTTTCTTGTTTCAGGTTTCAAAGATTTGGCGACGGCATATCTGAGCAAGTTTAAGTGGGGACAAACCTTTATCAATTTGAACTCCGAGCTTCTTGAAAAGTATTCAAATTGTTCATCGAGTCAGGAGATCTTGGACACTCAGAATTCATATTTGGTTGAAATTGAAGAGGAAAGGAGGAACAGGGGTGAGCGCCATTTCTCGGTGTCATATGACGGTCTCAGACCTAACCAAATCGCTAATTTAAGGTCATCTTACCGGAAGTCGTACCAGATTTCTGAGAAGGGAGTTGTGGTCAGGTGTTACAGTCGTGGAAGATCCCCCCCCCCCTACCGGTCTTCTGAATGGGGTGGGTTAGTAGCCACAATCGCGAGCCTCGAGTTCTCAGAGAGACTACAGGCACTTATTCATTTTATAATGAAACATTTGCTTTGTTTTATTTAATTCTTTTATTTTTTTTACATACTCCGCTTTCCAGATGGCGGGTCAGAAATAAATTACTTACTTACTTACTTACATGCATATTTAAAATTTATTGGAAGGCTGAAGTCGCAATGTTGAGGAAATCCACCTCAGTTTTTCTGTGCTGTATTTCCGGTACCATAGGTTAAAAGAATCCGACATTTTCGTGAAGAATGGGTTGAAAATTGGCACCCTCGAAAGCACTGAAAATCCGAGTTATAAAGTTCCTTTCCTACTCCATCTCGAACAGCAACGGTGGGGAAGAGTCCATTTTCTCGTTACCACTGTATCACTTGACGTTGGGCTACAGCTTTTTGGTATTTGTTAATTCGTTTCACCTAGAGGCCTTTGGAGTAAGTAATTTACTTAAGCGATTCCCCTTATTTCTTATCCTGGTAACAGAATTATTTTAGCTATGGCCCCTACCCTTGCGAAAGAGATACTGAACGAGAAAAAAATGCGCATTTCCCCCAGACTCGTCTCCCATCTTGACTTGCCTCGGTCTGACCCAGGATGAGTTTCTTTGAGTTCAGATTCAAATCTTTTGTCTTCAGAAAAAGCATGCAGTGGAGGCAACACGCCGAAGGTGTATCTTCTTGTTAAATAATCACATTCGAATAAAATATCTTATAAGTCATACAAGCAATAAAAGCTCACTGAGATGTTCTGTTATGAACATGATTTATAATACCGCACGGAAGAAGATACGAGGGCAATCCGCTAAAGGCGGTCTTATTTTCCGGTACGAGTTTTATTGTGGGGGAGTGGGCTGACATGCCCACCTTGCGCCAGATTTTTTTTTACAAGTTGAGCATGGCAGCCCGCTCCCAGGCGATTAATTAGAGAGACTCTTTTCCTTCAAGAATGACGAAACCGTTTTCAAGAAATAAACTAATTTCTGGAGTTTTCGTTCTTTTCGCGCTAAGTAAGTAAGTAAGTAATCTATTTATAACCCGCCATTTTTAAAAAGCGGAGTAAATGAAAGAGAATAAATAAAACACATAAACACACAGAAAAAGACACTTAATTTTCAATCTTCGGCCAGGAAGCAGTGGAAAACGTCGTGCGCTTGTTGGGCCCTGTTGTCCATGTTTTTTGATGGCGGCGAGGAAACATCCAAAAGGGCAACACTTGCATCTTGAATTTTGAACTTCTCCGACAGTGTATGGTTATGACATAATTTCAAATAGTAATAACAGATAATTTCTGTAATTACAATAATAATATGATGCAAAAAATAAGCCATTGGTCTCTACAGAGCACGCCGTCATAATTTTTTTAAGCGGACAGACTCTCCAAGGAATTTTAAAGCGTTGATGGAGTCAAGTCAATGATAGTTCAGATGGAAGGGCGTTCCAACACTCCCCCACTGCGGTTTGGAAAGACCATCAACCAACGTAGTAATGAAAATCCTTCCTTTATCCAGATACTACCATCGACCTCCCACCTTCAGATTCTGGAACGTCATCAGATGAAGAAGAATAGAAGCGTGATGTTTGAGGAATTTGTACTATTTTTTTGTGTAAAGGTCTGTTCTTTTTCTTTATTCATGCTCCACTGCGGTTGGGAAACCACAAGCTTGACACCGCTGTGAAATCAGTATTCTTTCAGCCCAAGCTGACTGCGGATCATTTTTTGTGCAGAATGGACAAAGCAGCTGAGATTTTATTTCAGCGATATTTCTGCCCTTCTTGGCAACGTCTTCTTCAGGCTTGTCGAGTACCCCTCCGACGTTTCTAACATTTATTGTAAAGGGACGCACGAAATGGGCTTCTCAACAAGCCACTAAGTAACCACTCGGGTAGGCTACCTTTTAACTCGACTGTCGTTCCGTAATAAAAAGTGAACTGAAAGACAAAAGCGCTCCTGAGGCGGGATTTGAACCCACAACCTTTGGCTATGTTGGTCCTGGACTGTCTACGACTTACGAGGCTTGACATCGGAGACCTAGTCTTGTAACCTTAATACAAATTTCCTTCTCTTTTATTTGTATACAAGTCCCTTGTATAACATTCCATCTTTACTTAGTGTTTTTATGGCACTTGCAGCCTCTGGCTCAAGTAACCTGGAAATAATAAGTTTCCCGATCCGACCATATGCGGGAGAGTTGGGGCGCCGGAAACTTGAAAATTTAGGGCATTTTGTCACACTTTTTCGAGTTAGGGTACTTCCAGTTGTGCTAGGACCATGAAACTTGGCAGACATATCAGAGACCCGACCAAACAAACTTAGAAATAATCAGTTTTCTGATCCGACCATTTTGAGGGGGGGGGGGGTGGAGGGCAGGGGAATCCGGGAAATTGAGAAGTGTGTAACTTTCGAACGGATGATCGGATTGTAATGAAACTTCATAACTGAATTGAATATATATCTGTAATGTCCCGTTTAAAGTCTTGACCGGATTCGGTAGCCAGGGGGGAGACCGGAAATTTCAAGAAACGGTTAGAATGGAGGGATCGGAGTGAAACTTGCTGGGAAGAACAAGCATCTGCTCTAGATAAGTCCTTTAGACCATTGTACTGGATCCGGACACTTATGGGGGGGGGGGGGGTCCCGGAATTCCGGTGATGGTGGTTTTGGGGATTTTCACGATGAAACTTGGCAGGCATATCAGGGACCCAATCAAACTGACTTCAAAATAAAAATTTCGTCGATCAGATAATGGTGGGAGGAGTGGAGGGAGGGGAATCCGAAATTTTCAGTCATGCATAATTTTGGAATGGGTGATCGGATTCGAGTGAAATTTAAGAATTGAACAGAGGACATTTCTCCAATGATTTTTTTCATATCTGTACCGGTTCCGGCAACTATTGGGGGGGGGGGCGGAAAATACGTGACCCGTTTAGAATGGAGGGATCGGGATGGAACTTTGTGGGAAGAACAAACAGATGCTCTAGGTAAGTCATTTGCTGAATCGGATTGGCTACGTGCACCGCGGGGGAGCTGGGGGGGGGGGGGGGGGGTGGACCGGAAATCTCGAGAAACGGTTAGAATGATGGTATCGGAGTGAAACTTGCTGGGAAGAACAAACATCTGGTCCATGTAAATCTTTTACATAATTTGACTGGATCCGGACACTTGAGGGGGGGGAGGAGGGGGTTTCCCGGAATTAAGTTTTTTGGGGGATTTTCACGACGAAACTTGGAAGTCATATCAGGGACCCGGTCAAACTGACTTGGAATAAAAAAAATCCTCGATATGATAATCTTGGGGGGGGGGGGGGGTTGAGGGAGGGGAATCCGGAATATTGAGTCATGCGTAACTTTGGAACGGGTGATCGGATTCGAGTGAAATTTAATAATTAAACAGAGGACATTTTTCTCTGGTGACCTTTTTCATTTCCGGACCGAATCCGGCAATTATTGGGGGGAGGGCGGAAAATATTTGACCCGCTTAGACTGGTGTGATCTGGATCGAACTTCGTGTGAATGACAAACAGATGCTCTGGATTAATCATTTACAGAACCGGACTGGCTCCTCAACAACATTTGCTTAGAAATTGCTACTTCCCAAATGCGATTGTTCTTTAAAGTACCAATCTTGACCGGAAAGTAAAAAAAATACTTTTAAGCAATATATGCATTTTCGTGATGCCCATCAGCCCATTAGCAGTTTTGCCTCAAGGGTTTTGCTTACAAATGAAGTTCCAGCTCCCTTAGAGTGCGCATCTCAACCGCAAAGTCGAAACTTACTTTTGATCAATCAAATCATCTTGACCCATGCAAGTGCCATATGAGCTTATACCTCTTGTTCTGTTCATTTCGTGGCATAGCCTTTGCCTTGATCTTAGCCGAACGTAATTAGGGTAGAGCATGGGCAGTGGTAATCCATAACTAGGGCATAGCTAAAATATGAACCGGCTATCAATGTGTGTGTGGGGGGGGGGGGGGGTATCGTTTGAGGTGCTTGGCTCATTTCACTATCGGATCAGTTGGGTCCGGGAACCTTCTGATTGACAAGAACAGGATGTTAAAATGGTCTTGCAAAGTTTATTCGATTGAAGCTTGCAGATCTTGGTTTAAAAGCGTTCGGGGGAGAATTATAAAATATGCCATTTCTAGATCATCCCCAACCAGAGCAAAATAACACTAGGGAGTAGCGCCAAAACCTATGCTTCCATGCATTGGGAAGGGGCCATACTCGTAGCGTCGCCTACTGCGCTCGGGATATTTCAGAGCGAAACAAAATTGCGGGTTTAGAAGATTTCTAGTACAGCTAAATTGCGGTCTGTACACACCAAGGAAAATGTGAAAACTCACTTGTTTCAGTGCTATTTCTACCAGCTTTTTGGGACCTCCCTGGTGACCAATATTTCACTTGAGGGGAACCCGTCACTACGTCCACCGACCACTACGTCCACCCGTCACTTCGCCTAAAAAATCCGTCAGTTCGCCCACTTTTTCCGACAGTTCGTCTAAACGTCAGTTCGCCCACTTTTCCGACAGTTCGTCCACCCGTCAGTACGCCCACCCGTCACTACCCCACTCGTCACTACCTCCACCCGTCACTATGCCCACCCTTCACTATCCCCACCCGTCACTTCCTCCACCCGTCACTACGCCCACCCGTCACTACGCCCCCTCGTGAAATCCGTCAGTTGGCCCACTTCGGAAATCCGAGACTTCGCCCACTTTGAAAATCAGACAGTTGGCCCAACTCGACCCTGTCATTAAATACATGAAAGAAAGGGAAGCAATCCCTGGAGAGTACTAAGACGGAGCCGACCTTTTTTTGTTTAATTAGGGTCAGCACGAGATGCCTTTGGGTGTGTTCTGTTTACGTAAAGATGGGGACAAAGATACTGCTTACGTGAAGATGGGTGAAAAGGAAAAGGTATTCAGATAGGTCGGTAATAACTTTTATGCTTGGTAACGAGGTTGTTATCCAGGGGTGGGGGTGATTCACCCCCCCCCCCCTGACTTTTGCTAAGTCATATCAGTCGTTTATTGTTGCCTCACCGAGGTCTCGAGCGCTCGTTTTAGTCAAAGGCAATCCAAGTCGTTTCAAAATATTGTTAATTTTGGCACTACTCAGCTTCAGTCGTAAATCCGTCCAGTCATAGGCGACCCGAGTCGTTTAAACCAGGTTTCTTAGTATAACCTCGTTAGGTCGGAGACACGATTCTCAGTTTCTCGAACGAAGGGTCTGGACTGGCGCAACTCGCCTTGTTTTAAAAGCTGTTTATTCGCAGATGATTTGTATCTATTAGGTCTTTCAGATTTTAGCATGTCAAAATTACAATGGATTAGTTGTTAAAGTGAAGTCTGACTGGATAGCATCAATAAGCCTTATAAACCAAAAGCGTAAGACAAGGTTAAGTACATGGACTGTGGGTCAAATTTTGACTACAAGTGAAAAGACGGCATGAAATTTTTAAACAAATGGAAAAGTCATCAGAATTCAAATGACAGGAGCCCCGCGAAACCCTTTCGAAGCAAGTGTATCCTGGACAGTGAAAAAATGTCGATTATACAAAGCGAGGTTGAAGTGGGTACAAGGAATATTTTGATATACACCCGTAATTCATTTCCCACGGCATGAGTGGTTCTGCAGACGCTTGAATAGCTCAAAGTCAGGCAAATTTTTGGCTACCCTGCTAGTGTTAAAGCACATCTGCAAAGCCTCCAAATCCAATTCCACAGTCTCTCGGATGAAAAATATAAGGACACGCCTACAACTCGAAAACAGTCTCGTTTTATGGTACGCTAAGTGGGTCCTCCACTGGCAATAGGCGGTCAGAAGCAATCGTAACTTGTCGTAGCCATTCATAACGTGTCGTAAGCCACCATCTTGTCGGTTTTCGGACGAGCAAAGCTACGACAGACTTACGATTGCCAGTGGAGGACCCACTTTACTCTTAAAGCGAACTTCTCGTTCTTCAATTGCTGTGTAGCGTATCTTCCGTCGCGTATTTACTCGGACCTAAGTTGGTGGTAAGGTCGCAGATGAAGATTGAGGCAGATATAAATATTTCAGATGCACCTTAACATGCTGCATCGGCGAAGTTTGGTTCGTCAATGAATCATATTTTGTTTGTACACACAAAAATCAGATTCTGCAAACCAGGTTTAAGTTGGATTTTTTCGGATGTAGGTTTACTGTATTTTGTCGCAGTTTAGTTCTACCTATAAAAGTACAGCATATCGAATGGAAAAAAACAACGGTACACGGAACTTTCATAACTAAACAAAAGTATGTCAAAAATGCAACTTAAATATCGTAGGCGAAACTGTTCTGTCCATAAATCGGGATATCTATTTTTTAAATGCACTGGCAAACCTGTTTTCCTCGTTTTTTCCCATTTTTTGACGGACAGATTTGTGATTTCGTGAGTAGGCTATTCTTTACTTTTCATTGGAATCACAAAAAGACGCTCTGCTCCTCGGCATTTCACAAAATTTCGCCTGTGGCGCATTTTGTAGTACCCTCTATTTAGAAGAACAGTGAGCGTGTTCCACCCTCCTAAAACCAGTAACTATTAGTTACTAATTCCGTTCCAACCTCAGGAAAAGTTACTACGCTGACCGTTTCCAACCTTCTCGAAATAGTAACTAATAGTAACTATTTGCTTACCATGCTCGGGAGCGTAGTAAACGTGTTAACTACGGATCTCTGTAACGTGATTGGCCGGATTACTCCGTGGAGTGATATTTCTCCGAATTTTTAAAAATGTGTTCTAGCCTTGACGTCAAGAAGCCGGAATTCGTGACGTCATGCGTAGTAACTTTGGTAAGTAGGGTGGAATACGCTCAGTGTGTCCTTTATTTGACGATTAGGCTTGGATTCTTGGGATTTGAAACACATTAACGGCTAGATTTGTATGGTAAGTAGTTAAAACTTGCCAGGCATTGAAGCTTTCCTCTTTAGCGGAAATGAGAAGCTGAGGTTGTGAATTTAAATATACGAATTTTCATTATAGCAATATTTTCAGCTGATGCGTTGCAGTTAGCTTTACACCGGTTTTATTACCTGTTGGCAGGGAATGTGCGCCGTTGTCGCGAAGCGGCAATGGTGCATTTTTGTCGGTACGTTCGAGTCGTATATTGTGATCTACAAGTCGTTGAAATGAGGGGTCTCACCTCCCCTGGCCTGAGTGCTTTGGGGCGGGTTTTACCATGACAAACAAAACGGAAACAAGACAGCCTAGGTTTACATGAACTATTTTATATATATATATATATATTATGTATTATTATATAATATATATATATAATAGATATTGCAATTGGCAACCCTTGATTTGTCATGGTTGACGGCACAAGTAGCTCAAGCTTGGAACAGCTATTCTGAGCGAATGCACACAAATGTGAAGTAGCTTTTGAACATTCGGGTCCGTAGTTTGAAAGCCGTCGGCTAAAGAAATAAATATTTCTTACACACCTCTAAACTTATACCGTTGATGTTCTATTTATATTCAGTTGGTAGGCTACGGAATTAGAAACAAGACCAAAGGTTTCGATGGGATCCCAAAAATCTAACATTTGATTCAAACAATTGGGTCATGTCTTCGCCATTCAGTCTTCGTCAGATTCCTTGAATATTTTTACTGTTAAAATAAAGTTCAAAAATGGCCTCGAGACCGAAGACCGAATCTCTAATCGATTTCAGAAACAACTTCGAGCTTCAACCAAATTTTCAGCCGAATTCGTGATGAACCATTTGTCCAGCAAGAAAACTAAGTTCACATATGGATTCAGCGGACCTCCTTACACCCTCAGTGAATATCTTATTAGCTTATAAAACATACATGTTTTTACCGTAAATTCGAAATCCCTCCTCTGCCTCTAAACATAGGACTAAAGGACGGGATCGACTAAAACCAGGAAGAGAAGGGAACGGGAGAATAGCAGGAAGGCATACTAAAACTAGGAAGGGCATACTACAACGAGGAAGGCTGTCGCCAGAATTCGCCGCACCGTTCCCTTCCTCTGTTTAGTATTCTTCGGGGGGTCGGCAACTTTTCTGCGAAAACCCGACCCCTCGAAGAATACTCAACAGAGGAAGGGAACGGTGCAGCTTGAGTTTTTCGCAGCCTAGTTACCGACCCCTCGCTGGACTAGGAGGATTGTAGTCGCCTACAGTCAGAACGAGAAATGGAAAGGTGAATTACAATTTTTATAGTTGCCGACCCCTCACTGAACTTAATACCTACCCATGTCAGGATACTAAAACGAGGAAGGGATGGTGAACTTTGAACTTGAAAAGTTGCCGACCCCTCGAAGAATACTAAACAGAGGAAGGGAACGGTGCGGCGAATTCTGACGACAGCCTTTCTCGTTTTAGTATGCCCTTCCTGGTCTTAGGACGCCTTCCTGCTTTTCTCGCGTTCCCTTCCCTTCCTGGTTTTAGGCGATCCCCTAAAGGACCCATGTACGAACTTGACTTGTACTCTACCAGTGAATCCTCATTGGAAACATCCTCACTTGAACAACTATGAACAGTATATATCAACCCCTTCGACCTTCGATTACACTAGAACTATGAAATTTTGAAAAATTTTTGACCCTTAATTTGTAACTCCCTCCCCCACCCCTAAATGTAGGGCTATATAGCCCATCTACGAACTCGACCTTACTTTTGACCCAAAGAATCCTCACACCAAGTTTCATCAAAATATCTCATTCCCTTCGAGAGTTATACTGCGCATAGACGGACAACTTTTGCGATGTCATAGGTATCCCTCCACTTACTTTTTGGGATCCCAAAACCATTTTCCCACTAACAAACGGAAACTTTCCGCAAAGAGTCGAGTCGACAGTTAAACAGGGCTAATATTCTCACCAAGAAATACTCGGATTGAGGCGGTACAAGAAAACTTGACACTAAAATACCAGGAGCTTTGCATTATGTTATTCCTATCAGGGGTGGCCCGAAGTACTCAGGCCAGGGGTGGGGGGGGGGGGGAGACCACTTATTTCAAACACTTCTGGGTCCCAATATACGACTCGAACGTACCGAAAAAAAGACTCTACCGCGAAGCGGCAAGGGCGCACATCCCCCGCCAATAATTGATAGAACTGGTGTAAAATGCATCAGCTGAAATCATTGTTGTAATAAAAATTCGTATATGTAAATTCACACCCTTCGCTTTTCATGTCAACTTTCGCTAAAAGAAAAGCTCCCTACGCCTTTACCTAGGACAAACTGTAGTAAGCGCCGAATCGCATTTTTTTTTTAATCCGCCTTTTCCCGGCAAAATTTAACTATACTTGCATATTCTAGTTTCTAATGTGTTTCAAGCTCCAAAACTGAAAGCCTAATCGCCAATTAAATGACACACCGTTCTTCAAAAATTTAGAATACAAACGAAATGCGCCGCTGGGGAAATTTTATGAAATGCCAGCAGAGCTTCTTTTTGCGATCCCAATGAAAAGTAAAGAAAAAAACTACCATCCAGAATTTGTTCCGAATTTACAGCAAAAACATTTTTCATGTTAAAAGACATGCTTACTCAGAAACTAAAGTAGGAAATCAGCCGGTGCATTTAAAAAAAAAATAATAATCCCGATTTACGGACGCAGCAAACTTCTGGCTTCGCCCGACAGGAGCTTTTTTATCTGCCTTGATCTATATCTACGACCTCACGATCAAATTAGGTCCTAGTCTCGATACACGACGGGCGATGCTCTACACGGCAATTGATGAACGAAAAGTTCGTTTACAGTCGGAATAACCAGGGAATAACTAACGATAAAAGAGATCGTTTCCGAGTTGTAGTTGTTTCCTGATATTTTCATCTGAGAGACTGGAATTTCACCAAGGCTTTCCAGATATTCTTTAGCACTACCACTGTAGCAAAAAATTTACCCATGAGCTGTTCCAGCGTCTGAAGAACAGCTCCTGCTCTGGGAACAAATTCGGGTGTATATACAAATCTTCCTTGTCCTTATAAAGCGTTTTACCCACCTCAACCTTGCTTTGTAATAGAATTTTTGTCACTATTCTTGATACTCTTGCTTCGAAAGGGTTTCGCGGTGATCTTCGAATTTGATTTCTGATGGCTTTTCTTTTGTGTTTAAAAATTGCATGCCTTCTTTTTCACTTGCAGTCAAAGTTTGACCAACAGTCCATGCACGTTACCTTGTCTCTCGCTTTTGGTTTAAAATGCTAATTCACGTTATCCAGCCAGACTTCGTTTTAACAATTAACCTATAGGACAGGCTAAAATCTGGAAGACCCAAGTGAGACAGATAGGATGCAGGTAAAACAGGTTTTAGAAGAGGCGACATGCTGCCAGTCCAGACCGTTTGTTCGAGAGATTATAATGACACCGGCCTAATGGGGTTATGAAACATCGTTTAAACGACTCGGCTTGCCTTTGACAGGGACAAGCTTACGACTGAAGCTGGGTGGTGTCAAAATTAATAATTTATACAAAACAACTTGGATTTCTTATAATAAAATGAGCGCCCGGGACCTAGGTGAGGACAAAATAAACTAGTGATACGACACGGGGGGTTGAATCATAGCCCCCCCCCCCCCCCTTCGGCCCCCCCCTGATTCCTATATGCTTTTACTTTCTATTTCCGTGTGAACTACTTCCAATCGTGTTGCCAGTCGGAAACCTTCGCTGCACGTTACTCTATTTTTACCTTATACTCTTGTGTTCATCCTTTATATTTTCCTTTATAATTTTCGGCAGAATCTAACAAAAATCTCCCGATATTTCTGACTAAATGTTTACGTAATTATTTAGCACGAGTATGCGAAGTAAAAAAGCAACACAAAAAACTATGAAAAATCAGTTCCGAGTCTACCTAGGATGTTGAACTTTGAATAGGTCTGTTTCCGCATATCGTGGTAAAAACCTTTCAGTTTCCGCATGAATTAGCAACAACCTCTTTCTCAAGCAACGCAGTTCGTTACAACCTATTTGAACAGCTTTTCTGTTCACCCATCTTCACGTACGGAATCTTTTTCCCCTTCTTTACGTAAACAGTACTGTCGCACCCAAAGGCATTTTGTAGTGACCCTAATTAAACGAAAAAGGTCCGCTCCTCTGGGATCGCGCCCCTTCTTCATAGATGTTAATGATCTAGCAAAGTTGGGCCAACTGTCGGATTTTGGAATTGGCCGAAGTGTCAGATTTCAGGAGTGGGCCAACTGAAGGATTTCACGAGTGGGCGTAGTGACGGGTGGGCGTCGTGACGGGCGGGGGTAGTGACGGGCGGGCGTATTGACGAATTGGGGTAGTGACGGGTGGACGTAGTGACGGGTGGCGTAGTGACGGGTTGCCGAGCTGTCGGATTGTGGAAGTTGACGAAATGACGGGTGGGCGTAGTGACAGCGACCCCACTTGAGTCGGCCAGATCACTTAAAACTGGTTACAATCGACTTGCCCGCCGCCTAGACAAACTCCCATAGATCTGAAGCTCAATGAGGTAGTAAGGAGATCCAAAGCGTCCCTCCATCAGATAATTTTCTGGCCTGAAAATTTTTCTTGTATTTTCTGCACTATAAAAAGTTTCTCCGAATGAGGATAAAAGCGTAACTGCAGTATTTGCTACTGGAGTTAATCTTATCTCAACTGAGATAAGATTAATCCGAATTAGAGATAAGATTGTCCTTTTAGAGACAAGATACTGCAAGATTTTTTTTTACAGTTTTTCAGCTGCCTTCCTGTGAGGAGGGCGCTCGTCAGGGACATTTGTCCGTAGCGCGTTTTAGTGTTTGTTACCTCTTTTTGTGTTTTTGTGCGATATATGGCCTGTGGCTGAAATAAAGCTATTTCTATTGTCATTATCCGAGTATCTGGCAGTTTCAAGTCTTGGCGCTACTCCCTAGTGTTAATTTGGTCTGCTCCCAACCAAATCGCGAGCTCAAACCAGAACCGGGTCACTGTGTGGCCTGTGACGTCGTCCAGTGGCATGATTCGAAGACATCTGAACTGGGCAAGCTTAAAATAGATCCTAAGAAGGTAATTTCTGCTTGAAAATCACCACATTTCAAGACCTCACCTTACTTTAACTTAGTTCCTCCAGAGCCATCGGTGGCGCATAGGGCGTCGACAAAGCCTCTCCATTCGTCCCGCATTGATGCCACAGCGGTGACGTCTTCCCATTCAGGTACTAGCGAGGTACCAGCCGTCCGCAGATTCGGTCATATGTTCGCCCCAGTGTGTTTTGGGGGCGGCCTCGCTTTGTTAACCCGTCTGGCTTCCACTCGTAAGTTGTTCGAGGAAGGCGGCTCTCATCCATACGTAGGACGTGTCTGAGGTATGTCCACCGCCTTCTTTTCAGCAGGTCGATGACAGACGGCTGACCTTTTTTGGGATCCCAAAACGTAAGCGGAGCGATACCTATGACATCGCAAAAGTTGTCCGTCCGTCCGGCTGTCCGTCCGTCTGTAAGCACGATAACTCTCGAAGGGAATGAGATATTTTGATGAAACTTGGTGTGAGGATTGTTTGGGTCAAGAGTAAGGTCGAGTTCCTAGATGGGCTTTGTAGCTCTATATTTAGGGGTGGGGGAGGGGGCTTAAATTAAGGGGCAAGCAAAATATTTTTAAACAGCTAATGGGACAGTCTATTATGGGGTAAGAAGACATGCTGACAACACGATGATGGAAACCATTTTCTCGCCGGACAATTAGTTAGCCCGGAATCTGGCCAAAACCGGAAAATCTGTTAAAAGTAAAAGTTTTATTTGAAGTTAATTATATGTTCGGTTAAGGGGTAGGAAGACATGCTGAACACGATGGTGAAAATCAGTTTCTCGCCGGGCAAGTAGCTCACCCGGAATCCTGCCAAAACCAGAAAATTGTTAAAAGTATTTGTAGTTGATTAGATATCCGATTTAGGGGTAAGAAGAGATGCTGAATCCGTGTGTCACAGTCATTCTGTACCCGGACATATAGTTCGCCCGGAATCCGGCTGGAACCGGAAAAATTTGTTTTAAGTTAACTTTTAATTTGATGTTGATTAGATGTTCGATATAGGGGAAAGAAGACACGCTGAGTTCGATTTTAGCTTCTTTTTTTTGCCGGACAGGTAGTTCCGGAATTCGGCCGAAACCGGGAAATTCGCAGAAGTAAGGCGGGAAGTTTTCGTCAAAACAAATATGACTTATAGGGGTAAACACAAACATGCTGAATCCATATCTGAACTTGGTTTTCTCAGATGATTAGCTTTTTGGCCTTAATCTGTTTCTGAATTTTAATAGTAAAATGTTCAAGGAGTCTGGCGAAGACTGGATCTCGCATAGACAAGACCCAATTGTCTGGATCAAATATTGAATTTTTGGGACCACATCGAAACCTTTGGTCTTGTTTTGTGGTGTTTTTTTTTTGCCAGCTTATATCCAAGATTCTTCTGAGGCTCATATTTTGAAATGCGAGGATCCTTTTTTCAAGCTGGGTGTTTATTTTCCAGCATTCACATGCGTAAAGGAGTATCGAGAGAACATTGCTGTTGAAGAGTCGTAGCTTCAGTCGCATTGAATATTTGTTGCTTCTCCAATAGGTTCAATCTATTGAAGACACCTGTTGCTTGCCCAATTCTACGTTTTATCTCGGTCGAAATCTCTCCATCACGATCAATCCAGCTACCCAGGTTCTTAAACTCCTGGACTTGTTATAGATCCTTGTTTTTGCAATGAAGAACAAGCGGCGAGCTTGTGATGGCCATGCTCTTCGATTTGTCAACGTTTATTTTTAGCCCTACATTCTCTGCATTTTCAGTGATAGTGTCAAGTAGCCGCTGCAACCGTTCTTTAGACTCTTCGAGAAGGACAACATCGTCCGTAAAGTCTAGATCGAACAGTTGCTTGTTGCTTACTTTTACACCGTATCCCGATGCGAATCTCAGGGCATTATGATTATAAAGAGCATGAGGAAAGTACACACCCTTGACGGACATCAGACATAATCTTGAAAAATTTGGTTGTTCCGTTTTCGGTCTTTACGCAACATTCCGATTCTTCGTAGAGCGCTATAATCATATGAATGATTTATGAATGAATGATTTATTTGCACATTAAAGCCATCCGGTCATCATGCAACAAAACGAAACAAAAAGTGAACAGTCTTCCCCATCAGAAGAAATCTTTCCGGTGTTTAAAAGCTAACCTGAGGAACTTCCCAATATTTCTTATTTCTTTAAAATCTTTATTTCCCATCATTTTAATAATCCATTTCTTATCGGTTCCCCCCACCCCGAAAATCTCATCCCTTAGCCCCCGTAACTCTCTACAATCACACAAAAGGTGGCATATATCCTCGTTCATTTCTCCACACATAGGGCAGAAGTAGTAAGGACCCGATCTTTCCTCTTTTTTCCCCATATATTTTCTTCTTTCACCGAGCGGCAAACCATCAGCCCTCATACTTATAAACAAACCCAACTCCTCCCTACTTAACCCTACCTTAAAATATATTTCCTCACCCCACGTCTCTTTTGCCGCAGCGTACAACCTCAGAGATTCTGACTTACTCACCTCGCGTCGAATTATTTGGGGTGGGAATTACTAGGGAGGAGTGGCTACTAGAAAAAATGGGAAGCACAAATATGGGGGATATCCGTAAGGTGGCTAGATTCCTCCGAGTTGGTTTGTCCCATAGAGAGCGATTTTTGTAGTTTGTTGTGTTTCCTTTTTGTTTTGTTGCCATGACCCCAAGGGTTTTTTTGTGCAATAAATTCATTCATTCATTCATTCATTCATAACCACGTCTGTATTTCCTGGTCTTGGAGTGTCTGTCTAACTACTCTAGTCACACTTCCTAACTTTTATTATTTTATCGGGAATTCCATAGTATTTCAGGATTCTCAATAAGCAATCTCGGCCAACTGAGTCAAAGGCTTTTTCGAAGTCAGTAAATAGGAGGTAGAGCTTTTTGTTCCATTCTTTTGATTCTTCGACAAGCATTCTCAGTACAAATATTAGATCAGAACATGATCTTCCAGTTCTGAAATCATGCTGCTCTTCTCGCAGATTTGCGTCTAGTGCTTTTCGCAGACGCTGCAAGATGACAGGAGGCCAATAGTTTGGACAGGGTTGCCACGGGTGGGGATTTATCCCGTCCGGTTTTTATTATTGTGATGGGGATTCGGGGATTTCCGAGATTTTGCTCCAGGATTCCGGATTTTCGTGTTGATTTCGGGATTTTTGGTTAAAATTCTAATATCATCTTTCGGAATTAAAAAAAAAAGACCAATTCGAGTAACACACTGAGGTTTTATCTTAACATGTTGTCGAGGCTCGGCACAATAAAAGCAATACAACCAAGACGGCTCCTTTTTATCTATTTTTTGCAATCCCAAAACGTTGGTGGCGGGATACCTTAGACTTCGTATGGTTTGCCCGTCTGTTAGCACGATAACTCTCGAAGAGTTAAGCTTTTGTTCAGCTTTGGTATAGGTATTCTTTGGGTCAAAGTACAGGTAAAGTTCCTAGATGGACACCGTATTTAGGGATGGAGTTTCAAACTAAGGGGCGAATATTTTTTTAAATGCTAATGAAACAGTCGGTTTAGGGATAAGAAGAATCGTTTTAATTCTCCACAATAGCATACAGCTAGCCTCGGATTGTCAACATTACAGCGGATTACAATCATAATACAATACATTCAAAGATTTGTCGAGTTAAAATGCTTAATAAAATAAGGGACAAATGAATTCAGGTACCTCTCGGATGATTTCGTTGGCGGGGGCTTAAGTTTTTGAAGGCCCAAGGACTTTGTCTGCCCTCTTGTACCGGGTCGCACACACTTCCAATTTTCGAACTCCGGTAAAATATCCCGAGTATTTCTGAGCAGAGGCATTTCAAACCAAAATCCATGGTCAGCTTATGTCTTCGCTCCTTCAGGGTCGTCAGAGATGAAGTCCTTAGGCCTTCTTCATAAGACGTATAGCAATTCCCAAGGATAATTCGAATAGCCCTTTTCTGGATACTTCCAACTTATCAGATTGCGATGCTGATAGTCCGGGATGCCAAACTGGACATGCGTATTCTGCACTAGGTCTGATATAAGTACAATAAATAGACCTCATTATGTTTAGGCAACGCAAACCGGCGGAGAACTGAAAACGAACGAAGGAGTAAAGAACACTTGTAAATGATCTGGTCAACATGAGAGTGCCATCTTAGGGTAAGGAAGGAGACATGCTGAATTAGATTTGAACTTTATTTTGTTGCCGACATTTTTGCCAACTGAAATTCGGGAAAAATAAATGTTCTTTCTGAGATCAATTAAAGATTCGATATCGGGGTAAAACGATTTGGTTGAAAAGAAGGAGAATTCTCAAGTCTATCAGATTTTGTTTAGGGATTAGAGTGCCTGCTGAATCCGTATCTGTTCTTATTTTTTTCAGTGGATCAGTAGTTTACCGTATTTACGGAGAAGGGGCATACAAACACATAAAAAATTATCACTAAAACTGATTGGAAGGTTCATAAACTGGAAAAAGACACAATGAGAGAAACACTATACTTGTTCTCGCCTTAGCTGGACAGTCTGGCTAGAATCGTATGGGGAAGTTTACGAATGAACCTATAATTTATCAAATGTTCTTTAAACTAACGTATCTCGAAAGGAGTCGGTCAGGAATCCATTACACCTTTATGGGTTTTGGAAATCTGTCAGACCCGATTGTCTTCGTCAGGAAGTCCAAAAAGTATTCCCCTTTGGGGTCCCATCGAAAGCTATGCTCTTATTATCTACGATCGCATCCTCCATGTTTCGGTGGATGCCCTACTGCCTGCCATAGCGGACAAAAGTATCCATTGATATGAATAAAACAGCAAAATTATGACGTCAAATTGTCCACTGGGCGAGTGAAACACTATTAATCACATATGCGACGAAGCAGCCAAGTAAGACGCGCCTCAAATGCATGAAATGGAAGATAGACCGACTTCCATGCAAGAAATGCGC
The DNA here is from genome assembly GCA_030848855.1 of Branchinecta sandiegonensis. Taxonomy (NCBI): domain Eukaryota; kingdom Metazoa; phylum Arthropoda; class Branchiopoda; order Anostraca; family Branchinectidae; genus Branchinecta; species Branchinecta sandiegonensis. Next base: position 15,469,592 of record JAUPMV010000007.1, on the reverse strand, counting down.
TTCAGGTACTTGCCAGTGTACCAGTCTGTTAACGCTCTGGTCTTGCTAGTTTGTGCCCTATAAATGCGAGAACGTCAAAAAGTACAAATAACAGAAATGGGGATTTTTTCCCTCCAAGTTTGGGGATTTTGTTTTTGACTTGGTGGCAACCCTGAGTTTGGATAAGACAGGGAGAAGATTGATACCTCTCCAGTTATTGCAGTTCATTGTGTCTCCCTTTTTGAAGAGTTTGACTAGGATGCATTTGCTCCAGTCTCTTGGGACCTTCCCTAAGGTCCATATATTGTCAAAGAGGGCGAGCCAAATGGATATGCAGGTACTAATTGAGTACTTCAGAATTTCTGCTGAGATCCCATCAATACCCGGGGCTTGTCCATTTTAAGCTTCTTTGCTGCATGCATGAGCTCCTCGGCACTCGGGGGGGGGGGGGGGGGTCTGTATTGATGTCTAATTGCATAAAAGGGATATCAGGTACATTTGCTCGGTCACAGGTTCTCGGTCTATTCAAAAGTTTTTCGAAATGGGAAGCCCATCTCTCGTCGATTTTTTCTGGGTCAGATTTTTCTGGGTCACACATTTCAAGAAGAAAGCTGTATCCTCTAACACAGAGAGAACTTTCGGAAAACGACTTGCAGAGCATGAGCAAGAAATTGACCACGCCCTCTCCAACGGACACCGTCATAACTATACTTTCAAATCTGCACTCGCAGAACATGTTTTCGAAAACCCATCCCATTCAGTATATTTTGAAAAAACCCAAATTCTTGCAACGTGCACCGGACTCCATCAAACTATTCGAGAAGCCGTTGAGAAAAAGAAAAACCGAGCAGGCATTAACCGAGATACAGACGAGTATTTCTACCGGAAACGTGGAACGGAGTTATTGGTGGAAGAAAATTTAATTCAGTCCTTTATTAACAACAAAACCGAAGTCGGTCAAAATGCAGAAAAAAACCTTTCCTGTCGTCGCCCCGATCGTTGAGCGAAAACAGCAGCCGTGTCAAAAATCAAATCTCAGCACTAGTTTTTCCATGAAGTGATTTTTAAAAGTAATAGATACAGACTAGTACTCCCTAATAGAAACGTGGAACGAGGTTATTAATGGAATAAAATTTAAGCTTCCAGTCCCGGGACACCTCTAGTTGGATAATATAAGAAATTGTCGTATAAATATACAAAATCTAAATATCCAATCATACATATACACCTCGCGGTCACTAGCCAACTAGTTGGCAACTGTGAGAAATTTCGTATAGGAAATCCCGCGCTGCCGACTAGTTGGCTACGAGAAAAATTCGTATAGGATTTGTGTTTGTTTTCCAACTAGTTCACCACTGTAAGAAATTTCGTATAAGAAATCCCGCATTGCCGACTAGTTGGCTACGGTATCGAACAACAACCGAACAACAAAAACAGTAGCTGAGTCCAGAATGAAATCACAGCACCAGCTTTAACTCCAACCAACTTTCAGAGATGAAGTTCACAAAATCAGATATTTAAGGAAGAATCTTTGATTGTTTTTCCTCAAGCTAATTTTCCAGCTTGAGCGGCTTGAGCCTGAAGAGGACCCTTGCCAAGAAGGGCCGAAATATAGCTCGAATAAAATGTAGCTGACTTATCCGTTTTGCACCGTCAAGTATGGTTCGCAGTCAGCTTGGGCTGAAGGAACATCTAGTAGAGAATATCACGGGATATCTGGAGATAGTTCTGTTTTTCGAAAATATAAAATCAGCTCTGTGCTCCAACGTGGACAATTTATAAGGTTTAACCTCTCATCCCCCCTTTTGATTTACATGGCTTTTACCGTTGGAGTTTTATTGCCAAGATCAAGTAGGATGATATCCTGGAGTATAATAGAATATCCTCAGTGTAGCCTTCTCTGATTGTACCTGCGAGATCTTGCGTCCCTTAATGACCTTTGAGAAGGATATGATCAGTTCTCCCGTGTTTCTGTTTGGGCCTCTTTGACCCCACCCTTCCTGTACACATCTCTTTTACAACTGAAATTTTCTTGTAGGAAGTAGGAAGTCCCAGAAGTATATATTGAGCAGATCCTATCTGTTTCTCCCCCCCCCCCCCCCGCCATTGGGTCCACTCAGTTATCAGTTTCTACCTGTCTTTTACAGTCGGAATTTATTGTGAGAGAGTGAGTAGGGTGATATCCCCGAGGAGAATTCCCTCACAGGTCCTCGAATCGGAAGTATTGTATCCACGAGGTCTTAGATCCCAGTGACCCGTCGGAAACAACTTGAGCATATCCCCAAGTTTTCTGTGCAAACCTTCCCTGAGAGGGGAGGGGGTGGGTGCTAGATTTGAATTTCCTTGCAGATAAACTGAGCTGGATGACATATTGCAGCAGAGAATCTTCAAAGGTACTCTATTGTACCTGCGAGATTTTGGATCCCTGATACTCTTTCAGAAGGATATGAGCGGATCCCTTCTATCTGTTCCTGTATTTCCATCCTGTTGGAGTATTTCGCTTCACTGGCAGCGGAACTGGCTTAGCTGGATCCCCTTTTAGTGTGTGCTTTCTTGTCCTAATGAATCTCCGGTGTTGTCAGTATTTGTAATGCAAGTCCTCCTTTGGGAGAACATGAGGTAGCGGAGTGAGCCAAAGGTTGGCATCATCTGCAGAGAGGTCAATTAGAGGTTCGGTATAAGGGTAAGGAGGCGTGTTGAATTTATTTTTGAACCAAGTTTTACGGACAGGTTCGCCCGGAAACGGGCCAAAACCGGTAATTCTGCACATAAGTAAAAGTGTGAATTAGGGATTTGGTATAGGGGTAAGGATCCGGGACACGCTGAATGCCTTTTTAACTTTTATAAACCGGAAATTTGGTGCAAGTAAAAGTTTGTTTAAGGTCGGTCGGATATCCGAAATTTGGGTCAAAATACTGAGTCATACGTTACTTTTTCAGCGAACAAGGAATTCGTGCGGAACTCGTCGTTAATCCATGGTTACTTATGAAGTGGCATAGAGCTTCTTTGAGGGCAAGAGTGGATGTTCTGTCCATATCTGTGCTTGCTTTTTTCAGCAGATCAGTTGTTTAGCAGCAAAATAACAGCACATCTACTCCTTGGACGTTTCCAATAAATGCTTTGTTTTACTACCAGCTAAATGGTACGACCAGAATTGGATGCAGACCGGAAATTTCGGAAAGAGCAAAGTAATATAGATAAAAGAACATACCGGATCAGAATATTTTATGGGTTTTCGACTAGGTTGGTGTTTTACCTATGAAAGATCAATAAATCTTTAGGAAAAAAGTGAATGACATCATTATGACAGGCAGTTCCATAAAGTGGATTTTAGTAAGGATTTTCACCCAAATTTCAGGTCGAATTCAGCAGCAACAGTGTCAGCAGCTTGATGTCAATTAACGCATGTTTGCGCATCCTTGTGTTAAACGTTGTGAGAATGTATCTATTATTACTCTTTCTAGTGTTGGCGACAAAACTTCTGTCATGACCCATTTAAGTGTTAAAGCTCGAGAAATAGTAAAACATGAAATGAAAGGACCTTATCAGACCGAGCTAACGATCCGGAATTACACCATTGCCTCCCCTAGGTCGACTTCGGTATTAAAACCTTATCTATTCCCCGATTACGTAACATTCTCCCCCCCCCCCCCCCCCATTCTCCTATACGTATTAGACCCCAGCGAGAGAAATCCCAGAAAATCCCCAAACTAGCCCCTGTGGCCCCTCTTCATGAAAGATGTAGAAGGAGTTTTGTTCCAGCATTTGTTGAGTTGCACAATAACCGATAAGTTAGTCCTTTTTAGTGTTTTTCTTCCTTCGTGACAAAGTGTTATGTTATTCCTCATTTTGTATGAGAAAAAAGTCAAATTCGGCGGTAACGCTGTGACAGCTGCTTTAGAAAAATAAAATTCTATTGTATTCTATTCCAGGTTTTCGTGAAATGACGCCTCTGAATCTGGGTAATCTGACCATGGGACAACTAACATGCTTACGGCCGATCTGGCGAAGACAGAAAATCTACAAGACCCGATTGTCTGAACGAAAAAGTCCAGTAAATATTCACCTTTGGGATCCCGTCGAAACCTTTAGTCATGTTAAATTAAGTCAAGACGAAACATTCACTAACTTTTGGCTCATGCAGATATGTAAAACGATGACTTCGTCGATTCTTGGCCCTAATTTGATTCTCCTTGGTGATATTTTTTACCGATGCAGAGGTTTAAAAAAGTAAAATGCCTAAGTTGATTTGCCCCACCCTCCCTCGAGGTTTACTGAAATGGTGCCACTGGTGTTGTTCCTGTTGCCACAGCCTTCGCGAACCGTCATTTGAGAGCAGTATCTGACCTTACCTACGCCGGAACCTATTTTACACGACAAGAATATCAAGTTAACTTCAGCATGCGTCACGAAAGTTTGTTGATAAAACGGCTACGCCGGGGTTTCGGCCAGCTCTCGTCACATTTCAAAACACCCGTTCGTCAACGACTCAGGGGCGGTTTGAAGTGCTTGGGCATGAGCGGTATCGACCTTAAAATACACGAGTGGCTAATGCCCGGCAATCAGGGGCGTCACGACCGGGGGGGGGGGGGTTGACCCCCTCCCCCCCCCCCCAATGTTGTCGGCCAGTCGGTAAAAAATAACCGAGTCTGCACAAAGTACCGCGATTTTTCGCCAAAACGGTTGATTTTTTTTTTCATTAAAACAGTCGATTTTTCGTCAAAACAGTCGTTTTTTCTGAAAATCAGTCGATTTTTTCGAAACTGTCGTTTTTTCTTGAAAACGGCCGTTTTTTTGCAAAAACAGTCGGTAAAAATTACCAGCCAGTCGGTAAATTCCTTGCCCCCCCCCCCCCCCCCCCCAATGATTTTGGCTAGTAACGCCTCTGCCGGCAATTACACCGATTAGAAACAAAAGACCGAAACTCAGCACCACAGACTCAACAAATGTTAGCATACATTTCTAAAAGATTGATAAATAAAGAAATAACAAGAATTCCAGCATGCCCTTCATATCAACTTTCACTAGACAGATTCAAGCCTCGGTATCGTAGCTGCTTCTGACGGATGTTCTCAAGAGAAAATTAAACAGAGCGCGGCAATCGAATTTTTTTTTAGCAAAAATGACCTACTTCCATACAAGTTCTAGTTTTTAATGTGGCTGAAACCCCAAAATCTCAAGCTTAAGATCCCACCTAAATGATACACCCTTAAACTAAATAGATAATAGGGTAGGCAGTAATTAATGGCGTTTTAAGGCGGCTCAGATCCCACGCAGCAGCTCCTCTCACTCGAGACAAAGTTAAATTGAGCGTGGCATGCGAAATTTTTTAGAACCTACTTTTTACTGGCAAAGTTTAACTAGTTCAAATACAAATTCTAGCTTTTAATGTTACCCAGACCCCAAATCTCAAGCTTCAAATCCCATTTAAATGATGCACGCTTCAACTAATTAGAAAATAGGCTACTATACGCTACTATATAGGAAAAATTTTAAAGCCGCCTTTTTCTGGCAAAGTTTAACGACTGCCAGCACTAATTCTAGCTTTAAACGTGCTGGCTCAGATCGTATGCCTAAACCTCACCAAAATGACGAGCCCTTCCACTAGATAGTGAACAGACTACTATGAAAGATGCCGCAGGTGAAATTTTTAGGCACGGGAAAGTAAGGGGGCTACCTATGATATCCCAGATCTGTCCGTGGCACAGACAAGTCCCAATAACGGAGTGGGTTATTTTGCCGGAATTTTGTACGTGGCAGTGCTTCCACTAGGCTCCTTCCGAAAAAGGTAGTGGCCACCCAGAATAAGAAAGATACAAAGTAGATGTTTGTATTTACAGTGACAAACATTGGTGCAATCATCAGGCCCGTCAGTGCTTATAAGGCCGGTTTATGTTAAAACATGAAAAGCAACATTAAGACATTAAAAAAGATCCATCTGTTTTATGCTACAATAAGAACATTTTTTGCACAAAGCCAGATTATTGAAACTTTGCACCACAGGCAAAAAATTGAAAATCAGCACATATTCTGGTACGAAACCTGTTGTGTTCAAGTTTATGTCACTCTGTCAAGCTCGATAGCCTACACTCGACTATCATTCTAACAAGCTCAAAACTTTCGACTGTATCTTAAGATACGACTAGAAAACCGCTTCTTAAATACGACAAGAAACGGGTTACTTGCAGCAAAATTCACAATTTGGTGTCATTCGAACGATCAAACATGCGATTGTCGTTTTGACAAACACAGAGAACGACAACTGTGAACTTGACAAGCTCAAAGTATACGACTCTTGGTAGCCATATGAATAGAAAATTTCATTTGCAGGCAAAATTCACGTTTGGTAACTGGCTTTACGTCATTCTGGCAAAATCAGACATACGACAGTCATATAGACAAGTCAACTCCCTGCACCCCTTTCGATATGCCCCTGACGACTACCCGTATGCCTTCCCGCGCAAACGCTCCTACGCTCGAGTATTTCTGCTCAGATTGACAGGAAGTCGCCGTGGGTTAGTCCGCGCTACCTCTTTTGGGTCTATCTATCCTAGTGAACTTTCAGTGGCGTGCGAAAGTGAACATGATATTCCTTGGTAGGGAACTCCGGAGACCAAATTTACTTCCGATCTGCTTCAGCGCAGAACTTAAATTCCTTATTCTGTTTTCCGCGGATATACTCGGCTTCAAGTTTCTAGTTGGGAATTTTTCGGAAGAGACTTGATCTCTGCCCCAGTTAGTTTCGTGATGCCATGGTTACATTTAATTTTGGGTGGCAGGGAAACTCGAGTACACTGCTCGAAATAATTCAGATCCCTTGAAGCATGCTAGGACTAAAAACATGCTTATCAAATTATGACCTGATACAAAACTTAATTCATGAAATGACACAAGAGTTTCTTTTCTCTCCTTGCACTTTAATTATTTTCAGCAGACGCGTTGAGTTTGAGGGCGCAGTCAAACGGTTTCCGGGAAGGGACTGTCGCCGCCGACGAACTGCAGGGCTTAACGCAAATCGGATGTTCGCTTTGTGTAGAAGAGCTTTGAACACCTGAAACAAGAGACCGATCAGAGGGGGAACTCGTCTTGGAAGAGCTAATCCGCCAATTTGCTTCTCAAGAGAACGAGATAGAGAAAATACTAAACAGGGAATCATGATATGCGAATGCTGCTAGGTAATTCAAGCGCCCCAGGAACTTAATTCGCGTATGTTGTATGCGACTCCAGATCCGGCGCCGCCTTGTAGAAATATGTGCTTCGCGTTTTTCAGTTCCACTTCCAACTTTCCGGGTCACCAGCCACTAGCTTAAGCTAGATTGTGACAAGACCCTGCGGAAATGAGCTTGGCGTAAGTCGCGAGGGGAGTTTTGATGTACACCAGGTGCCCAGTGCTTGGCCGGTGCCGACACCGGTTTCCATGTGTTAGAATGTTAAAGTCTACATTGAATCGCCTAACTTATAGCCGGCATCGCTGGTTTCGGCTGGTGCTGGGTCGGAGCTGGGAAAAAGTGTACACTATGTCCCGGGGGGGCCTCCCGAAAACGGGACCCCAAGACCCCTTGCCACGGTACCCTTCTGGCAAACGAAAACAGGACCCCTTGAAAACGAAAACGGGACCTATCTGGCTAACCGAAAACAGGACCCCTTCGTAAATTATGTCCATTGTCCGTATTAAGAAGGTAGGTCCCGTTTTCGTTTGTAAGGGGTCCTGTTTTCGGTTAGCCAGATGGGTCCCGTTTTCGTTTTCGAGGGGTCTTGTTTTCGTTTGCCAGAAGGGTCCCGTGGCAAGGGGTCCGGGGTCCCGTTTTCGAGAGAACCTCCCGGGGAGTGGGTAACCGCTCGGAATCTAGCAGGGAAAACCCAAGACAATTATTTTTTGTATTTGAGTGTACACCCTAGAGTTTCTTTGACTGCCGTCAAAGAAACAGAAAATCAGAGGCGGGGTCGACTAAAATGAGCCAATGCATGACGCAGAAGGCACGAGTAATAAAAAGAGATTGGTAGGTAGTAGTAGTAGACAAGTAAGTGAGAGTTCGTAACTCCAGAGCCTAAGAGAAGGCACGTTAGAACATTGTTCCTGCCCCTCACTCTGAAGCCTGAAAGGACCCTTTTAGTTTTCGTGCCTCTTTTTAGTACTCATGCCTCCTACACTGTATCGTGCCGTGCCGTGCCTCTTTTTAGTCGATCCCATCAGAGGCGACTCATAAACCCGGTAAGTGGTGCGAAAATTCGATTGAATCAGTTTTACTGCTCACTAAATCGGTAATGCCTTGGGATCATCGCCATGCTTATGGTGGTCGTTTATTCTGAATAATTGTTGATAGTCCTCATGCTCCCCAGTAGATGCAATTATATTATGGCAAGGGAGTGACATTTTATTTCCAGATTTCTTTTTTATCGCGGTCCTTTAAAATAGTATTGACATACAGTTCATTCAGCCAATCTGACCTCGAAGTCTCTCCCAGGGAACTATGTCCATTGTCTCACTTCTGATACTTAATTCAGTAAGCTCTAGCTCAGGAACTTCGCTTTGACATTGCTTCAGCTCGAATTTTTGCCATTCATTGTGGACTGTTTCAAGTTCATCTTCTCTTCCCGTTGTTAGCATGGGGTGGAATAATAGTCGTAGTTCAGGCCACATCAGATCCAGTGAAGTTCAAAGTGACATTAGGAGATTTCTTTGAGTCGTATATTTGCGGGATCGACTAAAACCAGGAAGCGAAGGGAACGCGAGAAAAGCAGGAAGGCATACCAAAACCAGGAAGGGCATGCTAAAACGAGGAAGGAGTTCAAGGCTGCGAAAAAATGGAAAGCTGCACCGTTCCCTTCCTCTGTTTAGTATTCTTCGAGGGGTCGGCAACATTTCAAACTCAAAGTTCACCATCCTTTCGCGCGTTTTAATATCCTGACATGGGTAGGCATGAATGGGTTCAGTGAGGGGTCTGCAACTATCAAAGTCGTAATTCACCTTTTCCTTTTTAGTTAAGACGGATACTAAAACGACGGATACTACAGGATACTAAAACGAGGAAGGGATGGTGAACTTTGAATTTGGAAAGTTGCCGACCCTTCAAAGAATACTAAACAGAGGAAGGGAACGGTGCGGCTTTCCAGTTTTGAATTCTGGCGACAGCCTTCCTCAGTTTAGTACGCCCTTCCTCGTTTTAGTATGCCCTTCCTAGTTTTAGTATGCCTTCCTGCTTTTCTCGCGTTCCCTTCCCTTCCTGGTTTTAGTCGATCCCAGATCCAGTGTCTCATTCCGAAATTAGAGTTGTTGGCAGAGGAAGTGCAACTGATGAAAGCACCACCTTTCGTCGCAATATTCTCGTCCTGCAGAACCGGTTAGATTTTGTCGAGTCTTTTTGTGAGTCGGAGAAGATTGGACAGCTCCTTCAGACGTGCCTGTTTAGAAAGAACGTACAGATCCACGCTGGGGGACTGGATCGAATGCTTCGAGTAGTTATCCTGTCCGTGCTGGGCAGTCTTGACAATATGTATGGTTTTCTCTTCAAGTTATTTGAGACTAAATTATTCGAGTGTTCAGATGACAACCTGAACCTCGTTTTTGTTTCACGCTGCACGTCCACTTCTCGTCCGTTTTGCTAAATGGCGTTTTTGCACTACAGTGCTTCCGAAGAAGACGGCAGCGCTTCTCGAGAATCGCGGACTTGCTCACCGATCAAGTCCGTGCTTCCCTGCAAGGTTCTGCTTCAACCAAGAAGAAATCTTGCAGGCAGTGAATCCAAAAACGCATCTTGTGCAGAACCGAAGGAGTGCTGCAGCAGCGATGCGGCAGCACTGTTGCAACAAAAAATAGACTCTGGATAATTCCACGGTGCTTATCTTTCTTCATGGAGGCAAAGCGTTTTATTAGTGACTCCCTCTCGATTTCGTTCCAGGGGGACCCTTGAGGTGTCATGGGATTCGGGACTTTTGTCATTTTCTTTAGTTGGCCGGGTGTGGAATCGGATAAGAGGTTGCATATTTGTGAGGTAGGAATCAAGAATTGTCGATAGCTTGTGCATTTGAGGGAAATGGACTTGTCTCTTCAGAGAAATATGACAATATTTGACGCTTTTTCCTTCAAAAGAATAAGCTTCAGTGCTGCTACTTTCCACAAAAGAAATCAGAAGAAAAGAGAGAAAAGGCTGCAACTTTCAGCCTGTCATGAGTTTTTCTTCTCTCTACTTTTTGAATATTATGTCCGTTCATTCTGACAGTACAACTTCTTACGAGGAGTATTTCCGAGTTCACAGTGACTGATCCGAAGGTTCAGTCTTGTCTGCAGCGCAACTGGTAACTTCCTATTTCGTCTTTAACCTACTCGGAAAATATGGTTGCCAAGCTTTTTCGCGTCCGGTGCACAATTTTTCCTGAGTTCTTCCGTACGATTGAGCTGTGGAGAACAAGGGTTCGGAGGTTAGACCCGTGATCTGAAGTTATGGCGGCATTGGAAGAACAAAGGTCTTTTCTTCCGTTGTTGAAACTAGGACTTGCGGCTGCACTACACCGACAATAGCGCGTATGTTTCTTTCTTACTTCAAACGAAGTCGAAAGCCTCTTTTGCGCAGACAAAAGACTGCTTTTTTTTTTTTTTTTTTTTTTTTCCGCGTAGCTTCTTTTTCATTTGTCCTTGCTTTAGATCGAACTAAAACAAGTGGCTACGTCTCCACCTCCAACTCAGTGACGTTAATACAAAATTTACCCTACAGTTTACCCTACTTTAACGTCACTTACACTTTCGTCTTAAACCTATTATCTTTTTATACTTTATCAACTCAAAATTTAACTTCTCTTTTCAAACTTTTCATTTTTCTATTAAATATTCTCAAATAAACTCACTCCCTCTTTCAAAAAAACTCTTCCTCCATAAAGTCTAAATCTACCCTTTTTTATTTTTTAACAATAAAAAGTTTTTCCTACCATATTTTACGACCATTAAAAATCTTTTCTTCTTTACCATTACTCCAATCATATTTTTAAAACCTGGCAAACCTCCAAAACATATACTATTTTTTCACTTCGAATCAAGCAGTCAAATTTTATAGGTTCGATAAGGAATAACAAAAGACTGCTTGGTAGAGACGAAATAACATCAAAGATATTTTTCCAAAAGGTATAGGCGACATTTTTTTAGTCAAGGTATTTTTTGGGTCGGATCTTGTATACATTGTACACATTCTTGCCAGATCCGTATTTGGCCCAGAATCCGACCACAACCGGAAATTTAACATGAAGTTTTAAAACCCAACGACACAGTCGTTTTCCAAAACACCCCTTATATAATAGTTGCGTTTTTGCAGATACCATGGTATCTGTTACGCGTATTTTGAAATCCGAGCGTATTTTACGCACGTTTTGAGCTTAAAAACATTTCTAGCAATACGGACGTATTTGAGTGTCCGTTTTGTATCTAAATACGTCCGTATTGCTAGAAATCTTTTCAAGCTCAAAACGTGCGTAAAATACACTCGTATTTCAAAATACGCTCGGATTTTACGCAGTGTGTGTGGACCATTAGTCGTTTTGCAGTTATCGTGGTATCTGATACACGGTGCTCTGCAAAAACGACTATTGCCGAAATTGCACTTTTCGAATGCCAAAAGAAAAACAGATATCCAGTTACATCACTAAGTGCTAAATTTCTTTCTCACCGATCTGACAAAATTTGATGAAAGTGAGAAGACTTTTCAAATACCACGACTAGTTACCACGGTCGGACCGTAGTATCTGAATATCTGATACCACAATAACCGGCCAGATACCACGATAACTGCAAAAACGCCTTTTGACCGTGGTATCAGATACCACGATAACTGCAAGAAACACTTTAGACCGTGGTATCAGATATCATGGTAAGTGCAAAAACGCAACTAATCTAAATCTAATCTAATCTAATCTATATTCATACCTCAATCACGTTTGTGTTATCCTTCGCGGATACGGTAACGTAGCCATGATCCCAGTCTTCTGTGACCATCTTTTCTGTTTGATATGCAAGGTCGATCTTTTCCCGATCGCTCAGGTCAAGTTTGTTTCCAACGACGACAATGGGTACTCCGCAACCTTTTATGTCGATTATCTGGTCCCGAAGAAATCTCACTTCCTAGAAAAAATGTTTAATTGAGGCCGGTAGAATTCTCCAAGGTCTCCAATAGAAGAGCACTCGCTGGACCTTAGGGAATCGGTTTTGGTTGTCTGTTTTGTTAGGACAACGATGGGTTCTAACCAGAAATATAAGGACTCTGAGACCAAAGTAACTAAAGTTGTAATCTCCGAGTCTGGATACAGGGAAAACCGAAACAATGACGGCCTCGCGCTGGTAATAAATCACAGACTGTACGCGGGATTCCTTCTGCCTGTAGAATGTCAATCATGGCCCGTTAAAGTTTAACCGAATAGTTCTGAGATAGCGAGGCGTCTTATTGGTGGATATGTCGGAGGTGTACACAACAGTGCAGCTTGCTTCAAAAAGTTGCAAGTGCTGAATGTAAGACAGCTATGGGAGTACCAAGTCGGAATTTTTGCTTATCAATGTTGGAATGATGTAAGTCCTGAGGTTTTTCGGGATTATTTTAGTGACAGCAGATCTTCGCATCATTATGAAACGCGTCATGCTAGTGACTTCGTCGTCCCGCATAGAAGGGGAACCAGGGCCGGCTTCCCTACTAGATTTTCAGGGCCTAATGTGTGGAACTCTGTTCCGGAGAGCATTCGGGCGGCGGAGGACCTGGGGTTATTTAAAATAAATTGAAAAAGAATTTGTTAGGCCAAGGTTCATGGTTATTTTCCTATTTTTCTTATTATTTTTCTTTTTTCTCATTATTGTTATTAAATGAGTTGATGAGAGATTGGTTATTATTTCTTATTTTAGTGCTCTTTTTTGTGATGTTTTGTTTCTTAATTATTAGTTAGGAAATGAGTTTTATGTACCCGCCCAATTGCAAGTGCTCTTTTGTACCTTTCTTGGGGCGGGTACTGGCATCATAGTTAAATGGTCGTAAAATAAACTAAACTGAACCTGAAATAATTATCAACGGTAACGGTAAACTGTCACCAAAAATCGATCTTTTTGGGGGTCACAGGCGAATAGCGGGCTTTCTTCAGAAGCGACCATGCAATTTAGACCTAAACATTTACTGAGCTTCACTTCGTTAGCCAATGAAGTTCCCGCTTTTGTTGAAATTCGAATTCTCCGCGTCTGGATGAACTTTCTCTTGTCGGGCCTGCAGTTCATTTTCTGGACTCATTACTAGAGCCCAAAAAAAAACAAAAAAAGAATCCCTCAGCAGTGTCAAAAAAAGTCAGTGTATTCAAATCAGTACCTAAACTTGAGCTTGCTTTTCAGTTAAACTTTAAAGTACACCTCGCACTATTTACTGTTTATGTTCCAATATTCAAGGTAGGCTCTACTGTAAAGCTAGGCTCTGCTTTTTTTAAAATATCCACGGCCTTGCCTGTTTTAACCCTTTTCCCAGGCCAACCCTTTTCCTAGGCCAAGGATCTCGGCCAAATTCAGAAAACCGGTTTTATGCATCAGTAGCATGATACTCGAACACTCGTCCGGAGCCTAGTGCGCCTGGAAATTAGTGGATCGCGGTATGTTCAACGAGGGTGAGGTGTTGTTCGCGGGTTCGGAATGTAACATAGGAAATTTGGATCTCCGGGTTTAAGAACTAATGAATGATGTTACGGAAGTAGGTTGGATTGGCATTATACGTACGACAGGTCCTTTAAAGATGATGTTCGTAAAGTGCGTAAAGTTGTCCCATAAATCTGCGTAAATTCCTGTACGTCAGTATGCAAGAAGTTCAGCTTTATTTAGCTTCTTTCGTAAAGTTCATAAGGTTGACCAGTAGGACAAGAGATTCAAGCAAAATTTGAAAATAATTTGAAAATGTGAAATCAGGAACTGACAATTTGCTGATAATATATGGTAAGGTCGAATGATTTGAAACATTTTTTTGTTTAAGAATAATATGCCACACAAAATCGCCTTGAAGACACGGTCGAATTATCGTCTGAGCGGCGACAAACCTTACGGAATATACTTTGCGAAAATCTTCACAAACCTTACGAACGCCGTCCCTTATACTTCGTGACGCGAAGAGACAGGAGGTATACACTCACGAAGTCTCTTTTTTTTTTTTATCCTGAATCCCATTGGGTGGTAAGCAGGGCCGTCGCTAGCCAAAACTATAGAGGGGGGTGGCAGGGCGCTTGCTGGCGCCCTACCGCCCGTTTCAGCTTTTCTTCGCATATTTAATAGTAAATTCGTGATAACAGCAAGCGTTGAAGTAGTCGTACCTCCGAGTTCAGGGGTGGTTTTAAGGGCGTGCGAGGTGACGACCTCAAAATATACGACCGGCAGATATCTTGCAAGGCGCAAAGGCTACACCAGTTAGAAACAATAGCCAAGAAACACAGCACCACATGCGGGAAACTGTACGAATTTAAAGAAACATTAAAGCTAGTATTTGCATTAAGGTGAACGCATTCATAATAACAGGAATTCGCTTCCGCAATACCCCGACCCCGAGCGCCGCAGGCGAAATTTTTGGAGTAAGCTATGGCTTTTTTCGTGCAAAACACCACTTTCCCCCAACAAAATCTAGCTTTTAATGATGCCCAAGCCCCGAAATTTCAAGCTTTAAACCGAATGAAAAGACGCGTTTTTCCTTCCAGTAAATATCAAATTTTGGGAGATCCTTTGTGATCAGAACGTCTTTTTGGATCCCAAATGAAAGTAAGGGCCTCTTATCATGGATCTACCGGTCTGTTTTGTTCACGACGAATCCCGAAAACGTGAGATATTTGCTAGAAGTTGGTACATGACTGTACGTAAACTCGACCCTTTCCGAAAAAAGGACTGATCATCCATAAACAAGAGCTGGAAGCCCATATGGCACTTGCAAGGCTGGGTCAAATGGAAGTGAAGGTCAAAAGTATTTTTTTTTTCACTTTTCGGTGAAGATGCGCCAGACTTGCAAGGCTGGATCAGAGGATGGAAATGATGGTCAAAAGTTTTTTTTCACTTTTCGGTTAAGATGTTCACTTTAAGGGTGTTAAAAATTGATTTGTAAGCAAAACCTTTGTGGCAAAAACGATCGTGTGCTCATCTGAAAAAGTAAATTTGTTTAAAAGTATTTTTGGACTTGCCGTTAAGATGAGTTCGTTAAGGGGTAATCGGATCGGAGAAATGATGATGTCTAACCCAATGATGTCAAGTTTCTAATGCTCCAGCAAAGTTTTATCGCCTAGCACATCTGGAAGTATCTAAACTCACGATCATCGAAATTCCGGACACCCTTCTACAGCTCCCCCCCCCCCCCCCTCGGTACCCGAATCCGGTCCGATTGTGTCAGTGATGTACCTAGGACTTGTGCCTGTACTTCCCATCAAGTTTCATCCTGATCGCTCCACTCTATGCGTGTCACAAGATTTCCGGTTCTCCCTCCGACCCCCCCCCCCCCCCCCAAGTTCATCGGATCCGGTCCGGAATTCAGGCCAGTGATTGTTTCCAAGTTAATCTGGTCGGGTCCTGACATCCCTGACAAGTTTTATCGTCCCAGCCCACCTGGACGTACATTAATTACGGATCGCCGGAATTCCGGAACCCCCTCCAACTCCCCCCACAGTGTCCGAATCCGGTCCAGTTCTGCCAGTGATGTACCTAGAGCTTGTATTTTTCTTCCCACCAGGTTTCATCACGATCGCTCCACTTTGAGAGCGTTACACGATTTCCGGTTCCCCCTCCGACTCCCCCCCCCCCAGATTCATCAGATTCAGTGAGACATCTGAGACACGAGGTCTTTCGAGACATCAAGTTTCATTAAGATTCGATCACCCGTTCGAAAGTTATGCATGTCCCTATTTTCTGGATTCCGCCACCTCCCCCTCCCCTCACGATGGTCGGGTCGGCAAGTGACAATTTCCAAGTTAGTTTGGTCGGGTCCCTGATATGCCTGCCAAGTTTCATCGTCCTAGCACGTCTGGAAGTACCCTAGCTCGAGAACAGTGACCTGACCGCCAGACCGCCAAACCGAAAAGTGATCGGTATATGGCACTTGAGCGGAGCTGCAAGTTGGCACTTGCAGCTAAAAATGAACTTGAAACAGAACGGACTTGTTCTGAATTTACAGTTAAATAACAACAAAAAACGAAATCAAATGACGCGTTGCAATAATCAGGCCCGTCGTTACATCCTCTCTAGCTGCCGATTTTTTTTCAACCTCGCCCTGGAGGAAAATTCCAACCATCAAATTATTTTACGTTAGAATAGCCTGCCTCTTTATATCAATCTGGCAAGCTCGAAACATGCGACTGAGAGTCCGACTGATAAGTCCCCGAACCGCCGATGTCCAATCTGGATGTCAACTCAGTTTCTTTGACCCTGAACTAGCCTTACTGAAGTTTTTGCGCGTACTCCCAGCCCTCCATTTAGCTTTTCTGGATGAGCGTTTACTTCAGTTGTTGTGGTCGGGAACTCTGCAAGCCCCAACCTTAGTTCATCTCTTTTGACTGAGCGCCCTGCGAGTGCCGAGTTTAGCTTATTTATTTTGACTGGGCGCTCTGCGAGCGCCCACTTTAGCTTTTTTCTTTCTTCGAGGGGGGGGGGGGGGGGGGTGGTACCATCCCCACACACACCCGTAGCGACGCCCTGGGGTAAAAGACGTCCCTAATTTGCACTAATTATAGCTGGAAGCGAAAAGTTATTTAGTGTTCCTCCCAGAAGTTCGAAGTAGAAGTTCTTCTGTTTTTAGGACCGTGTTGCTGGGTTAGGAAAGCGATCTTCCGGATTTGTAAACAGCGGAAGTTCCAGATTATTTCAGAGACATCTGGATAGTGAAGTCATTAAGTAGTCAGCTCAAAGGTTCCGGACCACCATGCCTGTCTAACTGAACCTGCATGCTCTGATCTTACCACCAGTCACTCACATGCCCGAACGTATCTTTTTGTGTATGTTCATACGTCCTATTAATAATTACTAAAACCTACCATCGTAGTTCAACCTGCGACATTGTTGCTCCAGAAATGGAGCTTCTAATGTTTAAGTTGTAGTTTAGCTAGGCCTACACAAGTTGCTTCTCCTTTTAGGCCAGTAAATCAAGTTGTCCAGTGCCTTGTTATTGCTCGTACGTAAATAAATACTTGCATACTTGAAGCCGTCCCATCCTTTACGGCCATCCGTATTCCAGTTCAGCCCTCTAATCGGAATAGCCTCTGTTTGCTCATCTTCTCTTCATTATCAACATCCATCACACAGAGATAGTACAACAGATTCATAAGTTAATGAGCAGAAACGTGAAGCTTTCACATTTAAATATAAGGGAAGTATAGAACTCGCGTCGTCAGGGAGGCTAGCATCATTTTCAGCAGAAGGAATATAACATACCCTAGTAGATTTAATGGTGAGATAATGAGAGATAATGATGACGTTCGTTTGGGGGCAACTAGGAACTAAACCGCATGGTGTAAAAAGTTTCTCCGAGTAAGGATTAAAGTTATTTGCTACTGGGATTAACCTCATCTCTACTGGGATAAGATTAATCCGAATTAGAGATAACCTTATCTCAGGACAGACAAGATAAATCCCAGTAGCAAATAGTGCAAGATTTTTTTTTACAGTTTATGGAGAATTAGTTATCGGAGGTAAAATTTACATACCGTGCTCCGGACCGCACTAGGTGGTAATGGTAGCCCGAACATTGGAAATTGAACTTCAGTTTGAAAAATTGAAAAACCGAGGTGATGTGAACAATTTATTTAAATTTTGCCCCAGTCTTCCCTGTCAACCACGGACAAACCCCTGGTATAATACTGGAGTTGAAAAAGGGGACCCTTCTTGGCTTCAACTCACGATACCCTTCAAGCAAGACCCAGCTTCACGGAACGACTTGGTCCGTCAGCTACTATCGTGAAGGAGCTGCACAGCTTGCGCCGTGATGCAAGTAGATAAGTACCCCTTACCTCAAACGTCTGCTGGTCTTCAAGGCTGTATACTAAAATAAACGCATCTGAATTGTTGATGGAGAGTTGCCTCATGGCTGGAAAAGCGTATGATCCAGAAGTATCCAGGACGTCCAAAGTAAGTGGGATACCAAAAATCTCGTAATCAGCTCGATGATATTCTTCAACCGTTTTCTTGTGCCTTTCGTCGAAGGTATCGTACAAAAACTGGGAAACAATGGAAGTTTTTCCGACACCTGAGGCCCCCATTATCACGATCTAGAAGAACAAGACCAAAGGTTGCGATCGGATCACAAAAATTTAGGGTTTAATCCAGACAGTTGGGTCTTGTAGAGATCCAGTCTTCGCCAGACTCCTTGAGGACTTTACTAATAAAACTTAGAAACAGGTTAAGGCAAATGGTAATCATCTGAGTAGATCAAGTTCAAATATGGATCCAGCATGTGTGTTTACCCCTATAGCTTGCGTAATGTCTACGACGAAAGTTCCTGCCTTACTTCTGCCAAATTGCCGGTTACGACCGGATTCCGGGCCAACTAATTGTCTTGGAAAAAATTGAAATTCAAAAACGGATTCAACATATCTCCTTGCCCCTATGTTGGACCTCTAATCAACTTCAGATAAAACTTCAACTTTTAACTAATTTTCCGATTTCAGCCGGACTCGTGGCAAACTATATATCCAGGTAGAAAACGATTGTCATACAAGAATTCAGCATGTCTTCTTATCCGTTAATCAAACACCTAATGGAATTCATATCAAACTTTTCGTTTTAACAAATTTTCCGGTTTTGTCCGGATTCCGGGCAATCTACTTGTCCGGCGAGAACATAATTTTCATATTCGGATTCAGCATGTTTCCCTATCCTTTAATCGAACTTCTACTCAACTTGAGATTAAACTTTTATTTTTGACAAATTTTCTGGTTTTTGCCGGATTCCGGGCGAACTACTTGTCGAGCGAGAAATTTTTTTCAAATTAGTGTTCAGCATGTCTTCTTACCCCTTACCCGACTATCTCATTAGCTTTTAAAAAAAAAATTGTTTGCCCCTTAATTTGAAACCCCTCCCCCTCCCCTGAATATGCAGCTATGGGGCCCATCTACGAACTCGACCTTTCCTTAGCCCAAAGAGTCCTCATACCAAGTTTCATCAAAATATCTCATTCCCTTCGAGAGTTATCGAGCTGACAAACGGACGGACAGACGGACATTTTTTACGAAGTCTTAGATATCCCTCCACTTACGTTTTGGGATTCGAAAAAGGACTAGAATAAATTACATTCTTATTTGTTATTCTTTTGCGTTTGAAAATCTCATGAAAGGTTTCCAAACTCGTTAAAGCCGTGCCCGAACTCCAGAAATAAATACACGGATTTGCATCTTGTCTTAACTAAATATTCCTGATTGCTTTCTGAGAGACACTCTAAAAATATGACACAATCAGAAAACAGAGTGAGAAAACGAATCATAAGGTAAATTCCTACTGTGGCACGAGAAGACCTGCTGTTACACGAACCAGAAACCGTCCTCCGTCTCCCTCCATGGTTGGTCACCAAAAGTAACTTCGTACACCCTGGAAAGTAACCCAAAAGTATCTCAAAGTAACCCAACGTAACCTAATGTAACGCAAAGTATCCCAATGCAATGTTACCCAAAGTAACCCAACGTAGTAACCAAAAGTAACCCAAAGTATCCTGAAGTAACTCGTACACCCTGGTTCTTGGTGACCAACCCTGGGTCTCCCTACCTCTGTAATACGGCAATGCGGAGTCGAAGAAATTCCCTATGCCCCAAACGAGCTGAAGGGTAGGAGTTACGTGGCACATCACAATTCGTAACCTCTACAAACAGCTAGATTGGTTGTCTACTATTGTGACGTCGCATGTGACGCGCTGCAGAGAGGGTCAGCACGACTGCTGTTCCTCTGAAATGCGCAACGGCGAAGGGGGAAGTAGACGCGCATCAACTCGGAAGCTCAGCAAGTACCTCTAGCTCAGCTCAGTTTTGTCGGGGTTTCTGTTGGCTTATTTGTTCTTGATCCCATTTAGACACTTCGCCGTTGGGTGCAGCATAGGTGTGTTTGTTTGAACGTTAGTTGACTTTAAACAGTGCCATTTTCATACAGTTGCTGTGACAAAGTCAACTCCCAGCTAGACGTAGCGGCTAATTAAGGGCCTCTGAGAATATCGGGATAGGTGTCTTGTATCTTCGTTCTACCATTTAGCCCAAAACTGCTATGTTGAAGTTTATGTAACTATTCAAATAGCCTACCTCTAATGTATGTTTTAGCTGTAAGGAGTTACAAGTAAATTAATGTTATTACTTATTATTACTACTATTGATTTGAAATTATGAAGGAAAAAAAGTAAATTCAATGTGGGTTTATTCTAAGAAGTTAGGTGATGTGGATGTGAGTAGTTCAAAGTTAGTAAAAATAGAATAAAGTTCCACTGAGACTGAGGGAAGGAGGAGTAGCCACAAAAGTAAGAAATCTGATCTCCTAGCTCTGTTTTAAAAAATTACAGATAAGTCAAATTACAAAAGATACCAAGGGGTCTAAAAAATAATAAATAAATAAATTACTTCAATAATACTAAGTGGGGTGGTAAATCTAGCCGAAACTTATAAAAGCGTATCAAAGAGTGAGGTGTAAAAGTTAATCCTTTTTACCTTGTATAGCTTTTTTGGGGGTGTAGTTGAGACATCGTCTATTATTTGTGTAAGGTCCTGTGTACTCGGAGACTGCGGGACCGTCAAGCACCCTCTACAGCCATCGTCAGGAGTGTTGAGTAAACAAGGTTGCAAACTAAATCGCCGTCCTTTTGAACCACGTTTCATTTTCGCTGGAATTAGAATAGGGTCAGTCCGGTCAGGAGATCCGGCCTGATCAAATCTTCCTGCCTTACTTCTGCCAAATCTCCGGTTTCGACCGGATTCCGGGCGAACTACTTGTCCGGCAAAAACTAAAGGTCAAAAACAAATTCAGCATATCACCTTACCCATATATCGAACATCTAATCAACTTCAGATAAAACTTTAACTTTTAACTCATTTTCCGGTTTCAGCCGGATTCCTAGCGAACTATTTGTCCGGATAAAAATGACTGTCAAAAGCGGATTCAGCAGAACATTTTTACTATTAAGATTTGGAAACAGAAGAAGGTCAATGGTTAATCATCTGAGAAAACCAAGTTTAGATATGGATTCACGATGCGTGTATTTACCCCTAGGCTATACGTCATATCTACTTTGACAAAACTGATCAAATCTTCCTGCCTTACTTCTGCCAAATCTCCGGTTTCGACCGGATTCCGGGCGAACTACTTGTTCGGCAAAAACTAAATTTCAAAAATGAGTTCAACGTATCACCTTACCCCTCTATCGAACATCCAATCAACTTCAGATGAAACTTTGACTTTTAACAAATTTTCCGGTTTCAGACGGGTTCCGGGCGAACTACTTGTCCGACAAGTAAAAGATTCTTGTCCGACAAGAAAATGTTCAGCATGTCTTCTTACCCCTAAATGACTATCTCGTTAGCTGTTTAAAAAAAACTGGTTCGCCCCTTAATTTGATACCCCTCCCGCACCCCTAACTGTTGAGCTACATAGCCCATCTACGAACTCGACCTTTCCCTTGACCCAAAGAGTCCTCACACCAAGTTTCATGAAAATATCTCGTACCCTTTGAGAGTTATCGTGCTTACAGACGGACAACTTTTGCGATGTCATAGGTATCCCTCCACTTCCGTTTTGGGATCCCAAAAACTGGTGTGTCCGTCAGTCCAGTACTAGTAGAAACTGTTTTTTAATTCTCCTCTCTAAACAGTATCATGGATTTTACTTCACATAAGTTCAGTATTTACCAAATCCCCTTACAAACAAGAATACAAAAAAAAAACTTTTTGTCCTGGTTGTGGTTTGGTTTGGTGTTCACGTAAGCCAGTTACCGAAGGCTAAGCGAGAAATAACACCTCAGCAGGGGCGTCACGACTGGGGGGGGGGACGCCCCCCCCCAATGCTGTCGGCCAGTCGGTAAAAAATAACCGAGTCGAAGCGAAGCGCCGCGATTTTTCGTCAAAAAAGTTGATTTTTTTCATGAAAACAGTCGGTTTTTCTGAAAATTGGTCGATTTTTCGTCAAAATGGTCGGTTTTTCTGAAAATCAGTGGACTTTTCTGAAAATCAGTCGATTTTTTTAAAAACTGTAATTTTTTGTTGTTGAAAACAGTCGTTTTTTCTGCAGAAACAGTCGGTAAAAATTACCAGTCGGTAAATGCCTCGTCCCCCCCCCCCAAACATTTTGGCTAGTGACGCCTCTGCACCTCAGCACCTCCAAATATACATTCCAGATGGGAACCGTGCTGGAGAGCGAACGAACTAGACGCTACCGTTTGATTAAGCTAGAGTGTTAACAAACTGTCTACAATTATCTGGGATTCCTGCAAAAAATCGCTCTTGATGTTCGTTTTGGCAAACAGGGACAAGAACCAATAATCAGATAGAACTCCTTCTCCGCAATATGACCGTGCATTTCCCCGTACTCTGTCCGATTCAAACGAGCTGAGGTTAGGAGCTACGGCACATCACGTTTCGTTACCTCTACAAATAGCTATATCGCTGTGAAGCCGCGTAGAAGAAACTTTCAAAGTTAAAGCCGATTTGTTCTCTGGACGCGCTCCGGAGCGGGTCAGCGTGCCTCCTGCACTTATTGGTCTGCGATGAGCAACGGCGAAGACGGAAGTAAACGGGTATCAGCTCAAAGCTAGAGCAAGTACTTCTAGCTCCACTCAGTTCTGTCGGGGTATCCATAGTCGTTGCGTGGCCTGCATGGGACCAAAGACGAGGTAGTTGTATCTGATTATTTGTTCTTGGTATGGACAAGCGTGAATTATTGATGAAAACGAACCGAGTCGTGGCATATCCTGCTCTATGGCACATTCACAATCAAGAGCGGAACTAGTAGCGCATCCAAGGCAACGACGAAGCTTGTAGCTACCTACATTCGACATCCATTTTTTTTTTCTGAACGCGAGAAAATCTCCATTTTAACATTACCCACTCGCCCACCTAGCGTTACGAGGACACAGAGGCTGAAGAAAATTTCAGACACAGTGGAAATTTCACCCGTTTTGCAATATTTACTCTGGATTGAGTGCGAAGATTCCACTTGACTCTGAAGATAACAGTGTGTGTGTACGTTACTGAAACTTACCTTTTGAGTACCACCGTTCTTCTTAAATCATCCCACTGTCTTTAGAACTCAGCTTCCCAACTGATCGGAGACTTCTTCCCAACTGCTTTCATCGGTCCTAGAACTCCCGCAGTTTCTCAGCGGGCCAATTGACATGAACAGGAACATGATGGCACTTCCTAAAAAGTATTTACAATTTGCGAAAATAAGTGGGACACCTGACTTTTGATTAGACAGGTGGCGTGTTTATAGTCATATTTGTTCATGCGGGACTCCGTAGTATTCGTTGACAAAATTTGTTTTCGTGTTTTCATACTACACAAACGACATGATATAGATATAAGGCAAGAAACAAGACCCCCTGAAGCTGTCTTCTTGGGGATTTGGGTATCGGTTCTTGTGTCTTCATGGGATTTCTCTGCTGAGGAACCGCTGTTGAACCGTCATTCACTGACTTATGCTTAAAAACGGAGAGACATCAAATAGATATTATCTCTCTGAATATATTGAGTTCAGTTCATATCTGTCAACGCGTCAGCATTCTTTGAGGCTATACCCACCAAAAACAAAGAGTAAAATTGGTCAACGTTCGTTTTGTTACCGTGCATGCCAGGCATGGAACGGTTTATCTGAGGAGACTGTTTCCCAACCAAGTTTACTCTCGTTTACGTAGCGTTTACATGGACAAGAAATCTCGTCGAGTAGAAATGAATTCCGGTCGACTTGAAAGGATTCCGTTCGTGAAGACGACTAGAAAAAAAAGTCTAGCGGACGAGAATCCCTTTCGTGGGATTCCGATCTACTTGAAAGGAATCTCGTCGGCGGTGCAGGTTAAAAGACGAAAAAAGTTCTAGCTAGCTTCTGAGAGCAGCAGTCATCAGTACTGATGTCATAAATGCTACCAAAACATTTTTTTTTTTGCTAGTGAATTTTTTTTGTCAGATTTTCTGGTTTGAAGAAATTTATTTTTCCCTCTGCGGATAAACATAATCTTGTCACCAAGACCGGATTCTTTCAAGTTTTTCTGTACCTGTAGACGCTGCATTAAGCAACAACTTGTTGGTACTCAGTTTGGTTTCAGGTTTGCAGCGCCTATGTGGATCCTTTTTGGTGCATATTTGTTGTATCAATGTATAGTGCAGTGCTATAAAACAATAGTTCATGTGTTTTGTAGGGAGAGAAGCTTCGGCTTAACCTCTTTTTCTATTAATAAATAAATAAATATTGCCCAGGTAAATGCTCGCTTGTGCTTCTTCGTGTATAAGTTTTCGTTCCTTCTATCCAGCCTCCGTTCAATTTCTGTACACAATGAAGGACCGTTATAATTCAACTGCACTGACAAGCCTTACTTGATAGTGCAAAACGGATACGTCAGCTGAATTTTATTAGAGCTATATTTCGGCCCATCTTGGCAAGGGTCCTCTTAGACCACGCCATTTCCAAGGGACACCGTCCAAATTACGCCATAAAATCGGCACTGGCAGAACACGTTTTCGAAAACCCATCCCACGTTGTACATTTTGAAAAAGCCCAGATTCTTGCAACATACACCGGACTTCATCAAACTATAAGAGAAGCCATTGAAGTTATGAAAAGCCGTTCAAGGATCAACATAGACGCAGGCGAATACTCCCTACAAGAAACATGGAGCGGCACCATCAGCGAAAGGAAATTCAGACTACAAGCTCTTCTCTACAACAAAACGAAAGTCTTCGTAGATAAATATTCCTTGAGCTCAAGCTGACTTTGAAACATACCGAATAATGTATACAACGGAAACGTCAGTTACAATTTTTCATCAGCGATATTTCGGCTCTTCTTGGCAAAGGTCCTCGTCAAGCTGTCAATCTTCAGGTCCAACGTTGGGGAAGGAAACAAACCTGTAATAAATAACTGAAGCTTCTACCGACTATAAATATCTTATTCGCGCAAATTACTTTCAGTACCACTGTAGGGTCTGTAGGAAAAAAATAGTCCTGAGATTTAATTTTTGACACGGCTGCTCTTTTTGCTGCACGATTGGGGCGATGACAGTAAAAGTTTTTTTCTGTATTTTTATCAACTTCGGTCTTGTTGCTAGTAAGGGACTGAAAGGTTAAATTTTATTCCATTAATAACCTCGCTCCGCGTTTCTATTAGGGAGGAATCGCCTGTATCTATTACTTTTAACAATCACAGCACGGAAAAAACTAGTGCTGAGATTTAATTTTTGACACGGCTGCTGTTTTTGCTGCACGATTGGGGCGACGATAGGAAAGGTTTTTTATGCATTTTGATCGACTTCGTTTTTGTTGTTAATAAGGGACTGAGGCATAAGTTCCGGTAGGGAGTACTCGCCTGTATCTCGGTTAATGCCTGCTCGGTTTGTCTTCATTTCAACGGCTTCACGAATAGTTTGATGGAATCCGGTGCACGTTGCAAGAATTTGGGCTTTTTCAAAATATGCTGAATGGGTTGGGTTTTCGAAAACATGTTGTACAAGTTCAGATTTGAAAGTATAGTTATGACAGTGTCCGTTGGAGAGGGCGTGGTCAATTTCTTGCTCATGCTCTGCAAGTCGTTTTCCGAAAGTTCTGTCTGTCCTTCCTATGTAACGCTTTCCGCAATCACAACCATCACAGGGTATTGAATAACTGCCTCTTTGGTACTGATTTGGGACTTCTCTTTTCCGGAGTTTAGATAGGACAGCAAAGTATTTTGGGTTCTGTGAAAGACTTGGATGGACAATTTTTCTGTCCCTCCACGGATGTACGGAAGGTAAATGTGGGCATTGTTCTCTTCTGCCTCACCCTTACTAGGGGAACTTACAGTATCTCTGGTGCCGAATGCAGCTTCAGTCGTCTTCTGATGATCTGTTCAACCAGTTGAACGGGGTATTTGTTTCCAAACATAACGTCCCGAATGTGCCAAAGTAAGTGACGAGGACCCTTGCCAAGAAGGGCCGAAATATAGCTCTAATAAATCCGCTGACGTATCCGTTTTGCACTATAAAATATGATTCGCAGTCAGCTTGGGCTGAAGGAATATTAAGCCTTACTGAAAAGAAAAAAAAATTTGGTCTATTTCAGTCATTCCAAATAACTATCAAATAACTCAATCGGTGTACCCTTAACAGCAAAACTTCTGTGACTTCTTATGACTGAACCAATGAAGCACAACTCTTACTAGAAATGTTTGTCGACTTTGCCGGACTTCCTGCTTTGACGCAAATATAGTTGAAAACTGTGCATGCCGCAAAAGTATGAGTCTATCAGAAAACGTATTATATGATCCGTCAGATGACCATTAGCCTCTTGTTCTACCAAATTTGCCAAACTGAAAAACAAAAGTTTGTTTTTATCTTTCCCTTCTTCTTGAAAGAATGTCGGCGGTTCTCGAGTCTTTCGGTGAAGTTTTCGCTGCACGACTGGCAAACTCGACTTGGCCGAAAAAGTGATAAAAAGTCATAGGCGAAGGCGAAGAGCGGTAATTTATGTAATGATGTATTTGTTACCCATCTACAATAGAATAGCTACAAAAGCATAAGACGAAGTATAAGAAAATGAAAAAATATGAAGAACTTAAGAAAATGTGAAGAATATAATTCTGTAGGATAGCTAGGGACAATGTAAAAGGCAACATAAGGACAGTGGTCGAACAAATAATACAGAGTTTAAAAAACACTTGAAACATGATAGAAAACGAATAGTCGTGATAACTATATCACACTGTATTTCTGTCTCAATTTTTGTTGAAGTTCTTACGTCTCCTTGTTCATTTCTTTTTACTCCGGTCTTACCCTTTTTTGGCGGGTTATATAAAATAGTTATCATAACTCTGTGAAGTTTTACAGGCTTTTCCAGTAAAACGAATTTGTACGCACAAGTTGAAGTCGTCCAGTTGTCAATGGTCAGTCTAGCCACGAAGGGATCCGTTAAAGTTTAACTGAAAAGGGCAGAGACAGGACAGTCTTGTTACCCCTAACTTATTCATTTAAACAGGCTTGAAGACCCGATGAAAATGCGTCACTTCGTTGCTCCAGTATTCACGAACAGTCAATTTTATAAATAGTGGAATTTCCCTGTCGGATTTGTGGTACCTGTATGCGCGTTTACCTGTGCCGTATGCTTGACGAAAAAGATGTTTGCAAAGTTTTTGTTCAGGCACTAAGCAGTCTTCACCAAGCTTATCATCGCCCACCAAAAGCCGCGTTTGTGTTGAGATGCGAATATTCTGCGTCATAGTAGAATTTGCGCTGCGGGGACAGCCGTCGATATTCTGAACTTCACTAGGCTACTATAGCAGATAGTGGAAACCCAAAAAATATGTCAGCAGAAGCCAAAAGCAAAATATTATTTGACCTGAACCTTTGATCCCTTGTTGAAAGAGATCCTTCCGGCCTGCACTTGGCTTGAGACAGATATCATCCTCGCATCCGGAGTAGGTTAGAGCACCAGTACAGCTCTGATTGGCCAAACAAACGGCACGCTTGCGACGCCCTCTAGTGGCTTGAGTGACAAGTGTGTGGGGAAGGGATCCACTGGATGCACGTCTTTCAAAGCTCCCAGGGCGCTCTGTGGAGTCAAAGTGACTCATGAAAACAAAGTAAGATTCACTTCCTTTGGAATGGTCGGACGAACCATAAGGAGGCAGTCTCTGTATGCATTTTGGTCGAGCGTTTTCGTCTTATGGACGTTCATGTCAGCGTATCGGCGATTTTCCGCGGCATATTGTGTCCCACACATATTTCTTTGTCACGGAAACAGAAGTATGCGCAACAAACCAAACCACACGTTGAAACTCGTGGAAACGCCATTTTGTCCTTTTTTTGTGGTAAGTTTAAATGCTGAAAATAAAAATACAAGTCGGATAAAGTCTCATTAAATTGAACACCAGGCCTATGCTTTTACTAGTTTGTACTAGAAGGGGTCTCAGCTTGTCAAAGTAGCTACCTTTATTATTTGTACTTTAAATCTCGCTAAATTTGAATTTCTTCAAGATTTCGAGCCACAAGACGGAAAGTCATCACGAAAGTTGTTTGTCAAATTTAAGCCACATAACATTGCAATCAACCTTATTGGTCACGAAAATGGACTTGTATCCACAAAAACTTGACGGAAAAAAAATGTCAGGTCGGGCCAAAGGGCTTTTCCGCAGAACCTACGGCTGCAATATCTCGCTTTAAAATCGTTTTTCTTTCATGACGGCTCGCAGGAATCGAAAAAGCCAATCTGCGGGACATGATTTTAACAGATGTGAGTGGAAGAACCGGGATTTCGTGTGGAAGACATCCGACCCTCATAAAACCAAGAATAAATATCTCTTTATTTATTCTTGATAAAACTGTAGAACAGACTGAAATGAGCCCGTTTTCGGCCTCTTGGTAACCGGCTCAAAAATTTCTTTGCTGGCAAATGTCACGATTAGGTTATCGCCTTTGTTTCATTTTGTCAAGCTTGAATTTATGACTGTAGGTAGTATATTTAAGACGTGGGAAGATCCCCCGAACCGCCGCTGGGCAAAAGATCGTAGTGTCGGAAAGCCATTCGGGGTTGGGCTTTTGCGGACTGGAGAGTATGGGGACGTGTCCGAAAGCTCTGAAGCGATTTGAAGGATTCCTGCCAAGATTATCGACACTATCACCAGTTCCGTACGGAGAACTTCAGATAATCCGTTCGGGTAAACCCAATCGTTCGTCCGTGCCATTAGTTGCACTTTAATTCAAAATGGCTTTTGATTCATTTGCGGCATCTGTTTTTCTCTTAAAAGAAGCTTCCGTTGGTTTTTCAAACTGACGTTAGAGTTCGCCGTTCTGCATAGTAGCTTTGCTTAGATAGAAAAATATCTGCAATTTTAACCAAGTGAACAAATGGGCGTTAATCCCATCTAACTCCTTTCTGCTGGGCTGTACATTGAAACTTATTCCAGCTATTCCATTGTTAACACGGACAGATACAAAACTTATCAACAAAAATGAGGTATTTACACTTACATGCTGGGGTCTTGGCAAGGTCTAAGCACAGTCTAAGGGCCTATTTTTGTGCACATCTGTTTATATGGTACTGTATTTCACAGTCTGACACAGATGTAGTCTAGGCTATAAATAATAGTACATTTTTTTGACAAAAGAACTTAAAGGCCTCTCTCCCAAGTCTTCTATCCTTTCTGCTAATTTGACCATTTTTGGCAGGAATAATTTCTCCTGAGCAGATTGGTTAACTTAGCTTGGAGTTGCTAATCTCGTTTCTCTGCAGCCCAGGTCCAACTAGGGTCAAGAGAGCGGTGCTTCTGCAGGCTGTATCTGGGCTGTATTTATTGGTGGACTGTGCAGTCCATCACAGTCCTGTCACAGTCAACCACAAACCCCTGATTTTAGACCAGCTTGAAGTGTTCGCCCACCGCCCAACCACCCGAAAACGCCTGATACCAAAATATGGGGCACTGGGCAGGATT
The DNA here is from genome assembly GCA_030848855.1 of Branchinecta sandiegonensis. Taxonomy (NCBI): domain Eukaryota; kingdom Metazoa; phylum Arthropoda; class Branchiopoda; order Anostraca; family Branchinectidae; genus Branchinecta; species Branchinecta sandiegonensis. Next base: position 15,440,020 of record JAUPMV010000007.1, on the reverse strand, counting down.
GGGTGGTAATGGTGGCAGTGCTTAAAATGCCAAAGAATTTTTTTTTGTAGAAATGTCCACCAAATCATCACCCACATAAACATTTGCGAAAAGTCAAATGAGCTAAAAAAATCTGGGCATTGGGCGATAAGGGCCTGGTAAGGGGGCAGTGCTTGTAACTCCCAGGCTAAAAATTGAGAAACACCCACCAAATCCCCGCCCACATTAAAATTCACGAAAATTCTGATGAGCTGACTATGTCCAGGCGTTGGGTGGTAAGGGCGACAGTGCTTAAAGTGCCCAGTCCAGAAGTGGACAACACCCACCAAATCACCGCCCACCTTACATTTTGCAAAATTTTTGATTTGCTAAGCATGTACGATGCTGGGTGGTAAGGGCGGCAGTTCCTGAAACACCCAAACGAAAAGTGGAGAAACGCACATCTAACACAGCTCTTTTAAATTCACGAAAAGTCAAATGAGGTAAGTATGTCCAAGCATTGGGCCGTAAGGGTGGCAGTGCTTAAACGCCAAGGCGAAAAATGGAGAAACGCCAACCGAATCAATGCCCACACTGAATTTGGCGAAAATTCGAATGATCTAATGATGTCCAGGCGTTGGTTGGTAAGGACAACAGTACTTAAATCGCCCAGGAAAGATATGGTGAACGGCCACCAAATTGCCGCCCCACATTACAATTATCGAAATCTTGGGTTAGCTAAGTATGTACAGGCGCGTGGGCGGTAAGGGCGGCAGTGCTTGAAACGCCCAAGCAAAAAATTGAGAAACGCCCATTAAATCACTTCCCACATTAAAATTCACGAAAATTCGGATGAGCTGACTATGTCTGGGCTTTGGGTGGTAAGGGCGACAGAGTTTGAATTGCCCAAGTTATACATGGAAAACATCCACCAAATCACCAACCACTTTAAATTTCGGAAAATTCAAATAATCTAACTGCTTCCCGGTGTTGGGTGGCACTGATTGATAGCCAAGGTGAAAAATGGAGAAACACCCATCAAATCACCGCCCGAAAATCCGCGGCGTTCGATTTGGTGGGAAATGGAAAAACGCCGACCAAATCCCTGCCTGCGTTACAATTGGCAAAATTTCGTAAATCTAAGTGTGTAGGGGATTTGTGTGGTAATCCTGGCAGTGCTTAAAACTCCCAGGCGAAAAATGGGGAAACTTCCACCAAATCACTGCCCATGTTACAATTCTCGAAATTTCGGATAAGCCAAGTATGTACGGGCGCTGGGCGGTAAGGGCAGCAGTAGTTGAACGCCCAGGCAAAAAATGGAGTGCCCATTAAATCACCACCCACGTTGAATTTGGCGAAAATTCGAATGAGTCAATGATGCCCGGGCATTGGTTGGTAAGGGCAACAGTGCTTAAACCGCCCAGGCAAGACATGGTGAAATGTCCACCAAATTACCACTCACGTTGAAATTCGCGAAAAGACGAGTGAGTCAAGTATATCTGGGCAAGGGCGGCAGTGCTTGAAATGCCCAGACAAAAAATGGAGAAACTCCTATTAAGTCACTGCCCACATTAAAGTTCACGAAAATTCGAATTAGCTGACTATGTCCGGGCTTTGGGTGGTAAGGGCGACAGAGTTTGAATAGCCCAAGTTAAAAATGGAAAACATCACCAAGTCACCAACCACTTTAAATTTCGGAAAATTCAAATAATCTAACTGCATCCGGGTGTTGGGTGGCACTGATTGATAGCCAAGGTGAAAAATGGAGGAACACCCATCAAATCACCGCCCGAAAATTCGCAACACTCAGTTGGCGAGAAATGCAAAAACACCCACCAAATCCCTGCCTGTGTTACAATTCACAAAATTTCGAAGATTCAAGTGTAGGGGATTTGTGCGGTAAGCCTGGCAGTGCTTAAAACTCCCAAGCGAAAAATGGGGAAACGGGAGAAATGGAAAAATGCCCACAAAATCACTGCCCACGTAACAATTCTCGAAATTTCAGATTAGCCAAGTATGCAAGGGTGCTGGGCGGTAAGGGCCGTAGTACTTCAAATGCCCAGGCGAAAAATGGAGAAACGCCCATGAAATAACCGCCCGCTCTAAAATTTTGGCCCATACGGAAGGTTGGCAGTGCGTGAAAGCGAAAAATCGACCACCAAATCAGTGCCCAAATTAAAATGTATCAAACAATTCCTAAAATTTACAAAACAATGTTAACGCCTGGTTGATGATCAATGGCTGATCAACTCCAAATTGCTCCTTAAGCTGGGTCAACACAATGTGAGTTCTAACAAGAACAATTGCTTGAGCTAACTGCATCTGGGTATTGGCCGGTAAGAATGGCAGTGGCACTGCCGTAATGCATTCAAGCACTACCACCCTTACCGCCACGCCCAAAGCCCCGAAATAGTTAGGTCATTCAAATTTTTGCAAATTTTATGCGGGCGGTGATGTGGTGGGTGTTCCTCCATAGGTTTGGTGATACAAGCACTGCCGCCCTTGCCGCCCAATGTCCAGAGTCCTAGGCATGATTAGCTCATCTGACTTTTTGGTAATTTTGATGTGAGCGTTCAGTTGATAGGTCTCACACGATTTTTTGATTGGCCGTTTCAAGCACTATTGCACTTATGCCAACACCCTAACAAAGCTTACTTCAGCTTTTTCCAGGACATAGCTGATCCAGCTGTTTGCACTTAAACTGGCATTATGACAACCCAGCTTAAAGATGCTTCTCATGTACGGGGCTGTGATATGGTGGGCGTTTCTCCATTTTTTCCTTTGGCAGTTCAAGCACTTCTGCACTCACCACCCAATGGCCCATGTGTTGCTGTTGGGCGTTTTTGGGTGACTGGGCGGTCGGCGAAAACTTCAAGCTGGTGATTTTAGGATACCCTATGCGAAATGTTGCATATATCTAGCATTTGGCGTAGCCTATGCCTAACGCTGGATACCCTATGCAAACGCTTGATAGCTGTTGGTACCCTAATCCTGACTTAACCCACCACAGATGAAGCTGATCGCTTGATTTCTGAGCTTCACTCAAATCATCAATAGTTTATTGGGTTCAAGTATCCAGCATTTGGCATAGTGTATCCAGCGTTAGGCCTACGGCATACCAAACGCTAGATATACCCGGCGTTTGACATAGGTTTTAACAAAATCAAGGATTTGTGGTAGACTGGTCCATCATCTCCTCGCTCCTTTCCATAGATAGCCTAGTGTTTATCAAAGAGGCTACCATCATGCTCAAACTCAAAATCAAATGCGGGGGGATCTTGGCAGAGATGAGCATTGTCTTTACACTTATGTGTAGCCTTTATTTATTATAGTTTTTATTTGGCTTTGAATAGCCTTAGTTTCATATTGTTGTATACAGTGATACACAAATCCTCATCTTTTGGACACAGTGCTGCAGTGCTAGGGCATGCATATTAGCACTGAAGCACATGTGCTCATAGGTTGGGGAACCATGCCCTGCTTCTGGACCAAGGGCACAGTACTACCATAAAAATCTTTTGAATAGAAAATCTTGAAGGAATGTTTGACAATGCTGAACAAAATGTCAGCTGCATTGGACTGCTCCAGAGCATGGTGGCCTGGCGTTGGAATATTGTGCCTTGAAATTGAGGATTTGTGTATGATTAGTTGTATATTGGTACCCCTGTGAGATTGGTACACCTGGCACACATCTCTACCAGATACATTGCCCCTGCAAGACCACCCCTGCAAGCATGCCCCAACGTTTGGCAAAGAAAGGGCTTAGTGTACTAGAGTGGCCACAATGTCACATTACCATGCCACCAGTTCCGTGGTCTTTCTAATTCTGGTCTAACTGTCCCACTTCCACTTGCTAAATATGGTGTGATATGAGAGGACTTTTCTCTAAGAGTTTTGCTCTGTTTTGGCCAGTTGGTGCAGGAGGGTTGTTGCCACAGCAGTAGTCTTATTGATGGAGCTAAACTTGGATTGTAGCAACCTGTATCTACAATGGTTTTGCTATTTGTGTCTCGTCTGTCTATGTTGTTAAGAACATAATTGTGCAACTCTATGCTGTTTTCCATTTATAATGGCTCTTGACTAATATGAGTAGAAAGCAGTATAAGGTGGTTTAATTCGCCAGAGTGTGTACTCCTTTCAGAAAGATTTTTCATCTTCATTATTTTATTTACAAAGGAACTAGAAGAGATTACAAACATACCAGATTGAGTGCAGTCTGAAGAGAGTCATTAAGTATATCACGAAACCAAGTTATAAAAATTGAGTCAACTTCTCTCATTATTCACATTCTCGTTAGAGTCCACGACTTTGAGAACTAAACTGTCGTTTGTTGGTGCAGACAATTAAAATTATTGACTAGAAAGATTCTGAAGGATAATAATTCTGGTTGAACTTGATTGAACAGTTTTTCGGGCATGGATACAGGGTTCCGTTTCGAACAGTTTTTCTCGAACCGTGAGAACAGTTTCGGAAAATCAGGAAACTTCTTTTCGGGAAATCAGCAGTGTTTGTGGGTGGCGCAGACAGTTTTCTTTAGTGTTTGTGGGTGGCGCAGACAGTTTCCTTTTTTTCACCTGTTGGTCGTCTGTCAGGTAAAATGTTTTTGACACTGTCCTGATCAGAGAAATAATTTCTACAGCATATCCAAAATCTGAAGTGCTAGCGTCGGGCGAAATTAACTTTTTATGGCACTTGCAGCCTCTGGCTCAAGTGCCATATACCGATCACAATTCCGTCTGTCGGTCTGTCGGTCGGTCCGAGTTTTTTTGTCCCACATATCCGAGTTAGGGTACTTCCAGATGTGCTAGGACAATGAAACTTGGCAGGCATATCAGGGACCCGACCAAACTAACCTGGAAATAATCAGTTTCCCGATCCGACCATATGGGGGGGAGTGCGGGGCGCTGGAAACTTGCAAATTTAGGGCATTTTGTCACTTTTTTCTGGGTTAGGGTACTTCTAGATGAGCTAGGACAATGAAACTTGGCAGGAATATCAGGGACCCGACCAAACGAACCTGGAAATAATCAGTTTCCCGATCCGACCATATGCGGGGGAGTGGGGGCGCTCGAAACTTGAAAATTTAGGGCATTTTGTCACACTTTTTCGAGTTAGGGTACTTCCAGATGAGCTAGGACAATGAAACTTGGCAGGAATATCAGGGACCTGACCAAAGTAACCTGGAAATAATAAGTTTCCCGATCCGACCATATGCGGGGGAGTTGGGGCGCTGGAAACTTGAAAATTTAGGGCATTTTGTCACACTTTTTCGAGTGAGGGTACTTCCAGATGAGCTAGGACAATGAAACTTGGCAGGAATATCACGGACCCGACCAAACTAACCTGGAAATAATCAGTTTCCCGATCCGACCATATGGGGGGGGAGTGCGGGGCGCTGGAAACTTGAAAATTTAGGGCATTTTGTCACACTTTTTCGAGTTAGGGTACTTCCAGTTGTGCTAGGACCATGAAACTTGGCAGGCATATCAGAGACCCGACCAAACAAAATTAGGAATAATCAGTTTTCTGATCCGACCATTTTGGGGGGGGGGGTGGAGGGCAGGGGAATCCGGGAAACTGAGAAGTGTGTAACTTTCGAACGGATGATCGGATTGTAATGAAACTTCATAACTGAAGAGAATATATATCTGTAATGTCCCGTTTAAAGTCTTGACCGGATTCGGTAGCCAGGGGGGAGTTGAGGGGGGGGGGAGACCGGAAATTTCAAGAAACGGTTAGAATGGAGGGATCGGAGTGAAACTTGCTGGGAAGAACAAGCATCTGCTCTAGATAAGTCCTTTAGACCATTGTACTGGATCCGGACACTTATGGGGGGGGGGGGGGCCGGAATTCCGGTGATGGTGGTTTTTTGGATTTTCACGATGAAACTTGGCAGGCATATCAGGGACCCAATCAAACTGACTTCAAAATAAAAATATTGTTGATCAGATAATGGTGGGGGAGTGGAGGGAGGGGAATCCGCAGGGGAATCCGGGAAATTGAGAAGTGTGTAACTTTCGAACGGATGATCGGATTGTAATGAAACTTCATAACTGAACAGAATATATATCTGTAATGTCCCGTTTAAAGTCTTGACCGGATTCGGTAGCCAGGGGGGAGTTGGGGGGGGGGGGGGAGACCGGAAATTTCAAGAAACGGTTAGAATGGAGGGATCAGAGTGAAACTTGCTGGGAAGAACAAGCATCTGCTCTAGATAAGTCCTTTAGGCCATTGTACTTGATCCGGACACTTATGGGGGGGGGGGTCCCGGAATTCCGGTGATGGTGGTTTTGGGGACTTTCACGATGAAACTTGGCAGGCATATCAGGGACCCAATCAAACTGACTTCAAAATAAAAATTTTGTCGATCAGATAATGGTGGGGGGAGTGGAGGGAGGGGAATCCGAAATTTTCAGTCATGCGTAATTTTAGAATGGTTGATCGGATTCGAGTGAAATTTAAGAATTCAACAGAGGACATTTCTCCGATGATTTTTTTCATATCCGGACCGGATCCGGCAACTATTGGGGGGGGGGGGAAATACGTGCCCCGTTTAGAATGGAGGGATCGGGATGGAACTTTGTGGGAAGAACAAACAGATGCTCTAGGTAAGTCATTTGCTGAATCGGATTGGCTACGTGCACCGTGGGGGAGCTGGGTGGGGTGGTGGGGGGGGTGGGGGTGGACCGGAAATCTCGAGAAACGGTTAGAATGATGGTATCGGAGTGAAACTTGCTGGGAAGAACAAACATCTGGTCCATATAAATCTTTTACATAATTTGACTGGATCCGGACACTTTAGGGGGGGGGGGGGAGGAGGGGTATCCCGGAATTCCGTTTTTGGGGGATTTTCACGACGTAACTTGGAAGGCATATCAGGGACCCGGTCAAACTGACTTGGAATAAAAAAAAAATCCTCGATATGAAAATCTTGGGGAGGGGGGGAGTTGAGGGAGGGGAATCCGGAATATTGAGTCATGCGTAACTTTGGAACGGGTGATCGGATTCGAGTGAAATTTAATAATTAAACAGAGGACATTTTTCTCTTGTGACCTTTTTCATTTCCGGACCGAATCCGGCAATTATCGGGGGGAGGGCGGAAAATACTTGACCCGCTTAGACTGGTGTGATCTGGATCGAACTTCGTGGGAATGACAAACAGATGCTCTGGATTAATCATTTACAGAACAGGATTGGCTCCGGTTATTGTGGGTGGAGTTGGAGGAGGGGGAGGGGGGTCTGGGATTCCGGTGATCGCGCGTTAAGGTACTTCCAGATGTGCTAGGACGATGAAACTTCGCTGGAATATTGGAGACTCAACAACATTTGCTTAGAAATTGCTACTTCCCAAATCCGATTATTCCTTAAAGTACCAATCTTGACCGCAAAGTAAAAAAAATACTTTTAAGCAATATATGCATTTTCGTGATGCCCATCAGCCCATTAGCAGTTTTGCCTCAAGGGTTTTGCTTACAAATGAAGTTCCAGCTCCCTTATAGCGCGCATCTCAACCGCAAAGTCGAAACTTACTCTTGATCAATCAAATCATCTTGACACATGCAAGTGCCATATGAGCTTACAGCTCTTGTTTTGCACTCTTATCCATATTTATAGATATTTAAAAATAAAATAAAAACGGATTAACTTTGGCTTGTGAAACATGCTTATGGGCTACTTTTGCCCATAGAAACCGTTTCCGATACTTATTTCAGTTTCAGAAACGTCTTTTTTATTATGGCATTGGCCCTTCGGCCGAGTGCCATATAGCGATCGCAATTTCTGTCCGTCCGTCGGTCTGTCGGTCGGTCCGAATTTTGCTAGTTCGGGCACTTCCACATAATGGAACTTGGCAGGCGTATCAGGGAAAATAGTCACTTCCCCAATCCGACCGTCGTGGGGAGAGTGGAGGGAGGGGAAATCCGGAATCTTGAGATCTTTATAACTTACGGTGCACTGTCAGAATACCGGGGATGTAATCGGTTGTGTTTGAAAACGATATGCATGAAATGGTATGTATAACAAGCATTGCCAGAAAGAGCCGCTAAAACCGCCAAAAAAGCATCTGTTTACTTTTTTGTTCGTCGTCATGATACCGGAATATTCAGCAGACGCTTTTTGGCGGTTTTTCGGTAGTTTTCGATACCAAAACAAATCGGTATAACAGCTGGGATACGGTAGTTATACAGAATCCCGAACATGCTATCCGTCTAAACTTATTCGGTATAATAACTGGGATTCAGGAATTTTATTCGATATAATTGCTAGGATTCGGGAATTACCTCGAACCTCGAAACGCAGAAAATATCGAGTGAAGCACTGGTCGCAAACAAAGGACTGATCTATGATTTCATCGATAGTCCTTACTTTTATTTTGGATCCCAAAAAGAAGCTCTAATCATAAATGTTTCGAAAATTCCGTCTGCGGCGTTTTTCGTAATATTCTCTGTTTTGTGGAAAGGCGCATCATTTGACTGGAGTTTTGAGCCATTTTAAAATTGGGATTTCGAAACATTAAAAGCTAGAATCTGGATAGAAATGGAAATAGTTAAATTTGGCAGGAAAAAGCTAACTTTAAAAAAATATCGTCTGCGGCGCTCACTTTATGTGATCATTGGCAGTATTGAATAGACTACAGTAGCCACTGCGTCGCTCCATCCGGTTTTTGGAACTTCTTAGAGTATCGGTATTTAATTCACGTAATTGATAGAATTTTGTAAGAGAAGCAGTTAAATTTTAGCCAACACGGAACAAAAAATTGCTTTAAAAAATTTGCGCCTGCGGCGCTTGATTTAATATTCTCTTGGGAATAATAGAGAGAAGCTGTTACAGCAATCGTGCCCGGCAATATATTTTCCAAGTAGGCTTCGCCAAAACGCCACCTATTAGCTGGCCTATCGTCTTTCATGCTGCCCTTTAATGTTACTCTTCCTTCGTAATCCTTTCTGTTCCATAATTTAAAGCTCGGATTCTCAGTTTCTAGGATCCGGTAAAATTTTTGAGAGATTCGGTAAAATTTTCGCTCTGCACCCCCCCCCCCCCCCTCCCCCCCAACAAAAAACGCACTTGCGACGCCCCTGAGTGTGGTAGAATTCCAGTCTTCACTAGATCCCTTAAAGGACCCGTCGTACCTATAATGCCAATTTAACCAGCTTCCGTCATCGTATTCATCGATTCTTAGCCCAGAGACCCAGATTTCGTATGTAACATTCTATAGCCGCTAACGACACCTCACTAATCTTTGCATTTGCCGATTCACTATTTTCCTATTTTTCACTATTTTTGCCATTTGCCGATTCATTATTTTCTATGCGCATTATGCTCCAGACGACTTTTCGTGTATCATGCTGTTGAAGCGTAAAACTGGTTGTCTCAGCATTGCCAAGTTTTTGCTGGAAGCCAGTGGACCTTGGAAAAGCCTTTAAACAGCCAAAGCCTTGGATAATTTGTTAAAAGCAGAGCCTAGTTTCACGGTATTCAAATAGTTCTGAATCATGGAATATAAATATTATATAGTTCGGGGTGTGCTTTAACCATACTATTTATTCCTGATCAACCACATAGCCATATCCATTAGGTAAATCCTTTCTGTCTTTTATATCCAGTCAGGCCCTGATTCAGGAATATCAGTGCTGGTAGAACACTAGTTGAATGTTCTGATTCAGCATGTTCGTTATCTATAGGCCATATACAACGCTGATAAGTTTTATTGGATGATTTTGTTATCTCCGGAATTTTCGGGTTTACATCAGAACGCAAGTACAGATGGAATCAGCCTTCTCATCCTGATACGGACACGAACAGCTGGGCAAAAATATTAATAGAACTAATGAATTTCCTATTTTCTCCGGATTCCGGTAAATACGGCCAACCTAGCGACTTTGTAGGAAGACGAAGCAGGAAGATCGGTGTTCTGTATATTCTCATCATGTTCACACCACTAGATAAAGCACTACCAAAATTCCGGGTTTCGCCGGATTCTGGCCAAATATCGGTCTAGTAGAAAAGCAAGTGAGGCGTACTGACACGGCGTGTTTTGTTATCCCTGTTTTGACATTAATCAATTACAAACAAAACATAAAAGTGTCCGATATTTGCCGGATTTCGGATGAACTAATTGTCGGGCAAGAAAATAAAGTTGAAGTTCAACAACGGATTCAGCATGCTTCATTGTATCGAACGTCTAATTAACTTCAGATGAAATTTTTAGCTGTTTTCCGGTTTTGGCGAGATTCCGGGTGAACTACTTGTCCAGTGAGAAAATAAATTCCAAAACGGACTCATGTCTCCTTACCGAACCTCTATCTCTTCTCGAACTTCTATTCAACTTTGTATGTGATTTTACTTTTACCAGTTTTCCGGTTTGGGCCGAATTCCGGGCGAACTACTTGTCCGTCGAGAAATATATAGGTAGGCTACGGGGTCCATCTACGAACTTGATCTGTACTTCAGCCCAAAAATCCTCACACTAAGTTTGAACAAATCTCTCAACCCCTACGAGCGCTATCGTTTACAGACGGACGGTCGCAGGTACCCCGTCACTAATGTTTTCGGGCTCCAAAGCCTATCCTGAAGGCAGGGTGTTACTGCAAAAGGTTGACTAAGCATTCCAACAATTATTATTCTCGTACCAGTCGATCAACTTTCTAGTACGTTAACTGTTAGCTTTCCTTGCAGCATCGTATCACATTTTGGCAGCTAAGCAATCGGGCATCGATTCCTCTGACTTCGTGATACCGCACCGTTACTTGTATGCATAGTGGTGATGATTGAAAGCTCACTGTTTTGTGTGTCAATGGGTCGTCGAACAGTATCCTGTTCTCTGTCTTTTTGCGAGAGAATTGCGCATGATTAAGTCTTCAAAACAAATCGTTAAATGACAGTATTTCGCTTTCATGTAGAGTTTATTGCGCTAAATCTATCAAGGTTGTACTATCTTAACGCAAAAAGTGCAGCAGTATTATAGCTCTTTGTTTAAGATATGAGAGACTACGGAGAATTCCGTTTTTTATGCTAAATGTCTATGCCTGGAACTTATTACGAACGCAATCACAGGTTTCGCTCGTTTTCCTAGTATGGTAGGTAGCTATTGTAGGTTATGTTGCTGCATGCGTCATTGGGATCATTATTGTCGGAACACCTACGAAATCGCTACTTCGCCCCTGAATTTCTGCAAGGGCGATAAGTCTCGAACGGATGATGTATTTTGTTAAAACTAGTGAAAACGCTAAATTGATTAGTGAACTATTGACACAGGGGATATACAGTTTTATTCGGGGCTAGCAGTCGTCAGTACACTGTCTAAAGACGCCATGGTCACTTCTGTTGAAGTCATGGGATAGGTGGAAGTCCTACTCCTACTGACAGGTTTCGCCAGTTTTGTACATGTACTATCGAATTCGTATGCGCCAAGTTCAGCTTTCCAGTGCGTGTGCTAGATTCGACATTCTTTCATTCCAATGTCAGAAAATGCTTTTCGGTCGACTCGTCCAAGTTGTCATTTCGCTTCCAGAATTATGTTGGCAATCGAGGTAGAGTGCGTCATGAGGACGAGGGCCAAGTTTCGTTTAGAACTCCGAAAATGGAGGGCCAGAATCCGGAATCAGAGGGCTTGCGATCTCCAGCTCGTATTTGAAGTTCGGCACGTGTTACTCCTGGTTCATACATACTGCTTTCCTACCTTTTGCGTGAGCACGTGCCGCGACGATGTTATTTAGCGTTTAAATGTGTTTTGGTTTTTCAAATGGGCGCATGATTTCTCGATGATTTTCTTCCTCTTTCTGAAGTCTGTTTGATTTCCGCCAGGAGACGCACATTTACAATGAAACATAGATGGTGATTTGAGCGTTCTGGACCCCAGTTAGGAGTACTATGTGTACAAGTAGTATCATGGGCCCCTGATGTGTTGTTTAGTAGATATTCTCAAGGGCCTCTCAATAGCATACCCTCTTGGCAATGTTCTTTCCCCGTTTTAAGTTTATTTGGTTTCCGCTAGATGTCATAGCTACGACGAAACATAGATAATGATCCATGCTTTTTACATGGATAAGCATGTAAATCTATATAGGCTATAGCCATCTATATATGGCTTTATAGACCAAATCTATAAAGTGTAGATTTGGTCTTGGTGAAACGAGAATTAAGCAAAATAGACTGTAGGCTAGACATCGACGAGAATCCCCGCTTTCAGCTAATAGAGAACGTTCTGAACTTTCTATATTCGGTCTTGTTTCATCTAAAATTTGACAAATGGACATCATTGTAAGCTCGTCGTGCACATAGACTTCGATCAAGATTGGGTGCCAAGCCAATATTCGGAGAAGATTTTGAGTGCATTTTCTTTGACAAATTGTGTTCACGCTGTTAACTTTGCCTACACGTTACTTAGCTCTCTTTTGGACAAAGTGAAGATAACCGGTGGTTTGTTGAAAGATGACAAAAATGTTCAGAAAAAAACGTTCTTATCGTACTCTTTGAACCTTATGTCAAACCTTGCTGCCACAATGGTCGATTTCCGTTTCACTCTTCCATTTCTTCAACCTGTGAATTTCTCTTCGCCTAGAAATTGGATGAAATTCTCACTTCTTCTGAAGCTAAACAAAAGTCGCAAAGCGAAGTGGAACGGAAGGAACGCGTGTTCGTTCCTTAATTTAAAATTTAACCGAAAAGGGTTGAGATAGGATGATCTCCCACACTTATTCACTTAAAGAGGCTTGAAAACCCGATGAAAATGAGTTACTTCTTTGCTCCCTGTCCACGAATAATCGATTTTCATATAGTGGAATTTCCCTGTTGGATTTGTGGTAACTCTATGCGCTTGTACCTGTGTTGTATGCTTGACGAAAACGATTTAAGAAAAATATGTATTCACGCAGTGAGCCACCTTCCGCAAGACGATCACTGGCCACTGAAAAGCCGCGTTTGTATTGAGATTCATATTTTCCGCGTCATACTAGAATTTTGCGTTGTGAGGACGGCCGCACATATTCTAACGTCATACTAGGGGAAATAGTGAAAAAAAAAATCCCTAACCATGGTGTAAATAATGCTGTGTATTTAGTTAAATGGATACAAAAATGAGTTGGCTTTTCAGTTGAACTTTAATCATAAACTTCAAACTAAACTGGAAGGAAATAGCATAGCAGTATCTTGATGCTCGTAAATTTCTGTAAGTTCTTAGTAAGTTTCCGTAAGTTCTTGTCGCAAGTTCTGACCTCAGTTCCGCAGCTACTTGAACCAGAGCCTCGTTTTTGTTGCATGCTGCAGGTCCACTTCTCCGCCGATTCCGGACTGATTCTTTCTACATCCGTTTTTGCACTGCAGCGCTTCCAAGGAAGACGGCAGCGCTTCTCAAGTTTCACGGACTTGCTCACCGACTAAGTCCGTGCTTCCCTGCAAGATGCTGCAGCGCTGCCGCTTCAACCAAGAAGAAAGTGAATCCAAAAACGCATATTGTGCAAAAGCAAAGAAGTGCTGCAGCAGCGATGCGGAAGCGCTATTGCAACAAAAACGAGGCTCAGGTCAAGCGTAGGTTCCACGGGGGACGAATCCCACTTCTATCCGCAGAAAAAAACTTTGCCTCGCCTAGAAACTGCATTATGAAGCTGAGGTAAAGTCGCACAGCGAATTTCCATTAGTATGGATGGCATGTACCGAATTGTAAGTGTTGTACCTAGTTAAAGACATATTTCCACCCGGTGCATTACGAATTTGTCTTCTCAGCCGGGCTCTGGACCTTTTGTTATTTAGTTTATTATTAAAAAGAACCTGAACCTGATAGGTACCGGGAATCTCGCCTTTTCGTTCAGATCAGTATGTTAAGCTACACAACTGACAAACTAAGTCCCAAACGGGAAGACGAGCTCGGTACCGAGGACTCAAAATTATCCCAACCAGGGCTAGTCGAAGAGTCACTGTCGAAAATTCCGCACATTTTCACGTTGTTGTTGTTATTGTTTTGATTAACGTCCCATCTCATTGTCAGTTACGGATCTCGCTACGTCACTTATTGTAACTTTTTAAAGCGGAATACTTTGATATATGTATTGGTGAATTTGTTTTTGTTGAATATTGTACGGTTAAAATAACAAGAGCTGGAAATTCATATGGCACTTGCCAGGCTGGCTCAGAGGATGAAAGTAGGAATTTGCCAATTCGTGGGTTTGTTCTGATCATTTGCAAGCAAAATCCTTGAGATAAGAATGGTCAAGGACACTTGGAAACCACGAGAATGTATCGTTTGGTAAAAAGGATTTTACTTTTGCACTTAGCTGTAACGAAGCGCACTTTAAGGGCGCCAGAAATTCATCTGTAAGCAAACCCCTGAGCAAAAACGAGAATGGTCCCTTTGGGACTATTAATGTATACATCGTTTGGTCAGAAGTAATTTTTGTTTTAGCTTTTCGGTTAAGATGTGCACTTTAAGGGTGCTAGAAATTCATTGATCATGTGCCGAAATCTGTCGTTTGATTAAAAGTATTTCTCTTACTTTGCAGTTAAGGTGCGAACTTCAAGGGAAAACCCGCGAGGAAAAAATGATCATGGGCCCATGGGGGATCATTAAAATGTTTATTTTGCTTAAAAGTATATATTTTACTTTGAGGTTAAGATTAGTACTTTGAGGAATGATCGGATTTGGGAATTGAAGATTTCAAAGCGAATCTTCCAATATTCCAGCCAAGTTTCATCGTCCTAGCACGTCTAGAAGTACCTTAACTCGCGATCACTGGAATTCCGGACCCCCCCCCCCCCCCCCGGATCGGATCGGATCAAGAAAATTACTATTTCCAAGTCAATTTGGTCGGTTCCCTGATGTACCTTCCAAGTTTCGTCGTGAAAAGCTCCAAAACTGCCATCACCGGAATTCCGGGAAATCCCTCCCACCCCCAAAATGTCCAGATCCAGTTCGATTGTGCATGCGATTTATCTAGAGCAGATGCTTGTTCTTCCCAGCAAATTCCACTACGATCCCTCCAATCTAACCGTTTCACAAGATTTCCGCCCCCCCTCTCCAGTCCCCCCCCCCCCCCCAGCTATCAAATCTGGTCCAGACTTTAAATGGGACATCAGAGACAAGTCTTGTATTCAGTTATCAAGTTCCATTCGAATCTGACCACCCGTTCAAAAGTTCCGCACGACTCAATTTTCCGGATCCCCCCTTCCTCGACCCCCCCCCCCCCAGGTGGTCTGATCGGAAAACTGATTTTTTCCAAGTTAGTTTGGTCGGGTCCCTGATGTATGCCTGCCAAGTTTCGTCGTCCTAGTACATCTGGAAGTACCTTAACTTGCCATTGTACTTTTTTGTCCGACCCGCAGGCAACCCCCCCCCCCCAAGACGACCCCCCCCCCGAAATAAATTCCTGGATACGGGCCTGCTTGAGCCAGAGGCTGCAAGTGCCATAAAAACATTCTGCGTGTCCGGCTCCGATCGTCTCCACATAGTTGCAAACACTCTATAGTCAGGGGCGCTATTGGGGGGGGGGGGGCTCCTAGATTTCAGTTTTCTTGCTCTTTGGTGCTATTTTCCGGCCACAAAATAGGTTTCAAAACGCTGAAGGCAAAGGAATCACTTTACTTTGAGGTTAGTTCGAAAACTACTGTAAATTATGCCATACAATTTTGGAATTGTGTGTGGTTAACCCTGGGCCGCCCTGGCCGAATGGCGAGCACGCCTAACTCTCAAGCGAAGGGTGGCGGTTCGAGTCTCGGTTTGTTCATATTGTTTGGTTTGGGCGGGGGTTTGTGGCGTAACCGTGTAAGACAAGCCAAAGTCCATCCAGCTTCAGATGGGCACCCGGAGAAATCTGGGAAAGGTGACAGGAAGGGTGTGCGAAAGCACCCATGCGCCCGTTGCACTGGCCTTTTGGTTTAATAAACAAACGTTATTCCTGGCTGTGAGTGGCCTGAGAATCGGAGATCAGCACCGCCAGTTATGCCAGTGAGGCCGATGCTGATGCCTTTACCTTTTTTTTTTACTGATAAACCGGGGATTGGGGCCTACATTTTGTCTTCCCCCCCCCCACCCCCTGATGTTTATTTAAATAGCGCCACCGCCTTCAGTACTTCTGCTTGTTCTCGTTTGTGGTTCTTAGAACGGGGAGTAAATAAGTTGTGAAAGTTAGTTTACGGCCGGACACTAGATTCTTCAAAGTGACTATTGGTTTCGTGTTATGAGCAGTGTACCAGCAGGTGACATTTTCCAGCTATTTCGCTATTCCGCTGTCTTTGGATCGATCCCTTCTGTGTTATTTCCTTATTACTCTGTGCGCACTGGTATTTCGAAAGCCGGAAACCATTACGTCTTTGCGTCAGAGATTCTTTTTCTAGGACAAGGGACCTTGGGTTTTGTGTTCTAGAGCTACATAGCTTGTGCTAGGGATCGATAGAGAGGTAGTGAATTTCATTTTACTCTTTTCCGCCAGCTTCAGCGAAGCTTTTGATCTATGCAAGACCTATAACTGGAAGTATGTTCGAGCTAAAGCTACTACTGGATAACAATAAAGATGTCTTGGTGATTGCTTGGTGACGATGGTGGCTTACCTCGTTACTTATTCTCCATATTCCAATTCAGAGCATGTATGCAGTTTAGCCCTTGTTCGTCCCCGAATGATCATCAGCACCATCAACCTTTACCCGAAACTCAGCTAGGAAATGTGCTTAAGTATATTCCTTCAGCAAAATAAAGAAGGCGCGAACCTCCCTCACTGAGAATTTTTGCGCTACCCCTTCAGTTGAAAAAGTGAAAGCTTATCGTTTCTGTTTATTAGCTTAAAGGACCCCTCGCACTATTTACTCTTCAACTTACAGTATTTGAAAATATTTGAATACTTTAAAACTAGGCTGTGCTTTCAACAAACAACCCACGGTTTTGGCTGTTTTAAGCCATTCCCGAGACCCGTTGACTTATAGTGAAATCAGGGAAACAATTTACATAACCGGTTTTTCTGATGGAAAAACTTCTCGCAGACAACCATCGACAGCGTGATACACATCGAAGGTAGCAAAACACGGCAAGTGAGAAAATCAGCGTGGTTCTGTTAGAGGGGTTAGAATGTACGGTACGAAATTGGGGTCTCCGGGTTTAGAAATATATGGAGTGATTATGGAAGTAGATTGCGTTAGTATTATAGGTAGGACAGGTCCTTTAAAGATCTGTGTGATGAATGTTGATAATGTGGCGAGGGGCAATCATAGACTACTCCGCTTGGAACTGGTGTAAGGCCAGTTCATGTGCGCTCCTTCAGTGGCTGGTTGGCACTTGGCCCAGTCTGCATCAAGACCTTTCGAAGGAGGAGGAATATGGGCTGCTTAGGGTGGCTTCTGACAAGGGGTTCCTTAGGGTGGTAAAACCCCATTCGACAAGAAAGTTCTAGGAGTCGGGGGTCGTTCCAAGTGCTTGTGGATGTAAGGACCTCGAAACATACGAATGGCTAATGCCCTGTAAGGCTCAAGAATTGGATTGTCAGAAACAGCATTAAAAATCACAGCACTACAGGCGAGAAATCGTACGAATTTTAAGAAACTATAGCACCGATAGACACCGAAGTTAAGCGAAAGATCAGTCGTAATAACAGGAATTCCAGCAGGCCCGTCACTCAAGCTTTTGCTTGAGAGAGCTAAGCCCCAGCATCAGCTTCGAACGACTATACCGAAGCTAACATTCAACTGAGCGCCGCATGCGACATTTTTTAATAATCCGCCTTTTCCTTGAAAAGTTCAACTAATTCCCATGCAAATAATATCTCTTAATGTGGATCAGACTCCATAATTCCAAGCCTACCCCCGCGTCCTCCCTTAGTGACGAGCCCTTCCACAAGGCTACATAGGGAATGCTACGAAAGGCGCCTCATGCGAAAATTTTTGAAACATTGATGTCGCTTGGGATCACAAATAAAAGTAAGGACTATCTGTGGTATCATAGATCTGTCCGTGTGCCTACGGTCACGATTACTCCCGTACGGATGGAGCTAGATTGTCGAAAGTTACCCGAATCGACAAAAAAGTAGTTGCCCTAAAGTAGATACAAAGTGGATTTGTTCTGAATTACAGTAAAATAAAAGTTGATTATATATCAGAAGACGTGATTGAGTACTACAATCATCAGGCCCACCATACCATCTTCTCTCCAAACTCAATGTTGTATACAAAGCCGCGCTGTGTTCAAACCTTGCCATTCAAAAACATCAGCCCGTTTTCTGCCAAAATACAGAGATTTGGCTATAAAACCAGACTGTGTTCAAATTGCTGGCCGCAGGCTGAAATTCAGGATTTGATAGCTGCCTTTTTGTCCGCCTGGCAAGCTCAACAACGTTCGACTGTCATTCTGACAAGCTCAAAACATACGACTAGAAACTCTTTTCGTAACATACGAATTGAAACAGGTTATTTATCACGATTATTTTCTTGAAGTTTTGTTTGTGGGACTATTTAGAAGTTTCGAGGGGTTGACAACTTCGACGTTTACATCGATAGCGAAGAGACCAAACCACAGGGTTGCTGTGCAATAGTTTTGTTGGCGAAGCAGAGCAAAGGTTGCTGCAACACTAGCTGCAAATCTAGTTATATTTAGTATTTTCTTCCTTTCTTTTTTTCCTTAGTACTCATTCTTCCTCTAGAGTTTGTGGGTAATATATAAATTATTATTATTATTAAAACATGCGACTGAGAGTACGATACGATTCTGTGAGGCATGGGGGTGTTTCATCCACCCCTCGAACCGCTGCTTCTTTGGGTGATTTGCTAAATTTACACAGTGGCAAAAAACTTACCCGAAACAGTAACAGTCCTCAGTTAGCAGACCTCTATGTCATTAAAAAATCTAGGAACAGGCTCACCTGCTTCTCTTCAGTTACAAAACCCAAGCAATGCAGATTTCAATTTGGCTAAGATGGAGTCCGTCTCGAAATTCTCAAGTGGCATGTCCGAACAGCGTTCAAGCTTGAGCTCGTCAGATCATAAGGAGGATTTTTATTTCTCGTTAGAGCCTAAAAGAGATATAACAAGAAACAAATAAAGGAAAAGAGGCAAACGGTTTTAGCTTCACAGCTGAACAATCTACTTGAAGTATTTGCTACTGTGATTAATCTTGTCTCTACTGAGATAAGATTATCTCTAATTCGGATTAATCTTATCCCAGTAGAGATAAGATTAATCGCAGTAGTAAATACCGCAGTTAACTTTAATCCTTACTCGGAGAAACTTTTTACATTGTAGCCTGCTTATTTCTCGATATAAGGGCTTGCATATTTAAAAAATTTCACGATTATGTCCGGGTTGAGGATTTCTTTTCTTTTTAATGTCCACATATCTTCTTTTTACTTCCAACGAAATTAACCAAAACGAGTGGCTACGTCTCCACCCAGTGACGCTAAAAATGTTTAAAAACATCGAAACGTCAGTAAACTGTACTTAACGTCACTAACACTAAATTATAACTAAATTTACATTCATTAAATAATACAGTTCAAGTTCCTATTTTTTGTCTATTTCGCCTTCACTTTTCCACCTGAACCACTTTAATTAGCTTTGATGAGAAACACGGAGAAATTGCATAACCGATCTTTCTGACCGATCAGCTCATCGAAAGCAATAAGCGGGAGCCTGTTCCGCTTCGAAAGAGTTGGAGATGGCATATGCAGAAAATTAGAATACATCACGTTGGTCCAACTCCAATATATATTCCCAACCCTAAGATTTAGAAGCAGAGGGAATTTCATCGTCCGATCTCCAGTTACTGTCAAGATAAAAACATTAAAATCTGGGCAATCTGGGACAATTGCCCCTGAACCAAGTGGGAGGGGGGGAACCCTAGAAAAAGCAAAAAGAGACCCCAATGCCCACAAGCCTACCTAGTTTCAACTTGATACTGTAAATTCCTGTCATGGGTCACGAACTTTACTCTTGGTCAATCTGGGCACAGTTGCCGATGGACGCGATGGGTGGGAGAGGTGCAAGTGGTGCAACTTTAAAAGTATTTTCCCAACCCTGGGATCCACAAGTACAAGGAATTTCATCATCGCGTATCCATCTCTGTTCAAGCTATAAACATTATTCACTGGGCAATCTGGGCCCGATTGACCCTGAACCAGGTGGATGTGGGGGGTAGGACCCCCAAAAGGCACAAGTAGACCCAAATGCCAATATATTTACCAAGTTTCAACTTGATACCTGTTAATGGTTCGCGAGTTATGAGCTCCAGAAAAAAACGGTGAAAACCGAAAACCGGCTACAGCGGACACAAGAGTGCTCCACTAAAAAGCTGCGCCGGATGTGCACATTGCGGCGCGGAACTGCAGAGCTAGCAGAATTCATTTCCGTCGTAAGCTCAGGTCTTTGCTAAAGAGTAGGTTATCGCAAAATGTTTCCACTTTGCTTACTCAGACGTCGGGCTCTTTTCTTAAACTATTCGGTTGAAATGACGGAAAAAGTGTTTGGCATGTATATTGTCAAAAACGGTGTTTACGGTGTTATTTTTTATTTCATTTTATCAGGTATATTTTTTTCCCTTCAGTTAAGTTAACCAAACGCTAGCGGAGAAGTTCGAAGTTCAAAATGCCAGCGCTACCCTTTTGGAACTTTCCTCGTCCCTACCAGAATTCATGGACAACTAGGCCCAACCAGCACATTACGTTCTACACTGTTTTCTGTCCGAAGATTGCAGTACTGTGGTGTTTTTGGGATCCCAAAACGTAAGTGGAGGGATACCTACAGGCCCGTATCCAGGAATTTTTTTCGGGGGGGGGGGGGGGGGTTGCCTGTGAATCAGACAAAAAAGTATCAAAAAGACATAAATCAGAGGGAAAAGCCCATAAAAATGATTATTTTTGTACGGCCTTGGATACCTATGACATCGCAAAAGTTGTCCGTCCGTCCGTCTGTAAGCACGATAACTCGCGAAGGGAATGAGATATTTTGATGAAACTTGGTGTGAGGATTGTTTGGGTCAAGGGTAAGGTCAAGTTCGTAGATGAGCTTTGTAGCCCTACATTTGGGGGTGGGGAAGGGGGTTCACATTAAGGGTTAAACAAAATATTTTTAAACAGCTAATGTGATAGTCGATTATGGGGTAAGAAGACATGCTGAGCACGATTTCTCGCCAGACAAGTAGTTCGTCCGGAATCCGGCAAAAACCGGAAAGTTGGTTAAAAGTAAAAGTTCCATTTGAAGTTGATTAAATGTTTGATTTAGGGGTAAGAAGACATGCTGAGCGCGATGGTGAAAACCATTTTCTCGCCGGACAAGTAGTTCGTTAAGAATCCGGCAAAAACCGGAAAGTTGGTTAAAAGTAAAAGTTCCATTTGAAGTTGATTGAATGTTTGATTTAGGGGTAAGAAGAGATGCTGTGCACGATGGTGAAAACCATTTTCTCGCCGGACAAGTAGTTCGTCCGGAATCCGGCAAAAACCGGAAAGTTGGTCAAAAGTCAAAACCTTTGGTCTTGTTTATATACTCGTCTTTTTAAAATGGTGGTTCACATATGAATGACTTGCTTATTTACTTCTTGATCTGTAGTAAACCTGTATGTATGTGTAAACCTGTAGATTACAGGTTTGTTTCCTTCCCCTAAGTTGAACCAGAGGATTGACAGCCTGACGAGGACCCTTGCCAAAAAGGGCCGAAATATCGCTTATGAAGAATCGTAGCTGACGTACCCGCTGTAAACATTGTTTGAGTTCTAAAGTATTCTGTGGTAGGCGTACTTTGGTGTTGAGTAAATTTGACGGAAATAGTTAGAGAAGTGAAAACAGAAAACTGGGCATCGGTCTACAAGTTAAGAAAACAGAGTAGCCTAGAACGAAGTTTATTTGAGCTAGACAATATGCACATGAGAACACAAAGTGTTTGCGCTTCCGCACTTCAGAGTATAATTAAAAAAGGATTAGTGAACAAGTGCTTTTCACAGGATCGAAGTATTTGCATTTAGATGGCTGTCCATTAAGTTCCGTAAACTTGTAATCACCCAGCCCATAATTACGATCTCTTCTATCTTCGAGCTTGGTTTCAATAAACTTGATTGAATTGCAAGGAGCTCAAGAGTACTGGGTGCAAGCACCAGCCATACAACTCCAACACGTAAAATGTGACCATGTACGGTATGAAAAGACGTTTGTACCATCTTTCGTTAAAATTTTTAATCTTATTTAGTGTTTGCTTTTATATATGACGTTGACATATTTATATATGAGTATCTACATGTATATTTGACGATTCGACAAATTTGGATTTCACTAGGATAGTTCGAAAAGAATAAAAGCGATATCTATCTATCTATGTATACACAAATCCTCAGTTTTAGGGCATGGTGCTCCAACGTTAGGACATGCTAAAAAATTGAGGATATGTGTATGATTGGCAAGTACGCGGCGCTCAAGTGCACTGTCACTCTGAAAATATGAGAACACTTGAAACTATAGTCATAGATGTAAGCAGGAAGTATCTGATCAGGTTTCGTAGCATAGCTGTGCACTTTAGATGATTATGACTGGAAGCACAACCAGCTTGAAATTCATGCCTCTGGGCTGGTGTCATGAGTCACAGGCGTAAGGAGTGTTTGCACAAGACTGACGTCACCCGCTCTGAAACAGTGGATAGAGACACCCAGTTATCAGACTGAAAAGGGTTTCTGAAGACTGTGTATCATAAGTTCTATGAAATAATTTATCTATATTTATTTGGAATACCAGAATGTGGTAAGATACATTACTGTAAGATATATACGAACGTGTTCACCAAATAATCAAGTTTGATTGTTCGGCTGGAATCCGCTGTGGTCTATGCTTATCCTGTTTGCTGGTTTGGATGTTGAATTTGATACTTTGGAGATGGTATCTGCTATGGAATGAGAACCAGTTCTTCGAATCACTTTCATTATGTTCTGATTCGATTTGACGTTTCACGATTTGCAGTAGTTAACTGTATTCCAGTGCGTTCTTAGCTTCCGTTTTATGCTTCATTATGAAAGTTCAGGTTCTGCTAGGTGTTAGCGTATTCGCTGACCTCACTCTGTGGCAGGCATGTGTAGACTTTGGAAACATTTACGACCCCCTCCTCCCTCACCAGTTCTTTTAAGGAATGATCGATCAAGCCACTCGGTTGATTTTACTGACGTTACTGTCCCCCCACTTAGGGACTCAGGAGAGCATTGGTGGACCACAGTATCTTGAAACTTAGAAACCTCTGGGTACTCTCTGTCCCTGGTCGTTATCACGAGCGATAAGAATCCTAAGACACCGACTTTATAACCCTGCTAATGTGATGCGGGGAAATCCCTTTGAGACCTGGGATCTAGCCGACAGTCCACAGCATGGCTCATTGTCAGTCAGTGGCCTCCTTTTGTATGGATCTGGGTATTATTATTGTTTCACTTCTCGTCACCGAATTGGAGCTAGAGATTTTTTGTACAAAACTGCATTTACGGCAGATGCGATCAAAGTTTTCTTTACAGAATCTGGGTAAAATACTTGGACCCTATAGCAATTAATTAGCAAATATTCAAATTCCATTCTAGCAAAGCCTTGAAGCGCCCTTAAAGATTGTCTTTTCCCGTGTAGCATCTTTTCTTATTTTTTTTTTCTTATACATCTTACTTTTTGGGCTACGACTCCTCCTCCTCCTCTCGCTGACCGTCTTAGTCTCAGCCTGTCCTGCTCCCAACTAGAACTTGACACTTGAAGACTGGGAGAATCTGTGGACGGGACTCCCCCGTCTCCCTTCCCATTCAATTCCTTGCGAGGATTGTTTAAGTCACATGTAGCCAGGGACTAAAGAAAGTCAATATCTCTCCTGTGTCTCGGAATATCAATCACGATTTACTTGCAAGCGTCATTAAACTTTCTTGCTCGTGTTCCACCCTTACGCTACTACGCTATCCGTTCGAACCTTTTCGAAATAGTAACTATTTGATTACCATGCTCGGGAGCGTAGTAAGCGTGGTAACTACGATGCTCTGTAACGTGATTGGCCAGATTAGCCCGTGGCATGATATTTCGCCGAAATAGAAAAATCTTTTCCAGCCTTGATGCCAAGAAGCCAAAATTCGTGACGTCATGCGTAGTAACTACGGTAAGTAGTGTGGAACACGCTCTATGACAACAAGAAAACACCGTAAGCCTAATGCATTTCTTGTACTGTAGGAATTTGTTCTATCATGACCTAAACCTTGTCGAATCTCTGGACCTTGGCCAAAGGGTCATACAACCTTTGAGAGTTAGGGGATGTCAGAATGTTAAAAGTAGCCGTTCCTTGTCCCACTCCACATTCTTGCTCGTGCCAGAAAAATATGTTGATATCGACCTCTAGTGGCTTTGGCTCCGCGATTTTGGAGCTCCTCCCTGTTCGCCAAACAATAAGTTCAAAGTTTCCGTGTTGGAAACTAAGACTTTCAATCGGGTCTCCCTAGGGGCTTCTGCCCGACTAATTCCTGCATACTTTTGTGGTCTATGGAGACATTGTTAGTTCAAGTCCGGCAATCCTTCGTCCAGTACAGATTGTGTCAACTACGTTACGTTCTTGCACATCGTAAAAATGCCTGTCTCTCGACTTAAAAGTTGTAAATCGATCGCGCAGAAGTATAACGCCGAGTCTCAAACTTTAGGACGTGAGGCGAATTTTGTTTACGCTAAACGCAGTGTTTTGGCGGAATGCAGTCTTTGAGTGAGGACATCCCCCTCCCCTACAGAATCCTTTAAGCTATTCACGAATGGAAGCATAAGGTATCCGATCAGGTTTCGTAGCATAGCTGTGGACTATAGATGATGATTGTTGGAAGCACAACCAGCTTGAAATTCATGCGTCTGGGCTGGTGTCGTTAGTAACTGGTGTAAGGAGCATTTTTAAAGCTTGCATAAGACTGACGTCGCACCTCTGAAACAGTGGATCCTTTGGAAGGGATGAGTGAGCATCCCCTCCCTTACGTAATCCTTCATTCTGCACGTTCGTCCACTTGCCTCACTTTATTGAGCATTTCAGCAGTCGTCCGTTTATATTCACTCTTCGTTGTTTCGGATCGCTGACAGCAGTGACGGGATAGCTATGATATAATCTTTATTTATTTATTTAATCTATCAAAACGGCCAGCTTGGGCCATACTAAACAACTAAAAATAAATATTAACAACTAAAAATGGGGGTGGGCAAAAAATACAAAAACAATAATCTACCCAACATCAAATGCTGAATACAGCTCACGGTTCCATGCCATCTACACAGGTAACGATAGCCGCATGTTTGGGCCCGAGAGAATCACAAGGTCTGAAGAGAGAAGATAGACCGACGCCTGAGTTCCCCAAAAGAAGGAAGACCCTCACCCACAAACACCCCGGAAGCACTTCAGTTCCAAGGTAGACCCTGTAGCCACCGGAATGAATTGTTATAAAGAACCCGAAAGGTACTCTCGCATTTCACAGATGTCCGTCTGTCTGTGATAAATTCTGCTCTTGATAGTCTGGATATGATTAAACTATTCCGAAGTTGAAATTCTGGGTCAAGGTCGTCGAACAAGTCCCTGGGTTTGTATTTGTGTGGAAGAAGGGGATATTCCCTAGTTTTTGTCCGTATTGCTTTGTCCAGGTAGCTTATTGGAATGAGTATTTGGAGCCTGAGTTAGCCTGTCTAGGGTGTTGCGTCTTTATATGGCTTTGCGTCTGGACCGTTGCTGAGTTAGGACCACCTCAGAGGTCTCCAGGATAGCTCTCGTCAAAGGCACCTTGGAAGCGTTTCATCCAGGAATTTTCTTCTCCAGGACCTATTGATCGAGTGCAGCTGTCCCTTTAATCTTGCTGTGCTGCAGTTGCTAGAACTACCGTCATATTAAACACGAAGGAGATTAGACTTCGAAGAAGTTGAAGTGGAGGTCTTTCCACCATAGTGTGTCTTCAGCAGCAGGACAAGTCTTTGCATGTTGCATTACTGGGTGGAACCAGGGTGGAACTATTAGGACTTGAACGGTCTTGGCCTGTAAAGAGAAATTGAATGGTCATGAAACCCATGAAGTCTCTGTTCTGAAGTTACAAGTTATCTGTTCAAGCATAGAAAAGACGCTCTCCGTATCACGGGCTCACCTGTTTGTTCTGTGGATTTTTGTTTATTTTTGTCTATTCTGTTGTATTACTGTTTTTGTGTATCGTCTTCTTCGTTCTTCCTCTTCTTCACTCCACTATCTTCATATTGTTCGTGTGCAGTGGGTTATAATTGTAATATTAAATAAGTAAACGAATTTTGATTTAGACCCCCAACAGAGCCATCAAAGATCACATTTCCAAGGCTTTCAGTGTCCTAATGGGTGACGTTGGCGCTGTTGGTCAATATGCGATATTTTGAGCCTAGTGTCAGATTTAGTTAACCAAGTTATGCCTGCTATTCACCTGTGAAAGTCAACGACGATACGTCCATATCGCAGGGGTGACGTGATCTGATAGAGACTAGCCACGCCTTAGCCCATGGCATTTTTTAACAGTTAGGTCCAGTGGCGGAAGGGAGAAAACGATTGTCTGCAGAGCTAGGGGCTATTAGTTAGAATTTAAATCAAGCAACCCACGACATACTATCTAAATTTGTATGTGGAAGATGTAGTCTTGTTCCTGATGAGTCTGTTAGATGCCTATATCCTTCCATCATCCCTGGGTTGGTCTGAAACACTGGCAACCAGCTTTCTTCTAAAGTGTTGTGTTGTATAGTGTTGTACCAGAATTTTCTTGGGACGTACTTCAGGAAATGTCTACTAAATTTTCGCTTGTTCTTTACGTTAACGCCAGTCTGAAATTCGACTGTCTTTTTTTAGTTGTAAGCTATTTGTCTTAAATACGTTGATTGGCAAGAGCGAGGTTTTTTTCACGTTTTTGGTAGGCCTACTATCATGTGATACACATTCTGCTCTTTGGTTCATCTATTTCATACGCATATTCTTTGCTTCCTGCATCTATGCCAAAGCACGCTGTGGACCAGTAAACGTGCACTGAATCAATTGAAACCTGATAAATCCTGAATGTTTAGCTCTTGTTGGTAAATTTCTGGCTTCTTTCGGTTCTTTTCGAGTAGTTTTAATGAAGGCTTCAAAGCGAAAGAATACGATTTCCTGAGGAGATAATTTGAGGTTTTTCCAGTATTGAGATTTGAAGATAAATCATTGTTTGTTCTCTGTTTCATTAGCAGGTACGGTGAATTTGATGACTTTTGAAACTTTATCTTTGGTTTGGAACATGATTATGTTTACAAACTGTATCTTTCTTGTTAGTTCTCTTTTTGGTGCAGCAAGTATTTAAGTCTGAGTAAGTTTGTGGCCGTTTGGGGTCTTCGGGTTCCCGTGTACTGTGAATAAATGGAAGTCTGATGGTAAATGTCCAACGATCTGGGCACTAGCCAGATTGTCGTCTCCAAAGTTAATTCTTATTGATTGGTTGTTCCTCTTCTTCAGACTTAAAATAATACATGAAGGTTCGCATGGCTTGAGTCCACGCGTAAAACAATGGGTTTTATCTCATGGTGTTAGGATATTACTGTGACAGGTTTCTGCCTAAGCCATTGCCGTCTAACTGAGTTGCCTGAAAGGAAGGGCTCTTCTTTTCATCTCACTCAGTTGTCCACTAAGTCTTTCGTCTGATTGCGTTCAACGAAGGCGTAGATTTGTTCGAATGGTTTTCGCTAAGTTCAGGTCCAGGACACGTTTATTAATCTTTACTCACTGATATGTTTTCACTTAGAGTTTTCACACTAACAAACTAGTTTCTATCTTAAAGCACCCCGCACTATTTACTGTTTATGTTCCACTATTCTAAAATGTTTGTAAACCAGACTCTGCTTTTCACAAATTGTCCACGGTTTCTGCTGTTTAAGCCTCTCTCCAAGCCGGCTGACTAGCAGAAACAGAGACAAACTTACGTAACCGTTTTATGTGCGAGGAATCTTCTGCTAAATAATCGTCGGGAGCATGTTACGCATCAAATATAGCGAAACAAGGCGACTGTGAAAATCATTCGAGTTGCCGTTACGTGGTTTGAGTGTAGCCCCGCTCACAAGCATGCCTAGCTAAGCAGAAATGCCTAGTATCACCGTTCATACCCATGCCTAGGCACAGAACTTAAGCCAGGTACCGAGTTCCAGGCTCTAGAACTCGCTGCCTGGCTAAGCCTGGGCACGTGCCTAAACACCTGTGCTTGTGAACGCGGCTTATACCGCATTTAATTCGGGTCTCCGGGTTTAACCATAGATGGAGCGATTACGGAAATCGGTTACATTTGCATTGTAGATACGAGGGGTCCTTTAACCACTTTTCGGGGTGAAAGAAAAAATGAAGCTTCCAATAAGAACAGGTGTAATTTACTTTTAACAATTTAGTGGTTTTCCAAGTCCCCCCCCCCCCCAGGAAAGGAACTCCACACATTTGTTCACTGTTTCAGATCACAATATTACTATAGCCTAGAAGCTGCACTTCAAATCGTTCTCGATTTATATCCAGATCTGTATATCCTGAGTTTTTGTCTTTTATTTATGCCAAGGCTATTATAGGATATGTTGTATCAGTCTTACGAGTCGGGTGAGCTGTAGACTATATAACATATATGACGCGGCCTTATGAGATTGAACTTAAGTGGGTTTGTCTTCTACGAAGTGTCTGCTTCTGTCACTGGTAGCATAGTTGAGTCCGGTCTGAATCATAAGATGCGTTTTTGCAGATACTATGGTATCTGTTACCACGGTAACTAGATCTGCAATTAGCCGTTTTTGCTCTTACCGTGGTATCTGATACCCCGGTTGCCCTGCAGAAACGAGACAATTGCCGAAATTACGCTTTTTCGAAGTAATTCCAAAGGAAAAACTGATATCTAGTCACATCACTAAGTGCCAAACTTCTTTCCCACCGATTTGACAAAATCCTAAGCTCTATTGTTGGTGATGACGAAGGTGAGACGACTGTTTCATATACCACGATCAGTTACCACGGTCGAACCGTGATATCTGAATTTGAGATACCACGATAACTGCCAAAACGCCTTTTGACCGTGGTATCAGAAACCACGGTAACTGCGAAAACGACTTTAGACCGTGGTATCAGATACCATGGTATCTGCAAAAACATAACTATAGTCTGTGCAGCTTTTCTACCGGGGTTTATCTCAGGTTAGGGGAGTAAGTGGTATCTTGCATTACTTTTATCTTCATCGGGCTAGCTTTAGGGCATTTATGTCGCTGGGACCTTGCGAGATTACGATTCTACGAGATGTTACCCTTTCTTCCACCAAATTAGGTTTCCCCCACAACATATCGTCACCAATCTGTCATGAAAGGCAAGATCTGATTGGCTGATGCAAATCACCCTCTTTTGTTCTCACCCCTCCTTTGCCAACGGACTGATAAGGGATTGTTGGAAGTTAACCTGTTTCGTTCATTCCTCTGGCGTGGATCCAGTTGTCTTGTACGGCTTATTAGTCTTAGGGGGAGGGGGCAATAAGGGTAATTTTCTGCCGATAGTGTGTTTGTGACAGGGCATCAGTTGTTGGTTTAGCCGTCGTCTGACTGTTTGTGTTGTTACAGCCTAAAATGATCATTTATTGTTCTTTTGCTTAATAATTCTTACGCCGCTAAAATCGTTCCGAACCTGTAAAATGTCAATATCTCACGTCTTCAAATAAACTGTCATTCGAAGTTAAATAGGTGTTATTGGTTGTGGATCCGTTCGCGTTTTCCCCGTCAGACCAGTACCATATCTTTGCGTCAGACAAACTGCGTGACGCCTGAAGAAATGTGTGCAAAGAAATCTGTTTCTGCGGGCCGGATTTCCCATATAAGACCATCCTAGGCCATGGCCTGATTCAGAGAACGTGTATACAGAAGAAATAACAACCAAATATTCAAAATTTTCAGTGTTAGTTTGGAAAAGCCGGTAAACGGATTTTATCCATACCATCGAGCGAACCGCTTCTCTTCATTGCGATTTGCGCATCACGATCGCGTCAAGTGTTGGATCTGGTTTCCACATGCAGCGCGAGAGAAAGTCGGACTATGCGCTTTGGCCTAGGGCGTTGAAATGTGTAAATCCAGACCAGTCCGCGGCAATCGGCAAGTTCTTGTTTTGAACGTCTATGCGCGATGGGGAAACTGTTCAAAACTGTTCCTCCGTTAAGCTTTACGTTAGTAAAGGTAGGGTAGCACCAAACGCTTTAAGTCGTGTCTGCCTTATACACAGAGGTTAGCTTGAAGTATCTGAAGTATCTTGAAGAGCCTGTCATGTTGCCTAGCTGCCTGTCATGTTGCCTAGCTGCCTTTGGCAATGCTACGGGAGGTTCGACATCATATCTGGTAAGCTACATCTGGTGGGTGTGCTCATCATTGTTATGATAAACCAACACGCCATACATAAACAAGTAAAACTTCACTTCACAACACGTGATAGACTACTCAGTTTTAGATGTTCCTACGGCCCAAGCTGACTGCGAATCATATTTGACGGTGCAAAACGGGATAAGTCAGCTACATTTTATTCGAGCAATATTTCGGCCCTTCTTGGCAAGGGTCCTCTTCAGGCTCAGGCTTCGAATCGAACAACAAAAACAGTCGCCGAGTCCAGAATAAAATCACAGCACCAGCTTTAACCCCAACCAACTTTCAGAGAAGAAGTTCTCAAAAGCAGATATTTAAAGAAGAATCTTAAATTGTTTTTCCACAAGTTTATTTTCCAGCTTGAGCGGCTTGAGCCTGAAGAGGACCCTTGCCAAGAAGGGCCGAAATATTGCTCGAATAAAATGTAGCTGACTTATCCGTTTTGCACCGTCAAATACTCAGTTTTAATGACCGAATGCCCCTTTTATAAATCAAATCTTTATTATTTTCGCCATTGTGTGTTTCTACAGTATCAGAATCCTGTAACTTCGTATCCGCTAAGGAAATGCCTCCTGCGAAAGCTTTATCCGAAGTGGGGGGGGGGGGGGGGGTCTTGCAAAAAAAAACATACACAAATAGTCTTTTTTTGTAGGTTTTAACCTCTGATAGATGTTCTTGTTTTACTGTTGGGTATGGATTAGGTCCAACCCGCGAGGAGACCCAGCCCCCGAAATAAATTCCTGGATACGGCACTGCCTCCTGGTACAAGAAAATTGCGAGCGTCAAAAGATGGCCCAAAAATGACACATATTGCGGCACTTAATGAATTTCGGAAATCGCTTATTGCGGATGGGAAGGTCTGCCAAACAAAATTTCTCTCATGAAAATGTGTGATTTCCCTGGGGCGCTTTATAAATTCTTTTCTTCTCATGCTTCGGAATTCCGAATCAGGGGCGTTGCATCAAGTGTGCTAAAATGTCGAACAGGGTTTTCAAATAAAACAAGGAAGTAGTACTAGTATATGCCATCAGGAGCGTAAACAAGGGTCGTCCCCCCCCCCCCCGCCGCACTCCTTAAGCACGTTGACTGTTCGTATATATGTGAAATGTGAAAATCTTGACTGTTCATAAAATGTGAGCTGCCTGTCTTGAAAAAGGTTTTGGTTCTGTAATTTGTTGTTCTAATGTCCTTTTTGTAAGGACTAGATCGGACAGCTAGGTTCTATCCTGTTTTGTCATCATTACGGACGGTTTCCTGGTAAGACTTTAGGGTTGGAACCGTTGAGGAAACGCCTTCACGTCTGGCGTCTTTGGTCTTCGTGATCGATGTTGATAGCCTATCGACTTGGCTAGGTCTAAATCCCTTCTGTCGGTAGTTGATTATTCTGTAAGAGAATTGGCTTCTTCTGTCCGTCCTTTTTTTTCAGTAATGAAAGTTGGTGATTAGAGCTAGCTCCTGTGCTAGAGGCATGCGTTGTAGGGACGTTCGCGGAAGTTTACAGTAGCTTCATTTCTTTAATATCGAGCGGGTCCGGCTCCTGTTCTAGACGCACGTAGTCTATCTAGGTGGAGGTTGGTGAAAGTTTGCAGTACTTCTTTTCTATCGCTCTTCGAATGCTGGCGTATGCTGGCGTCAAGCCAGCATACTGTCTTAGACTTATGGGATTCTGTGCATTAGCTACAAGTCTCCATCTGTCTAAGGACCGAATCTTAAGGTATTATCATGCTTATCATTATTACTTGATACAAAAATGGAAGTTAAGTCTTGTGCCCGCAAAACGCCGCCTTTAGGAAACTTTGGTAGCACCGTTTTTAAACTCCCATATGGATTTTCTCAGCATCGCCTAGCAATTCCCTCGTTTTGTCTTCAACCAGTTCGAAATTTGGTGTGGGCGAGTCGTCTAGTTGCTAGAGAGATTGTATAGTCGTTCCGTGGTTGCTTTCACCGGAAGTTTCTAGTAAGCAAATCGATCTCTTTCCGGTATCGACTCCAGACCATGCAGAACTTCGCTTCCTCTCCAGGAGCCAGTTGGCGACCGCTCTAGCTAAAAACATTGAACTCATCCGAATACTTGCTTCCAAATTTGGCATCGGAGCAAATCGCAAGGCGAAGCATGATTCGCCTTTAATGAGAACTAAGCCTAAGCCTAGGCTCCCACAGAACGCGAATTTGCGTTCGTTATGCGAATTCAAACTTGCAAGCGGACAAGATCCGTGTCGCCAGGTCACGAAACTCGCGCCCCGCCGTTTCAAGTTTCAACCCCAAGTGAAACTTAAGCGGAAAAAATCGCGCTCTTTGGGCACCAAGTTTTAGCTTTGAGCTGCCGTGCAAATTGATGCTTTTCCGGCAGTGATGCTGGACCATACAGCTACAGGTAACATTCGGCTTCTTCTCACCAGCCTTTCGTCAGATGTGAGCGATCCCGGTTTTCCTTGAAGTATAGTTTGGCCACTAATTACAACAAAAACAAAAATAATATCAAAGGATTGTCTCCAGGTAGTATGAAAAAAATATTCAAAGAATTTTTAATTAGTAAGTATTAAAGTAAAACTGTTGTATTAAATTAAATTGATTATAGATTAGTATTAGTTATTTGGTTTTAGGGTTGGGAGGGATTTGTTTTGGTTTTGTGATGTTCGATGCGCCCCTCTTTTGGTTCCAGTTATTTATTAATTAATTAACATTATCGATTATTGTTATTATTTATTGCGAGTTTGAACTGGTGAGTACTACTGTTTTTCTTGTATTTTGAAGAAGGTAATTGTTTTCATTTATCACTCCCGTGCCACTCGTGCTTTGCCCTCTGCCGGGAGTATTTATTAATTTACCTGTGTACAAATAATGAAATAATAAACGAACCTGAACCTGAACCTCACGGAGCCAGTTTGCTGCCTTAACTTGAAAGCATTATGCTCATCCGAACATTCTTAATCGGACTACAGCTAATTGAAGCGGATCGCAGGGTGAGGTAACATCCGCCCTCAGTTGGTACTGGACTCTGTAGGACTCTTTAAAGTCTTGCGGCAGGCTATCATGTTCACAAATCTGCGTAAAGCAGTCTGCTTTATTGGAACCGGGTCAATGTTGCCTTTACTCTTTGATGGAACCTGTGACGTTTGGCCGCAAAAACCTGTGACATTCTGGTGCCTACGAAACTCGATCCTTTTTTTTTCAGTTATTAAAGTTTAACTGAAAAGCAAACTTATTTTTGTATCATTTAACTGAATACACTGAGTTATTTGGATTCCGCTAAGAGATTTTTTGATTTTCCACTATCTGCTCTCGTAGTGAGGTTCACAGTATCTACGGCTGTCCACACAGCGCAAATTCTACTATGATGCGGAATATTTGAATCTGGACACAAACGCGGCTTTTCAGTGGGCGGTGATAAGCTTGGTGAATACTGCTTAGTGAATGAACAAACAAATTTCACAAATCCTTTTCGTCAAGCATGCGACACAGGTATTACCAAAAATCTGACAGGGAAATTCCACTATTTGAAAACTGATTATTCGTGAATAGCGGAGCAACGAAGTAACGCATTTTCATCGGGTCTTCAAGCCTCTTCAACTGAATAAGTGAGGGGTAACAAGACTGTCCCATCTCTGCCCTTTTCAGTTAAACTTTAACGAGAAATGTCGCTTGTTCAGCTTCATAATACGCTTTTACGCTCGTCTTACCGATTGCAGAAATCTGGCTCGCTTAGGCGAAGAAGTCGAAAACCTGGATAAATCACAGAATTCTGTCACCAGTGGCAACACTGTTACGATATAGCATCAAAAATACCTGTCTAAGAGCAATATGCCAGTACCAGTTCGATTGGTATTTATCCTTCCGGAAAAGATCAGTGGCCGGTTTGTGCGACAAATCTCTGCGACCACACCCTTGTTTTTTTAAACTGGTGGCTTTACTGTGCATGGGCTAACCACACGTTCGGTTCTTTCCGTTTCCCATAGCTTCAGAGATAATATGACTATAGTGTCTGAAATTGATTGAAACCTATTTGAATTGTGGTAAGAATTCAAAAAAAAATGGGTAGGCTTTGGAATGGTTGGAATTTAAGTTGGAAAGTGGAGTACGTGAGCAACGTCGCCCATTGGTTATTGCAGTCATTTTTAGCGGCAATAAGGCATGGACACAGTCTGTCTGGTCCCGTTGACACCTTATGTTGTATTGATCTCTGGTTATGGGATCGATCCGTTGTTTAAACAGTTTTTTAGCTTACGTGATTTCACCGCAAAACTTCTGCCGATAAGTCCAAATACACAAACTAGTACAACCCCGGGGAAGCCCAATGAAGTTTACTTTCTTCAACAATCTTGTTTTGTCAAAACTCTCAATTACTTATTTTACTCTAAAAAAATCTCAGTTACTTAAAGTTTAACTGAAAAGGAAGCTTAATTTTACATCTGAGATACGAATACGCCAATTATTTTGACTGATCTAAGGGATTTTGTATTTTGTTCACCCGAGGCTCTAGT
The DNA here is from genome assembly GCA_030848855.1 of Branchinecta sandiegonensis. Taxonomy (NCBI): domain Eukaryota; kingdom Metazoa; phylum Arthropoda; class Branchiopoda; order Anostraca; family Branchinectidae; genus Branchinecta; species Branchinecta sandiegonensis. Next base: position 15,405,273 of record JAUPMV010000007.1, on the reverse strand, counting down.
AACAACGGCCAGAATGGGCGCTTCGTGCACGACAACTCAAAATCCATCGTGACGCGGAGGATTTGAGGTTCAGTAAAAGCCTGCATTTCTATAGCCAAAGTCGCTAAGCTCGGAAAAGTTACCAGAAGATGGCCATTTGGCGACAAGCTAAAAGCTTAACGCTAAATGTAATAATAAATAAACATAAATTGTATTTTTTTAAATTTATCTTCTGGCCATCGAACCTGCTCTCTGCCATGAACTTGTGTAAAATTACTTGTTGTAATTTTTTGAAAATAAATCAGCTGAAGCTGAACCTGAACCTGAAAGTAAGGAAAGGATGTTAAGATATTTTTTGAAAGGAATCTGTCATTTTTAGTTTAGTTTTTTTGTTCGTATGTATTTCAAGCATAGAGGAACAAGCACAGAGAGATACCGCAAACCCGAAAGATTTAAGTTCATTCGATGAAATCGATTATTCGTGGATACTGGACGAACGAAGTAGGCTAACGCATTCTTATCGGGTTTCCAGGCCTGTTTAACTGAATAAGTAATGTGTAACATGACTGTCGGGACTGAACCCTATTTGTTTAAACTTAGAAAAAACAACCCTCAATTGTTAAAAGAGGACTGCAGTATAAGCCATTCTGCTTAAAACCAACTCGTCTGTGTACTTCTTGATACCTGCAACTTTTTTCTTCCACGGAAGTATCAGAAACTCTGAAAAACCGCACAAACGTTCACATCCTTCGGATTGCTATTTGGAAGTGTCTGGCCCCGTTGCTCATAACCTGGTGCAGTTCGGCAACGCCGGGATTCTCAAATTCCTCCCGTCTGCGTAATGAATCACAATTGAATAATTAGCAGTGTCGAATCTGAGAGTTTAAAGACGAGGACGTTCATATTTCGAATGTTTCCTTTCATTTTTGTTTCTGTTCTTGCTCGAACGGGTTGATACGGAGTCAAAGAACGTTTGATGCCTGAAATCTTGGTTTTCCGGCCACGTCATCGCAGCCACTAGCTTTGCGCCCCTGCTCCTCCGATTATCGGATTTCTGGCGGTCGGAAAAACGTCCATTTCTTCTAGGGGCTAGAACGCAAGCCTACACCTTAGTTGCTTGTATTCAAGAAAACCAAATTCTTATTCCGCCTATGTTTGTTTACACACCCTCTACCCGTAAACATTATCTCGAGTTGGTTCTGTCCAGGGGACCATGCGCACAAACCAAACTCTTGCGAAGATCATAAATCTAATTGAAGGGTTGCCGATCAAGGAGACGCTTTGGGTCAGACCCACGCGAACATCAGCAATTTCTTCGTCTCGACACTCGTACAGCCTAAACAATAGTGTGTGACTGTTGCGGGGATATCTGTGTATCCTTTTTTCTTCCAAATCGCGGAAGATTCTGTGTTTTGCGATATCCGACGTTTTGAAGGGTAGTTGGAAGCATTTTGAAATTTCTTCTTGACCGACAAAGTTGCGAATGTGCAAAATGCGAATTTCCTCTTTTGCTCAAAATTTTGGGCGCACTGGATGCAGGTTCGGCCATAGTGAAGTGATTTTCACATGCTGGTCTTGCGTGCGAAATATTATCGGACTGTGTTTCCTCGTAGCCTGTTAGGTCTGTTGGTTTTGTTGATAAGCTGTGTGATCGAAGATTTGCCAACACCTTACAAAATCCTTTACGACCAATCCTGTTAAAAAGATGTTGAAAAGATTTTTGAATGATCTTTATTTTAATTTTTGGTAGCGTTTGACGTATAAATACTCATCAGCTACCTGTGGATACTTAGCTTTATACTTCTTGGAGACTGGTAGTGTTTTCGTCCTGGAAAAAGAGTTAACTGATTATTTTGTCAGACATATATTTTTAGTTTCACGATTCCGGTGACGAAACTGGCGACACGAAATAGGAAGGGTAAGAAAAAGTGTTGGCTATCCCAGAAAAGTGTTCCCTGTTCCAGAAAAGTGTTTCGTGTCCCACTTTTCGCTGATTCAAACAAATTTTGCGTCATTAAAAAGAAAAAAAGCGCGAACTTGTCTGCGGACGTAAAAGGTCCAGCAAAAAAATATATTAATAGAATGAAAGAAGTTGAAAGTGCGTTAGAGGTTTCTTAAAGTTTAATTGAAAAGGGCTGAGAGGTAATATGTTACCTATCACTTATTCACTTAAAGAGGCTCGAAGACCCGATGAAAATTGCGTTACTTCGTTGCTCCGCCGTTCACGAATAATTGACTTTCATAGTGGAATTCCCTGTCGGATTTGTGGTACATCTAAGCGCTTGTACCTATGTTGTTTGCTTGACGAAAACGATTTACGAAAAACAAGTGTTCATGCAGTTGCTACCTAACGCTAGCTGATCACTGGCCACTGAAAAGCCGCGTTTGTCTTAAGACTCAAGTTTTCCGCGTCATAGTAGAATTTTGCGTTGTGAGGGCGGCCTTAGATATTCTGAACATCATACTAGAGCAAATAGTGAAAAAACATAAAAATCCCTTAACAGAAGCCAAACACTGCCAGGTGTGAAATGATACAAAAATAAGTTGGCTTTTCAGTTAAACTTTAAAATCCCTTGACATCCCGTTGGTGTAACTCAAGAGGCCTTTCACGGCACATATCTCCAGCGCAGTTATCTTTAGTATCGCTCGTGCCAACTCCGGCTCCTCCGTTCCCAGCGCTAATCGCCAGGAGAGTTTTTCTATCGAATCATTCTGCTGGGAGTGCGAGTGAGTGTTGTAGTGAACAAGGGACCGGAACTTGTTCTAATCGGATATCTCTGTCCTTTCTAGTACGTCGAAACTGGATGAAAGCATGCATCTCGAAGTGCAAGTGGCTCTAAATTTCGTCATTTCGTACCTATATAACAAACTACCCCGGAGGAGGGTGAACTTGTTTGGGGAGGAGTTGGAGCGTGCCATGAAGGAGAGATTTCAGGGTGAGTAACTTCTTTTCTCTTTGTGTGCCCATCGTTAGTAACTAGTATAACTACACTATCAGAAGTTTCATAACAGTTAACATAAGGATGCGCAGTTTCAACAGACAACACTTGGGATGTAATTTGTTGTGATTTTGAAAATGTTACATTAAATTTTATGCATAACAAGCATTGCCAGGAACAGCTGAAAAAGTATTTCGTGAATTTTCTGATATCATGACGACAAACAAAAAAGTCAGCACATACTTTTTCGGTGGTTTTCCGGCTTTTCCTGGCAATGATTTTTATGCATAACATTAATGCATAATGGTTTCAAAATCGCAAGAGATAACATCCGAAGTGTTCTCTGTTGAAACTGTGCATTCTTCTGTTATCTGTTATGAAACTTCTGACAGTGTAACCTGCTAGGAAAGCACAAGAAGATGTGCATGGCTAGGGCAGGACACTAACTAATAATAATAAAAAAAATGAATTAACAGAAAATATACATCAAGAAAAAGGAGAAGAGACGAGAGAAGATATTAACATATAGTTTTCGCGACTCATAAGTCAGCTATGATTTTCTTCTGCGATATTTTGGCTCTTCTTGGCAAGGGTCCTTGTCAGGCTGTAGATGGAAGAAAAGAACCTGCAAATCTTATCTTTATCCGCTTTGTGTCACTTTCTGTCTGATTTCCAGTCTTGGGCTGAAGGAGCATTTAAGCCACCAGTTATAGCCTTGCGTAGAAGTGTGTATTAGCACAGGTAGCTCACACAGTAGCTCGGACTTTTATTGACAATGATTTTGAGCTGCTGAAAGATACAGCACCGGTGCGGTAGCAAGTGTTGAAGTTTGCTCTTTCTTCACTCCTTCACAAATACAGACTAAAAGCAAACATTTTAACGGAGTGGAATTCCGACCATCTTGTATGTCTGGATAAACTCGAAAGATGCAGAGAATCCATCTATAAAGATGAAAAAGAAAGTATCTCACTCCTTTCCTTGGGCACCAGTGCTCTGGATTTATATGGCTGTCACTCAGATCTTACGTCCCCGTATTGCGGAAATCCGGAGTTCGATTTTGTATGCCTGAAAGGCCTCACGCTCGATGAGTGACATTTTCAGTAGCGACTTGATAGTCTGCTCCGTAATGAGATATTCTGCTTCACCCTTCCGCATTCGTTTCTATCCTCGCATTAATTCTTCTTCTAAAACCAGATGGAACCAACCGTCATCTGCCTAAATATAGCGAGTGTGGGCCAAGGATATAAATAAAAGATGGCTTGAATAATCGCCTATAGGCTTAATGAGGATTACGGTGCATTAGGAGAATACTTAGAGGCTTGGAAACTTTCCAAGAAAATACATTCGTTTAGAAGTCAGTGGGCCTGGAGGAGGAAGCATTTAAAATGTACTTTTGGGTCAGATTCCCTAAGGGTGGTCTCTGGTTAACGGTTGATAGATTTACCAAAGAAGGAAATGCTTCTGTTAACGGAAAACAAGGGCTCTCTTCTAATCAGGGGTTGAGATCGGATCTTTAAGACTAACTGGACAGAGTCGTTGTTCGTAAAGAGGCTTAAAGCACAAAGGACACGGTAGTGGACACGAAGGGTGTTAAACTCAAAGACAGTAAAAGTGGGAAAGACCGGAAACTCCCGTAAGCTCCATGAGTCACAACAATCAGAGCCGTTTAGCGGATGTTCTTTCGTTAAAAGATCGCTCTATTGACATTTTCTTCCGTCGCTCTCCGCAGAATTTTTTACTTACTTACTTTATTTACTACTAAATACAAAATAAACTATAAAAACACGCAACCGCCCGGGGAAGGCTCAAGAAGCCTGATGATGGACGACTGCAATCCTCTGATTCTCAACCTATATCAAATTTCATAAAAAAAAAGAAAAAAAAGAAGGACAAGAACACTCTCTCTCAATTAACCTTTAATACCAAAATTTAAAAAGAAAAAAAAAAAAAGAAATCTAAGAAAAAAGAAAAAAAAATAAGAAAATTAACTCCCTTCTCCCAATAAATGTTTTTTAAGTTTTACTTTAAATGACCCAATGTGTTCAGCCTCCCGAATGACAACTGGGATATCATTCCAAATAGTCGGAGCTAGATACCTAATTCCGAAAGCTGCACGTGTGGTGTCTCGGTACTCAACAACAAAATTATCCGCCTCTCTAGTCGCATACCTGTGGAGTGAACGATTTGCGCGAAAAAATTCAGTAAAAACTGCAGGACATACATCATTCCAGCATCGATACGCAAAAACAGCAGCTTGATAATCGCGGATCTGACCAATGTTAAACACTCGTAATTTCTTAAAGCATGACGCGGTATCATTCACATTTTCAACATAATTACCAAGAAGACGCACTGTTTTATTTTGTAGAATCTGCACTCTTTTAAAATTTGCGTAGAAATTACTAGACCAAAGGACACAACCATAAGAAATATAAGGCGCAACAATAGTATGATACAATAATAAAAGAACTGATAATGGTAAAGCATGCTTTAATCGACGCAATATTCCCAGACCTCTAGCAACTTTAGCTGCAACAAGATCACTATGGTTCTTCCAAGATAAATTACAATCAAGCTGGAAGCCCAAATAACGCACTTCATGCACCTGTGACAAAGGCCTACCATTAAAAAATATCTCTCTATCAACATTTGGAGGCTTACCAACTCTCCTAAAAATCATAAAATTAGTTTTTTTAACGTTCACTGACAAAAGGCTCAAACTTGTAAATACATAAAATGACTTTAAGACCCTATTTACTTTCAACAACAAATCATCAAGGGATCGACTAGATACAGTTAAAGCAGTATCATCAGCAAAAGTCGTAATAAAACACTCAGGTAAGTAGAAACGCATTGAATCAACATACACAAGGTACATAAGAGGTCCCAAAACAGACCCCTGAGGTACACCACACTTCACTTGAAAAGGAGAAGAAAACGCATCATTTAATACTACTTGAATAGATCTACCACTTAGAAAACTATCAAACCACTTCAGATAATTACCACGAACTCCAAGGGATTGTAGACGTTTGAGTAGAATATTAAAATCCACTGTATCGAACGCTTTACTAAAATCAATAAAAATAGTCAAAGGGATTTCACCACGTTCAAAACATTTACTTACAGTATCACAAAGGGAATGCACGGCGTCCGACGTCGAGTGACCTTTCCTAAAGCCGAACTGGGTTTCACTTAACATCCCCGTTTTCATAAGGTGATCATAAAGCCTTTTATGCACAATTCTTTCAAATATTTTTGAAAACAGGGGTAGGATTGATATGGGTCTATAATTTTCAATATCTAGCTTAGAACCACCTTTGTGAAGGGGGATGACTTTTGCCCTTTTAAGCGCATCAGGGAATACACCCGTTTGGAGGGAAAGATTGATTATGTGGACGAGACATGGTAGTAAATAACACATCACCGACTTAAAAGTCTTCAGATTAATGCCATCTGTCCCTGCTGAATTCGATTTGATTGTTTTCACAACCTTCAGAACTTCATCTTCAGTACACGGCTGGAATTCAATTTCATTTCCAATTCCTCTTTCATCCACGAATTCATCTTCCAGTAAATCATTATTAAAATTCACTAACCCTTCCGCCTGTACATTCTGACCAATATTCGAAAAAAACTCTGCAAATTTATTCGTGATTCTCGTTTCATCATTAACAACTTCTCCTTGAATCAGCAGCGAATTGGGTGGAGCTTCTTTCTTCTTTCCCAATAGGTCATTAATAACCTTCCAAGTTCCTTTAGCATTATCCTTATTCAAACTCAATTGGTTCGCAAAGTATTTTTTTTTAACTTTTCTTCTCATCGAGTTTACTTTATTGCGTATTACTTTGAATTCTTCTAGTTTCTTGGCACACTCACTATTTAAATAATCCACATACACTTGATTTCTTAAATCAGACGCTTCAAGAATTTCCGTAGTTATCCAGGGCTTCCTCGGCTCATCCTTATGTGGTTTCAAGAATTTCACTGGGCAAGTCTTATCATAAATTGGCTGGACGATCCCCATCATGCGATCAAATGCACCAGAAGCGTCATCTTTCATGTCCATAATCTCACGAAAATCGATGCTGCTCAACTCTTCACCAAACCTCTTTAAATTCACTTTTTTTAACGATCGAGTCTTCACTTTTTTTATTTCATTTCTTTTTCTACGGCCACAAGGTACCGCTCCGACAACTGGGAAATGGTCCGAACAAGGGTATAGAACCACATCAGCATAACTACGGTCCAGATACTTAGAACCAACAAAAATATTATCAATGAGAGTGGCTGAATGACTCGTAACACGTGTTGGAATATTCACCAGGGGGAAAAGATCATGAGCAACCATCAAATTAAAATAATCAAGATTCACTCCATTCAGTGAAAGCAGATCAAAGTTGAAATCACCCATACAAATAAAATCTAAACCTGTCCGAGACACCGCACGCGCAAGTTGATCAAATCCACGCTCAAATTCTTCCCAGCTAGCACTCGGTGGCTTATACACAACACTAATCAAAAATTTACTACTTCCCATATCTAATTCCAGACTAAAACTTTCAAACTTACCCTCTATCCAAACATCAATATCATTTCTTACTTGGTATGTCAACGACTTTGCAATCAAACACGCAATTCCCCCTCTATGAAGTGACGTCCGGTTTTTAGTCTCCAAATTATAATCTGGAAAAGAATACAATGATAGAGAGTGTTCCTGGCTCAAAAAACTTTCACATATACCAATAAAACTAATTTTTCCTTGAGAATCAGAGAGAAGTTGCAGCACATCCTCATAACCAGTAGTAAGGTGGCAATTCCAAGCACATAAACGCAGTGAATCGGCTTCTGCGGGGTTTAACTGCGAACTTTGAACATAAGCACTGTTTCTCAGCTGTTGAAGTCTAACTTGGTTCATACACGGTTCCATATCAGTTGCTATTGGTGCCGACAAAACCTGTTCTAGACGAAAAGGTCTGCTCCTTAAATCATCCAGTATAGACGCAGCGAGAGTAAATGAATACACGAACCAAAACAGATATCTCTAAATGAGAAAAAAAAATAAGAAAAAGAATGAGAGACCACATTTAAAAAAAAGAAAAAAAGAATGATTACTAATTCAAACGCATTCAGCAAGGGACCGTATTTTCCGCACAGACGGTTCCCCTGGTAACTTCACTAATATGTTGCCGCGGTCAGTCCATACGTGTTTGACACCGAATCGATCCCTTGCGGCATTTAACAAATCACGACGTCGCTTTGTAAGGGATTCCGACACGAAAATGCCCGAACCAGCTAGTTTAGACTTCTCTGAGAAAACTTTTCGAGCAACTTCTTTGCTAGCAAATCGCACTAATACTGGGGCAACTTTGTCACTAACGGTATGAGGCCCATTCATTCTAAACCGGAAAACACTTGACAATTCACCAGAGGATATACCAGTAACACCCATCTGTGTCGAAAGGACATTGAGCACCGTCGTTTTCAGGTCAACTCCTGGCTTTTGTTTCAGACCGTTGAAAACAAGACTGACCAAGATGTTTTCTTGATCCATATCGTCCAGCTTGACTTCGATTTTTTCAATTCGATTCTCCAGATTAAGAGTTTGCATTCTACATGCTTTCAGCTCTCGCTCAATGCTGTCTAAGATGGGGTTGAACTCTAGTGATACAGAACTGTACACCTCACTAATTATAGCCTCAGCGGAGTCTTTAAGACCAGATTGCGCTCTCCCGCCACACTTTGCAGAGACCTGACGAGTTATCTCCGAAACTATAGATTCTCTAGCTTTCTCTAGCTCCTGTTCTGTGGCGGAAATTCGTGCAAATAAGGCAGACTGCGAACCGGGTAATGCAGCAGTTTCATCCTGTACTTTTAGTGCAGCAAATGCTTTTGATGTCGACCTGTAAATCTCGGGAAAACGCTCAAGTTCATCAAAAGCGTGTTTCACATTCTTCGTAGTTTTAGTAGAAGCTTCAGCGACATTGTCCTCATACGATACAAGATTATTCTCTGAAACTATTTGCTCGCTATGATCCCCGTAACAGAAGATCAAATAGCTAGTTCGCTTTCCTTCCTTTTTTGTCATTTGTAGAATTCGTACAGGCCACAAAGGATAGTCAACAAATTTTGCCAGTGCAAGATCAAATTGCTTGTACGACATGATTAATGCGAGCAGGAAAAACCAAATGAGACTTATCTTGAAGTGGGCAGGCCCACGGATGACGTTGGCAATCACCGCTCTTGCAGGGTGGCCCAGTGGACCGTGGAAGCCTGCACGTGTTCTCCACCGTACTCTTACATCCAGTACAGCATAGCATCCAATAATTAACTAAATAACAGAGCCAGTCTATTTCGCACTATTTCACAACACGGTGAAATGAATCTCTCCGGAGAGCGTCCGCTCCGCTCTGAATGAGATAGTCAACATCAAAGCACGTTTCGTTGATTTTTTTCGTTTCGTTTATGATGAGCATCCTCTCTCCATTCTGGTTTTCTCTTTAATTGGAATAAAAACAAGTAGGAAAAGAATAAATTGCTTTTTTATGGGAAAAAAAGTTGAATCACGATTTTGAATCAGTTAATGTTGACAGACATTGCCTACTCATGCTCTCTTGCTTTGATTATATTAACCGCTCGAAATTGGACAAAGTCCAAACGCTAGGCGGCGTTCCGATCGATTTTCAGAGACCCGATTTTAGCGAAGTCACCGGTCTATCCCCCTATTATTGTCTTTGGTTAAACTGTCTAGAACTTGAAATCGTTCCCGAGCTCATACATTCCAAATACCGCGCACTGTCTAGCCCCAAGCATCAACGGCTCCTTCGCTCTGGTTTCGGTAAATTTGAGAAGGTATAGAGGTCGTATTATTGACACATTCGACTAGTTGCGTGGCTTCACCATGCAGCATAAGTTTCTTAACGAAATCTGTTTCAATGGTGATCGGACAGAGCATGTCTCGAACGGAAATACGCGTAGAGAAAAAACGCAGGGTCTGGTAAAGGGGTTGCTAAGGGCATTTACAACTATTAGGAAAACATTACTGTCGTCGATGCTTTCAGAATTCAAGTTGCTTTTCCCCTTTTAAGTGCATTGCTAGTACGAGGGACAACATAGACAAAGGAAGTATGTTTTTTTACCATTTTCTGTGAAACGTGTCCGGGCCTGGCACAGCATACGTGAAATGTGTGGATGTGTGTTGAAACATGCATCTGTGTGCTTAGACACACATGTTCATTGATAACCCAATTAGTAGAAAAACCGCAGACCAAGGGGTAATTAAAGACCTAAACTCTCTGCGGAGGAGCCTCTGAACAGTTTGATTGACTTTAAAATACTTAGAGGTGATAAGGAGTGTTTGCGAAGTAGTATCTGAATTGCTGAGTAAACTCGTGTTATCTGTTTGTTTTGTGTCTTGGCCAAGTTACCTGGACTTGATGAGGTGCCAGCTTCGTTGAAATGGTATTCAAGGAACGGTTGTGGCAGTGAGGCTGTTTACGACAGCTGTGACTATTAATTGACCTCAAGTGTCATGGGTTGACCAACTTTTAGATTTTATTGGTTCCTGCGGTGCGGTTGGCTGGAAGGAAATCAAGATCTATTTTTGAACGTCCTGGGTGATGAAGGGAATCGTTTATTCGGTACTGGTTTCAAAACAAAATCTACGTTCTTTACGACTGAAGTACTTACTGGTGGATGTTTTTTTAGTGCGCTTTGAAATAAGAATACAAGTCGGTGGCATACAGGTGCAGCGTCAGGAACCCTTCCGACATTAGTAAATATGTGGATGTTTGTATTAGCCTACAGGCACACAGAAATTGGGCAAAGGCACGCTGCTACAAATTGTCTGGTTACTACCATATTTTATTCTCAGCTCTTGCCTCGTTCTGAGCTGAGCGTGAACAGGGTTCTGTAATCAGTATACAAAATAATATGGGCTTAAAGTAGGCTATAAGGGAAAAATGAAGATGAAATAGAAAAAAGTAGTTTCAACAAATTCTTTATTTAATGACTTTAATGAAAACAAGTTCGAAAAGAAAGAAAAAAATTAGAGAAAGGGTACATTAGTTTATGTCATGCGGTGAACAAGACTTTATGGACAAGGCATGCAAATGGAATGTTTAAGGCAGTATATTCAGGGATTCTTATTACGGCTTGTAAGATAGGTGCAATGCATAGTATATTATAGTGACCAGTTTCGTGAATAAAACCTAAAGTATGAAGAGAATAAGAATCAATTGAACATTTGAGCAGCAGTTATCATTTACTCCTTAAGAGCAGCAGATGCAGCCACTGAAGCTAATTCTGTTTCAAAGTATAGATCGAGCAGTTTGAGTTGCAATGGCGAACAGTCCACTTTCATGAATAAAACTTAAGCTATAAGAAAAAGAATTACTCGCTTATTTGAGAAGCCCCTTAGCCTCGACATGTGAATGAGGAATAACACGTGCAGCTAATTGAATAGTTTTGGCAGGTGGTAACCAGGAAATGGACGATTTGACAGATGTTTTTTTTTGTTGTAAGAAAGATTGAAGATTTTAGAATTCTAAGCGCATTGCCTCGTACTAGTCTACTTGGTATTCAGCGTAAAACTAAGGTCGAGGACTGTATGCACCATGCGAAGAAAAAGAATATTAAATATCTTCGTGCACCAACTTCTCATATTCGACTGCGAAATCGGACTGTGTGCACTGTGCACGTACCTTTGAAGGACTGTGTCTACAATGCCAATGCAACCTACTTCCGTAACTGCGTCCATTAGTTCCTAAGCCCGGAGACCCAAATTTCAGATGTTACATTCTAATAAATATTCCTTCAGCCCAAGCTGACTGCGAATCATATTTGACAGTGCAAAACGGATACGTCAGCTGAATTTTATTAGAGCTATATTCCAGCCCTTCTTGGCAAGGGTCCTCTTAAGGGTCAAAGCCGCTCAAGTTGGAAAAACTAACTTGTGGTTTACTCACTAATCTTTGCACTGGCCATGATTCACTATTTCCAATGCGCATATGCTCCCCACGAGTGTTGCGACCTATGCGCAAAACCTGTTACCTGAATTCTGCCGACTTTTCTCTAGAAGTCAATGGACCTGGGAAAAGGCTTAGAACAGCCAAAGCCGTGGGTAATTTGTTAAAAATCAGGCCTGGTTTTACAGTATTTAAATAGTTTTGAATAGTGGAACATAAACAGTAAATAGTGCGAGGTGTGCTTTAAGCTTTAAAGGGCTAAATAAGTTTTGGCTCAAAGACAAAATGTGACAGTGAGTACGAGAATGGTGTTGCACTTGACGTTCGATGATGACAAGGCATGCTGGTGCTTCGAAAATAAGTTTTTGGCAGCTGACTGGGAACGATATTCGATATTTTCCTCAAAGGACGTGTTTACAGTGATGGACAGAGGCGGGTGACGCCCAAAATCCTAATTGGGTTGGATTATGGGTGGAATCAGTTGCATTGTAAAAAGGGAAGGATGGACATAACCATAGATTCCGCCTCGCCTACCCGAGAATAATTGGAAGAAATTCAGAATTTAAATTTGTAAAAAAAAAAAAAACAGCGCTCATGATGGGATAGATTCCTAAAGGCTGCTATGGCCCATCGTGAATTATTTCTTTAGATGTTGATTTTCCGTTTATTTTTGCTTTTTTTTTTGCTTTTGTCGGGCGTCGGTCGACTCGTCGGCACATCGGATCCTTTTTATACGCAAGAAACAAATTCCTGCAATTATTGGTCCGGCAAAACACAGAAGAAATAGAAATCTGCATGCTTTTCTCGGGCCTCGTTTGAGTGTTTTTATACTTCGCTGTTTTTTTTTCCTGCCATGACCGATGGGTTTTATTGGGAATGAATTCCTCGATAAATTTGTTCAATCGTCATCCCCCGAATGGAAAACAAGAGCTGTAAGCTCATATGGCACTTGCATGTGTCAAGATGATTTGATTGATCAAGAGTAAGTTTCGACTTTGCGGTTGAGATGCGCGCTATAAGGGAGCTGGAACTTCATTTGTAAGCAAAACCCTTGAGGCAAAACTGCTAATGGGCTGATGGGCATCACGAAAATGCATATATTGCTTAAAAGTATTTTTTTACTTTGCGGTCAAGATTGGTACTTTAAGGAATAATCGGATTTGGGAAGTAGCAATTTCTAAGCAAATGTTGTTGAGTCTCCAATATTCCAGCGAAGTTTCATCGTCCTAGCACATCTGGAAGTACCTTAACGCGCGATCACCGGAATCCCAGACCCCCCTCCCCCTCCTCCAACTCCACCCACAATAACCGGAGCCAATCCTGTACTGTAAATGATTAATCCAGAGCATCTGTTTGTCATTCCCACGAAGTTCGGTCCAGATCACACCAGTCTAAGCGGGTCAAGTATTTTCCGCCCTCCCCCCGATAATTGCCGGATTCGGTCCGGAAATGAAAAAGGTCACAAGAGAAAAATGTCCTGTGTTTAATTATTAAATTTCACTCGAATCCGATCACCCGTTCCAAAGTTACGCATGACTCAATATTCCGGATTCCCCTCCCTCAACTCCCCCCCCCCAAGATTATCATATCGAGGATTTTTTTTTTATTCCAAGTCAGTTTGACCGGGTCCCTGATATGCCTTCCAAGTTTCGTCGTGAAAATCCCCCGAAAACGGAATTCCGGGATACCCCTCCTCCCCCCCCCTCAAGTGTCCGGATCCAGTCAGATTATGTAAAAGATTTATATGGACCAGATGTTTGTTCTTCCCAGCAAGTTTCACTCCGATACCATCATTCTAACCGTTTCTCGAGATTTCCGGTCCACCCCCCCCCCCCCCCCACCCCACCCAGCTCCCCCGCGGTGCACGTAGCCAATCCGATTCAGCAAATGACTTACCTAGAGCATCTGTTTGTTCTTCCCACAAAGTTCCATCCCGATCCCTCCATTCTAAACGGGGCACGTATTTACCCCCCCCCCCCAATAGTTGCCGGATCCGGTCCGGATATGAAAAAAATCATCGGAGAAATGTCCTCTGTTGAATTCTTAAATTTCACTCGAATCCGATCAACCGTTCCAAAATTACGCATGACTGAAAATTTCGGATTCCCCTCCCTCCACTCCCCCCACCATTATCTGATCGACAAAATTTTTATTTTGAAGTCAGTTTGATTGGGTCCCTGATATGCCTGCCAAGTTTCATCGTGAAAATCCCCAAAACCACCATCACCGGAATTCCGGGACCCCCCCCCCCCCCCCCCATAAGTGTCCGGATCAAGTACAATGGCCTAAAGGACTTATCTAGAGCAGATGCTTGTTCTTCCCAGCAAGTTTCACTCCGATCCCTCCATTCTAACCGTTTCTTGAAATTTCCGGTCTCCCCCCCCCCCCCAACTCCCCCCTGGCTACCGAATCTGGTCAAGACTTTAAACGGGACATTACAGATATATATTCTGTTCAGTTATGAAGTTTCATTACAATCCGATCATCCGTTCGAAAGTTACACACTTCTCAATTTCCCGGATTCCCCAGCGGATTCCCCTCCCTCCACTCCCCCACCATTATCTGATCGACAATATTTTTATTTTGAAGTCAGTTTGATTGGGTCCCTGATATGCCTGCCAAGTTTCATCGTGAAAATAAAAAAAAACACCATCACCGGAATTCCGGCCCCCCCCCCCCCCCCCATAAGTGTCCGGATCCAGTACAATGGTCTAAAGGACTTATCTAGAGCAGATGCTTGTTCTTCCCAGCAAGTTTCACTCCGATCCCTCCATTCTAACCGTTTCATGAAATTTCCGGTCTCCCCCCCCCCCCCCAACTCCCCCCTGGCTACCGAATCCGGTCAAGACTTTAAACGGGACATTACAGATATATATTCTCTTCAGTTATGAAGTTTCATTACAATCCGATCATCCGTTCGAAAGTTACACACTTCTCAGTTTCCCGGATTCCCCTGCCCTCCACCCCCCCCCCAAAATGGTCGGATCAGAAAACTGATTATTCCTAATTTTGTTTGGTCGGGTCTCTGATATGCCTGCCAAGTTTTATGGTCCTAGCACAACTGGAAGTACCCTAACTCGAAAAAGTGTGACAAAATGCCCTAAATTTTCAAGTTTCCAGCGCCCCGCACTCCCCCCCCCCCCCATATGGTCGGATCGGGAAACTGATTATTTCCTGGTTAGTTTTGTCGGGTCCGTGATATTCCTGCCAAGTTTCATTGTCCTAGCTCATCTGGAAGTACCCTCACTCGAAAAAGTGTGACAAAATGCCCTAAATTTTAAAGTTTCCAGCGCCCCAACTCCCCCGCATATGGTCGGATCGGGAAACTTATTATTTCCAGGTTACTTTGGTCAGGTCCCTGATATTCCTGCCAAGTTTCATTGTCCTAGCTCATCTGGAAGTACCCTAACTCGAAAAAGTGTGACAAAATGCCCTAAATTTTCAAGTTTCGAGCGCCCCCACTCCCCCGCATATGGTCGGATCGGGAAACTGATTATTTCCAGGTTCGTTTGGTCGGGTCCCTGATATTCCTGCCAAGTTTCATTGTCCTAGCTCATCTAGAAGTACCCTAACTCAGAAAAAAGTGACAAAATGCCCTAAATTTGCAAGTTTCCAGCGCCCCGCACTCCCCCCCATATGGTCGGATCGGGAAACTTATTATTTCCAGGTTACTTTGGTCAGGTCCCTGATATTCCTGCCAAGTTTCATTGTCCTAGCTCATCTGGAAGTACCCTAACTCGAAAAAGTGTGACAAAATGCCCTAAATTTTCAAGTTTCGAGCGCCCCCACTCCCCCGCATATGGTCGGATCGGGAAACTGATTATTTCCAGGTTCGTTTGGTCGGGTCCCTGATATTCCTGCCAAGTTTCATTGTCCTAGCTCATCTAGAAGTACCCTAACTCAGAAAAAAGTGACAAAATGCCCTAAATTTGCAAGTTTCCAGCGCCCCGCACTCCCCCCCATATGGTCGGATCGGGAAACTGATTATTTCCAGGTTAGTTTGGTCGGGTCCCTGATATGCCTGCCAAGTTTCATTGTCCTAGCACATCTGGAAGTACCCTAACTCGGATATGTGGGACAAAAAAACTCGGACCGACCGACAGACCGACAGACGGACAGACGGAATTGTGATCGGTATATGGCACTTGAGCCAGAGGCTGCAAGTGCCATAAAAAAAAGGAAAGAAAAAAGTTGTAGTGAAGGTGGTGCAGCTCCATGAAGCTAATACAAATAAAAGATGTGAACTGAAAGTAAAATTAGCCCGCGGAATTCGCACTTTTGAGTCTATGTTTTGCAGTTTGAAGTGTAAACGGATTAAAATTTGCCTGATTTTTATCAAATGTTCCAGTTGAAATTCGTTGCTGAGACTTTGTTTCCTCCAGTCCGTTTGCATAATAGGACAGTAAAGATGTCGGTTTATTGGCAACAAAATGGTAATAAAAAAGCCCTGTCGCGTGTAGACAACTCAAGTGGCATGTTTGTTGCACACTTCCTAAAGTTAACGTGGTTTAGTTCCCAGATGCGAACTAGGTAGCCTAGTCCTTCAGTCAACCCCGACAGTTAGCTAGAAACCGACCTTGTACAAAACCAGGCCGAATCATATTTAAAGTACCAAGATAAACATTAAGGACGAAGATCTAATTCACATTCGATTTTTATAACAGCAAGGTATGGATTCGGCTTTGTCTATCTGACTTGGTTCAATACTAGCCAATCATATTCCAAAAAATAATCTTGTTGGCTTGCATCCTGAAAAGTTGGGACCCGAAACCGGTGCCAGTCTCTAACTGGAAACAGCAGAAACCCAGTTAAGCCTCGGTCTCGAAACTATTTCCGGAACGGGTCTGGACGAATTTTGGCCTAAAAACCCTTTATGAGTGGGTCTTTACCTGTACGGACACCTTTCGTCATATTTTCCGTTTTTGCGGTCACTGGAAGCTCCACCTTTTTGCGTTTTGGGGAACGCACTCAGTGGAACGGGGAAATGGTGACTTGGTCGGTGACCGCGTGTTCGCAGTGCTTTTCGTGCACGTTTCATGTTGCATGTTTACCTCATGACAAACTGAACTTAGACCAAGGATCTAAAACCAAAAGTAAATACAACGCCTGAAACTTTCAAACAGCGAATAAAAGCTGCATTGGGAAACAGTTCCCGCGATCCCGCTTGTAATCTAGATCGAACCGTGTTATTGACTATTTTGTGCTGGAGCTTCTTGGGCCAAACAATTTAAAGACTAATTGCATAGTTGGCGGGATTATCGGCTTCCTGTTGTTCAGCACATAAGTTGGTAACCACGGTTGACTGAAAATCATCTGTGAATACCGGAGGCGATTCTGGTTGCTTTCGTTCAGACTCGGGTGGTTTAATAGTTTTAGGCAATTTTTCTCAATTGTGGTTTGACTGATATTTATCACTTCCTGGTCATAATCTATTTTTCCGTACACAGTCGGAATTTTGCCAGCTTGAGATGACCGGATTTCGACGTTTTTAGGCCAAAATTAAGTGCTAAAAAAGTATTCAGAAAGCGAACGCGGAAAACGACTGATACCGGGGGAGCGAGTTATTCCCGCTAGGTGGCTAGGGATTCGCCCGCGCGAACGTGAAAGTCGCGTTTTGGGGTCGTCACCGAATGACGAGAATGTCTTGTACATTTGGAAAGTGCAGGAAATTGATTTTGCGATTTTATGGCTTAACGAGGGTGTATTGTACTCCCCAGAAATATGTTTGATAATATTTAACCAGCCTAACCAGGCTGCCGTTGTCCGGCCTAGACGAGAGGCCGAGCTGTGGCATATTCACATTGAGTCCAAAAGATTCACTAATACGCCCACTCGTAATGGTACCTTTACGTCCGTTAACATTGCCTGCAGAAAACCCAATCCAAATACGAAATAGTGTTTCCAAGCTATGATTTTTGCTCCATTTTGCATCTGTCCTTATTTCAGTACCGAACAATTTTAGAAATGAACAAATGTCTCCAATCAACCCTTCTTCTTGAATATTTTTTAACCAGTTAAGCCCAAACGTATATCTAGGAGAAATTCCAATACGATCCGGCCAGCGCTGTCCAAGATTTGAATGAATTGCGCTTTTTGTCTTGGAGTCTGCATGTGCAAACGTCCAGAAACGAACATCCCTATTTTGAAAACGTCACGCTCAGGAGACGAATGCTCTCCGTGGCCATGTCTGTAAATGCATTCTCCATGGTGTGTTCAAGTATGGTTTCATTATTCAAGTGTCCTTTAAAGCAGAGATGAAGGCCTAAATTATCTTTTTTTTACCTGTTTCTCAGTACTTAAACCCAACCCCGTTTACTGTTTTCGCTAACTGGCCAGTCCGTCCTTGTTAATAGCGTTGCCAATCAACGGAGTTGTTTGAAAACGCCAAGTAACCGCTATGCAGGTACGTCATGTGGGCGAATCACCTAAACGCATTGCGGCATTCGTCTTTTTGACACGGCCAACAGCGACAGAAGCAGAGTTGCCACATCAAATATTTAGAGGGTGACTTTTGGCCCAAAACAGAGAGTGAATTGGGAGTGAAAACTATTTTCATGAAATGTTCACTTTGGGTCGGAATCGCCTCTGTAAAAATGACACATCTTAATTTTACTTTCATAAAAAAAACTTGAACTAGTTACTTCTGGTTGGAATCCCTGCTGCAAAAATGACACATTTGGTCATTTTCTGAAATAGAGTGATTTTTATGTCCTACGTAGGACAAGAGTGACAATAATAGAATAGAGCGACAATTCACACTATCGTGCGACATGTGGCAACCCTGGACAGAAGACTGCCTGCTGCGGTGTAAATGGCAAGATGTAATCTGAGAATCGCGAAGGGGCTTGATAAACCCTTCAGATGGCCTTGAGGTGTAAGCAGTGCCATATACTCTATATGACTAAGTCCAAAACACGCCAGTGATCCTCAGGAAGAACGAGAAAACGTGTCACTAACGACTCAAACTCAACAACTCAAATCCTGTGTCAAACAATCACGGCGATCTTCGGGAGCAGCTGTGATACCCGAGGTGACACCGCTTCTGGCTCTTCTGGCAGGTACTCGCGATTTTGCATCGGCAAGGAGAGTTGGTAATCAAGAGTATTTGGAGGATTCCGGGTTTTGCTGTAAAACATCCCGCTCGGAAGATATTCTCCGTCCGTCTACTTGAAGGACAGCTAAATACGAGGAATATGGAATCCCATCCTTAAGTAAGAATTATTTTGCAGGTCACTGGTACCCAGAAAAGCCACAGAAAGGCTCAGCATTTCGATGCCTTCGCACTGGAGAGCCAGACCCGGTTTTAGAAAGAGCAGCAAGAGAATCCGGATTAGACCTAGCCGACCTGAAGGAACACCTGCCACAAGAGATGTCCGTATGGGTTGACCCAGGAGAGGTAAGCATCGTTTTCTTCTACTGTTCCATCCTTAAAAAAATTCTGGAAAAAACACAAGGGTCTTCCACTAGCGCAATTTCTCGGCTGTCGCTCTCCCCCTAATAAATTTAAAACGTACTGTACTTTAATCCCTTAATAGCTTGTATTCTACATGCTAGCATTGGTCGTCATTCACACAAATTACACGTGACACAATTACATAAATAACATTTGAAGTAATAGTAACTTTGAACGATGTAAATACCGGGTAGTGGAACTGAAGAAGACCGCTCTGTGAAAAAGTCACTGGTGTGATACCCTTGTGATAGTTTAAGTTGCGTGTTTTTTTAATGTAGTTTGACATACTTCTGTTCTAGTTGTGAAAGTAAAGTATGTGTACCCTTTTATTTGTCCATTCCACACACTGTACTTTCATAACTATAACAAAAGTTGGTCAAACCGCAATGAAACTACATACAAAAAAACGCAACTTAAGTTATCGTCTTTTGGAGCTATCAATGGTGTCGGGGAGATTTTGGAGCTATCATGAGTCAGGTCGTTGCTATCTACCACGAATCCCTGACCTTTGGGTAGACCATGCAAAACGTTTGATATGCACACAGTTTGGAAAAGCCTATGCCAAAAGCTGCTTACCCTATACCAAAGGCTGGGCACCCTAGCCCAGTAAAATATTAATGATGTGTGCGAGATTCGAAAAGAAAATAGGGCTATGGTGCTCAACATTTGGCATAGGGCACCTTGTTAGGCATACTATAAACTATTAGGCGTAGCCTAACCAAAAATCAGTGGTTGAAAAATCAAAACGCTTAGCCTATCATAAGACCAGAGTACTGAACTCCGTCGGCCGGACATGTGTCGCTAACAAGAATATCGCACTTGCCTCGCGAGATCTTGGGATTTTTATGGCACTTGCCTTCCGGCCAAGTGCCATATACTGATCACTTTTCCGTCGGTCGGTCAGTCCTGTGGTCTCGAGTTAGGGTACTTCCAGATGTGCTAGGACGATGAAACATGACTGGAAAATTAGAGATTCGACAAGATAGGCTTAGAAGTCGTCACAAATACGACCCTTCCTTGAGGTACTAGTCTTAACCGTAAAGCAAACAAAAAATTACTTTAAAGCAAACCATACATTTTCATGACCCCCATGAGGCCATGATCATTTTTGCCTCAAGGGTTTTGCTTACGAATGAAGTTCCCTTAAAGTGCGCATCTTAACTGCAATGTCAAAAAGTACTTTAGATCAGACGATGCATTTTGGCCCATGATCATTTGTGCCACAAAGGTTTGCTTGAAAAAAATTATATCTAGCACCCTTAAGTGCACATCATAATCGAAAAGTGAAAAAAATACTTTTGATCAGACGATATATTAATGATCTCCAAGGAACTATTGTCGTGTTTTTCTCAAGGGTTTTGCTTACAGATGAATTTGTAGCGCCTTTAAAGTGCGCATCATTACAGCCAAGTTCAAAAATAAAATACTTTTTGCCAAACCGTTCATTCTCGTGATTTTCAAGGGTCTATGATCATTCTTATCTCAAGGGTTTTGCTTACAAATGATCAGACAAAACCCACCAACATGCAGATTCTATATTTCATACTCTGAACAGCCTTGCAAGTGCCATATGGGCTTCTAGCTCTTTTTTTCAACCAGAAGCACAATTTGTTTGGTGTGATGTTTTTGAAGCAGGGGCGTTCCTAGCCAAAATGTTTGGGGGTGGGCAAGGAATTTACCGACTGGCTGGTAGTTTTAACCGACTGTTTTTGCAGAAAAAACGACTGTTTAAGGAAAACGACAGTTTTGAAAAATCGACTGATTTTCAGAATAAAAAAAAACGACTGTTTTGATGAAAAATCGACTGATTTTCAGAAAAATCGACTATTTTGATAAAAAAAATCAGCTGTTTTGGCGAAAAATAGCGGCTCTTCGCGCCGACTCGGTTATCTTTTACCGACTGGCCGACAACTTTGGGGTGGGGTGGGGGCTCCCCCCCCCCGGTCGTGACGCCCCTGCTTAGAAGTACAGAAGGTGAAGGACTTCCTCGCAAGGAAACCTACTTTTTTACGAGGTGTCGTAATTCGACTTGCAACTCCGCAGTTCACACACCTCTGGAAACATTTTCCGTTTTTTAATAAACCGTTTTTTCCTGCTCCGAAAAAAGCTGATATGGCTCAACGATCTCTTATACACTTACTGGGGTTCCAAGGGTTTAGAGGTATGCCTGTTTTGTTTGGTGAACCTATCGAATATTGTAGAGACTGACAAGCAAGCAATCCTCGACAAAAAAGGCAGTGAGGAAATTTCCCGCCACGTCAGAGAAAGTTATACTATACCGTTAACACGATTGTTGACAATGTTTGGGTTAAGTAACCTGTTTTGTTCTGGTGTTGTGTGACGGTCCCTTATCTGTTTTCGGTGAAGGGTTGTTTACTTCTTCTAGAACCCTCGATATCTTGAACCTATATGGTATTAATAGCTGCGACCTGTCGACCTGCACAGTGGTTTCTGTCGCCTACATCCTTGTCTTTTTATCCTCGTTCATCTATCTCTAAGGTCCAATGTTCATCTTCCTTGGCCATTCTGTGCGAAGGGGTAGAATTATAAGCTGGATGAGGGTCTGGGCTCTATCCCCATGATCTTTGACAGTGATATTTTTCTTTGATAGTTTTGGTTGCGCTTCGTCTGTATTTGCCTGTTCTTCAGTCAGGACGCATGCTGTGAGTCTGTCCAAGGCAATAGCAGACGGAAATGTTCAAGATCAGTCACCATGGTCCTGAGATATCCTTCTCGCTTAAATATCCACATTCTCTAGCGTAGTGGTTCCCAACCGGTGGTACGCGTACCCAAAGGGGTACGCGAACCAAATCTCTGAACTCTAAAATGTCTGCTTCTGTCAAGAAATTAGAGTTTTGGCGTACGAAGTTTCAAAGCAATAGCGCAAGTGTCCTTAGTCCTTCTAACCCTTGACCAGTTTACGGACGAAAATGAAATTGACAACCTTGCAGTCTCAAGTATCCCCTTTATTTGTATGTTTTTACACATTAATTCCTTTTACGCGTGTGTATAATTTTGTTTTTTTTGTATTTTTAGTATGGTTTGGCCAGATTGTTTCTGAGCAGTATTACATGTTGGGCCAATTTGTATGTATTTATTTCACTTTATACTCTCCGATCTTGGAGGTCAATAAAATATTTGAATTTGAATTTACCACTTATGACAATAAATGACGTAATTTGGGGTTCTGATCTTGACAGATCTAATTAGGATAGTAGAATAAAGGTTCTTCAAAAGGGGTACGCAACCTTTTTGAACCTTAATTAGAGGTACGCCACACGGAAAAGATTGGAAACCACTGCTCTAGCGTATCCGTCTGTGTCTCCAAGGTGTATCTGGGTGACTCAGGTGGATCCTTCTTCATTTGCTTCCTTTCGTGGAAGAGTCATTCTTAAGACAGAAACGGGTAAGGAGGTATGCAGAGCACCAAGGCCATGAAAGGTCGTTTGTTCTATGAGCTGTTGTTTCAGCTTGGGGATTAAAGGGTCTCGGTGTTAAGGATTCTGGCTCGGATCTCGTGGGTTTATCTCTTAGGCATTAGTGATCGAGCCTCTGCAGGTAGCATATATTTACTCGTTTGCCAGTCTTAGGGGGCCTACCTCAATAGGACAGTCGTGAAACTAAATACTTTAGCCCAAGGTGATTGCGAATCATGTAGACTAGAACATGTGACTCAACAGGGATAGGTCAGCTAAGATTTCTTCAGCGATTTTTCGTCAAAACAGTTGTTTTTTTCATGAAAACAGTAAATTTTTCTGAAAATCTGTTGGTTTTTTTCTTCAAAACTGTCATTTTTTTCGTGAAAACAGTCGTTTTTTCTGCAAAAACAGTCGGTAAAAATTACCAGCCAGTCGGTAAATGCCTAGCCCCCCCCCCCCCCCCATCCCAAACATTTTTGGCTAGTAACGCCTCTGTATGGAGGTAGTGTAGATGAAAAGAAAGCAAACCAGTAAATATGTAGCAGTTACTTCATGTACTCTTGTTCTTGCTTGCTAGCTCTAAGCAAGGTTGAATTCTTGTTTTTCTATGGGACAGACGGCTTTTACTTGACCGAGTTTCAGAGTCGTATTTCTACTTTACAGCTAGTTCGTTGGGTACTGACTTGAAGACCTTCTCTGCTGCGTGGAATCTGGTTTAAGCTATTCCGATTTTGGGCAGGTATAGTGAGTCGTCTGACTGCCTGATTCTACCTGAATGCGATTTTGGTTACGGAACAAACAGATGGTGGTGCATTGAATAGATAGAAATCGGTTTGTGCAATCCGATTTTCTTTTCTTTACTTCAGATCATGTCGGCTTAGACGAATTTGTCTGACTTTGCCTTCAAAGATGGCTTACAGACTAGTTCAGCTCTTGTTTTTAGGTCCTTGTTTTTCATCGACAGCTGTGGTTAAGGCGTTGGGACTTAAGACAGGTGCGGGCCATGGGTTCGACTCATCGTCGAGGCGCTCGCAATCAACGGAGCCAGCGGTGATGTTTTTTAAGACTAGCCCCTATGATCTAGTTGTGAAACGGGTGCCTAGAGAAATCTAGGGTAAAACACGTGGAGCGTCGTACGGTTTGCCCCCAACCACGCATCGCGCTTCCGGCCGAGGGCAGTGAAACAGAGGCCGCAACCTGCGCTACGCGTGCAATAGTTTGGACGAGAAAAAGTTTGGTTATACAAGTTATACGATTTCTTTGTCGCTGTCATCCAGTCATCCTGATCAATATCCAAATCTCGTGTTCGGTAACCCGTTTAGGCCAATGTCCTATTTTTTGCGTTATATTATTATTATAACGTTTAGCTTTTCGCTAGAGTAGGACCAGAGGATTCAAGGATAGACTGATATCATATCTGAATGTGGTCTCAGCCTTATTTCTGATGCTGATGCACTGGGTATGTTGTGTAACCACCTAACGTACCTGGTTGCCTGACCATCATGATTGGCTTCCATCGTACCAGAAAAACCAAACTAGACAGGGTGTTAAAGGACCCCTCTTGCTTATTCTGCCTTTTATAATATACTTAGCTCCCATATGGAATTATAAGCTTCTAAAATCCCCACCTTTCTCCACTGTTTAGTTTCGTAACTAACTTTTAGCGCTTTTTCGGCTTTGCCGAGTTTTCCCGTCACCCAACGAAAAGTTTACCGGAATCTTTATTGTCAGCTGACAAATCTTTCACACATAAGGATGTGATAATTTTCTGTTTATTACTTCTCTTATTTGCTTAGTTTTCCCACTTTTTACCCAAAGCACGTTCAGTTTTCAAATCTTTTGCGCCCAGCCGACGCGTCGGAGAGCAGGGGGGCTGGATGTAATCGACAAGCGCTAACGAGAGAATCGCTAGTTTCAGGTGGAAAGTAATGGTATTTTCGAAAACGCTTTTTCTGATCCACTTTATAGGGAAAAGATGATTTCTAGTAAGAGTTGTGCTTTAAGGTTTTGGAATTTGTATCTTGCAAGTAAGGTATTTCTGTCTAATCATTCGCTCTGTTTCTTACGGCCATCTGTGGACAATTTGACAGAACAGCTGATCTGCGGGGGTCGAGACAAAGTGCGACCAGATCTCGAACCAGATGCTTTGTTTTGACCCTTCTGCTCCTTGGTGTCGCCTGGCACCTGTGTCGCAGATTATCCTTCTGCCTCTTAAAAGCATTATTCACTAGGGCCTGTATCTTTGGTTTGATCTCTACCGTCGGTCTCTGTCTCTGTAGAAATCCTGTGTATTAGTATGCCTGCAGCGAATCCCGAATTGTCAAGGAACTTCTAAGCTTGAGTGGAAAGGGAATGCACTTGCATACGATGTACACCCAAGCCTCCGTTTTTTTTTTTTTAGGTTTTATTGCTCTTGTGCTATGACTGAAATTCGTTGCCCAAACTTTTACATCTTGGGCGTTGTCGTTTATCGAACTTGGTGAAAGATATTCAGGTTGTTTTAAATACCAGCAGCTTAAAACACATTTCTTCAGCCAAACTTATTGCGAATCATATTTGACTGCGCCAAATGGATAAATCAGCTTATATTTGTTCTAGTGATATTTCGGCCCTTCTTGGCAATGGTCCTCTTCTGGCTCGAGCTAGGAAAACGAATGTGACCGTTAAATCACATGGCTTAAAACTTGCAAGTGTTATAGTACAAATGCATGAGTACGGAACTTTCTGTTTACGGGATTCTGCACACTCGAGCCGGGCTTAGTCGTACAGGTTTTCAATATGTTTTCCTTGTCAATCCGGTTTCTGCTGCGTCTGTAGTTTGTCGTATCTGCAGCTCTTTAAATGGTCCTGGCATGCTTCCCATTTTCAATTTCCTCCTTAAATATTACGACGGATGTTTTAAGTAACGGTACGTCATCGGTCGTTGCCTAATTTTTAAGATCCTTATTTGGGGCGTTGTCGTCTGTCGAACCTCCAGGAGGTATTCGTCTCAGATCAAGTTGGAATTGGTAGTCCTGGAGACGCCACACCCTCCTGGCAGTTGATTTATAGACTCTCGGGCTATGAACGGTCCTCCATTTCAAAGAATCACTATCGACCTGTACGGACTTGGACGGTCGATAGGAAGTGGCGCTAAGTTTGTTTCCCGAGCCACAATGCTGCGTCTTTCTTGCGGGGAAATATATCCTCGAAACTTCGGAGTGGTGTGTTCGAGAAGAGACCTTTCCGTTTGACCCATGCTTTGAATGCAATGGGTATGTAGAGCCTACTAAACTGTAAAAAGTTCCTCCGAGTAAGGATTAAAGTTAAATGCAGTATTTGCTACTGGAACCAATCTTTTCTCTACCAGGGACCCATAAATTTCCTGTAATGACTCGCCATTCAGGGGGCTAGTCATTTCCTCTGCTTCTGTGTTGCTATGTTGCCCAAGCCTCGCCTAGTTTCCAAAAATTCCGCTTGGGTTGAATCGGCGTTCTTGCTCAGATAGACAAAATTTGTTGGGACAATTCAGCATGCCACCAGGTACCTAAGCTAGGACAGAAGATCCAGGATACTTTTCCATTACAGAGAAATATTCCTAGTTCAGCACAACAGCTGCGAAAATTTTGTCTATGTGGATAGTCGCGTATTTTATCCCCGTGGGTATTTCTCGAACTATCTGACGCTCGGTCAAGAGCGCCTCAGAAATCTCTTATTGACAAGCCCCCTGAATGGCGAGTCATTACAGGAAATTTATGGGTCCCTGTCTCTACTGAGATAAGATTAGTCCGGATGAGAGACAAGATTGTCTTTTTAGAGAGAAGATTAATCCCAGTAGTAAATACTGCAAGATTTTTGTTTACCGTGGACCACCTCGCTTACTTGTAACCTGGCATGGAGTCAAATGGTACGAAACCGCTGATATCGGGCCTGTGATCATAAGCCTGCTTGTGGCCGATACAAACAACCTGGTAAAAGTACACCTTTTGAGGGTCGCAGAGTGAGCAATACCTGTAAAGTCCGTCTGCCTGGAACCTCGGCAGCTCCCAGACAGATTCAGATATTTTGGATGAGAGTCGAGCGTATAATATACCTTAGTGAGTCGGAAAATGTTTATAGGTTTGCCGAAATTCGGTCGAAGCCGCACATTTACGAATAATCTTAACGATTGCTGGTTGCTTATTTTCGGTTCGGACGTAATCCGGTAAAAACCGTAAATCTGAGAAGGGACGAGATCGGGCGAGGTAACTGGCCTGTGTGTGGGAATGTGTTGGATATGGATATGTTACTAGTTTAGCATTCATTATATTTGGTAAATAGGGGGCAAATAGTTGTGAAAGTTTTGGTGAATATTTGGGCTCATGTTCTACTTTCTTTTCCGATATGTGAGATCTGTTCGCGATCGAATAGAACGTGGAGGCCATTAGTCGTTTAGGATAATGGCGTTGCTCCAATATCCGTGTTCCTCTGGTTTGACAGCCAGAGAGGATCCCCAAGATCTTGAACGCTTGCTACTGATTATACCGTCCCTCGTTTATCAGACGTCATGGGACAGTAGCTTTCTACCTCATTCGCCTTTCCAACGAAATGGAACTGCAGGATCTGGATGTCTGCTTTATCATCACTCTCCTCCGACGTCAAGCGAAGGGATCCGGAGTTTCTTTGCTTTTTCTAAGAACAGCTATTCCTCGTTCCAGTTTTCCAGGGAAGTTGTTTGGAAGTCTTTGGTTCATGTATTCTCTGATGCGTAGGCGGCATGTCTGCTTCTGGGGGCGTTTTTTCTTGTCGTTGAAGATTTGCGTTATTGATTCTAGATGGATATGTTGCTTACGACGTGAAATGTGTTGCAGGAGGGGCCCCGCGTCATACACGTGACTGCTTAGAGCCAAGTAACTCCCCGGATGATATTGGATATTGGTTTTCAGCCAATGAGAGCACGCGGGGTCCGGACGAGCAGGGTTACGACGGACTTACGATTGCCAGTGGAGGACCCACTTATTTCTCCGGACGATATTGAACAACTGTCAGATCCGTGTTGCTAGCCCCGGGCTCGAGAATTTCTGATGCCAGTTGTCGGACGGATGAAATTCTAGTTGATTTCAGTCCGGGTTTCAGACCCGGTTGCGAATTTTGCACCTGACTGCGAAAATCGGGATGGATGGGCATGTTAGTACGAGTTCGTCCATTTCTCTTGATGTTTCCTCCGAGAAATTTGAGAACCTTTCAATTCTACTAATCGGCGTCTGAATGTTAAATACGAGTGCGAATTTTGCACCTATCTACGAAAATTGGACTAAATAATCCTTTAGCCCAAGCTGACTGCGAACCTTTGATCGTTTTTCTCGCTTGAGCCCGTGAAGGATTCTTGCCAAGGAGGGCTGAAATGTCGCTAAATATTACCTTTAACGAAGAAAATTTTACCGTCGTGCGCGGTAGTTCAGGCGGATGCGACAGCGAAGCCTCGATCTTGTATCCACAATGTCAACTTACCTCCAGCAGGCTCTCTGATGACGTCATTATAGGTAATCCGCTCGTGTGATGATCTCGTGTCGCGGAAATGCGATCCATACTTCGCAGCGCCCCCTCAAGAGAAAGCAGGAGCTTGCCTGACTGATTCATTGTCGGCCGCTCTAGTCGAGTTTCCACCTTTACTTTTGCCAACTGGGCGGTTCCTCCTTGGCTGGTTCCAATGTGGGTCATCGATTTTTTATTCACGTGGAGAGGTTAGCTGGGAAAGGTTAGTTCGTCAATATAGAGCTCTGCGTTGCGGTGGAGCCGAAAGCCGTTACACGAGGATCGGCTCCGGTCTTGTTGTTATGCTGATTCCCGAAGGCATGCAAGCACTTCTTTTGCTGCTTCCGACAGGCTCTTACAGACAGGCGCAAAATAGTTTTTTTTTCTTACAGCCAAATATATCCTCTATTTCCTAACGCGTGTAAACTTTTCCATCCACCAAAATTTCGTGAACGATGACAAACTACAGACATTCACTTCTTTGGGCTGTTACTCTTTTCCTCCTAATTCGCTACGCCGGAGCTCCTCAATTTCTTCAGTGAGCTTAACGAATCATCTGGGAAAAACTAGAAATGGCAGGATCATAAGTTTTGTTTATGCCAACTTGCAAAGAGTTCGTCATCGTAAATATTTGGAACGTTTTCTTTCATTTTTCTTTTCTTTCTTGCTCAAAATGTGTTGCTGTGTAGGACAAGAGTGTTTGGTGCATGAAATCTGGTCTCATTTCGACGGTGGGCCACAGTTGGGGGTGGGCTTGTACAAAGCAAAAGCTGAGCATTGGATTACGGTTAACAAGTCCATGGTTGGAGAAGGACTTTGTTGGGCGGAATTTGGAACCCGTTCACTAAGTTTCTTGGGGAATTGGCGCAAACTAGTCGAAACGAAAGAAGTTCGGCCCCAGAACTGACTTTAAGCTTTTTATCGCAACTTCTCCCGCTTGGCAGGGAGTTGACGTTCCCTCAAATTGAGATTTATTGGCCATTGTATCCGTGGCAGGATACAAATTTGCCGTGAAGAAGTTTGCGTTAACGAACATCGATTTGTCCTCATATTTCGTCCTGGTTAACAAATTACAGCTTTATTGTTCGTTTTCTATAGCAAACATGTCTCTGTGTCGAAAAGTTTGTCGAACTGGCGTCCAAAGTAACGTCCGTGGGCAAGTCCAGTTAAATCAGTCAAATTAAAAGTCAGGAGTCAGGACTATTTTCCTATAATGATAACCCGGAAGTCTCTCCGAGCACTAAGAAAGAGTACTAGTAACCCCCGTACTGTCTTCAGCTGGGTGTTTTTGTCGGAAATTCTCGGAAGCGGGTATTCTGATCATCCAATGTTAGGCTGCGACTGAATGCATGAATGGTCTTCTTTACCCTTTTCAAAAACAGAAGTGTGACAAATAGAGTATCAAAAAATAAAAGAAAATTAACAAAAAGAAAACAAGAAGAAACAACCTACTTCAGAAATGCCTGGTACAGGCTGTGCTGGGGATCCAGCGAGTGCAGAAACTTTTCCCTACGGATGTTAATGACATCCATGGGATCGAGAGCACTATATTGAACAGAAACTAAAGTATTTCTCGTTCAAAGAACTTTGGGTCCAGTTGCGAACTTGGACGATGTTTGGAACAAGCCTTAGATCCTTTTGCCGATAAAGGCTGAAATCCGTTTCTTGGGGCTAATCCAGCGTCCTCTAACACAAACAACAGCCTTAGGAAAAAACATTTAGTGTCCGTGATCTATACAAGACTTGGGAACGTTTCTTCTTTCTCCTCCTGGACCGAGTTCTAGGAACCGAGAATCATATGCTGGTATCGACCACCAGACCAGATCACGTTGTAGTGCATGCCTAAATAATAGATCCCTCAAGCCATAGTAACCATGGAGTTAATTTATTGTATCTCTTGCAGGTCAGCTATCGCATTGGTGAGCGCGGCACTGTAAGTCTTCTCTACTCCGAATCACGCGAAACAGAGGAAAGCTCACTGGACAAGGAAGTAAAGCGCGCCTTTAATCCCGACGCCAAATCCTTCCAGCCAATCAGTGACGATTTAAGCACATCTTTGAGCAGCTTAACACTCACTCCGAAGTCAGTGTCGCCCTTCAGCCCTGGGGAGAAAGACCTGCTATCCCCTTCCGAAAGTACATCAAAGACGCCTAGCCCCGGTTCGTCAATGACTAATTTGAACGGAGTCGTTCCACGCAACCAGCCGGTTGTTTTCACTACAGCAACCTTCGCTCAAACTAAGTTCGGCTCGACTAAGCTGAAGACGTCGACGAAACGCGGCAACCGCATGTCACCTACTGAGTTTGCAAATTATATCAAACAACGTGCGCAACAGCAACAACAGATACAGAGTCAGTTCATGTACACCAATGGGCTTCAGCCTCCCCAGCGCCCGAGGTCACTGTCACCCAACCCGATGATGGCGCCACAGCTTGACCTGTCCGGGAACTACCTGATGCCCAACTCGCAGATGTACCCACACCAGATGTCTCCCTTGTCGCCGAACCCTCCTAGCCCCCAGATTCGATACAACGACGCCATGAGCCCTAATTTTGGATATGATATTTTCGCGCCACGCGCCAATAATCAACCAATGAACTGGGAGTTCGGCGGCATGGGACACCAGTCGAACTTCGGTGGAAGCGCCAACGGCGGCTCATCCCCAGATAAGCAGTTTAACGACTTCCCGTCGAACGCGAGCGGAAACGGAAGCTATCCTGGTGGAAACTACCAGCACCTTCTTGTCGCGAACTAGGGAGCGCTAACGGACGGTTTTGACGGTCTTTCAAAAGATACTGAAATTGCGCCTTGTGGTACCGATGTAGGACTCAGTGGAGTTGTTGCCCCCTTTCACTAACCCTCCGTAGCCTTGTGCGTGAACTGCGTAGATCTCTACCGACAAAAGCTTTGTGATAATGAACGGGATTTTTGGTATGTTTTAGTTTTTGTATATTACGTGAGCCAACGAGAGCGCGCAGTCAACTCCCCGAATTTCTAGTTTTGTACCACGGCTTTTTCTGCGTGAAAGTCGAGAATCGAAAACGGCAAAAGTTTATTTTTGATGTTGTTGTTACACGGACGTCGTACGTTGTGTCGTTTGCGAACTCTTATCGTGAAAAAACTGTTAAAACCAAAAAAAAAGGCAAACGGGATCTACATTTATATTCATGCTCCTAAATCATCTCCGGGTCTTGAATGCTAGTTTGTTATGATTTTTTTTTTGTCGCCGATTCATCAACTGTTATTGTAAGAAGTACGGACATAAGGTTTGAAGCAAAGTTGACCATTCACCCTAATTTCTGGAAAAAAGGAACACAGCGCAAATTGAAAGTTCATTTATTTGTTAATGCCATAAGCCTCACGAGCGCTAGTTTGTTCTGTTTTTTTCGTCGAGAGTATGGCAACATATATGTACTGCAAGCTTCCCTTTTCACTGTACACGGAATACAACAGAAAGTAGACCGGGAATTTTGTTTTTATCATTTCCGACTGGTGTAATCTGATTCAGATTATGTCGCAGTTTGGCATCCTTGCACAGCTTGTTCTAAAGTTGTGCAATGAGATAACCGTTTAACCCGAGAATACGAGTTCCGTTCGTTGGATGCGCATTTGTGAATTAGCACTCGGGTCAGTTTTCAATCCTGGCCTTTCGCCAACTATTGTACGCTCACTTTTCTGTTTTAATTCTAAAATTAATTCTGTCAGCTTTGCCACAGTATTTTCGTACCCCACACAGCATGAGAACATTTTCTGTTACGGAAGACTAGTGACAGCAAGGGCCCGTGATAAGTTGCTTATGATAACTTCTCTCTTCTCCTCCCATGTCGGTCACCTTCATGCAGTAGGCCACCTGATATGGCGTTAAAAGGGAACTTTCATTGGTCGAATAGAAGAAACAACTTTATACTTCATAATCCAGAATCAGTTCGATCAGTTATTCTTGAAAATCCAGATCACTTTTCCCTCTATCTGAAGTAGGGTTTACGAAATGACCATCTGCATGATCTAGCGGAAGGGATGGAAACTTGGAAACGG
Organism: Branchinecta sandiegonensis; assembly: GCA_030848855.1. NCBI lineage: Eukaryota > Metazoa > Arthropoda > Branchiopoda > Anostraca > Branchinectidae > Branchinecta > Branchinecta sandiegonensis. Next base: position 15,372,989 of record JAUPMV010000007.1, on the reverse strand, counting down.
AAAGGGGTGGAAACTGGACACGGAAGGGCGGAAAATCGCAGAGCAAAGACCCTTGTGAATGACTATAAGCATCTTATTAAGGGAATTCTTCCCACAGGTCGTTAATACGTTGGGAGAGTAGACTACGTCAAATTTGCGTTACTTTCCTTCGAAAAAATCTGAACTATTTTCTTCGAAAACCTAACATACAGCTCCGCGACTTGAGATTTGAAAACAGACTAGACTTTTTTATCTAGAGATATATCAACCCTATTGGGGAATAGTTGCGTACTATGTTAAGGACGGCTTTAGGGTAGCATGAAGTAGTATGAATGAAGGTCCTGTTAGAACCCGACATCAAAACCGCTTAGCTGATGTGTTTGAAGTAAACTTCCGCTAGGGTGATAAGCTTGGTTGTGTTCTTTACTACTATTGTACCATACTAACGCGTCTGGTTCTCTGGTTGAGGCAGCCTGGTTTACCCTGGTTCCGGTGTCGTACCCGACCCTATGTTAATCGCGCTGATGCTAGTTACGATTTGTTTTTGTTTTTACATTTTTCTAAGCATAAATTGTTGATAATATTATTTATTTACTCTCGCACTATGGGCAAGGATGGAAGTTTGGGACGTGTGGTGTTCGCTTGGAGGGCTTGGGGTAAAAGGTGTTTCAACCAAATGTATTATTAAGTCTGTCATGAATTTCTGTTTGGGATTTGTTTGTTTCCTAAGGGCTCTGATCTGTTGAAATTGAATTTGGAGGGTTGGGAGGGGTCGCCAGGTCAGGCCAGCTGCCGAAACTTTTGGGAACACGAGATCGATACTAACTTTTTTGTGTCGTAAACCTTAGCCCGGAAGTTAGGTGGTTTTAGTTTGCTGGCGTTTTTGCCCCACCCCCTAATCCAAAAACGAGAAAGAACGTAAGGTTTCCTTCGCGTTCTTTCTTCGTTCGAAATTTGCCTGCAAAATTGTTTTGTTTTGTCGTCAACGATGTTTGGTTTATGTGGGGGAACCTTGTCTTGAAGTATAGAAACAAACGTCACAGTACGAAGCGTATGTCATAGAGCTACATATGTTGTAAAGGAGCGTTGTTTCAGTGCTTCTTTTGTTTGTATTTCTGTTCTTCTTACACATGTGTAAGGCTGTATGACTGCCAGCTTCGTCCTTCTTTTGTTTGCCAAACTCGTCTCTAGTCAGCAATGGACTGATTTTGTTTTTCAAGGAACGTTAATAGAAGTACAAGACGGTTTCTAAGAAAAACTAAAATTTTTACGTTTCTTTTCTAAAAAAATATAAAAAATATCATTGCGACAGACGTTTGACCGGTGAGTGTATACTCTTCGCCCGATGAGATTGTGGTAGTGCTTTACGGTGTGCGTTTTTCAAATCAACGAGTGAAGAGTACTGTCCGTCTGTCCGACTGATAAGGCCGCAGACCAAGCGAGCCTCGTAGTCAAACCGTAGGTGTTCTTGCATTACTGTTTTCTATTTCCGAGTTAGTCGGTAGGGCTCTTAGGCTTTGAATTTTGTTTTGTGGTTGATGTAATAATCTTTGGTTGAAAAGTGAGGACGGCCGAGCGGATTGTGTGCGCACTACGTTTTGCGCTCTAACGAGAAGTATGATTTAACTTGGTCGTTATGTTGTTATACAATTAATATATTAGCCAGATCGTCTACTTTTTCACACGGATTTTTCATATTATATTGGATTTTGATTAGTTTTTATACATTTTGTGGTAATAAATGTAGAGATTGATGTATTACCTGCTCTTTGTGTACGGTGTTATCTAGTTTGGGGACAGTACGACAGGAGCTGAAGGTGGCCTTACCCTGTCTCCGCAAAACGGGGAACTTAGCGAAACCAGGTCCAACTAGCGGGAATAACTCTCATCGCGCCATTACAACTCAGTGGCGATTATTTGTTTCCCATTCCCAATGAACAGTTTTTGCATTCGCTTGGCACCTAGCTTAAGAGGCCAAAATCGGTAGTCGTGTTAGCTTGATCGCTATCATTTGAGTACCGACTGGCGGCTCCTGACGCCAGATTCGTAGAGATTTCAAATCCGCCTTTTTTTCTCGGAAACTTTAACTACACTGTCAGAAGTTTCATAACAGATTGCGCATAACGCTTTCAAGAATAACACCTTTTCACTTAGAAAAAAAGTGTAATTACCAATTAAGTTTATACTATTTCGTGCCCAGATCTCCAACAACACCTTCAATAGGTAAAAAATACTACACTGTCAGAAGTTACATAACGACAACAACAGGATGCGCGGTTTCAACAGATAACACTTTGGGATGTTATATGTTATGTTTCTTTCGTTTCCGTTAGTATTTTTACCTATTGAAGGTGTTGTTGGAGATCTAGGGACGAAATAGTGTAAATTTAATTGGTCATAACACTTTATTTCTAAGTGAAAATGTGTTATTCTTGAAAGTGTTGTGCGCAATCTGTTATGAAACTTCTGACAGCGTACTTATATAAATTCTAGCTTTTAATGCGACTCAAGCATCAGATCCGAAACCGTGACCCTATTAAATGGCGAGCGCTTCCACTAAATAGAGAATGGGCTATCATAAAAGGTACCACATGCGATATTTTTTAAATCCACCTTTTACTGGCAAAATTCAACTACTTTTAAGGTGGCTCAAGCGAACTCCACCTAAAAGGCGCGCCCTTCCACTAAATATAGAATAAGCTTCCACGAAAATTATGTATTCTTAGGCGACCGGGTTTGCTGGCGAGCATTGCCAAGGAGAAGATCCAGTGCATATACTTGTATCCTTGAAAGAACAACATATCGCGTTAAAATGACGAAAAACTTGTGATCGAATCGACCCTAGAAGAGGAAATAAGAACGATGGCGTTGGCGTGTAAGCTTTTAGTGTACCGCGGGTTTTCCGCTTCGCTGCGTCGTGACACACAGTCACACCTTGTCACACAGGTTGTCAGAGCATGAAGAGGTTATTCCATGTTCAAACTGAACCGTGAGGCAAATGCGTGAGCAAACAAAAAATCAAATCCCAGATAAAAGACGAGAATTGTTGAACACCGGTTTCTAGTCTGGTTCGATCGAAACTCGGGCGCGTGGAGCAATAATACTCTTGATGACTAACTCTCCTTGCCGATGCAAAATCGCTGTGTACGTAGCGGAAGAGCCAGAAGCGGCACCACAACTGTTCCCACCGATCGCCGTGATTGGTTGACACAGGATTTGAGTTGTTGAGTTTGAGCCGTTAGTGAAACGTTTTCTCGTTCTTCCTGAGGATCACTGGCGTGTTTTGGACTGAGTCATATAGAGTATTCGTCCACTACCGGGCAATGATTAACCGTGAATGAAGGGAGGCTCAAGACAAACGGAACCTCCAGCGACGACGTCGATGTGTCCGGCCCATTAGTCTGATGCCGGGAATCCGACAGTAAACTGAGATCTTCAACTTCCGCATAGGAGTGACATAAAAGGTCTAAACAATGGTCACATGGTTCCATGTCGGACGTCCTCGTTGGGCCTCCGACCTGCAACTCCTGGTATTTTGTGCATACCAAGTCGGCTAGTGCGCATCAACCTTAACTATCATTTGCAGCTTTTCACGCGGAATATAGGAATCTTAATTCTAACCTCACTACATACCGAGTTTTACCAGTATATTTTTTGTTTCAACCATAACGGTTCTTTACGAGAATTGACTTTTTTTTTGCATTTGCATTTGTAACTTTTCACGCGGAATATAGGAATCTTAATTCTAACCTCACTACATTCGAGTTTCACCAGTATTTTTTTGTTTCAACCATAACGGTTCTTTACGAGAATTGACTTTTTTGCATTTGCATTTGCAACTTTCACGCGGAATATAGGAATCTTAATTGTAACCTCACTACATCCCGAGTTTTACCAGTATTTTTTTGTTTCAACCATAGCGGTTCCTTACGATAATTGACCTCTTTTCGAGAGAATCATTTCCCGAGTTTGTTCCCGGCGACGTTATTCGTAAGTAGCTGCGTTCTTTGTCACGGGAGTTCTCACCGGTGGTCTCCGGTTTTTGGGATCCCAAAACGTAAGTTGAGGGATACCTATGACTTCGCAAAAGTTGTCCGTCTGTCCGTCCATCCGTCCGTCTGTAAGCACGATAACTCTCGAAGGGAATGAGATATTTTGATGAAACTTGGTGTGAGGATTCTTTGGTTCGGCGGACCAGTCGAGTTCGTAAATGGGCTTTGTAGCCCTACATTTAAGGGTGGGGGAGGGGGTTCAAATTAAGGGGCAAACAAAATATTTTGAAACAGCTAATGTGAATGTCGATTATGGGGTAAGAAGACATGCTGAACACGATGGAACACGATGGAACACGAAACCATTTTGTAATCGGACAAGTAGTTCGCCCGGAATCCGGCCAAAACCGGAAAGTTTGTTAAAAGTAAAAGTTTTATTTGAAGTTGATTAGATGTTTGATTTAGAGGTAGGAAGACATGCTGAAGACGGTGGTCAAAACCATTTTCTCGACGGACAAGTAGTTCGCCCGGAATCCGGCCCAAACCGGAATGTTTGTTAAAAGTAAAAGTTTTATTTGAAGTTGATTAGATGTTTGATTTAGAGGTAGGAAGACATGCTGAAGACGATGGTCAAAACCATTTTCTCGACGGACAAGTAGTTCGCCCGGAATCCGGCCCAAACCGGAAAGTTTGTTAAAATTAAAAGTTTTATTTGGAGTTGATCAGATGTCCGATTTAGGGCAAGAAGACATGCTGAACTTTTATGTGAAAACAATTTTCTTCCCTGACATGTAGTTCGCCCGGAATCCGGCCAAAACCGGAAAATTGTTAGAAGTTAAAGTTTTATTTCTAGCTGATTAGATAACCGATTTAGGGGTAAGAAGAGACGCTGAATCCGTGTGTGACAATCTTATTTTACCCGGACATATAGTTCGACCGGAATCCGGCTGGAGTCGGAAAATGTGTTATAAGTTAAATTTTTATTTGAAGTTGATTAAATGTTCATTATTGGGGAAAGAAGATACCCTGAGTTCGTTTTTGAGCTTTCTTTTTTCGCCGGACAAGTAGTTCTAGAGTTTGGCCGAAACCGGGAAATTGGCAGAAGTGGCAGGAACTTTTCGTCAAAACAGATATGACTTATACGGGTAAACACACATGCTGAATCCATATCTGAACTTGGTTTTCTCAGATGATTAGCTATTTGGCCTTAATCTGTTTCTGAATTTTAATTGTAAGAATGTTCAAGGATTCTGGCGATGACTGGATCTGGCTAAGACAAGACCCAGTTGGCTGGATCAGATATTGAATTTTTGGGATCCCATCGAAAAGTTTGGTCTTGTTCTTATAAGCCGTTTTTGCATCCACCGGTGACTTCTCACCAGTCTTATAACCCGTTTTTGAACTATCCAATGTCCGGTTTTATCTCACCGGTGCGGACTAACCAGAACCTGCTCGGGAGCCGGGCTTCAGCGAGGAGTTAGCCAGTTTTCATCAACTCACCGGTGAACCAAAAGAACGCGTTTTAAGAAAAGAACCGGACACTGGTGACAAAACACCAGTGACAGCCCGGAGTGCAACGAACGCAGCTAGTATATCCCTTCCGAAAATTGCGTAAACCAAAGCCAAGCGGTCCAGAATGTGGCTAGTAAGAGTGAAGCTGTGTGTTAACTTACCTTGATCCTCCTGTGCCACAGGAGGCATTCACGGACAGGCGCCAGTCTTCTCTTGGGTGGGTTGTTGCTAGGAAGTCATCCCACTCATTTTGCTTACTTGCATGCTTGTTTGCAAGGTCCTCCTAATGAAGCCATGTGTTAGCGGAGCCTGCCCTTTACAAAATATACATATTTTGTAACAGTACAGTAATCTGTCTAGAAAACTCATTGCAAGGCTTTACAACGCAGTGGCTCTGCATCATTTATTGTTTGTGGCTCCATTCTGGGATCTTTTAAACGCCACGGATAAGAAAGAGTTAAGAAAGCTGTTCTTCAAATTTGCTAAATTTCTTCTTCAACTTCCCAGTTGGTCCCGCAACCGTTACTTGTTTCAGAAGGACTCTGTCGCAGATCCTATACTAAGTGTTGATAATCTGGTCGCCAACCTTAATGATAAGGATGTTGTACACCCCTGGGTGGGTATTCTTTCCTATAAGATTTGTTTGATTATTATCTAGGTTAATGTTGTTTTGTTTTTGTAGTCGTTGTTTTTTGTTTTTCTTTTTTTTACATACTCCATCTTTTTCAATCAATCAATCAATTTATCAATCAGTTTATTTAATTCGTGATATTACACATCACATAATAAAATTACATTAACACAGGACTTTAATTCACTAGATATATACAATCATCCTCCATTTTTCCTCCTTCGTGTTGTTGATGGGCAATAAAATATTTCATTCATATCCATTTTTATTCACAATCCGCAAAATGCACAAGGCGCTACTGGAGTAAAAACTAACAAGAAAAATAGTAGGAACACAAATTTTAGACATAATTTCTACCTGGGCCTGAAAAATGCATGAAAACACTATGTAGCCTACTCGATAATCTGGTGATAAAATATGATAATTTTATAGGTTTAATGACCAGGAGCTAAAATCCAGATGCAGAATCCTTAAAATTTTTACTGAATTCCCATTGCTTCCAAGCATTCGAATGATCATCACCAACAAACAAAGCTGCTTCAAAAGCCGCGTGGTGCGCCTTTACTGCCATCTTGATAGACTCCGAAAAAATGAGGCGAAAAACTTTCGCCAGTTTTGGGGTCAGTAAGTCGAATGCTCCTATTATACCTTCAGTCCGCTCCTGGTTGACCAGTGATGCAAACTGTTACGAACATTTCGCATGCCAAAAACTCCCGTGCCTGTCAGTGGCACGTCGTTTCTGCATGAAATCATTGTTTATATCCGCTAAATTCACTCCGGAAGGATTTGCAGATTAATGTTTACGTAATGCATTCCACAGGACTCGACAGGAGCGGATAAGCAAGGGTCGGCCTTACTTGTACCATGGCCTACCGTGTATCAACAATGTGTAACAACACCAACGAAGGCACACAACCAAATTATCATTTATCTGGAGCCAACTCAAATAGAACCAAATTTAAATTATATTTGTTGAGCAAAATCCGCATCAAAACAAAATCCACGAGATTTCACAAATCTTCTTCACCCTAGATCTGACTCCGCTCATTTTAAAGGTATTAGCTTCACGAACGTTGACAATTTGAGTCTTGCCCCAATATTTGGATAAATATATTTTCGTCTTCCTGTAACATTGTGAATGCAGATTCATAACTGAGATCAAACACTCACAGTGCCCACGATAACAATAAACTAAAAAAATTAAATAAAACACAACAATACAATATACAATTTTTCATTCATCGTCCAGAAAAGAACGTAGATTGTCATGTGCTGGCTGGGCCCTGTTGTCCATGACTTTTGGCACAGCCGACGAAATTTCCAAAAAGCGTGACGCTTGCATCTTTAAATTGGAAACGCCCCGTTTTAGCAAGTGGCTGTGGTATAAGTTTGGCCAATAAAGCAGGTGCTTCTCATACTTAAATAGCATCTTCTCAACTTATGCAACTCCTTCTTCCATAGAACATGTGCAATACCAGAGCGAAATAAAATGAATGGAGCATAAAAAGAGCTGTATAAATTTCCTAAAGCTTTCCGATTGTAGCGCCCACGGTTCAGGACGATACGTCCATAAGCGGTACGGATAGATGGACATACGTCTTTAACAATCGAAGCCCGCCACTTTTTTCAGGAACCACCCAACACTGTGTTGGAACAATCTTACATGAAATTTCTTCGTACTTTCACGCAAATAATTCTGATTTGATCAAGAGACAATAAAATAATCCCTTTCAATATCTTCCCGTGGCAATCCTGTCCCTTTTAATCACGTTATCAGTTGTCCAGGACATCGTCACCTCCCCTGCCGACAGTTTGAGCCGTCGGCATTTTGAACAAGGACGATTTCAGCCTCCCCTGTGAGCATTTTAAACTGTCGGCATTTCGGGTCGTTGACATTTTGGACGACTTCGATTTCGGGGTTTTCGACCTCAACTGTGGGCATTTTGGGTCGTGGGCGTTTTGAACCGTGGGCATTTTGATCGTGGGCATTCTGAGCGTGGGCAAAAAGATCAGGGTGATTTTGGGAATCACCCTAATTGAGTTGCAGATCAACACTTGGTTCCATCGTGTTTTTATGACACTTTCTTAGGGTAATTTCTATCTGTCTATCGGTCTGTCGGTCCGGGTTTTGCTAGTTCGGTCCAGAAAATGTTTTGATCCCCTAGTGGTCAAAACGAGTTGGCGATTGAAACGAAACTTAGAATGTAGAAAGGTTCGTAGATGTTGTAATTTGGGGTCCGCATGGGATACGACGACGGTGCGGGGGAACACGAATCTCAGAAAATGATCAGATTTGAGTGAAACTTAATCGGTGGTAAGAGACGACACCCTAGATCTTGTGGCAAACGAGTTATTTTAGGCTACTTGCAGATAGGAACTTGTTTGTCGTATTAGGGAGATGACCAGACTGACTTGTAAATTGTCCTTTCCCGGATGCGAATATCCAGGGGGCGCGGAGGGAGGGGGAATCCCCAATATATTGAAACATTACAACTTCCGAACAGACCTGAAAGAAACTTGATAACAGACAAGAGCACATATCCTCGATACCCAGTTTCAGGTCTGACTTGGTCATGATACATTTTCATGTTCCCTAACGACCCATGATTATTTGTGCCTGAAAGGTTTTTCTAGCAAATTAATCCTTAAAGTGTGCATCTGCAACCGCACGGCCGAAAACAAACAATACGTGTTCATGTTCCCCAAGGGCCCATGATTATTTGTATCTCAAGGGTTTCCTTACAGCCGGGTCGGACCCAGGAACTGTGGAGAAGTTGGAGGGAGGTTTCTGGATATCTTGTGACGTGCCTAACTCTGGAACTAGTGATCTGATTCTGATGGAACTTGACAGATGGCAAGAGCAAACGTCATAGATGTTCGATCTACATGTCCGTTTCAGGGATCTGGCCACTTTGGAATAGTCGGAGGTGGGCCAGAAACCCGATGAAAATTAATACACAGTGTGTGCATCTTCACCCGAAGGAGGAAAAATACGATTGGCCGAACGATAGACTTTCATGTTCCACAAGGGCCCATGATCATTTGTACCTCAAGGGTGTACAGACTAATTCCTTGTCCCCTGTGCGCCTCTTAAGGGCACAGTGCAATGGTGCTTTTGGCCACACGATACATGTTCACGATTTCCAAGGGCCTATGATACGACAGGGGTTTTGCTTACAAATGGATTCCTGGTTGAAGTGTGCATCTTCATCGTACACTGTCAGAAGTTTCATAACAGATAACACGGGGATGCGCGGTTTCAACAGATAATACGTAACAGATAACACTTGGGATGTTATCTGTTCTGTTCGAAAACGTTACGCATGAAATGTTATGCATAACAAGCTTTGTTAGGAAGAGCCAAAAAAGCATCTACTGACTTTATTCCTTATCGTAAAGATGTCGGAAAACTCAGCAGATGCTTTTTGACGGTTTTTCGGTTCTTCCTGATGGTCTTATTATGCATAACATTCTGAAACACAACAGATAACATCCGAAATGTTATTTGTTACGCATTATCTGTTGAAACCACGCATCCTCGTGTTATCTGTTCTGAAACTTCTGACAGTGTACGGCTTAAAAAATAATTTTTCGCCAAACAACACATTGTCATGTTCTCTAAGGGCCCATGGCCATTTGTGCCTCAAAGGTTTTGCTGAATTTCCTAGACCCCTCAAAGTGTGCATCTGAACCGTGCAGTGCTACCATATTCTAGTTTTATGGGGAGTCTGAAGGCGGTCTGGGAAGCAGGGGCGTCACGACTGGGGGGGGGGGGCGACGCCCCCCCCCCCCAATGCTGTCGGCCAGTCGGTAAAAAAATAACCGAGTCGGCGCGGAGCGCCGCGATTTTTCGTCAAAAAAGTTGATTTTTTTTTTCATGAAAACAGTCGGTTTTCCTGAAAATTGGTCAATTTTTCGTCAAAATAGTCGGTTTTTCTGGAAATCACTGGGTTTTTCTGAAAATCAGTCGATTTTTTTCAAAACTGTCATTTTTTGTTGTTGAAAACAGTCGTTTTTTCTGCAGAAACAGTCGGTAAAAATTAACAGCCAGTCGGTAAATGCCTCGTCCCCCCCTCCTAAACATTTTGGCTAGTGACGCCTCTGCTGGGAAGAGTCTTATAACCGTGAGAGCGCAAACTTTAGCTTTATATACGTGCTACCTATACCCTGCCCAATAAGCTTCCAGCTCTTGTTTGGATAAAAAAGATCCTTCTTGGGACATACCACTTTTGAAGTCTCGAGGGGTTGCAGACTTCGGTATTAAAACGGTACGGTAGCTAAGAAACTAAACCAAAGTGTTACCCGACAGCACTTTTGTCGGCGAATCGAACCAAAGGTTGTTGCAAATTTAATTGCAAATCTAGTTCTACTTTGTTTTGGAACATTGTTAGTAAATAAAGAGGTTGATACAAAGCGCTAATTCACCATATTGGCACTTAAGTTGTGCAACAAAGGCTATTAAGAAAAGAAAATATTTGTTTGTGGTTAGAATTTCTGGGCGTCTAGGGCGACTGTTTCTGGACGAATTTGGCTTTTTTCTTAATTAATATCATTATTACTATCGAAGAGGGATTGAGATGAAAACGGAGCTTGGCCTAGCGTTTCAGAATTGTGTAGTTTACAGACAGCGATCCATCGCAGTCTAGTTTAAAAAATACCCTAAAACAAGGAATCCGGACATGTAGCGAGAATACCAGAATGCGGACCAATTTCATCCATTTTATTCCCGAAAGCGCTTGCACTTTCGTTCAATGCTGCTTTGTGATTGATTCACAATTTGGGTGCTTCTAGAATTCTGGATGTAGCATGTCAGCCGTAAATATCCAATGAGAACATTTTCACACGCATGGGAAAATGGTTATTTCTCATTTCCGCGACGAATCCTTTCTTACAAATTACCGGAAGTGCATTTTCGACTACACCGCACGAGGGATCAGGTTGCAGTTCCGTAACTCCTATCGACCAACAAGGATCGTGGGGCGGATTTCAGCATTCTTGATCGGTAAATCTGTGCTCAGTGCTACCTGCAGCAACGCTGCGAGAAAGTTCAGGTGGTAGTCGAACCCGGCACTGAGACGGACGGAATGAATTCATAGCGCACCTGGTGGTGTCTAGCCTGGCATAACAGGCCCCCCACAAAATTCCTTCCAGATTAGGAATCCATAGCGCACCTAGTGGTGTCCATGGGTGGCTAGCCTGACATAATACGCCCCCCACAAAATTCCTTCCAGATTGGTTATTTTTTTCTCGCTAGATGGTTTATAGTAAAATAAACAATAACACGTTACTTCTTGGTGTACGTTAATTTAACCAGGTTTGTTTGGCTATTTTCAATTCCTCGTAGGTTCAGTCATGTTAAAGGTGTTTAAAATGCCTCTGCCTCTATTTGTACTCTACCTAACTTTGTTCTGCCAAACTTCATCAAGTTTGTCAATTCTAGCTTCTGAATTCAGTGCTGACTGCTAGTTGACTTTTCCACGGGGCTAATGCGCGACTCGGTATGAACCGAAAACCTATTCCCCTTTAAGATAACTTCTATCAATATCTAACGTGTGATTGTTATTCTTTCTCTAGCGCATCTGGCGGCAATGTGACATCGGATATTATGAAGGACGAATAATGACACCGAGCGTGATGTGACAGCTCAGCACGGGTTCGCACACCGAGGCTCGCACTAGTCGTACTACCGCGGAGACTATTTTGCCTAAACGATAGATTTCCTGAGAAGGTGGTTTCTACCCCTCCTGCCGGATGTCAATCCGAAAAGTTCGTTTGGCTTGGCAGTTCGCGTAGGCAGGGCGGAATCCAACACGACAGGCGACCAAAGACCGTTGGCTCCTTTCAGACGAAAGCGTTGAACGTCTATTAGAAAAATCGTTGGATATACGATTAAACGACATAACTATTTGCCTACCGAAAAGGAAGCGCCGGCAAATGTAGCTGAGGCTATCTGGAAGAGCTAAGGAAACCTAGCTTTTGGCTTAAAGATTTTAGGTAATTTTTCGATCGACCGCCTGACCTATTTCAGCGGGGTACGCTATAAGCATATCAGAAAAGAACAAGGACAGACGTGAAGCCGGAAAAGAGTTGAGCCTTGTCGGCTTGTATTAAAGGCTCTTTCCCTTCTGGAGATGGCATTTTAACACGCTAACCAAGGAACGGAATTTCCCCGGAAGTTCCCGCCGGGCAAGCAAATAGCTGATTAAAAGAGACAAGTTTTCTGTATAATGTCGGGTTTCACCCGGCCCAGACAACGAGTCAATCGCAGCAGTAACGAGAAATCCAAGCGACAGTACGATTGTGCATGGACGAGGTTACAGGAATCCATGAAGCCAGGAAAATTCGTCTCTAGAATGGCCTGGAGGAAAGGAAATTGACCGCAGACCCCCTGGAACCATAGCCCGTGGACGAAAGTGCATTATGAAGTTTGGAGTCTAGACATCAGATGCTCCTCGTTCCTTTGCGTGAACTTACAATCGGACTTTCTGTTATTGCAGTTCGGTGGAAGGTCAACTTCTTAGCCAAATCGGAATCGTAAACATCCGTACGACTGGGAGCGTTCGATGTATTTGTACCATTGACTTCAAATTTGCTGCTTTTCTTCTGTTGAAAGTTTAATGCTTAAGAAAAGGAAGGATGCCCGTATATGAGAAATTCTAATTGAATGTACTTGAATATATATATATATACAGAGCCGAGCGGCCAGCGAAGCGCAGGACGTGTTGCAATCATGAAGCGTCCTAGGGACAGTCAAACCTTATGTAGCTCCTCAAACTGATGACGTCAAACTTGTTTAGAACTGGAAGGCAATCGTACAAATACGTAGAACGATCCCAGTATTTTCGATTCCGATGTGGCTAATAAGCTGGATAGGTAGAGACAGATCACAGCACAGCTAGTTCGTCAATAGGGAGGCCAACAGAAAGTCCGACTGCATGATCAGCTCATGTCATAGCTGTAAGCAAGACAGGATGGCTAGGACTCCAGATGGCTGCCCTTCTGCAAATCTTACTTTGGCGGAGGAGAACATTACACAGTATCGACATGTATAGAGTACAATCTGCTGGTCATGAGCACCGCTCAATGGGAAAGGTAAAGCGCTTTTCATCGCGCAGTTGTTGTACACTGTGCGGCCATATGTTGACAGGATTGGGACTGGAATATTTTATATGATTAATTCAAAAGCATGCCGGTGATCCTCTAGGATCCCTATAGGGAAGAACAAAAACCGTCACCCAAACAAATCCTCAAAATTGACCAAAATCAAATGTAAACCAATCAACGATGGTTGACGTTTTATGGTGACGTTTTTGGTTCTTCGCTAGGCACACGGCGATTCTTCGTCGACACGAAGAGTTAGTCATCAAGGGTATTGCATCAACCAGTGCAAGTATCAAGTTCAAAGTGGGTATTGGGGTCTAGTTGTGCCTTTCGGGGGTTCCACCCCCCAACCCCAACCCGGTTCAGGGGCAAATGGGCCCAGATTGCCCAGTGAATAATGTTCATAACTTGACCAGAACTTGACATAGGACGATGAAATTCCTTGTACACGTAGGTCCTAGGGCTGGGAAATTGCTTTTAAAGTTGCACCTACCCCACCCACCCCGTTCATGGGAAACTGGGCCCAGATTGCCCAGGTGTAAAGTTCGTTACCCGTGACAGGAATCAACAGGTATCAAGTGGAAACTTGGTAGGTTGTCAGCATTGGAGTCTCTTTTTACTTTTTCCACCCACACTAGGTTCAGGGGCAATTGGGCCCAGATTGCCCATTTTTTAATGTTCATAACTTGACAATAACTGGAGAAGGCGATGAAATTCATTTGTGCTTTTGGATCAGAGGGTTTGGGGATCTATATGTGGAGTTGAATCACCCCCCACACTCCCGTGCATGGGCAAGTGGGCCCAAATTGCCCATGAATTTTTTTTTTTGACCCGTGACTGGAATCAAACTTTAAGCTGGTATACTTGAGTCCTAGGAAAAACCCTGGACCGAATATTATCAGTTCCCCAGGTCCAGCACGTTCATTTACCAGAATGTGGAGAACAATCTAAACCTCCCGAAAGCAGCCGCATGTATGTAAACTTTATCTCTATAGCAACTTTTTAGGAATCCACCTTGTCCTCCAGAACCATGCCACTATTCGTGTCGCAATACGAACCACTCGGCTGCCAACAATGGAATCTATATTCCAACGCTGTTTGAATCAATCACAAGCTTACCCTTCTAAGAATACTACTGAGGAATCTATGGGGTGCTGCCAGAAGTTGACCTCGGCCATTTTTTTCTTATCACATCCTCTATAATCTATTTCTCCTCCTGCCATTCATCTTTCAGCTCTTTGGTCCTGTCCATTCTCCCTATGCTGATACGAATTTGCGTCATCGGTTCAGTGGTCGATTTCTCCGACGTAGAATTTCCGAACATGAGAACAAGAAAGACAAATCTACAGTAAGGGGGAGATAAATGGAAAGGTTCAGAAAGGGTTGGGATTGCTCTGTGCTGGGGAATTCTCAGTATGGATATACCACCAAACGAAATATAGTTCTATTATAATACAAGATAAGTGGAATACTTCATGCCACTAAGTTACTTATTCTCCACTCCTCGTTAGAATTCGAGACCTCAGAAATCTCCCGTTTCTGGCTTATGAATTGTGTCAGTGTTCCCAAATAAGAGTTAGAAAGCCTATCACATCTGTCGTCGCTAACTAGTTGAAGACGGTTTACTTCTATTGCTTGTACTGTCTTGTGAAGAAAGCCACGCGCCTGTTAAATTTGTCTTTAGCGAAAAGCGGCTCCAGCCCAAGCAGATATGCTAGAGGTCCGGAAGTATACCTACGACCGATTAGAGAATACGGACAAGATTCGATCGACATATCCCATAGATGTATGGTGCTGAAGCCGGCTCGGGTTTATAAATTGACGGCCTAAATGTGGATAAAATGTCGAGAGGTTGAAAATGTTAAGAAGAAGGAGGTAGGCTGCGTTCGCCCGGTTTTCCCAGATGTAAAACAGTGCAACCTGCCGACCTCCATAATGAACTACTTCGTGCAGAAGTGTTTATGTTCCTTTGAGGTGGAGTTTAAAAATTCAACTATGGAACTATGCAATTTTTTTTGCAGATACCATGTTATCTGATACCACGGTAATTTGGTCTGCATTTTGTCGTTTTTGCAGTTACCATCGTAACTGATACCATGGTTGCCGAAATCCCGCTTTTCTATATTTACAAAAGATATACTTTCATCCACTTAGCCTACATCAGAAGTACCAAACTTCTTTCCCACCAATTTGACAAAAGCCGCTAGGTTCGTTTGTTCGTGATGATGAAAGTGAGAAGACTTTCCAGATACCACGGTCAGTTGCGTAAATGACGTAAGCGTAATGACGGCGACCCACTCAAATTCCAGCGGAGGGACGCAGAAAGCTGTATTTTAATGCAGAGACGCAGTCATAGTCTTGAAATCCTTCCAGGATTAGAGTACTTCCGTACGAAATCACTTCCTGACGAAAGATAAAATTTACTGAACTTTCTGATGAGTCCGAAAACCTGGAACGATAAACCTAGTCGTGTGTCAGCGCCAGCTTCAACGTGATTCAAGGGTTACACATACATTACTTTATATCAGCGCTGGATTAAACTTTGAGGAGGCCCTCTTGCAACTAATCTATGAGTGACGTCCATGTCAGCTGCTAGGAAGAGTTCGTTTGTTGTTTGACTTGTAACCATTATAATTCCGAATTGTATAGGTTTAGCTGCTTACGCTTGCTGAATATGACAATACTTTTAGTTAGAGTTTCTTTGAATTGTCAACCATGTGGTTATGACATGGCTTCGTCCGTGAGAGTATTTTGAAAATATGGATTGAAATTTGTCACTACCGGTCGTTACAGATATGTCCTAGAGTCCTAGACTTCTAAACTCAATTCAAAAAATTGTTTCTGGTCTATTTGTCACGATACAAGTCCCGTGTAGTACATACCATCCCCGTAATTTCTATATAACCCCGTGACATGGGGGTGTGAACTGCTTATATGGATTTGCTTCGGCAGGACCACTGTTCCTGTGGCTACTACCGTAGTGGTTTTTCACAAGCCTCTCGGTATAGAATAGGGGTATGTAGAGCACTGGCCAGAAAGTCAAAGGTCTGTGGTTCAAATCCAGGCTGAGGATCATTTTTATTGGAGTGTTACCCCGGCTACCTGTTTACAACAGGTAGCCGGTTTTCACTGTTTTTTCACACGGTTTCATTACTCATAACTTGGTGTACTTGTGGGCATTGGGGTCTAGTTGTGCCTCTTGGGGGTCCCCCCACTTCCACTTGGTTCGAGGGCATTTGGGCCCAGTTTTCCCCGTGACTAATGCTCCCAACTCGACTACAGCTGGAGATAGGACGATATAATTCCTTGTGCCTTTAAAGATTAGGGTTAGGTAGATACTTTTGGAGTTTTGCCAATCACACTCTTTCCACTTATGGGCATTATGGGCCCAGATTGCTCAAGAGTAAAGTACGTGACCCGTGACATGTATCGATAGGTATCAAGTTGAACTTGTCAGGCTCGTGGGAATTAGGGTCTCTTCATGCCTTTTAGGTGTTCCAGCCCCCAGATCCATTCGTTTCACGGGCAATTGGGCCCACATTGACCAGTGATTAGCCTGTAGTTCTTAATACACTGTAAAAAGTTCTTCCATGTAAAGATTAAAGTTAACTGCAGTATTTGCTACTCGGATTATTCTTATCTCGACGCAGATAAGATTAATACCAAACAGAGATAAGATGAGTCCGAGTAGCAAATACTGCAGTTAACTTAAATCTTTATACGGAGAAACTTTTTACAGTGTAAGTGAAGATAGGACGATGAGATTCCTTGTGCTTTCAAATCATAGGGGTTGGTAAGATACGCCCTCCCCCCCCCCCCCCCCGTTCATGGGCAGCTGGGGCAGATTGCCCGGAGTTGTTTGTGACACGTGACTGGTATCAAAGTAGAATTTGGTATACTTGTAGATATATCGGTCCAGTTGTGCATTTCTATGGGTCCTGACCCTCCTCCTCCACCCCCATCTTGCCCGTTCATGGACAACTGAGCCAATCCAAATCCAAATTTGGTAGACCTGTGAATATATTGGTCTAGATGCACATCTTGATGGGTCCTGACCCCCTCCTCCACCCTCCAGAGATGTGTCAAAGTTGTTACTCTTACACTTAACGTTGGAGCGCTTGCGCACTTGTTGTCTTCAGTTCACTACTTTTCAACTTCTATTATTTTGATCTGTAGCCGCGAGGCCCTTAAGATGGGCGGGGCCCATAGGCAAGTACTCTGCCTATTCGGTAATCCAAGACTAGTAATATCTCAAATATTCCAAAGAAGTATCCCGAATTTTCCTTTTCCTCTCCACTATCGAACGCGTTCAGTTGTTAATGTCTCCATAGGGATAAAGCTCTTGCTCCCTTGCCATATTACTGAGAGAACAAGCACTATTCATCCAGAAAATACCATAGATATCCGTGCTAGAAAGGAATTCCACCTACGCCTCCTAGCATGCAATTCATAAATTATACGCAGGGCGTGTGCCGAAGATCCGGGGAAAAAGCGATCGACCGTTGTTCCACTCGTTGTTCCAAAGCCTACAAAAAGGGTTACAAGATCGGAACCTTGACAAATAAGGGAAGTCCTAGGAAATACTAGCGATGTACTGGCTTTTTATTCCAAATACGGAGCCACAGAACGAGCAGTTCACGGTGCAGAGACTGATCAAACACACTCAACCAATTTTCCAACTCGCCCCCACCAAAAGAGCCAAAGGGGGACGGGTGGGTGCAATAACCTTAGGGTTTGGGCTTGGTCCCCAAATTTTCCCAGGTTCGCACAGGCTCCGTTCTGCACTGCTGCGCTTTGCGTTGTTCTTTCGAAAACAGGACCGCGGACATGAGATCTCGGACAACTCTGTTTCAACTTTTGGCAATTGTTACTGAACCGTTGGATAGGGACTCGCTTCGCTCGTCGGTGTTTTTCTTTTATAAGCGACATCTGTCTCATAACGGAGTTAAGAGCACGCCACCACTGTATCCTGCACGGCTGGTAACCGCGACGGAGATAAAGAGTTTTCTTTCTTGGGCTTTTAAGTCCTTTCTTGGCCTAGAGGTGGAAGGTTTTTCGCTATTCCTTTATAATTCGCTTGTAACTTTCTGGGAAAACACCGTCGATGTAACATCTGTTTATTAAAACGACCATAAACCCTTAGCATCCGAGGTTTGGGCCACTTTTCTGAGCTGAGTTGAAACAAGCGCGACAAGAATTCTAGTCGTACGACAAGAAAGCTGGGTCTCAAAACGCGAGCTTCACTGTCACTTTTTCGGTTGGAGTCATTTATGATTGGTGGGTATGGCGGCATGTACACGTTATATCTTTATTAATTATTTGTATTTGTAGTAAAACAGTAATTAGTTTAATTCTAAGGTCCGACCTTTTCGTGCTCTGCGTTCCGCCGAACTTCTTTGAATTTTTTTTTCAGGCATGAAACATACTTGTCGCGCATAGGAACCAGTTTCAAGCAAGAACAGAAGTAAATATGAAAAGAAACATCGAAAACATTCGCAAGGACGAACTTATCACATTTTGTAGAAGTAATTATGTCAATAAATGAACCTGAAATCGAAACTTGGTTTTTTTCCAGGAAAGGAAAGGAATATATCCCCACGAAGTATTAGCGACTATGAAAACTGAAGCCAAATACTCTATGTGACTTAAATTCAAAACACGCCCGTGAACCTCGGGCGGGAAGAACGACAAACGTCACCCGAACGATGACTCAAATAATATCTAAACCAATCACCAACGTTTATTGGGGTTAGCTGTGGTGACATTTCTGGCTCTTCCTCTAGGAACACGGTGATTCTTCATCCGCGCGAAGAGATTGTCACATAGACTGCAGAGGAAGCAGCTCTGGCTGCCGAAAAAAGGCCAACAATCTTCTTTCCAATCTATTTCGGCTGTCCATAGGAAACCATGGACAATGATTGAGCTTGCGGGAACCAAACTATTCCTCGAGAGACCCTCCCAACATCCTTGGATTCCTGGAGAATGACCTGATTAAGAAAAGAGGGATGAAATGTATCCTTGTGGATCGATCTTCACCAAAGACAGTAGTCTCATTTCGTAAAGAGCAGATTCGTCGAGGAAGCCGACGCACAAACAAGTTGGTGGAACGTTCCTAGCGACACGGGCCACCCACGTCCTTATAGAAAATCAATCGCTTCCAATGTTCCCGGGGTGAGGCTCGGGGGGAGGGGGGGGGGGGTACAAATAAATGCCCATATTCGTAGCGGTTTATAAGATCCTTTCCTAGAACTAGGAAACCCCATCTCCCCCGCATACGTAACGCCCCTGGCTCTCGGTAGATATACGACTTGTTTGACTAGGTATGATTAGGGATGTTGAAGTTATACTTCGTTCGATTAATTTTGTTTCTGTACGCTCGTGCTCCGGTCTCAGCAGTGGAATTTGAATAGCTTTACTTTTGTGAACAAAATAACCTTGAACCTTAAAAAAAGGCAACAAGTAGAAGGAGCTCTGCTCTCGCTTCTACTGTTCCTGATGTCTGTTTCAGTGCTACTGTACTGGGTGCAAGCAAAGGCCCATAATGTATTGTTCGTAGTTATTCCCAAGAGGATTTCACTAGCACGATTTCAAGATGCTATACGATAAAAGGTAGACGGAGCTCTGCACACTCCAGTTTGGACAGATAGAAAATTGACCTGATCTTACTTAAGATGAAATAAAACAGAATGGACGTCCTTAAATGATCTTCTTCATCATGTCTGACCAAAATAGGTGCAGTAGCACGCAGTGAACAATACTGACCCTAACGAAAGAGCCGTTGCTAGCACTAGGTAAAGATAAGTCGATTTATTGACTAACTCAAAATAGATTAAAGGTTTGTAACCAGACGAAAAGTTGCTGAAGTTCATGTACCCGCACTTTCCAAAAAAGATTTTTCTTTTGAGACCTAATAATAACCATTATCAATTTTATTCCTCAGCACGAGGCCATATAAAAAAAACAACAACAAAAAAACGGCACCGTTGAATAGAAACAGGGATAGACTACTCTACCGAATTAGACGTAGCTCCTGCCAAGTAGGCAGGCAATGGAGCAAAGGGTTAGCGTTTTCCGACTTTAAAGCACGGATGACAAATCGAGATTTTTGCCGCCGCATCTTGATTCAGCAAATGTACAGAAACGACGCCTGACTTGTGCTTGCTCTGAACTCCGATCCTGCTAGCCGTTGACAAATTGATGCCGATGATAACAAGATTCAAATTCCACATTGCACGTCTATTATGTTTCGCAACATGGCATACCGCAAGGAATCAAGTTCAGTATGTCTTAAAAAGACGCAACTTAATCCCCAAGTCTGTTTAACTACTTTGTAACTTTTTACCGGTATCTCAGCTTCTGCAGCTGTGAAAAACAAGTCCTCTCGGCCCTATAACTGAAATAGCCCAGCTGCCAAACTTCTTCTGACTTCTTGATCCACAACGGTCGCAGCAACCCAACTGATTAACTAAAATCCAACGGTTAGCCAAAACGGTTGTACTGTGCCAGATAGAAGACCTAAGGTATTGCTTCGAACCCTCCCAATCATTACAAAGAGACTGCTACTGACGCCGTAGCCAACTCTGTACAAGAAAGCAGAGTTTGTAATTTTTTGGCATTTCTCAAAAATTCTTTGTAATAATCAACTATGGACGGTACTGGCAGCGTACTTACTTACTTGAAGCTGTAACGGGAAAAGACGATTATATTCCCAACCGTCGTCCGTGAGCTTTCAGAAGGTGGCTATCCATATTCTGCCCCATGCACCTCTTGGCCTAAATCTAGCAACAGGCCCAGGAAATTTAGTCCTGTCAGAAGCCATTCTAGTCACAAGTGGAGTCCCGCAAGGTAGCGTGCTCGGTCCAAGTCTTTTTAACCTATATATCAGCAGAATGACATTAGTTGCGTTTTTGATCCGAATTCTCCGTTCCGAATTCTCGCTTCTGAATTCTCGATTCTCTTACAAATTACCGTTTTTGCTCCTCTGACTTTTCCATTCTCGCTTTTAACAAAAACACTAATTTTGCAGCTCGTCCGCAACCCGGTATACGTGTTCATGCATATTGAGCACCCGCACTCTGTTAACCAATCAGGGAGGAGAACGCAGAGAGGGAGAATCGAGAATTCGCCATCGGAGCAACTTCTCGATTCTGCAGAATGTTGAGGTTTTCCCCGTTCTCGACTCTGACAAACGCAAGAAAAGAAGAATTCACTTCATCTGAATAGTCCAAAAACGCGAAATAGGAGAATTCGGAGGAGAATCGCAAGGAGACTTCGGATCAAAAACGCAACTATTATATGCAGATGATTCAAAACTCATGGGGTAAGTTGAGAATGCAAGAAATGTTGAAACTCTACAGGAGGATATTGACAAGCTCACCAATTCGGTAAACAAATGGCAACTTCAGTTTAACATTGAAAAATGCAAACTTGTGCACATTGGCAAAAACAACCCCAAGTCAGTGTACACTACGACCGACCAAAATGGTATCGAGTCCCTATACTATAACATCAATAGCAGAGAGAGAGAGAGAGATCTCGGAGTCATGGAAACTAGCTCAAAGAAACTAACAGCTAAAGCAAACCAGACACTTGGCATAATAACACGAACATTCACTAGCCGATCCAAACTGGTAATTACCAGTTTGGATCGGCTAGTGAATGTTCGTTTATAAAAGCCTAACCAAAGCTGGCGATTGGTATGTCGGTTGCCAGTCCAGGTCTAAACAAGAGCTACGAGCTCATATGGCACTTGTTACGAGTAGGCGGTACAGAAAGTATATGAGAACGTCACAAAATACACCCGCCACCCAAAAATGCGGTTCGGAAATAGAAATAGGGTATTTAGTTTAACCCAATTCTCAGCAGTTCCGGCATCGTCTCGGATTATCTGTAGCAAATGCGCATGACTGTTCAAACTTCCAAGTCTCAGCCGAATAAATCCACTCGTTTGATACCTAAACCTGCTACACGGTTTCTGGTACTCCCTCCATCCTCCCTACAGCGGACGAATCTGGTTCGGACTGAAAAATGGATCATCTAAAGCATCTTCTTTTATACCATCTATCAAGTTTCGCTCGAATCTGAGCATTTTTGGAAAATTCCGGTACTCCCCACCCACCCCCCACCACCGTTGTCGGATCCGGTTCGGACCCTAAAATATGTCATGTAGGGTATATGCTCTCTCTACATTCCAAGTTTCGTTTAAATTGGTGCACTCGTTTGACCCCTATGCGAGCCTCAAAGTTTCCGGCAATCTTCCTCCAACTCCCCCCACTGTGGCCGAAGAGGACTTGGGAACATAAACGTCGTATCTCTTAATCCCCTCTTCCCGTCCATCAAGTTTAACGGAATCGGAGCATGGCCTATCTGCAACTTTCCGGTACCCCCCCCCCCCCCCTACCTTGGCCAAATCCGGCCCGGACGCCAAATAACAAATCTAGGCCGCATTAACTCGGCACTTTCGAACTTGCATCTCATTCGGTCCATCCATTTGGTTTTTGTGCATGTCAAAAGTTTTCGCCCTTCCCCCAATACCCCCAACCGTGGTCGCATATAGTTCGAACGCATGTTTTACATGTCTATAGGTCGTCAATTCTTATCACCCAACAAGTTTAACTCGAATCAGACCACTCGTTCGCAATTTGCATAAGTCAATTTCCATATTTTCCTTCCCTCGCTCCTCCAAAAATGCTTGGATCTAGGAACGGAAGTTTCCGTGGGTGTGTTGTGTTAGGTTCGTAAGTCAATAAGGTCGGGTCATTATTATGCCTGCAAAGTTTCGTCGTCTTAGTACATCTAGAACTATTCTAACTCGCGACTACTGTAATTCCAGGAAACCCCCTCCAAATCCCCCCACAGAGCCTCGAAACCATCTGGCTCCGTCAACTTCGTCTCTAGGCCTAATGCTTGTTCTCTCCATTAAGTTCCGCCCCAATCCCTCTACTTGAAGCGTTTCTTCAGTTTTCCAACACCCCCCCCCCATCCCCCACAGGTATTGGACCCCACCCGGACTTGACACTGAACATCTGAGGCGATAGCTCTTTGCACCTGACAAGTTTCGTTCAAATCCGATCACACGTTCAAAAGTTATGCATGAGACTAGATTCCGGACTCCCCATCCATCCACTCCCCCCACGATGGTCGGATCGGGAAAACGACTATTCTCAAGTCAATCTGTTCGGATACCTGACATACCTGCCAAGGTTCATCGTCCTAGCACATCAGGAAGTATGCCGAACTCGCGGTATCGCTAGAAATCCGCCCCCCCCCCCCAACTCCCCCGCAATGCCCGGATCCGGTCCGGATTTGTCAATGACGTATCTAGGACTTGCGCTTGTTCGTCCCACCAATTTTCATCCAGATCCCTCCACTCTAGCGTTTCTCAAGATTTCCGGTTCCCTCCTCCACCTCCCCCCAGTGTCCTGGGATCCGGTCCGGATTCAAAGTGGGACGTCTGAGAGACGAGGTCATCCTAAATATCAACTTTCATCAAGATCCGATCACCCGTTCGCAAGTTAAAAATACCTAAATTTTTTGCTTCCCCCTCCCTCCACTCCCCCCCCCCCCCAGATGGTCGGATCGGGGAAGTGACTATTTCCTATTTCATCTAGTCGGGTCCCTGACATGCCTGCCAATTTTCGTCGTCCTAGCACATCAGGAAGCACCGAACTCGCGGGATCACTAGAAATCCGATCCCCCCCCCCAACTCCCCCAAAATGAGCGGATCCGTTCCGGTTATGTCAGTCACGTATCTAGGACTTGTGCTTGTTCTTTCCACCAAGTTTCATCCGGATCTCTCCACTCTAAGCGTTTTCTTCGATTTCCGGTTTCCCTCTCGAGCCCCCCCCCCCCAATGTCACCGGATCCGGTCTGCATTTAAAATGGAACGTCTGAGATACGAGGTCCTTCCATATATCAAGTTTCATTAAGATCCGATCACCCATTCGTAAGCTAAAAATATCTCATTTTTCCTAATTTTTCCGGATTCCCCCTCCCTCCTCTCCCCTCCAGATGGTCGGATGGGGGAAGCGACTATTTCTAATTTAATCTGGTCCGGTCCCTGATATACCTGCCAAGTTTCATCGTCCTAGCTTATCTGGAAGGGCCCGAACTAGCAAAACCGGGACCGACAGACCGACTGACGGACAGAAATTACAGTCGCTATCTGGCACTTGGCCGAAGGGCAAGTGCCATAAAAAGGGTTGTGATACTAGAAAAAGTACAGAGAAGGGCCCCTAAATTCGGTCTAAAAGACAAATCCTACAGTAAGAGACTTCAAGAG
This sequence comes from Branchinecta sandiegonensis, assembly GCA_030848855.1. Lineage (NCBI taxonomy): Eukaryota > Metazoa > Arthropoda > Branchiopoda > Anostraca > Branchinectidae > Branchinecta > Branchinecta sandiegonensis. Next base: position 15,348,493 of record JAUPMV010000007.1, on the reverse strand, counting down.
CTCAACCTACCAAGCCTAACCTACAGAAGAAGAAGAGGAGATGCAATCCAAACATTCAAAATAATTGACAAACAAGTAATGCCTCAACTCTTGAACTTCAATACAGCATTGAGAAATAGAGGTCACTCAAAGATCATCAAGCCATCTACTAGTACCCGAGCCATCTTCAAGTACCACCCCCTGTGGGGGTATGTGAAGATCTACGACCCTGTCTTCTTGGTGTTGACTCGAAGACCAGTTATCTCTACAAAAAAGGCTCCTTGTTTATTAAGGTTTGGGCTTCGGCGACATCAGTGGCGAGAAGATCGACGTCGTCAACGCAGTTTAAGTCGGTCAAACCAACGTTGGCAATGTTAAACAAAGGCCATCCTCGGATGTGCTGACGTCAGGCAGTTTACTACCGGACACATTGAGCGTGTTCCACCCTCGTACCAATAGTAACTATTAGTTACTAAATCCGTTCCAACCTCACGAAAAGTTACTACGCTGACCGTTCCAGCCTTCTCGAAATAGTAACTAATAGTAAATATTTGCTTACCACGCTCGGGAGCGTGGTAAGCGTAGTAACCACGAATCTCTGTCACGTGATTGGTCGGATTCACCCGTGGCATGATATTCCGCTGGAAAATAGAAAACTCGTTCCAGCCTTGACGACAAAAAGGCAGAATTTGTGATGTCATGCGTGGTAACTACGGTAAGTAGGATGGAACACGCTCATTGAGACATCGTCATTGTAAGCAAGTAAGTTTCAGTGAGTAATTAGTAGCCTAGTAGTAAGTTTTATTAGGCAAAACTTGCTAGCGAGCTAATTTGGTTGTCTTTACAATACATCAAGAGGAACTTCAGATCACAAGCCTCCATTCACAACGAAAGCAGAAATAATCATATCGCGGAAGAATCAACGACCCAAACGTGCAGCAAAACAGCAGCTATGTCTAAAATGAAATCTTAGCACTTGCTCTGCTTAGCACTAGCTTTCACGTCCAGCAAATCAAACTCCCAAATACCGCCAAAATAAAAATAAGCCGGTTGATCTGTTCAGCACCATCAAACACAATAAAAATTAAAAATATTCAAAAGGATACGTCTGATCTTCGCTTATATTGTTATTCACGGAAAGGCTAGTAGATGGTCCATTACGTGAGTTCGTTACTATAGCACCATTTTTAACGGAGCGCCAATATTCGTTCCCCGTCATTGTCTTCAGTCCTTTCACGTTCAGGGGATAATGGATATTGGCAAAACAGAAAATTGTCCTTGGCGGTTGAGGATAAAAGTTCCGTCAGGAATCTCCTCTCCGCCTACCACACAGTCCTCCCTCCTCCGCAATTAGGTTCTGTGGAGAAATCAAACAAAGCAGATTTTGCAAGACATTGTACCTCGGAGGAGGGCGTGGGTTGCGGACGAATTCTTGTCTCTGAGTTGTGGCTAGAAAAATACTATGCTCTATATTGTACATAAATGTCCTCTAGCACTTCGCAGCATCCGTTACAGAAAGTATGTGACCACGTATCTATCTACATTGGTTGTTTCTTATTTCGAAATGCTGGTTGTGTCTCGGATAGGAACAATTTCTTTATATATCATAGAAATCATGGCTTTGCCCGGAATTTTTTTTCGGAGAAATTCTGTCGTTTGGATCTTTTCGCGGGAGGAGGCATTCAGTTGGGTGCCAAGACCAAGTCGTTAACAGTGACCCAATCTTGGCCATCAGTTCTGTAGGTTAGAAGGGAATTAAGATACGGCCAGTGGCGGCGGTTTTGTCAAAAAGAGATATTTCCATCGTAAAATATTAATTAGCAAGATCTCGACAAGGAGCTAAAAAGACAACATGCCAAACTTATTGTTAGGCTTTGCCAAACAAAATAACCAGCGACCTTTCACCACAGTTGTTTTTATTTTCCATCGTTTTCATCTACGCGTCATAATTTAAACTGTGGCCCTTAAAAGTCAGATTTCTGGTCCGTGAGTTAAAATGTCATTGGCAAAGCTTAGGCTGTCTTTTTTAAACTCAGATTGAGCCGCGCTAGGAAGATATAAAGCTGCGTTAACTACTACACAAGCTACGCTGTCAAAACACCCGTTATCCTGTGTTTCTAGTATATCGCGACGTTTGCCTACATTAATGCTTCAATGCCCATCTATTCTCATTACTGATGTCATTTCTATCCACCCTAACGGCACTACACCGATTTCTGCATTTACCATGTCTGAATCTTTTCGAAGCGGATCCCGAAGAAAAATTTATCTCAAAATAGTACTATGAAGTAGTACGAAAAAGTTGCATGCAGTACTAACGATGCTACTACATGCTTCTACTTCAAGGCTACCGTGTTACTGCATACTATATGCTACTATTAGCAAGACTGGATGCTACTATGGCAAGACAGGATGCTACTGGATAACACTACATAAGATTGGACCAGTGTGAGGCACATTAAATAATAGTATTCTTTGCTATTACATAGTATTACATGCAACGTTTTCGTACTACTACCATACCACTACGCAGGCTACAAATTTTTCATCGGGATGGGATCTCGCTTATTACTTCATCGGAACTCATTGGTACGAAAGATTGTCTAGTAACTTTCTCCGTCTGTCAGGTCAAAGCTAAGGGGGGCGTGCGCGGCTAAAACACCAGCGACGGTTCTGTGATTAAACAAACAAACAAACAACACAACATAGTATCAGAGGGGCCAGGTACGTTAATATACTGGAACAAAGACTGTATCTACTACGACTTGTGCTTTAACGCTGCCCATTGTTGTTGCACTGTCAGAAGTTTCATAACAGATAACACAAGGATGCGCAGTTTCAACAGACAACACTTGGGATGTAATCCATTGTGATTTTGAAAACGGTATGGTTACGCATAACAAGCATTGCCAGGAAGAGCCGAAAAACCGCCGAAAATGCTCACTTTTCTGATATCATGACAGCTGACTATTTGTTATGCTGACAGCTGACAGCTTGTTATCATCGGTTATCATGTTGTATATCACCTCTTTTCTTAAGTATCTGCTGACAAAAAGTCAGCAGATACTTTTTCGGCGTTTTCTTGCACCTCCTGGCGATGCTTGTTATACATAACATTTGATGACACTACAGACAGTGTGGTTCTCACTCATAAGCTGTTGAACTGTCTCGCAATTCAAATCCGACTTAACCATTCTTTGACTGCGCCGAGCCGAGTTTACCAGTCAACTTCGTCAAAAGCTTCGTTTTTCTGGCTTGAGACTTAAGAGGACCACTGCCAAGAATGGCCGAAATATCGCTACAACAAACATCAGCTGACTCACCAGGTTACCGCAGTCAAACACGATTCGCAGTCAGCTTTGGCTGAAGGAATAAAGGAATACTTTCTTATCATATGTGCTTGGTTCATTACAGGAGTACCACATTGCCCTGCAACTTTTATTTATCAGAACAATCCTCACTTCCGCTTTCTGACAACCGTTTTTAGCAAGCGTAGAAAGATCGACCGAATCCTGTATCCAGAGTCTATTTCGGTTTCAGGATGAAACCTGCGTCATACCGGGAAAACTTTGGCAGATTGGCGGGATACGAGGAGCTGGTTTCATCTCAGCTCTAATCTCAACAAATTCGCTGGAATATCATCCACGAGGTTTTTTTTTGCAACTGAAGAATTACGAGGACTATGGCATGTGAACCCAACAATTGAGGTTGAAGCGTGACGTCAAGCTCAGGTGACTTTGGAGACCGAGGAAGATTGCGGCCATTTCAGTAAACCTTACAAAGGAGCTAAGATCAATTTTGGGTCCCCATGTCAGGTCGTGAGTAATCACAGCTCTAAATTTAACTTCTGTTTCTGGGATACACCTTAAACTATTTACTGTTCACGTTCCTATATTCAAAAATATCTGAATACTGTAAAACTAGGCTCTGCTTCTATCAAAGTATCCACGGCTTTGGCTGTTTTAAGCTTTTTCCAAGGCCCATTGACTTCTAGCAAAAAAATTGGCAAACTTCAGATAACCGGTTTTGCGCATCAAGAACACTCATCGGGAGCATAATGCGCATGAAAAGTAGTGAACTGTGGCAACTGCAAAGATTAGTGGGGTCTCGTTACCGGTTTTAGAATGTAACACTTGAAATTTGGGCCTCCAGGTTTAAGAATTAATGAATGCCATTACGGAAGTAGGTGGCATTGGCATTAAAGGAACGACGGTTTTTTTGTGTATCTCAAATTTTAGAGGGGTGGTCCCTCCTCCCCATCCCAAATGGTGCATCTGGATGCTAACGCAAGAATAAATGATCTACCATTATCCTACTCATAATGTTATTCGACTCGTACTGCGTACACGATCACTCAATTCATTCTCATTTTCGAAACTTAAAAGCCCCATCTTGCTTAGCCTATTCTGCCTTTCATATTATCCCTAGCTCTTATGGGATTATACGATTTTGATATTCTCGCCTTTCATAATTGCTTCATTTTGTACAGTACCTACGACTTTTTAGCGCTTTTATGGCCCACATTGTAAAAAGTTTCTCCGTATAAAGATTAAAGTTCACTGCAGTATTTGCTACTCGGATTCATCTTATCTCTATTTGGTATGAACCTTATCTGCGTAGAGATAAAGATAATCCGAGTAGCAAATACTGCAGTTAACTTTCATCTTTATACGGAAAAACTTTTTACAGTGCAGCCTAGTTCTGACAGTCATGCAACGCAAACCTCGCCGAAAGCTTTAAGGTCCGTCAACGACTCTTTCACAAATAAGGACATAGGAAGCTTGAAAGTATTATTTTTCATTTTGGAAGACATCACATCAGGTCTACCTTATGTTTTAGACCATTAGACTTGTTTTGTTTTGCTTGGTTTTCCCACTTTTTAACCAAGGCTAGTTCAGCTTTCAAATATTTTGCGTCCAGCTTCCGCGTCGGAGAGAGAGAAGGCCGTATAGAGTGGACAAGCTCTAAGAAGAAAATTAATGGTATTTTTTAAAGCGGTATTTCTGAGCATTTTATCGTGAAAAGATCATTTTTAGTAAGAGTTATGCTTTAAAGGCACAGAAAACTTGACTACGCAACTTTCGGCCATCAAACCGACTTGGGGGGCTTAGATAAAGATACAGGGACTTATTGTCGACAGGACCCCCCCTTCTTTGTTATCTCGAACCCCCTCTTATTGCTCCCAAAGCTAGCTGGCAGGCCCTTGCCCCTATATGCACTGTAATTATGCACTTATACACTGTAAAAGTTCGCCTTTGGCCGTGTTGACTAACAGATCGGGACAGTAGTCAAGAGGTCGTGCGTTCGATTCCTACTCCCGGCACACAAACCTTTTGCTTTTTTTCTACTAACTCAAAAGTCGAATTCTCGGAAATTTCCTGGAAACTGCAATGGTCGTAACGATAATTTTTCTTACTCTCAATATCGACTCAGGGTACATTCCTGATATGTCAGCTAGCTCCCCGAGTCAAGTTTGAGTCAAGTTTTCTGTTCCTTTAAGGAAATCTGCTATCCATCCTCTGTCCCAGACCTATCGGCCTCTCCATGAGTTGTTTCCTGCAAACTGTGACAGCTCAGCAAATGTTCATAAATCTGGCATATGAAGCCAAGCGAAGAAAATCGATAAAACTGTAAAACAGACGTATCCTGTATTTCAAAACGTTACTGTGGTTAGTCAGGAATCCTACAGTAGTGGAAAGAAGAACCAAGATCTATTTCGAGATATTCTAACGATAACCCAACAATTTTCCGACGATCGTGAGAGGCTGTTGAACTAGACACAAATCATGGTGCTCGTCAGGGCATGCCCAACCGGTATGAGCCCCGTTGGGGCACCATGCCCTGGACCAAGAGCACAGTGCCCCTATAAAAATGTGTTTGAAGTGCAAATTTCCATTTCTGATTCCCAATTCAACAGACTTTTCTGGGGGCACTGTGACCTTGCTGTAGGTCATTGTACCCTAACGTATTAAGTATGAGCACCAGTGTTCATACGTTGGGGCATACCTTGGACGTTCAAGCACCATGCTGAAAAAGTGAGGACTTCTGTATAACTGGACCGGCTCGCATTGTTTCCAGCTCAGGGATAATATATGAGCTTGAGCGGCTAACATATACTGTAAAAAGTCTCTCCTACATCGGACTTTAGTAATTAATAGTAATTAATGATTATCTGAAAGCGGAGAATTTTTTGCAGTGTACTGGCTAACCAGAGATTGTATGGTAATTTGCAAGTGAATTTTCTGCTGCGGTCTTTCATTCCCCGGCTGTTTCCACCCCAGGTCAAACGTGTGGTGCCCAACATCTACCAGTCGGACACCCGTAACATCACCCGTCCGTTCAGTCTGATTGGAAAGATGTCTGGACAGCGCCAGACATGCAAGACTACTGGCGACTCCTACGGCGAACACATGGAGCGTGTTCCATCCTACTTATCGTAGTTACCACGCATGACGTCACAAATTCTGCCTTTTTGTAGTCAAGGCTGGAACGAATTTTCTATTTTCCGGCGGAATATCATGCCACGGGTGAATCCGACCAATCACGTGACAGAGATTCGTGGTTACTACGCTTACCACGCTCCCGAGCGTGGTAAGCAAATAGTTACTATTAGTTACTATTTCGAGAAGGCTGGAACGGTCAGCGTAGTAACTTTTCGTGAGGTTGGAACAGATTTAGTAACTAATAGTTATTATTGGTACGAGGGTGGAACACGCTCATGATCAGGACTTCCCGGCTTAAATGTCTGCACTTTCGTCATCAAGTTGAAAAAATCTCATTTTTCAGTGTGGAATTGATGATTGTGCCAAACATCGGGGTAGGAATTTCCGCCCACAAGCACCCGACCGTAATCGTCTGTTCACGGCATAAGAGGTAACGTTCATGGTGAAATTGGGCAGGCAGAGGTTCTCCTATTAGTGTTGGGTGAAATTTAATATCGATATATCGATACACCGGATATCGGAACGTAAATGTCGATATCAAAAACGATAATTGTATATTTCTAATTACTGTAAATAATTCGACATAAATTACACTAATAAATCCGAAACTGGATCGTTATGTTTTTCGTAACTCAGTTTTCATTTATTCGAAGTAGAGATGATGCAAGGTGTTCTTACGATCATTTTCGTTCTGCGAAAGAGAAGTATACTAAAGCTAAACATGGCACCGAAATATCAATATCAATTACCGAATATCGAAAGTAAAATATCAATATATCGAAAAATAGAAATATCGCCCAACATCTATCTCCTAAGTCCCAAGGTGCAGTGTCAGTTCAGCGCCAAAGAGTGGCATGAAGAAGTTAAACAAGACTGGGATTCAAGGTGAATGCAATAGAGGAGCAGCAGCACGCGGATTCGTGAGCGATGGTCGGACAATCATGGGCTCTTGCTTCAGTTATCAAGAAGCTAGATCTCAGAGCTACACCGAATTCCTGGCCTATTTTTGGCTTCGAATTAAGTCACGGACAACCACCTCAACTGTGAGTAAATAGCCAGTGCTGTTGACAAAAGAACGTCTTTCCACGTGCCAGAACTTCGGAAAAAAATACTCGCCAAGTATCCGGGGGGAATTCGAGTATGTGAAATGAAAGCCAAAGGAAACGTTAGCCAAAAACAAATCTGAATCACGGGACTGAACAATAGCAAGCCAAGAGCATCTCCAAACCGTAGGAAAACTATAGTTGCGTTTTCGCTGATATCATGGTATCTGTTACCACGGTAACTGGATCTGCAATTAGTCGTTTTTGCAGTTATCGTGGTATCTGATACACGGTGCTCTGCAAAAACGACTATTGCCGAAATTGCACTTTTCGAAGTCATCCCAAAAGAAAAACAGATATCCAGTTACATCACTAAGTGCTAAACTTCTTTCTCACCAATCTGACAAATGATGAAAGTGAGATGACTTTTCAGATACCACGGTCGGACCGTAGTATCTGAATATCTGATACCACGATAACTGGCCAGATACCACGGTAACTGCAAAAACACCTTTTGACCGTGGTATCAGATACCACGATAACTGCAAAAACAATTTTAGACCGTGGTAACAGATACCATGGTATCAGCAAAAACGCAACTCATGACAGTGGAGGATGTCACCTGTGATGGTTATTTAACTTTTCGACGGTGCAGTTTTCGCTCAGATCTTCTTAGAAACCGTAAATGAAATCCTTTTTTCACAACAGCTGGATAAAACGGCACTCCCCGATGAAAAATTTGTAGCCTGCGTAGTTGTATGATAGTTTATACGATAAAGTTGCATGTATTGATATGTAATAGTAAAGAATAGTATCGTTTAATGTGCCTCAGACTGGGCCAATCTTAAGCAGTAGTATCCAGTAGCATCCTGTCTTGCTATAGTAGCATCCAGTCTTGCAAATAGTAGTATGCAGTAGAATGCAGTAACACGGTAGCCTTGAAGTAGAAGCATGTGGTAGCATCAGTTAGTACTGCATGCTACTTTTTCGTACAACTTCATACTACTATTTTGAGATAAATTTTTCATCGGGTCTTCAAAGTTCAATGAATCAAACCGGAAGTATTCTAGCATCTGTAATGACAATAATCACCTCCTTCCAAGTTGCTAGTTGTAGGCCAGGACTCAGTCCGTGGAATCATCTAGTGGCGCGATTCGGAGGCATCCGACCGGGCCAGCTCAAAATAGACATTAACAAGGCAATCAGACAAAAAGAAAAACATTAACCTGGTTTATAAATAAAAAGTCATAAAATGCAGCTGAATAAATGGCAGAATCTATTTCTTTCAATAATTAGTGGTCAGATTTTTTTGTAATTTCTGTTTCAAAATCACCATATTTTCAACATGAATAGGTGTGTTCCCTGGGCTAGTCAATACAATTTGACCTATTGGATAACTAATGAGCGGAAGAGGAAATAGGGCGAATTTGATTTTCTGCTTTTGTGAAAAATGTTGGCCAGCGTTAGGATCTTGCAGAACGAACATGTACACAGGTATTCCTTCAGCCCAAGCTGACAGCGAATCATAAGGCGTATTCTCGCCGTTCCCCGAGGACTCCACTTGAGGAGTCCCCGCGTTTTTGTTTGTCACGGGGACTCACTCCCCGTATTCTCGGGAGTCCCCACGGACGGGGAATACTCCGATTATCATCACCATCATCAAAAAGGACTCCCTTTCAAATTCAGAGGGGAATCAATTTTGGATGTTGTAGGTGCTATGTAAAATTTATTAAAAAGAATCAGAATAAACAAAACCAAAAATAAAGTGGATCTAGACTAATTTTTTTAGCTGCATATTCATTTTTCGAATAAAATCCATTTTAGAAGCATTCCCCGTATTCTCGCTGTTTCTGTACGCGGAGTCCGCGTGGAGTGACTCCCTCTATTGTCGCCGTTCCCTTCGATTCCCCAAGGAGTCCTCGGGGAACGGCGAGAATACGCCTATAGTTGCAAAGTTCACTTTCCAGCTCGAGCCTGAACAGAACCCTAGTCACGAAGGGCCGAAATATCGCTCTAATAAACTCAGCCGACTTACCCGTTTAGCATTGCAACTATGAACATTACAGGTGAGTTCTAGTATAATTCCTACTGATTGGCTCTGGTTTCTTCCCTATTTTCCACCATATCAACCAAATTCTTTACTAACGTCCAAAGAAACATAGAGAATGTTTGTTTTTCGTTTTGGAGGAGCGTGGTAGGTCAACAGGTCTAACTAGTGTTTCGGACTGCTTTTCTGTTGAATGGATCTTCCAACTTTTTGCCCACGGCGCCCACAGTTTTCAAATGTTTTCCATCAAGCGTTCCCTTCGGAGAGATAGAAGTCTGAACAGAGCCAACAAGCACAACAACAACATTGTTATTTTCACGGAAATTAATTGGTATTTTCGAAAAACGATATTTTTGAACCATTTTATCGTGAGAAATCATTTCCAGTAGGAACTGTTTAACTTGCGCGCCTTAACGAAAAAACTTCTGGAATCTAGCAGCAGAATATAGGACAGCAGCTTAGACCTGAAGAGACTAGAGGCGTATTCTCGCCGTTCCCCGAAGACTCCACTTGAGGAGTCCCCACGTTTTTGTTTGTCCCGAGGACTCACTCCCCGTATTCTCCCGAGTCCCCACGGACGGGGAATGCTCGGATTATCATCACCATCATCAAAAAGGACTCCCTTTCAGATTCAGAGGGGAATCAATTTTTGCTGGTATCAGAAGAAACAAAACCCAAAATAAAGTGAATCCAGACTAATTTCGTCAAGTGCATATTTTTTGTTCGCCTTAAAAAGGTTCCCAAAGCACGAAACCCGCTGCTGAGAGTATGCAACTTTCCGTACAGCGCGACAAAACGGAGAGTGATTCACTTACCAGCTCGCGAAAACCTTCTTATATCGCGCGCAGTGCAGGCTTGCCACTCCTCTCTGACGGAACCTGCGACTTTTGGCCGCAATAACCTGTGACATTAGTGACCTTTTTGATCGCCGATGAAATTTCACCAGTAGACGAAGCGAGTTTGCCGATTCGTGCTTGTTCACTGTTTTCGATAGCCGATAGCCTTTGGCGTTCGCCGTTGTTTTTGGGTGCGCAAAAACGGGATTTTGTTTTGCTGGCAGTGTACTTCTGTTATAACATAAACTACACATTGGATATGTCTACTCACATTGGACTTCAAAGAGGCTGTTCTCATAACGCAGAACATAATCCTCATTTCCCTCCATTTTTGAAAGAAACGCCAAATCGTCAAACGAAATCCCAATGTCCACAGCAAACGGCGAGTCCTTGGCTGATGTCCTTGGTGGACAGGAATTCAGGCGATAGACGTTTGCCGATCATAACAAAAACAGAAATTAAGATATACAGCTACGACAATCGGCTTCCGGCGAACGTCAAAAACGACAAAAAGTCAGACGGCTACGCTATCGCCGAACTAATCGGAGATCAAAAACGCCACTATTGTGGCGCCTACGAAACTCAACCCTTCTTACCAAATATTAACGAGACATCTTCGTAATAATATGCCTCAAGTTTTTGCTTCATTTTGTATTTACTGGTGGAACCGGTCGGGGAATTCTGGCTCGCTTTGTCAAAGAACGAAAATCGGCGACAATCGCAGGATTCTGTGACCAGTGGCAACAGTGGCGCAGTGAAGTGTTTCGAGGCCCCTCTTTGAACTGCCGTTAGTCTATCTGTAACCATAGGTCCTCAAACTAGCGATTCGAATTAGACGACGTATGTGCGTGTATTCCACAAAATTATCACAAACATCTCTGTTTGGGACCATCGTAGGGGTTTCGCAGTTCCGGCATACGGTACACCGCGGAACCGTCTGATCCGGAAATCAGCAATGTCACGGTCACCAATAAAAAAATATGGTACACTTGTATAACACTCTGACATTCGGGAAACAAACCATAATGTCCATAATACAATTAACGACACAGCCCCCTAGATCATCTAAAACCGGTGAACCAAAAACACTACTGGCAGCGTTTTAGCATCTCAAAACGTATAAATACTCGGTCAATCGGACTTAGACATTACCTGAACCAAAAGTACTACATAACTTCCTTCAGCACAAATTAACTCTTACAGATTTTTTTTAAACCCAGAAAGATGATCACTTAAAGATCATTTACACGGCGGGCATTTTTCCACGGAGACGAGAGGTGAAAGTGTTCACACGGTACCCGGGTACTTTTGAAGGAGAATAGTCATGTGGATATAGATTCCAAGGTTGCAAAGCACAGGATATCTCTCTACAATCGACACCAACATGTGTCGATTTGGATCACTTCTTATATGGACATAATCAAAATTATTGCTAGAAATCCGATTTTGTTGTTGCTGACGTCGACGAACACCCTTCTCGACAAACAAATCCCCGGGTAAAAAGTTGGCAAAATTGAATTCCAAAATCCCCGGAGATTTGTTGCTGTTGCGGGGAAAAATACCCGCGGAGTACGGGTAAATACCCTTCGTGTAAACGTAGCTTTACGGGTAGTCGGTAGTTCTGGCTTCTCCACCCCCACCATCAACTGGTCTAGATAGTGTCCCTCATAATCTAAGATACTCCATTTACCAAGAAATTAGTCCTAATGACGCCTGGAACTATCTGCTCCTGACGTCACTTGTTCCCTCAGGGACGACGACCTCGATTCCATCCATTTCCTTCGTTAACTTCACTTGACAGCCAAGTCGTGATCTGGAATATTGAAACATGATCAGATATGTCGGGCTGAAAAAAACGACAAACTTCTTCGTGTTAGGTGGCAAAGACCGAGACAAAGACTGTTTATAACTATTTATGTCTATACTTCTTTCGTAAAATCTACGTTCTCTGCTAGTCAAATGTGTTTAGAAAATGAAACTGAATCGTTTGACGTTATGAGACGGAAAGCGATAGTTAGTTTTGTTGCAAGGTTAGAAGTCTCCGAAAATCCACTTTTAAAGGCAATTCGGGAGTATGAAGAATGCCGTTCCGGCCATTTTTACCGCATTTTCCGTCGACTGTGCTATTGTCCCGAGTCACCGAATGGATGACGATGTGTAATATCACGAATTAAATAAATAGATTGATTGATTTCAGCAATATGTGGTAAGTCTTGGAATTGTCACAGTCGAACGAGCTTTTCAAGAAGGCCCGTGACAAGTAAGGGTACAAACCCGATGAAAAGCTTGTAGCCTGCGTAGTTGTATGATAGTTGTACGAAAAAGTTGCATATATTGATATGTAATAGTAAAGAATATTATCATCTAATGTGCCTCAGACTGGGCCAACCTTAAGCAGTAGTATCCAGTGAGCCTCCTGTCTTGCTATAGTAGCATGCAGTAGAATGCAGTAACACGGTAGCCTTGAAATTGAAGCATGTACTAGCATCAATTAGTACTGCAAGTTACTTTTTCGTACAACTTCATACTGCTATTTTGAGATAAATTTTTCATCGGGAATCCATCGTACCTAAGGACATCGTTTTTTGGGATCGCAAAACGTAAGTGGACGGATACCTATGACTTCGTAAAAGTCGTCCGTCTGTCCGTCTGTTAGCACGATAACTCTCGAAGGGGTTGAGATATTTTATTCAAATGGCATAAGGACTCTCTGGATCGAAATACAGGTCAAGTTCGAAGACGGGCTCTGTAGCCGTACATTTAGGGGTGGGGGATGGGTTTCAAATTAAGGGACGAAAACACTACTTTCAAAATCTAATGAGATTAAGCGTGAGAACGACGACTGACCATGTCACAGATACGTCAGATCGGCCAAACTCAGAGACCCATTCGTCTCCGAGTCGTAATAAGAACATACAGAATGCGTTCCACATACGTTGTTACGGGTTTCGATGATAAGAGGAGGAGCTAGCTGTTAATTGTGGTAGCTAGTACCTTCTCTTGAAGTAAAATAATAAAGGCGCGAACAGAGCCGCCATGCGGTTCAGCTCCTAAGTCCCCCAATGATAATCATCATCATCAATGTTGAACTAAAACTCTGCTAGGATTTGTATTTCGGCTACTTATATTTCTTCGGCAGAACAAAAAAACGTGCGGACCTCCACAACGACGAGAGTTTTGCACTAATCCGGAATCTTCGGAGTCCAATATCCCGGACTTCAGGACGTCCTTGGAGTGGCTCCATCTTCCAGATACACCCCGTGGAAAACAGGTTTCTGGACCGGAAGAAAAATTTGGAAAGTGAAACCTTGCTATAAGGCGAATTAAGCGACTCAGGAATTGGCGTACAGTCCTTCAGGTCTATAAAACTTCTTTTCTCAGATGATAAACCAAATTTTCCACGTTGAGTTTGCCAGTAAGTACGTAAGTAACTAAGTAATTTATTTCTGACCCGCCATTTGAAAAGTGGAGTATGCAAAATAAAAGAAAAAAGTTAAATAAAACACAACAAACACAATATATAATTTTTCATTCATCGTCCAGAAAAGAATATAGTATTCCAAGAGCTCGGCAAGGATCTAAATTCAGCGTTCGCCTGCATTCCATAGCAATAAAAATGCAAAAACAGACCGGCTTCGATTTCTCAGTTCTCGCGACGTGATTATTTTCAAGATTGGCATTCATTTCCGGAAATCGTTCAGTATACAGGCCTGCCACGCGAACATCCAACACAATGCGCTCGCAGTTGTTTATGCCGTTCGACGAAATTCAGGAGCCGAGCTGTCGCAGACAAACGGAGAAAGACCCATTCACAAGCATGCCTAGTCAAGCACAGATGCCTAGGCACTGAGTTCGGCCCAAAATCTGTGCCTAGGTATCGGTGTGGACGGTGACGCTAGGCATCTGTGCTCGACTATAAGCATGCTTGTGAACGGAGCTTAAAAGATCCGAAGATAAACTCCGGCACCAGTTTGCGTCGTCCTTTCTTTCTATTCAGCCCTTTTTTTATTCTTCTTCTCAATAGCTGCTAAACCCAGGAGGCTGGGCCGTATCCAGGGGGGGGGGGGGGGGCGGGGGTCCACCCCCCAACCAAAACATACAAAAATAATCGTTTTTTATAGGCTTTAACCTCTGATCTGTGTCTTTTTTGTACTAATTAGTCCGACCAGCGGCCGCCCGCCCCCCCCCCCCAAATAAATTCCTGGATACGAACATGCTAGCAGGTATTTTCATCCCAGCTAACCATCTTGTTAACCTTTGCTCCTCGGTGACGGGCGAAATTAGGGTGGGAATACAAGTGTGACGAGTCGGACAACAACTCCAAAAATACATTTTTGATCACTTCTATTCTATTAGATGCTTGCATTACTTTCTTCCACATAAGTAGCCTACATGCCTAACGCTGAAAACAAACGACCAGGGTTTTTTCGGCCGGATTTTCTGCATTTTACCATTACTTTTTAAAAATCTCAACTTCTCCGTATGGAACTGGTTATGGTGCCGAAAATCCTGCCCGATGAAAAATTTGTAGCCTGCACAGTAGTATGGTAGTAGCACGAAAAAGTTGCATGTAATACTATGTAATAGCAAAGAGTACTATCATTTAATGTGCCTCAGACTGGTCCAATCTTATGTAATAGTATGTAGTAGCATCCTGTCTTGCCATAGTAGCATCCAGTCTTGCTAATAGTAGCATATAGTAATATGCAGTAACACGGTAGCCTTGAAGTAGAAGCATGTAATAGCATCATTAGTACTGCATGCTACACTTTCGTACTACTTCATAGTACTATTTTCAGATAAATTTTGCATCGGGTGGCAGGAATTCTGGTCCGTGAGCACCCAAATAATCTGTCCAAGGCATAAGCCCGAAACCCGGAACTGACGCCATCGACAGTATAAGAGCTGGTGGCTCTTGAACTTACCAGTTAAGTTAAGATGTATTTATTGGTTACAGGTGCGCGCGGTTGTACCATTTTTAGGGGATGTCTTTGTATGCCCACTGTGTCGCTAGGCTGTTCTTTTTTAACTGCGAGGAGAGTTCTCAGGTACGATGCACTATTTCCAGGGTGAAGTGAAGTAAAAATGTGCTGATCTGCTGGTAGTTTCCATAGTGTTTCATTTTTTACGTAGCCTTTTTTGGCTTTAGTATACACTTATACTGTCATTAATATTATAGCATTTGACCTAAATTTCTTGAAACGAAATAACCACGACAGACCTTGATTATGGATAACTGCAAAAAATTAATTATTTAGGAAATCTTTGGTGACAGTGGCAAGATCTCGAAGACAAACCGGGCCCTTCGGCATTCCCACATGCCACAGCTCCCAACAACGCGTTTGACACACAAAACACCACATT
This sequence comes from Branchinecta sandiegonensis, assembly GCA_030848855.1. Classification (NCBI taxonomy): domain Eukaryota; kingdom Metazoa; phylum Arthropoda; class Branchiopoda; order Anostraca; family Branchinectidae; genus Branchinecta; species Branchinecta sandiegonensis. The sequence continues at coordinate 15,332,781 of JAUPMV010000007.1, read as the reverse complement.
TTTGGGGGCGAAAATCCCAAGAACCTCCCTAAAGTTGCAACGATAATCAGTAAAAACCCTTCCACTTTTATGATAAATAACCAATAAAATTTTCCACAGACTTTTTCCTTAATCGTACTTAATTCATACTGTAAATGGCCCGTATCGAATTCCACGTCAAAAACTGACACTAAAATGATACTCAAACAGTATATTAAGTTTAAAATTAAAAAACTAAAAATATACAACAATAAAGAAAATATCCAGTTTGCGGAAGGGTTTTCCAAGAAAATCATATTTTGCATACAAAGTATGCGATTTTTTTTCTTTATTGGTTTCTGAGTCGTTCTAGTAAAAAGTTTGAGTTTTAAATAAACAAATAACCAATCGATGGGTCATAGGAAAAGACCAAGAATATTTATAGTTTATTGTATTTTGTTTATTTGACACATATATTATAGGAAAAATATTCTCAGACAGTTCATCTTTATAGGTAAAATCAGTAGTATAGGCTATTCCTTCGCTACATCGTTGCGGAGTGGTGCGGTATTACTTTCGTTCTCAGCACCAAACATTGGTCTAGATGATGCCCTGTTATCCACAATATCGAGATCATCATATATCATTTCATAGGTATAGCCAAAAAAAGGCAAGTTTTACGCCACAAACCAGTTGCAAAAATGTTTACACCATGTCTCTGACAAAATCCACCACTTCGGCGTAAAATCCGCCAATAACAAACACAAGTGTTTCCAGGCCATCTGGCGGATCCTGGCGGACTTTTAAGCCACCGCAGCGAAATATTACAATAACAGATGACAGATGCTCTGTACTTCTGTACTTGCGTTTCAAGATTTTTTTTTGGGATTAGAAACGCTAATGACGGGATGATCCCTATGGCTTCGCAAAGTTTAGCCGTCTGTCAGTCTGTCTGTTAGAACTTTCGGAGGGGCTGAGATGTTGTTTTCAAACTTCGTGCGAGGATCCTTTTGGGCCGAAGTCGACTACAGGTCAAGTTCTTAGACGGGCCCATAACCCGACATTTAGGGGTATGGTCTCAACTTAAGGCGTGAAACAAGTATTTTTTTTTAGCTTTTTATGGATGAGAGGAACAAATCCCAAAACTCAAGTAGGTCGTTTGTCCGGAATCAAAAACGGAAATTTCGGATAAGTAAAAGTTTTGTCTGAAGCCGTTTGCCGTGTCAAAATAGGGGTAGGAAACGCTGGTTCGGTATCTCAATCCGTCAACAAATAGAATTCGGTAGTAGCATACTTAAAATTTCCTGATAAAAGAAATCCCAGCTGATCTGCTATACCCTGTTTGATTTCTTTCTTGGTTGATAATATGGAGGGAATAGGTGAAACCGGAAAGTCAGTAGGACCAATGTGTATCGTGAATTTTGGAGTTTCGATCTAGGGGTAGACATTTCGGCCGGAATCCCCGCAATCCCCCGGAATTATAATTTATGAAATAGTTCGTGTCGGTTTATCTGCTTCGCGTTTGTAACCGATAGGACCGGAATCTGATGTAAACAGGAAATTTCGGAAAGTACAGCATCCTGTGATAACACTTACAAGTTGGTGTATTTCGAGATAAATGACAGGGCATGTTGAATAACACTGTTCTGGGTCTTCAAATAGCACCGATATTCTGTTAGTAATTTGAACTGGGCCGGAAATTAAAGACAGAAAACTACCTAACGGATCTAGTTAATGGGTTGATTGAATGAAGAAGTCCAAAGTATTCCCCTTTGGGAACCCGTCGAAACTTTGGTCTTGTTCTGATAGCATACAAGAAAACGCTGAAGCATGGTTCGGCATCGCATTTGATTTCAGCAATCCTAAATTCTTATCTTGACATGTTTTACGGGCGTCAGGTGATAGCGAAAATGACAAATATGGAAGAACACGCACTGTTGCTATGTCAGACGGAAAAGCTGCTCTAATAGCCTACATCAGTTCTAGTAGTTTAGTCCATGATCTGATTAAAAATGGACAACGTTACTGTTTATTTTGAACTGAACCATATTTTACAAAACTACCCCAGCCAAGTTAAAGGTTTCACTCCTGCTATTCTTTCCTCATTGCCGTGTCGAATAAGTACAAGAATAAGTAGCACAACTTTCTTGTTTTACTTCCTATTCCCGGGGGATGGCGAGAAGCTTGTACCTTTTTCTGACGGTGCAAAACGGATAAGTCAGCTACCTTTTATTAGAGCTTGTACCCATTTTGTCTTCGGAAGAGGAGTAATTCCAGAATAAATGAAAATTTAACATGATATTCACAGATTTGAATATCTTCTCTGTGCTACTTGTATTACTTCATTCACCAAATTGGTTATCGGTTATTATTCTTAAATTTGGTATCCCCGGTCCAACCACCGTTGGGGGAGTGGAATCCGGAATCTTGAGGAATGTATAACTTTGGAACGGGTGATCGGATCTTAACAAAAACTTGATATTTGGTAAGACCTTGTGTCTCGGATGTCCTAATTCATTCCGGACAGGAAACGATGAATGTTGGGGAGGGGTAGAATGGGGGAACCGGAAAGCAACACGCACAGCACAAGATTTAGGTACATCAGTGATACAACCGGATCGGATTTCTGCACTGTGGGGGGAATTAGAGGGGTAAATTTTAGGTACTTCCTAGTAGATTAAGGTACTTCCAGATGCGCTAGAGCGACGAAACTTGGCTTGAACATTACCTAGAGACTTGGCATGATTGGCTTAGAAATAGTCAGTTCCCCAACCCGGCCATCGTGGGGGGAGTGGAGGGAGGGGGAATCCGGAATCTTGAGCTAGGTATAACTTTTGAACGGGTGATCGGATCTTAATGAAACTTGATATTCGCGAATTAAGGCACTTCCAGATGTGCTAGGACGATGAAAATTGGCTTGGACATTAGAGACTTGATAAGATTGGCTTAGAAACTGTCACTTATCGGATCCGACCATCTCTTAAAGTACTAATCCTAACCGCAAAGTACAAAAAATACTTTTAAGCAAAATATATATTTTCATCATCCCCAAGAGCCCCTGATCATTTTTGTCTCAAGGGTTTTGCTCAAAAACTAATTTTTAGCACCCTTAAAGTGCGTATCTTAACCGAAAAGCAAGAAAAAGTACTTTTGACAAAACGATATATATTCATGATCCCCAAGGGCCCATGATTTTTGCCTCAAGGGTTTTGCTTACAAGTGAATTCCTTAAAGTACAAACAATAATTTTGAGCAAAATATACATTTTCTAGATCCCGAATGAGCTTGTCATCATTTGTGCTTCAAGAGTGTTTATTGCAGATGAATCTTTAGCGCCCTTAAAGTGCGCATCATCACAGTCAAATGCGTAAATAAAATAGTTTTTACGAACGATACATTCTCGTGATTTCCAAGGACCCATGATCATTCTTATCTCAAGGATTTTGCTTACAAATGATCACAACAAACCCACGAATTAACGAATTCCTACTATCCCCCTCTGACCCAGCCTTGCAAGTGCCAGCTCTTTTTTTATACACGATCGTCTTATTTTACAGTTTGATGTTTGAGAAGATCACGTTACTCACGTATCACTTAGTCCAAATGCCAAGTCCAGCATGTCTAGCTCTTCATCGCTCGGCTTTGAGGGTAACTTGGCAAAATCATCTGACTTAAATACGATATGGCAGGTTGAGCAGGAAAGTGTGCCCTCACATGCACCTAGAATAAAAAAAAAACATTTAACTCACTTTTGAGCAAAGTTTCACGGGATAACTTGGAGTCTCTCGTCGGGTACGACTTAGTCATGAAATGCCAATAACCCAACTGGACTTGTCAGTCAAACTTAGACAGTAAAATAAGCAAAATCACTACCAAACAATAAACTAGAAGTTTTCATAATTTATATTAGAGTAACAACAACACAATGCAAACAACACTAAAGGTTCGATGGGATCCCAAAAATGTAATGTTTGATCCAGACAATTGGGTCTTGTAGATATCCGGTCTTAGCCAGACTCCTCAAACATTTTTGCTATTCAAATTTAGAAACAGATTAAGGCCAATGGCTAATCATCTGAGAAAACTAAGTTCAGGTATAGATTCAGCATTTGTGTTAAGCCCAATACGTCATAGGCTATCTACTTTTGATCAAAACTTCCTGTCTTGCTTCTTCCAAATTTCGTTTTTTGCTGGATTCCGGGCAAACTACTTGTCCGGCAAAAATTAAAGCTCATAAACGAATACAACAGGTATCGTTACCCCTAGGGGAAGACGGTCTATACTGGACCGTGGTCTATGTTAGAACAGCCTCGCAAGCCCCGCTTTTGTTGTGCTACTGAAAACAAAATGTTTATTTTCAATAAAACTGTTCTACTACTACTATACTACTACTACTACTATTCTGGATAATAATTCATAACTTCAATTTTTCAACTGCGAAAGGAGCCATCTGACGTCAGTTTGCTCCTTATTTGGCCTTTGTTCGGGCAGTCTACATTAAATGGTGTGTTGAATTTTTTTAGTATAGTTTTTTACGAACATCGTTGTGCCTACCTACAAAACCGAAGATCCTGAAATACTGATACTGATACCTCTATAATTTTTAGATTTTAGCTGAAACTTAATGAAAATTTGTCAGAATGCTCATTTTGTGGTCTAGTTACGTACTCCATCTGTCGAATTAACTTCACCAAGTTTGACCACAAAAGCTGTTTTGCCGCTGGAAGAACAAGACCAAAGGTTTTGATGGGATCCCAAAAGATTTAATATTTATTGGACTACTTGATCCAGACAATCCCATCTTGTAGATTTCCGACTCTTCGCCAGACCCCTTTAACATTTTGCTATGTTCATACTATGTTTCTAGTTACGGTAAATGAGCTTGCGACATTGATGGATGATAGTTGGAAATCCGTAGACGACCTCTCCCTGTTGGAAGTCTGCAGTAGAAATGTAAAAAGCAAAGCACAACATATCATAGATGATTTCTGTGACGAAGTATCTGCAGACCAGATGGTTGTAAACACGGAAAAATCAGTGGTCCTAACAATCTCTTTTCAAAAAAGTGTACCCAAATTTTGTCCTCCAATCCCCAGTGCGCAACATGTCAAAGAAATAAAACTGCTAGGTGTACACATCACGGATGATATGAAGTGGGAAAAGCACGTAGATTCCATTTTAAAGAAGGCCAATATGGGCCTTCGGGGACTCCAACTTTTTTCCCTTCATTGTGCCCCCTCCGAACATCTATTGCGCATTTATTTTTCGTTCATTCGCCCAGTCCTAGAATACTGCTGTCCTGTATGACATTTTGGTGTGACTCGCGAGCAATCGGATGCCCTAGAGAGGACACAATACCGAGCTCTCCTAATAACGTATAAATCTCTGAAAGTTCCTTATATCCATTTCCTCAAAAAAATATAATCTGACAACCCTGTCTCATCGTCTTGAATTTGTGCTTAAAGTTTGGTGTCCAGACTCATCTGAACCCAGTCCTTCGTGACATCCTCCCTCCCCCCCCACACTTTACAACAGAAAGGGAGAGGCCTCAAAGACAAGCTTCCGAACCAGTCCCTACCCTTCAACCAGTGTTTTGCCGACACGTGAGATACAAGAATAGTTTTGTCCCCTCCTTTGTTTCCCTACGTAACAGAAATTAGTAGGTTAGTATTTTACCCCCCGTTGTCTATTACCCCAATCGTAATTTTTTATAATTTTTGTTCTCAGTTTTTTATTTGTAATTTGACCACTTTCTAGTATATGTTGACAAGTTTGGTTAGCTTTTAATGCATGTTTGACGTTACCATCTGCTATTCGGCTAGTCCGTAATTGGTGTTGAAATAAAACTGAATTGAGCTGAATTGAATTGAATATTTATCAGTGACCCACCACTTGAATATGTACATAAAATAATGTTACCGTTTTGGAGTTTTTGGCAACTTACGGCCAAACAACTAATCAGACGAGAAAACCAAGCTCAGATTTACTCCAATATCTCATCCTAATCGACTTCAGAGAGGTCCTTTACTTTGACAAAATTCTTCGTATTTCTGCAGCATTCCCGACAAACTGCATGCAGAGCAAAATAGCTAGTGACATTGAGAGGAGAACCTTTCAATCCAAATTTCCGGGTTTTGACAAATTATGCCAGCTAATCTGGCAAGGAAATAAAGTTCAAAATCCAATTTAGCAAGTCTCCTTGTACCGACACCGAATCTCTAATCGACTTCAGAAACAACTCTGAGCTTCAACCAAATTTCCAGTTTCGGCCGAATTCCGGGTGGCATTTGTCCGGCAAGAAGACTAAGTTCAGATATGAATTCAGCAAGACATAATAGCGGAGTGCAAACAATGAAAAGGAACACAAAACACTAAAGTTCACTATAGAAGAAGGGACAAGCCGTGATGTGCGGGGAAGCTGAGATGGGACGTTCTGGAGATTTTTTTTTACTTAGGGCCGAAAGCCGAAACTTTCAGCGATATATCCGTAAGCTTGTAACGCGAAATCAGATGTCTGTTTTAGTACCAAGGGGGTAGGAAAAGGAGGAATTTTGCATATCGGTAATAACAAGAACGGAGGGAATGAAGATCTTTTTATCTTTCTCTTAGAGCAAGCTTTAGAGTATCAAGCACGTGGTATCAAACTACTAAGCTAGAGTACCAAGTAGGTCAAACTACTAAGTTAGAGTAGCAAGTATGTAGTATCAAACTACTAAGTGCAACTGACCAAAACCTTCAAGATCAACATCGTTATCTATGGCCACGTCTAAGAATGAGTCTCCAACTTTCCCTTGCACTGTCACCTTCTCATCTCCTCTTGTAATGAATGTTACGTTAATCCTAGAAACAAAGAAAAAAATTAAGAGCAGAGAAAACAAAATCGGCAGCTTGGATTCATAACTTCACAATTGGTGACAGACTGAGGCGAGACACAGCCAGGGCCGGTTCAAGAGGGACCCGATGAAAAATTTGTAGCCTGAGCAGTAGTATGGTAGTAGTACGAAAACGTTGCATGTAAAACTATGTATTAGCAACGAATACTATCATTTAATGTGCCTCAGACTGGTCCAGTCTTATGTAGTAGTATCCAGTAGCATCCAGTCTTGCCAATAGTAGCATATAGTAGTATGCAGTAACACGGTAGCCTTGAAGTAGAAGCATGTAGTAGCATCGTTAGTACTGCATGCAACTTTTTCGTACTACTTCATAGTACTATTTTGAGATAAATTTTTCATCGGGGATGTGGGTGTGGTGGGGGGGTGGATGCATCCCCCGGTGCCTTCGAAAGTCGTACTTTCAGTCGCATTCAAATTCAAATTCAAATATTTTATTGGCCTCCAAGATCGGAGAGTATAAAATGAAATAAATGCAAACAAATTGGCCCAACGTATAATACTACAAAAAACAATCTGGCCAAATAATACTAAATATACAAAAAAAAAAAATACACACGCGTTAAACTATATTAACTCTGTTGATCAAAGGTGGTGATCAAAGGAGGTGATCAAAGTATCGATCGTATGTTTTTAGCTTGCGAGTCTCAGGAGAATTGTGTTCTCAGTCGTCTATTCTGAGCTGGACAGTTTGTGCAGATGTAGGTTTTGATCCTGTGACGCTCCGTCGGTATCCAGGGTTGCCACATCAAAAATATTTAGAGTGACTTTTGGTCCAAAACAGAAGTGAACTGGGAGTGAAATTTATTTTCATGAAATTTCCACTTTTGGTCGGAATCGCCTCTATAAAAATGACACACCTTAATTTTAGTTTCATGAAAAAAACTTGAAACAGTCACTTCTGGTCGGAATCGCTGCTGCAAAAATGACACATTTGGTCATTTTCTGAAATAGTGATTCTTATGTCCTACGTAGGATAAGAGTGACAAACACAAAATTGAGTGACAATTGGCCATATTCCTGTTCAGCGCTTCCAAGCGGACTAGTTTCTGTTAATCCCCCTATGCCTCACCGTCAGCACTTGGATCAGACATGGTAAAATAGACCTACAGGTTAGCGAGTGGAAAACCTGTCATCTGTGTCCCAAGTAATGGAGGTTTTGCATGTGTTTCAGCAGCAGAAAGTGAAAGTGACCCACTACCCTATGGATCTGACTTTTTACAATGTCTATGAGCCTCATAACCTCAATAACCAAAAAGTCTAATAGCATAGGGGAATGGGTCACTCTCACTTTCTCCTGCTGAAACATATGCAAAACCTCCATTGCCTGGGACACGGATGACAGGTTTTCCACTCACTAGCCCCATGGATCTACTTTACCATGTCTGATCCAAGTGCTGATGGTGAGGCATAGGGGGATTAACAGAAACTAGCCCGCTTGGAAGCACTGAACAGGAATATGGCGAATTCACACTATCGTGCGACATGTGGCAACGCTGGTCGTATCAATGAGCTGGTCAGAATGACAGTCGTGTGGTTTGGTGAGCCTCAGGGAAACGCACTCTCAGTTGTTTGCTTCGAGCTTGGCAGAATGACACAAAGCCCACCCCTTTCCAGTCGTGTGGATACGAAGTGATCTTCTAGTCGTATGTTTTCAGTCTTTCAGAATGACAGTCGCTTTTTTTGGCTTCCCAGAAAGACAGAAAGCAGTTAAAGGACACCTGAATGAAGAGTACCAAGTATCATCCCTATCTGTATGACTACCGTTAACATTGCCTGCAGAAAACCCAATCCAAATACGAAATAGTACTCTATCCAACATCTTCCCGTAGGTCAGATAGCCTGCTAAAATTGGGGAGCAGAAGCTGCTATAGCAACTGCTAAGAGATGCTATCCAACCTAGGGAAACCCATTCTTCCGTTACGCTCTTTCTCCCTTTCACTCTCTTTTTTTTTTCTAAAAGTGGCCCTTTACTTCAAGTCCTCAGATTTCTCTACGTATGTTATCATCAGCTCTTCGCTGACGTAACAGGAGAACCAACTTTCTTCGTTCCTAAACAAAGAATGTCGGCTATCCGCCCTCGGGTTCGCTGTCGGATAGTACTCTATCCAACATCTTCCCGTAGGTCAGATAGCCTGCTAAAATTGGGGAGCAGAAGCTGCTTCGCTCCTTCTCCCCTTCCGCATCTATTCAACCTGAGATTCTGTGCTTCAAAAATGATATATATTCCAACCAAAACCACAAAAAACAACCCAACCATCATCATCAATAAACAGAGGAATGCAGCACATTTTACACATGTAATTTCCAGGGCGATGTTACAACGACAATTAAAAAACGGACTGGAAATTAACCAACTTGTCTAGCTGATCGTAATCTTCAGCTGGTTTTGAGAGATGGGAAATTTCTGATTCTCCTGGGGTTCGCTTGTCCATTACTCTCCTCCAGGCCATGTAATGTTCAGCTGTTTTGGCCGACCTCCAGCCGACTACGTTCATCACCTCCTCCAATGATGCCCCCCCAGCCGCCAGAGTGATTGCCCCTCCTGCACGTAGGCTATGCGGTGTTTCACCTTCAAAGATGCTCAGTTCCTTCAGATAGCTTGTTCACACGGGGCTGAAACAGCGGCCGATTCTCGATCAGCGGCTGATTTACGCGCGTAAATAGCGGTTGAAAAAAATCCAAAAATCAGCCGCTGATTTTCCGAATAGGCGCTTATTTTCATCGCGGTCTCCGATCGGGATAAACTAAATACTTTGGAATGTGACCTTTGATGACTCTAGGGACAGTAAACAGACCGTAATTAGGAGAATTAGTTCAAACTTGGTGAGGTTTAGGTCAATCCAGTTCAAATTCTGTCAGACTGATGTGAACGGTTTTACACGAAGCATCTCAGGATTACTAAACGATTGCAAAAAAAAGGTAGAATAATTTTCTAATTACAATAGCGTATGTTCTGTTTATGTCTAACATTTATTTTCGTTGTTTTTCTTAAAAAAAAATAATAATTTGAATAACTTTTTCATTCAACCTTCACTGAAATGTAACTGAACATCAGTAAATGATTGCATACTATTCTTATATTATTTATATCTGTATTATTAATTATATTTTAGGTTCTTCTTAAAAAATAAAAATATTTGAATTATTTTTATTTGCGTTTTAAATTAAAATTGCTGAATCGCCTTAAATCTATCAATATTCAGTTTGTGACTTTTTCCTCGTATAAAGACTACAAGTCAACTAGATTTGACTTTGACTAACTCACAAGATGTTTTTTTTTAAATTTTATATATTTTGTTACAAACAAAAAGAATATTCGGAATTAGGTTTTTCTTTTTAATTCTCCCGTCAACCCCAAACAGTCGATCCGTCGTCTGAACAGATCAGCCGCTGTTTACGCGCTTATTTCGGTCCCGTGTGAACAAGCTAAGAGCTTGTTGCAGGGAAAATTTTAACGACGAATACGAGACTGGTTCGTTAACGAAAGATTTGTTCTCAATTTTCCTGAATAAAAAACCATAATCCAAGAACATCCCCGTTTTTGATACAGTCTGTATATACTCTTGCAACAAACGGACTGGGCAGCAAACTCCATCCCCCGTTCGAAAAACCGCAAAAATGTTGACCCCTCCTTGTCTGAGAGTCTTACCAAATGTGTGGTTAAACAGTATTCCTTCTTTGCCGGGAAAGAAAAGTAATTCTTTACTCTTACAAAGTGCCAAATCATGGGCTCTATCCCCTGCAAAAAACTGGACCGAGAAAAATGCTCTATTCCGAGCCAATCTGACGAGTTGAGTTGTATCTCCTTGTTCCTTCGCACTCTTCATTTTTTGGGCAAACAAGGATAGGACCTGTACCAGTTTCCAAAGGTGAAGTGGAATAGCCTGTTTTGGGGTCACTGCCGCGCTAGCTTGCTCAGTTCTTACCGCTTTCAGATATGTCGTTACAACAGGGGACTTGGCTGGATTTCCCTCCTGCCTTTCCTCATTCCATTGACCCGTTCTCCCAATCGTATTCATATTAGCTGTTATTTTCCCGATTAGGCTATCCACTGTACCCGCAGCTAAGACGCGTCTACAAACACAATCAGTGTTCCTAGTCGCCAAATTCGAACAGCTTTTGTTGTGAACTATAGTTTTTCCGTGTTCTTCTTTCGAGATAAGGAAGTAAACAATATGAATAGGCCGGCATGTGTGTGGTTCCATGCTTAATTTGTCTAAGAATTGTTTAAATTCGATAGCCAACTTCGATTTTTGCTTTCCATACTGTGAGGCCTCCAGTGACGCGAATAATTCTTTTCTTCGTGTCTCGAAGCGGCCGAGGTTATCTGGATTGTCATCCTACATAGAAAGAGCCACTGAACTAAACGTATTTATTTACAAAGAAAAAACGGGAACCTATATCACTGTTCTAATTCAAAAAATCAAAACGGACCGCCAACAAAGAATGCTTGAGACCCTTTTTGTCTGTACCGTATCCTAATTTGGTCGGATGATATAGAACTGTTTTCGCACCCCTTTTGCCTAGGATAGCGTAGCTTTTGGCATTGTTTTTCACCAAAGGCCACCATGATGGTCTAGGGGAAATGTCTGGCAATACAACGGTTGCTCTTACCCCTTGGCGCCTCAGAAACATGATCAAGAACCCGGTCATACAGAATGGAGGGAAGGCGTAATAATTTTCCGTAGCGTTCAGCTTTTGAGCAAAAACGTTGACTCCTGCAGAGCTTGGCTGCGGGTATGGTGAGAAAAACGGCAAGCAATTTCCATCTTTTGCCTTCTGTACATTTGATTTCAACGACATCAGATCAAAAGTGTGGCCTTTTTTTCCGCCATACGCCCGTTGCACCTCCTTCCAAGAACCTTTAGAGAGCATGCAATGTTGTTTTTCAATTACTCTAGAGGGTAAGTCCGCCGGATTTTGCTGCGAAGGGATCCACTTCATCGTCAGTTCCGCATTCAACTCGGAAGTCAACAAGAAGAGATCTTTCATAATGCCGGTGAGCTCCCCGCTTTTCCCCCCCCATTAACATCCACGAGTCAACAACTGCCTTGTTGTCCACAAAGCATTGCAAGCGTTTGTTTTCCAATGTTTTTCCTAGAGCCTTGATGCAATACACCACAGCTAAAGCCTCCTTGATGTGGATGGGTTTTCTTAACACAGATTCATCGAAAAAATCCGAAAAAGTTGTAGTTTCCCCGTTATCGGTTAAACTCGCACCCCACTTATAGCCGCTAGCATCCGTTGAAAGCTCCACAACTCGGTATTCCTCTGATCTCCACGGAAAAATTCTGTTTCCCTCTTTAACAAATGCCCAGAAAGATAGCTCCTCCAAAGCTTCTGTAGAAAGTGATCCCCCCACTTCGCGCCGAACCTCCCAATCAGACAAAACTGCCGACAGAGCCTTAATAAAGCGACGAGCGTGCGGAAACGCCGGAGAGAAACTAATCGCCTTCCCCATAAAACGTTGCAGCGTTTTAATCTGAACCCATTTCATGTTCAGAATCCCCGTCCTTAATTCTTCGAAACTCTCGATTTTCTCATCCGGAATTAAAAACGCACCTTTTTCAAAGTCAATCCACATACCTAAGTGTTTAAGTTTTTTCTGAGGCAAAATAACCGACTTTTTTGAGTAAAAAAACCCCAATTTGTTAGCCAAAGACTGCACAAAACGTGACTGGGCAGCACCGTCTTGACCAGGCGGTAAGTAGTAAAGGGCGTCGTCGTAATATTTCCACGCAAAACCTCCTGCTTGTCTGTATATGAAGACCGGGACCATTCCAATTTTAACATAGACCCACGGAGACAGTTTTGAGCCAAAGGTCAATGTATTCCAGACATAATACCAATCATCATGGCAACCTTCAATGTGAACACATGGATGTCTAAAACCCAAAAAACCTCGGCTGCGCGTTGAAACAAAAAGATGGTCATAAGCACTTTTCTCGTCTTTGGAAAATGCCAAACCATCCTTGCCCAGGTAAGGTTGTATATCAGACAACGTTTCAAGCGAAAAAGGCAAATCTCTAATCCAGAGATTCAGAAAAGACTCGTCATGACACAGCCTAGGTTTTGTAGGTTCTACGGTCAGTCCCATGACCAACCAAGGGGGTTCACATTCCCCAACTTTCCCCCATGCTGAAACGGAGCCGTTGGCCAACCGGTGTTTAATCGTTTCCTTGACGAAACTAGAAAACTGCAAAACTGACTTCGAATTCGGGAAACTAGCCTTCGGCGGCGCTTCCGAATCATAATAGGACCCCCTGAATGACCCTCTATACGGCCTGAAAAAAGATGGCACATCAACACCGAAGTTTAGCCATTCCAGGATTTGGTCACTGTCATCGTATGGGAACGATGCAAACAACTCCTGCCAGTCCTCAGAATGACGTGAAAAGTTGCCCGCCACGAAATTAGCCTCTTTCAGTTGCACGTGACTGAAGCCGTGTTGCCGCCAACCGTCGAAGGATCTGAACGCGGAGGCAGACATTTTTGGCGGTGGGGGTATCGTATTGCCTCCTTCGTCGCACCAAATCTCTGGAAGTGACGGCCGTAATTTTTCTTCCTACAAGATAAAATCAACTGCTAACACCTCATTTATTGACTGAATTTAAAATGAACAACAAAACAATCCATTACAGAGCTTTCCCCCATTTTATTCCTCTTTCTTCGATTTTTTACTAACGAAACAGTCACGAATATAGTGTCCAAAACCCCCGCACCCCCTGCACCGTCCCCTCGATTGCCTCCTGAATCCACCGTATGGCTGGAACGGGTGGAACCTTCCTGTTGGAAACAAAGGCTGCCAAGTTGGAGCTCCCATTGACTGCCCGAGTTGGGGGAGACCTTGCATTGCTCCCCTGTCCCAAGCTCCCATTGGCTGCGCCGAGGTGGTTGCCGGCTCTTGAGTCTTTGTCTCCTCCTTCTTCTGTTTTTGCGTTATCTTCATGAGCCGTCGGATTTCCGCGAACGTCGACTTCTCTTCCGCTGTCCCAATGACGGCTATCACGCTGTTTACCAGTTCATGCTGAGGCAGGGCCACGTACGGCGCGAATCGAAGATACGTCTCCCTGTATTTGGATGCGTCCTTGTCCCCTGCCGAGGAAGCTACATCTGACAGTCGTTGGAGACGGGAGAGGAACACCGGTCCCGAGTAGTCAGAGGACCTGGCAAAATCCATGAGATCGCGCCTCGCTGTTTCCACAGGGCTCGCTCCCAGCTCTCGGAGTAGTTCGTCCTTGATTTTGGACTTGATGGCGTCCATATCGAACTATTGGGAAAAAAGGGAACCAAAGTCAAGACAAGGTCTTCCCCGAAACACATTCGTAAAGGGTCGAACTTCACCTCTCTTTAATATTTTATCGACAGCATCAATCAACAAAATTCTAATTTGCTCATTTCTTCGCCTATTTTTTTTTTTTTTTTTTTTATTATTATTTTTATTTTCCTTCATTTTATATTACTATTTACCTAATATTCCTTTGTATGTATTCTTATTTTGTTCCTTAACGCGCACCCGAACATTCCTATTATACGGCATATAAATATCTGCCGCAATATAATGTGACTATCTGTGGCGTCCGGAAATCCGCTTACAATTACATAAATATATATATATACAAATATTCATATATAATCATTTATCAATATTTTCGTTCTCTTTTCCCTTTCCATTTTCAATATGTTTATCTCTTTATATCTCCCGAATCTATGCATATCCTATAATCTACTTCCAACCATATAATAAACCTTTTTGTAGTCCCATCTCATTTTGAAATATCTCGAGGGAGTGCTGACTCTAATTTGTTGTGTACCTATTTCTATTTCGTACGATATAATCTAACTTCCAATTTATTTGAACCTATTTATAACAATTAATATTACCCCAAAATTATCCCATATTTTCTATATTATCTAAATAGAATGTACACATACTTCCTGTAGTGAGCATTCCTTTATACCCCCTATTAATTAAGGGAAAAACTTGTCAGGTCACCCAGTCATAATCAAGACAAGCGACTAGCAAGTATCCGACACAGGTCCGAGCGCTAGGTCTCCTTGAAATCAACAAATCTACAAAAATAAAGACACATTTCAAAAGTCCACAAAGGATTTGTGTACCTTAACTGAACTCTATTCTTGCAACCTAATTGCGCAGCGAACCAGTGTAGAATTCTTGAAATTTTTTGCCACAAATACCTTATTCTGTTCTCCTAGGCTTGCGGAACCGCTTGCTGGCTGTACTGGCGCATCTTCGACTTGTTGGATCGTTTGACTATGTGGACCCTGGTTAAGGAGGGTCCCCAGGTGTCCCACAAACAACCTCAGAGTCTCGATCCCCGTGTCTGGCAGCATCAATGAAACGTCCTCCTTGGAGTCGCCTGTGATCGTCAGGATGGTTTGCCACAGCATGGCTTCGTTAAGGGAATCTAATTTCTTGCCGGCCACTTTCACCTCCGGAGTTTGTTCCTTCTTTTTAACGGCGCAGATGGCTTTACCGTACGATTTGCCATTTAAAGACGCATCTTTCGAGATGTTAACCATCGCCTACAACGAACAAAATAACTCAATTCCACAAAACCTGAATCGTCTTGTGCTTTTTATTTTTTGTTTTATTATGAACACAATATTCCTATAGCGGGCACACTGTAGGTAACCCCTCGCCGCAACTTTAAGCCTGCGGCGCGAGTTCTTTTCTCAACTAGCGTTTCGATCGTGATCTAATAATTAAATTTGATACCTGGCCTAAACACAACAAACCTCAAATCTCTCTTCAATTCAATTTAACAGTCAGATTACCCTTCGATAGACATAAGATCCACGCAGGTTCGGAGGAAACCGGGGGTTTCAAGGGGGGGGGGAAGGGGGTTTCAAGGAAAAAATGGCACAAAAGGTTTGACAGGCTGAAACTGTCAATAAACATATTGACAATAAAACCCACGTTTTGAAAAAACGTTTATCTTAATTTTTTCCATGGAAAAAAATTTGAAAATGATATTCCTTAAATTCCTACTGTCTTGAAGATATAAACCCCCCAATCATAGTTACTACTACCTCTTATTGAGATATTCCGCGTTTACCAAACCTCTAGCGTGCCCACGAGCCTGTGTGGATCTCTTGCATTTTCCTTGTTCATAACACCAACGTTTGTGAAAAAATCTCCTGCCCTTCAAGATCTCGTAGATTTTTCAGGTCTAACCAGGAGCCAGAAAAAAAGACATCTAAAAGTGGGGTTTTGCTGGAATATTATTTTTGCGCGCGCGCTCACCCACAGTTTAACACAGTTTTCCTCAACGATGTTAATACTCTACATGACTAAGGCCAAAACACGCCAGTGGTCCTCAGGAAGAAGTAGTAAACGTCTCCGTAACGAATTAAACTCAACGACTCAAATCATGTGTCAAACAATCAGGGCGATCTTTGGAAGCAGCTGTGATATCAATTCTGCCTTTCTTTCGTTAGGTACCCGGGGAGGCCGGAGATTTTGCATCGGCAAGGAGAAGTAGTCATCAAGAGTATTATTTCTTCAAAATCTCAATAAAGGACTAGGGTGTTGCAGGGGCAACAGGCCTTGGTTCTGACACTATCATATACTGATTGAAAGAAACTATTTTATGTGCCATGAGAACCAAGCTGAAGCCCATCTGAATCTTTGACCCAGCATACAGTCACTTCGGAACTAGATTACCCTGACGTACGACATATTCCCATCTACTCAACACATTCCGAAAACTACGTCAATCCATTAACTTTCAATTATTTCGTCACATTGTAAATCTAATTAAAGCTGGCATACTTCAACAATTTCCATAATTTTTTTTATATTGTCAATCCAGTCAAACCTGCCATTCTCAAATGAAAAGTGTAAAAACGGGAGCCAATTATTCTTCACTGTACATCACGACCCCCGAAGAAACTATGAAATCAATATCAGATCAAAACAAATCAAAATGTTATGGAATTTAGGGCATCCCAATGAATTCGAATAACTATTTTCCAAATTATCACTCCCTAATTTCCCCTTATATTATGTTCCGTACTCATTTGTGCCCACAGCCACTTTCTCTTGAACAAAAAGAAGAAAACTAGTTTGTTGGACTTACATCAACAAAAAGAAATATTCCACCACTCTGCTTATACAAGCTCGATTATACCCATTGACTGAAAAAAAAAAATTTCTTGTGCCAGACGAAGGCAAAGCCCCAAGAATACCCAGGGGAAGTTTACACATCCCGTAAGTTCCACGAATTTACCCCATGCCTTTAACCCCACCTGCCACCCTCATCCGGTTTTGCAACCCGACGAGAGAGAAACGTGGGTACCCGAGGGATGTTTAAGCACATCCCCCGTTCGGCCGAAACCGTTGGCATGTGAATCATCTCTTTAAAAAGTGAAAGCTATTTCCTGTCCCAAAACTTTGACGATAATTAAGAACAAATAGCACAATCAACCGTATCGATTATTTTACCAAACACCGTTCACTCAAACCTTTTAACTAGAATGCCGAAGGGACGAAAAACATAAAACGAAGACAAACATTTCCAACAAATTCCTTCTTCTTGAATCTAACGCCTATTATGTTTTAATTTATTTATTTTTTCATATTTATTTTTTTTTTTTTTTTATTGTTTGAAACTACATAATCCAATAATCTGCACCCACTCATGACAAAAAATATATTATTAAAGCATCAGGGTCACTATTTTCCTTTACTGGCAGTAATTTAGTCCTCTAATAACATCCAGAATATCAAACATAACAGAATATCAGACAATTTATCAGACATAAACCGGAGCTCAAAAGATATACCAGAGCGAAACGTCAGCCTTGTAGTCCGCTCTGCCAACGAATAACAAACGCCCAGAGCGCCAGAGTCGATTTTCATAGCCAACTCTGCATATTTAAATTTCCAGTTTCCATTATTCTGTAAACCAGAGCTGTAACCACTCTGAAGACAAAAACCGCTCTGCCTGTAAAACGCCGAACTAAATCCCGCTCAGTTCCACTTTTAACCAGAGCGAAGCACTTGATTCTAAAAAAGAAACCGCTCTGTATTTCACATCCCTTCTCTGCCAAAAAAGAGAAGAACTTTAACTGAAATACTCTGAAGGCACCAGCAATAATATGCTAGACACATTTTAGATAATCTTATCGGACCCACCAACAATTACCTCACGATCTCTGGGTCTGCACAGCAATTTCTCATTATGAAACTACCAAACATGTCTTTGTACCCAGCAATACTGGCCAATAATTTTTCCATTACATCACAACCTCAAAAAATAAATAAATAAAACTGAAGTAAAACGTTACCATTCCTGTTGTAAAAATATCCTTTATTCCTTTGCTTGTTTTCCCGAGCTCACGAACTGGGGTGACCTACCACCTTCGTTGCTAAACAAAGAATGTCGGCTATCCGCCCTCGGGTTCGCTGTCGGATAGTGTTTCCAAGCTATGATTTTAGCTCCATTTTGCATCTGTCCTTATTTCAGTACCGAACAATTTCAGAAATGAAGAAATGTCTCCAATCAACCCTTCTTCTGGGATATTTTTTTTCCAGTTAAGCCCAAACATATACCTAGAAGAAATTCCAATACGATCCGGCCAGCGCTGTACAAGATTTGAATGAATTGCGCTTTTTGTCTTGGAGTCTGCATGTTGCAAACCTCCAGAAACGAACATCCCTATCTTGAAAACGTCACGCTCAGGAGAAGAATGCTCTTCGTGGGCATGTCTCTAAATGCATTCTCCATGGTGTGTTCAAGTATGGTTTCATTGTTCAGGTGCCCTTTAAAAGATCGTGAATTTTCCCCATGCGGCCAACAGTTTGAACACGGTTTTGTTTTGTACCAAAATCTCTATATTTTCGCAGAAAACTTAAAAACTGCTTGAGCTGATCTTCGAAGTTTTTGCCTGCGGCGCACATCAACATTTTACATTTCGGGCACAAATGTCTCTATTTTTGCAGAAAAAAGAAAATATATTTTCCCGGGACAAATGGGGGGGTCCCAGGAAATATCCTTGCAGGATTCCAGAAACAATTTCCAGCAAGCAGATCTCTAAAAAGCCAACAGAGCCAAATCTCTAAAAAAAATTGTACCGAATCCTAGAAACTGAGAATCCGAGCTTTAAGTTACTGAACAGAAAGGATTACGTCCAAAGAGTAAGATTAAAGGGCAGCATGAAAGACGAAAAGCCAACTACTAGGTGGCGTTCTGGCGAAGCCCACTTGGAGAATATATTGCCGGGCACGATTGCAGTAACAGGTTCATTTTCGAAATCCACCTTTTTTTTTTCCTGTAGGCTAAAATTTAACTGCTTCTCTTACAAATTCTATCATTCACCGTGAATTAAATACGGAGACCCTAAAGGTTTCCTGAAACTGGATGGAGCAAAGTTCCGGCAGCAGCAGCTACTGTAGTCTAGTCCAGTGGTTCCCAACCTTTTCCCTACCGCGTACTCCTAATCAAGGTTCGAAAACGTTGCATACCCCCTTTTTCAGAACATGAAAAATGCGGTATTTATTATCTTAAACGATAAGGCATACATGTGAAGAAATGCATACAAAATTAATGATACATTTGAGGCTGCTTTATAGTTAAAGTTTTGCAGATCTCGGCTCGACGTCTTTAGCGACATTTTTTTTACAGTCAGACTGTATCTGTGTTTGGTTTGATATTCTCCGTGCTTTCATCAAGCTTCATCGCAAACGATTTCATTAGCTTTTTACGAAATAATTTCTGTAAATTATCTCGCCGAATTCATGATAACTACAGAATACTGGCAATTATACCGAATCCCGACCATTATACCGAACAGATTTGTACCGATAGCCTCTTGGGATTCTGTATAACTACGAAATCCCCGTAATTATACCGACTAGTTCTGCCATCTAAAAAATACCGAACAATTTTAGTAAAATTTTGAGCCAGAACAATCTCAAAAAGTTGGGGGAGTGCTCCCCCCCCCCCTTGTGACGCACCTTCCAGCAAGTCAAGCTCACCCTGAGAATCATTTATTTTGCTTCCACTAGCACATGTTAGGAGAAGATTCTGCACCACCCAGAAATAACAAAAAATAAAGAAACTGACATCAGCTAACAGCCAAGTGTTTAGCTCTTTTGTGTATACACATGGCGTTCCAGTACATGTTAGGCTATTTCACTTTTTGATTAGTTTATCATTGTAATTTTTCTTAGCTTAAAGTTTTTTTGTTTTTCACCTGTACTTAAGCTTTATATGGAGCTTGACACTACCCTTCTGGATACACTTACCAGTTAAACTGGTTCTATTTCTCGAGCACGAAAACAAGTGTGAAAGCCTTGGCAACTTTCTGCACCAACAACAAATAAAGAACTTGACATCAGCTAACAGCCTAGCGTTTTAGCTCCCTGTTGATACAAATAAGGAGGTTCAATTTATAATATTTTAGTTCCAAATGTTCATAAACAAAACAAACTTGGGAAATCAGTTCAATTGGTTTTGGTGGTGTGCTTTGATCACAATAAACTGAAAGATAGAGCACTACCGTTTGCTATCTAGTGCTAACCTGACGGTTTGTTGTGAAACTTTTGGATGGTCTTAAGATGCCAGCAAGATTCTTTACTAGTTTACAGTTGGAGGTCAAACAGAGCAGAAAAAACGACCTAGGATTTTCAAAGTTCAACTCTCACATGGCTTACTTTCTATAAATGAAGGTGTCTAAATCCAATAGCCTATCCTGTCATTTATCTATTTTGCTAGGTTTGACTGAATTCTCGGGTATTTTCTGAACTTCTGAACTCTACTTTGGTATTTTCTGAACTTCTGAACCTCTACTTTGGTATTTTCTGAACTTCTGAACCTCTACTTAGCTCCTACCCTTACAAGGACATCCGTAATATAGATGGCGCTTTAGACAAGGGACTTGTACCGTGACCAATACCATAAACAATTTTTCGAATATAATTTAGAAGTCTAGGACTCCCTTGTCGGAGCCACGTAGACAAACCAGGATCCACAAGACGGGGTCTCATGGTGAAAACCAAATAAAACCAAATATATAATTTTAATGGGGAAGACGCCCTTGAGATGGAAACACGGTAGCTCAGTGGTAGAGTGACTGCCTTGTAAGCAGAGGGTCCTGGGTTCAAATCCCGGCTGAGGAGCATTTTTGTCTATCAGTTCACTACTTATAAAAGGACAGCTGTGTAAGACAGGTGTCTCTGGTCTAGTTAGGCAGACATTCACCCGCCGGGACAATAGAGGACTTGAAAGTCCTCTATTTTCCCATTATCAACATTTGTGACAGAGAGATAGTAAAGTATGGATCCACAAGGAAATGAGCAGAAAACAATAGCTTTCACTTGCTACTCCAAGGCAAGTGCTAAAAGACAGTGCAAAACCTCTAGTGCTCGGGAAGCAGATTGCAAATTTTCTACTCATCCCCACCCCAATATTTTCTACTCTTCTATATGTATGTGGATCCATTTTCTGAGAGTAGAGGTACAGTTCAGGTATGCCTATGTTTATGTGAACAGTTACTTTAATGTCAACAGTGTAGTTTCGGGCTAAATGGTAGAATGAATATCCAAAATACCTATTTAGGTGTTTTTAGATGCCTTTAACTACCTTCTTTGGCTAACTGGTAGTTAGCTTTAGACACAGCACGTGCATGAAAATGGCAAAGTCCAATGTCAACAAATGTTCACATAAGCATACCTCTACTGTATGTACAGGAGGGGTATCCAACCTCAGACAAGATTTCAAATTTCCAGAGAAGTCTTTCCTTCAGAATAATTTATCTGGCTTAAAAGGGAACCAACAAATATGACAAACATACAAGATTGAAGCTAAATTGAATGGTTTACATATTGGACATACATATATTACTTCAAAATTTCTAGTTAAACATATTTTTCTTTTGAAACAAGATACCTTCATTCTAACCTTACCTCGCTTGACTTAAAAATGATGAAAAAGGTAGAGTTAGCCAAGTCAATAGCCAGAAAATCCCTTTTCAAAGCAGCTTCAAAACAAAAAAGATGCAGAATTTGAATATATTTGGACACATGACTTTGAAAAAAGTCATATTTTGCCTCTTGACTGTCAGGACAGCATGTACATTTCATTTTAACGTTTTCGCGGCAAAAATCGAGGTAGTGTAAAAACGAGGTCAGGTACCCCTCCTGAAACTGTGAATGTCGCCTAACTCCGAACGGCACCAAAGAATATGATGAGAAATCTCATCAGGCTAGTATTCAATAACTCTTCTCAAACAGGTTTGTAGTTCAGTTTATTCTGCACCCTTCACCTGCTAGTTTACAGCATCCAGAATTTTGCATTACTTTCACGGCCGTCTACAAAATCCCAACAAAAGAAAAATAATGTTCAGAAAGAAAGAACAAATTCACATCAATGGATTTTATCAGACTTTACTTTACATTATATCAAAATGATAGCTGACACACTTGGCTCTTAGATGGTATTAAGTTCTTAGTCCATCATTCCCATTTGACTGTTTTTGTTACCTATGATAACTATTATCACCAATAAGCTTATAAACATCAATTTAAATTTCTGCAATGGTTTGATACATCTTAATTCGGGCAAAGATTTGGTAGTTCTTGGTTATTTGCTTGATGGGTTCAAGCTACCCTTACTGCCCAAGCCCCAACATAGTTACCATCTGAATTTTTGTGAATTTTTCCCCCGGGCAGTGATTTGGTGGGTATTTCTCCATTATTCCCTTGGGCATTTCAAGCACTGCTGCCCCTGCCGCCCAACCCCCACACATAACTCTTACAACTTTTGGCAGGACACAGTTCATCCAGCTTTTTGCACTGAAACTTGGATTGTGGCAACCCAGCTTAAGGATGATTCTAATGTGCAGGGGTGATGATTTTGTGGGCATTTCACCATATTTCTCTCATGCATTTCACCATATTTCTCTTGGGCATTTCAAGCGCTGCTGTCTTTAGCACCCAATGTCCCATTTCTTGGTATTGGGCATTTTTGGGCGGCTGGTCGGTGGGCAAAAACTTCCAAGCTGGTTTCATCTGGTTATTCTTAGTTGGTTCATATTGCAAAATAAAAAAAAGGATTATACCTCTCTTCTGCTTTGTTGCTTGGAGATGACATTAGCCTCCTCAAGGAACCTGCATTCTTTACAAAACAGCTTGCTTTGAGTAAACTCCTGGCGAGCATGGTTAGACGTTTTCAAACTTAATGCTTAGAACGATTGAAAATTACTATTATAGAGGTAAAGAAACTTCAGTCCTCAGGGAATCAAAGTAGAATAGAGGGAGTCACTCCATGCGGACGTACAGAAACAGCGAGAACACGGGGAATGCTTCCAAAATGGATATTGTTCGGAAAACAAATATGAAGTTGACGATATTAGTCTGGATCTACTTTATTTTTGGTTTGTTTACTCTGACTGTTTTAATAATTTTACATTGCACCAACACCAGCAAAAATTGATTCCCCTCCGAATCTGAAAGGAGTCCTTTTTGATGATGGTGATGATAATCGGAGCATTCCCCATCCGTGTGAGAATACGGGGAGTGAGTCTCCTGGACAAACAAAATCGTGGGGATCCCTCAAGTGGACTCCTCAGGGAACGGAGAGACTACGCATTTAGTTGCCGAAGCCACCCCGGAAATCGGCCGCGCCGCCTGAAATAAATCAGCGAACAGCCACCAAAAACGCTTCTACATGCCGGTGCGCCGCCGTATGCTTTAAATCATCATTCTCTTGAGCCCTTTGTTCCAAAGACTCCATGTTGACAGTTTTTGTTCTATTTTAGACATCGACAAGTGCACTAGCAGAAAGAGTTTTCAGTTGTGCCGGCAGTGCGGGACTTGATAATTAATACCAAACATTCTATGTCGGATCCAAACCGCGTAGGCAGGCCGCGTAAACTAAGTGCGAAATAGCGATCCTCGGCTACTGTCTGTCGGTCCATCCCTTTAATTTTGCTACATCAGACACTTACAACTGTGAAACTTATCATTCCTTCCGACCAGAGGCGTAATTTCACTGAAGATTCTCTAGAAGTTGGCAAACGCCCAAAATTGCCTTAAACTCCCTTCTATCGCAGGGGGTTCCTCCTAGCACCTCCAGAAAATTCCCGGTAGCCCCGAACTCGCCCACCGAGGCCACAACCAGTCCGGGATCCAAAATAATACATCTTGGACCTATGACTTTTGTGTGATCCAAGTTTCTGGTGGTACATGCGCATGTTAAAAGATTTTAAGGCCTCGTCCTGCCCTCACACCCCCCCCCCCACACATACGGAAGTCGGATTTGGCTCGGACACATAAATGTCGCATTTCGAGCATTTGCTTTTACCATCGACCAATTTTTATTCGAAACGGAGTTCTCTAGGAAATCTTTATGTTCGCCCATTTCAATTCCCCACCAAGGTTGGATCCGTGCCGGACCGAAATATTACACTTCTAGGACTCAAGATATCAGTACCGACAAAGTTTCATCCCAATTCCTCCATTGGCTTGGCCCTGACCCCTGTGTATATCCCCCCTCCCCCCCTCCAGCTCCCTACATCGTGTTCGAATGCGGTTCGGACACACGGAATATTTCGGGCGTCTGCTTCTACCACCCATCGAGTACATTCTAGTGGGCCGTTCGCAACGTACGTGGGTCACACGATTCCGGATTCCCCCTACCTCAACCCCAACCCGATTCATCAGATCCATCCGGGAAAACAAGATTTCGCTGAGCATTTAGTAGGTTTATCTGTCAAATTTCATCATCCTAGCTTACGTGGAAGCTCCCAAACTAACAAAAGTGAGACATGGGGACCGATATTACGATCGTATGGCACTTGAACCAAAGACTACAAGTGCCATACAAACGCTAAGAATATATGTAAAAAAAAAAATTTTAGGGGGGAAGATTGCACAAATTTATGAAAAAATTGAAAAACAGCTGACAAATGCTAAAAAGAGCAAATACCAAACGCCGATCGGATGCAAGTGACATAAAAACGCCGGGAGCAAGTGCCACACAAATGCTAAGGTTTGTGGGGGGGGGGGGGGGATTGCATAAGCGTATTCAAAAGTGAAAAATAACTGAAAAAAATGCTCAATATGGAGGCATGTCGCATACAAAATAAATAAGATTGGCGCGCCATTGGATACTAAATTCTCTCCACCGCCGCCAAATTAAAAATTCGGCGCAGCTTCGGGCCCTATAAGGACAAATACTTGGCCAATAGGGTATACTCTCTCTATCTTACTCTCTCTTGTACATTGTTTTTGCCCTCCCTACAAAATACTGTTTGATTTGCGACTTGTTTTACTGTTATTTCAGCATCTGTTTCCGCCCCAAAGTAAACTACACTACCAGGGGAGGTTTGGAATGGAATATGAGGGATGATGGACCCCCCATGCCTCCGAGAATCCTACTTTAAGGGACCCGTCGCACTATTTACTCTTCAACTTACAGTATTTTAAAATATTTGAATACTTTAAAACTATGCTGTGCTTTTCAACAAATAACCCACGGTTTTGTCTCTTTTAAGCCTTTTCCGAGACCCGTTGACTTGTAGCGAAAACAGGGAAACAATTTACATAACCGTTTTTTCTGATGGAAAAACTTCTCTCAGACAACCGTCGACAGCGTGATACACATCAAAGGTAGCAAAAAACGGCGAGTCAGAAAATCAGCGTGGTTTTGTTAGTAGGGCTAGAATGTACCGTACCAAAGTGGGGTCTCCAGGTTTAGAAATATATGGAGTGATTATGGAAGTAGGTTGCATTAGTATTATAGAAGGGCTAGAATGTACCGTACCAAAGTGGGGTCTCCAGGTTTAGAAATATATGGAGTGATTATGGAAGTAGGTTGCATTAGTATTATAGGTAAGACAGGCCCATTAAAGTTTAACTGAAACACCAACTTATTGTTGTGTCATTTACTTGAATACACTGAATTATCTGGATTTTGCAAAGGGATTTTTTACTTTCCACTATCTGCTCTAGTTATGACGTTCAGAATGCCTGCAGCCGTCCCCACAACGTAATTTCTACTATGAAGCGGGAAATTTTAATCTCAACACAAACGCGGCTTTTCAGTGGGCAGTGCTGAGATTGGTGAGATTGCTTAGTGCCTGAACGAAAAAAACACACATATATCTTTCTCGTAAGGCATACAATAAAAATACAAGCGCATAGAGGTACCAAAAATCACACAGAAATTTCACTATGTGAAAATCGATTATTCGTGAATAGTGGAACAACCAAGTAACGCATTTTCAGCGGGTCTTCAAACCAGTTTAAGTGGATAAGTGATGGGTAACTAGGTTGTCCTATCCCAGCCATTTTCGGTTAAACTTTAAGTTCGTACATCTTGAGCTCGTCAGTTTGAAAGTCACATTTTTTTGGCTTGTCAAAATATCGATCGCATGTTTTGAACTTTTGAGCTTGTGAGACTCAGGAGAATTGTGTCCTTAGTTGCATGTTCTGAGCTTGTCGTATTTTTAAGCTTTTAGCAATTGCAGCTGCACGTTTTGAGCTCGTACTTGTTTGCGAGAATGGCACAAAGGGGGGACCTGTTTCTAGTGTTTGGATGCGAAGTGATTTTCTAGTTATATGTTTTCAGCATACGTATGTTTCGAGCTTCCCGCAGCACGACAAAAAGCAGTTACCAAAATCTTGATTTTTATCCTACTGCACAATTTGAACACGATTTGCTTTGTACCCAAATCTCTCTATTTTAGCATAAATCACGCTGGTCGTGGGAATTGTTGCATTCCAACATTATTTATCTCAGTGCAAAAATCTCATTATTTTAAGAGAGATTAATTTGATTTTTTTTTTTCTTCTTTTCCAGCATGGCGAGGATTGAAAATAAATCGGCTTCGTAAGCATTAGGAGAAGGTGAAATGACGGGCCTGATGATTGCATTGCTCCAGTACTAAAAGTGTCTTTTGATGTAAAAAGCTACTTTTTATGTTTACTGTGAATCCAGAACATTACTTCTTTGTTTTATAATTTTTTTCTGGATCTTCAATACTCTTGGACTCACTCCCCGTATTCTCGCGAGTCCCCACGGACGGGGAATGCTCCCTCCCTTTCAAACTCAGAGGGGAATCAATTTTTGCTAGTGTTGGTGCAATGTAAAATTATTTAAAAACAATCAGAATAAACATCCATTTTGGAAGCATTCCTCATGTTCTCGCTGTTTCTGTAAGCGGAGTCCGCGTGTATTTACTACCTCTATTCTCGCCGTTCCCTTTGATTCCCCGAGGAGTCCTCGGGGAACGGCGAGAAGACGCCTTATCTTCCAGCAAAATGTCTCACACTGTTCGGGATTTATCGTGAACAAAGGCAGACGGGCAGATCTATGACTTTCCTCTGTGATACAAAAAGAAACTCCGACAATAAATATTTCCAGAAATTTCGCTTGCGGCGCCGTTTATAGTACGCTCCAATAATTAGAATAGTCTTTGGGTCTGAGTTTTAGGATTGGAATTTCGGAGCTTGATCAGATGAAAAACTAGAGTTTGTATGAGAAGTAAGCTAGTTAGTTCTGCCAGAAGAAAAGCAGATTTCAAACATTGCGCCTGCGTGGTTCTCATTTCCATTTTGTCGGGATACTGTCGTTAGAAGCTGCTGCTCGGGCTTCGCTTTCCAGCGGACTCTTGTTATTACGGACGGATGACGTTTACCTTAACCTTGTAAAAATTGTTGTTAAAATTTAACTGAAAAGCCAACTTATTTTTTATCATTTAACTGAATAAGCTGCATTACTTGGATTGAGTTAAGGGATTGTTTTATTTTTCACTATTTGCTCTAGCAAGACTTTCAGAATATCTACGGCCGTCCTCGTAACACAAAATCCTACTATGACGCAGACAACTTGAATCTCAATACAAACACGGCTTTCCAGTGGCCAGTGGTCAGCTCGCGGAAGGTAGCTCACTGCGTGAACCTTTATTTTTCGTAAAATGTTTCCGGCAAGCATACAATACAGGTACAAGCGCATGGAGGTACCACAAATCAGACAGGAAATTCCACTATATTAAAATCGATATTTGTCAATAGCGCAGCAACGACGTAACGCATTTTCATCGAGTGTCCAAGCCTCTTTAAGTGAATAAGCGATGGGTAACTAGATTGTTCAATCTCAGTCCTTTTCAGTTTAGCTTTAATATTTTGTTCAATTTTCCGCATGTGGAGTTGTATTTCTTGTCTATTGTTTACAACCGATACAACTCTTAAGCCTTGCCGGACGTCCACGAGTCGTATACTTTGAAGTAGTCCCCCCCCACCACGACCAAGACCTTTACCTCCACTGAAGATTCCATACATAAAGTAGCGTTCAAGATTATCTAAACAGAATTCACCTTCACCTACTTACACCCCTGGACATATCACGAAACTTAACTCCATTTCAGTATAGTGATACTAAACTGAAGTAGGCTATTAATAGAAAATAAAAATGTTGTTCAAGGATTTCTAGTCCCTAAGGTTTACCTTTTTCCAACTTATCACAAAACAACCTGGTCTAATTTTTCTCTGTGATTCCTTGGTTGCTTTCCCGGTTATTATTTCTGGGCTGATTAGGCTACTCTGATTATTATACAAATTCGAACACACGCCCAAATTTTCCATTTCCGCATTTAGTTTCCACGTACGGAAAATTCAAAGGTACTCACTGGACGATGACAGGTCATAGGAATTTCCTATTTTCAAGGTCAAGATCTAAGAGTGACGTAGACTGACTGGAGCACTAGGCCTGACATACTCTATCACAACGAAACACCGGGTATACCATTCAAGATTTTTGAGACGCTTCAATTACGCTCGCGTGCTCACATGTGAAAGTGCTGTTTGACAAAAGGACTATAGGGATAATCAATGTGTGAAAGGTAATTTGCTAGGGAATAAATAATTGTCTGAAAGAACTATTTTATTTCACAGATCGGATAAGGTAAATGT
Organism: Branchinecta sandiegonensis; assembly: GCA_030848855.1. Classification (NCBI taxonomy): domain Eukaryota; kingdom Metazoa; phylum Arthropoda; class Branchiopoda; order Anostraca; family Branchinectidae; genus Branchinecta; species Branchinecta sandiegonensis. The sequence goes on along the minus strand of JAUPMV010000007.1, from coordinate 15,303,987 downwards.
AAATTCTGACTTTGCCCCTTCATTTGCATATAAGAGTTTCCGATTTTAATCAAGTCCGGTCCAGTTTTCCACATGTTGTTCTACATATTCATCGATGTATTTATCTGTTTGCGTGTCCTCAAACATACTGTTGACGCCATAAAACGGGATCGACTAAAACCAGGAAGGGAAGGGAACGTGAGAAAAGCAGGAAGGCGTACTAAAACCAGGAAGGGCATACTAAAACGAGGAAGGGCATCCTTAAACCAGGAAGGCTGTCGCCAGAATTCACAGCACCGTTCCCTTCCTCTATTTAGTATTATTTAAGGGGGGGGGGCAACTTTTGAAATTCAGAGTTCACCATCCCTTCCTCGTTTTAGTAACTCTAACATGGGCAGTTATTAAGTTCAGTGAGGGGTCGTCCACTATAAAAATTGTAATTCACCTTTTCATTTCTCGTCCTGACGGTAGGCGACTAAAATCCTCCGAGGTATGCCCTTCCTGGTTAGTCGCCTACCGTCAGAACGAGAAATGAAAAGGTGAATTACAATTTTTATAGTTGCCGACCCCTCACTGAACTTAATGCCTACCCATGTCAGGATACTAAAACGAGGAATGGATGGTGAACTTTGAATTTGAAAAGTTGCCGACCACTCAAATAATACTAAATAGAGGAAGGGAACAGTACTGCGAATTCTTGCAAAAGCATTCCTGGTTTGAGGATGCCCTTCCTCGTTTTAGTATGCCCTTCCTGGTTTTAGTATGCCTTCCTGCTTTTCTCGCGTTCCCTTCCCTTCCTGGTTTTAGTCGATCCCGCCATAAAACCAGTCCGGTCTCGGTTTTGTAATCCCTTTAAACTTATTATTCGAAGGAAATACGAACAAACTTAGGTTGTTAATGTCGTCGAACCAAACCTTTCTGCTTCTTGAAGACTCAATGAAGTATTCATGGTTTCTTTCAGATTCAAATCCTTCTAGTCGTGTAGTTAGTTAATATAGTTAATATTTATTCCTATATTTTTTTTTGGTTTAACTTGTTTTTGGAGACGGGGTTTTGGAGTGTATATTTTTTGGGGGGGTGTTTGACCAGGAACCGAGTAAGTGCATAATTTTGTTTTCTTTTTTTCTTTTCTCTTCCTCTCTTTTTTCTTCTTTGTTTCTTTATTATAGTGTTATGTAGGTTAATCTGCCAAAGGGGGTTTGTTAAACCTTTTAACAAGTGTAAACTTCTGGAGGGTGTTGTAGTTCCGTATTTTTTCGAACAAGCCCCATATATTATCTAAAAATCTAATCTATGCAGGCTATACAATAGTATGTACATACACTGAGGAGTTTAGATGTGTCTTTTAAACATTTGATCCTTTGAACGTCTTTTATCATTTTTATTTCATAGCTGATCGATGTCTGTTACTGTACATGTCTGAAATAGTTGTTTGGTCCACACCAAAAAGCGGGCTGTGTGAGGCAAAAGGTGAAGACTAGGATAGTTTTTATTTTTGTATTTTAATGCTCTTTATTATACAAACCAACTTTTACATGCTACACTACATGAACACAATTTTTGTAACCCTCTTACCATCTTTTTAGACATGTACCTAATGCCTCTGACTGCAGGAAAGCCCGAATGAGCCTGTGGGGGCAGTAAAAAAAAAAACAAAAAAACTTCAAGTGAAACTCTGGGACATGAAAAACATGTAGGCCTAGACCTCGGAGCGCTCTCTTTGCGTTGTCTCAATTCCTGTAATGTTTTCCCTCTAACTAAAATTGCAGTGTCATCCGCAAAAGATGTCAGGAATCCTGCAATATAGAATCTCATACAATCTACATAAATCAAATACACCGACGCGACGGCTGGATGCACAATTACGAATTCCAGGGTCTGTAGAAGCAGTTTCACCTGAAACTTGGGGCCTCCTCGCTAAAGCACAGAGCAGGGTCGAGGAACCGGCACGAGTTTACATTTAACAGTTTGCTTGCCTTTTCAGGCTTAAAGCACAACTCTTACTAGAAATGATCTTGGCACCGTAAAATGGCTCAGAAACATCGTTTCGAAAAATACAATTATATTTCCACCAGCAATTATCGATTTTCTTGTTGACGCTTGTCCACTCTATCTAGCCTTGCCTCTCTCCGACGTGGCGGCTGGACGCAAAATATTTGAAAATTGATTGCGCCTCGGTTAAAAAGTCGGAAAAACAAGCGAAACAAAACAAGTTCAAAATAGAAGGTAGACCTGGTGGTCTACCATGTCTTCCAAAACGAAAAGTAATACTTTGAAGCTTCCATGTCCTTATTTGTGAAAGAGGCATCGGTGGATCTTGACACTTTTGGCGAAGTCTGCGTTGCGTGACTTGTCAAAACTCGGCAAGGCCGTAAAGCGCTAAAAAGTCATATGTGCAAAATGAAAGAATTGCGAAAGGCGGGGATTTCAGAATCTTATAATCCCATAAGGGTCTAGTCATAATGTGAAAGACAGAATAAGCAAGACGGGTCCTTTAAAATAGGGATGAGATATCTAGGACAATGTTCCACTTACTACATCATGGTTATGGCACTTAGACACTCCTGCTTTATTGTGGAGTAAAAGCTGCTTATGCTGCTCTGAAACGATGTTTTCAGCCAAAGATATTCTGCGTTCTTTACAAGTCCGCCCCTTTGGTCTATGCTTCATACCTATCTGTCCACCAATCAAGGCCGTATCCAGGGGGAGCTTTAGGGGGTTGCCCCCCCCCCCCAGAAACTTACAAAAATAATCATTTTTACAGGCTTTTCCCTCTAATCTATGTCTTTTTTTGTACTTTTTTATCCGACCCGAAGGCGAACCCCCCCCCCGAAAGGCGACCCCCCCCTCCCCCGAAATAAATTCCAGGATACGGGCCTGCCACCAATCCACCAAAATCTACCTGCCCACCAAGTCGGGGTCCTCCGTGTTGCTTTCACGAGTCCGAGGGCTTACCATTTCGTCTCATGACGAGCTTGTCTGTCATCTCATCCTGTGTCATGTCAATTGTGGTCTTCATCAGCTGGAGTGAAGGAATAACTGTCACATCCAAGCAACAACAACATTAGACGTCCTCTAAACTCACAGTTAGCGAAAATGAAAGTTTCAGATTCTTTTAACTCGTCAATAATTGTTCAAGCTTAACGTTTATATGCGAAGAAACTAACCTTCTCGGGTCTCCGAATATCTACCTAAAAAGAGGCCTTCATTTGTTTAATTAACGTAAGTCGCAGCGTGATTAAACTGTAAGCTCGTAACCAAGACAGTTTTCATCTAAGAGAAAACTAGTAACACGTTGTGTTTCAATTTAGACACCGGTATTTTAACCTCAGTAACAACAAGATAAAATTTGGTAGCTCGGCTCTGTCGAAAAGGGTTAAATTATCGTTGTAGGACAGTCCAACTCCTTTTATGTTCCATTTCCAGGGTTAACTACCACACTACATACATACGCTACAAAACTGGAGGTCCCAGGATGGATCAACTCCCCCGTAAGCATAGCTTGTAGCCATGGTTGGTCACCAAGAACCAGGGTGTACGAGTTACTTCAGGATACTTTGGGTTACTCAGGGTTACTTTGGGTTACTTTTGGTTACATTGGGTTACTTTGGGTTACATTGCATTGGGTTACATTGGGTTACTTTGAGTTACATTAGGTTACATTAGTTGCGTTTTTTGCCGTCATCCAGTTAACCGACCTGCGAGATTTCTCTCTGTAAGCCGTTTTCTTTCTTCGGTTAACCGACCTAAATCCTTATAAGCTGTTTTTTCGTCGCCGTTCGTCGGTCGGTTAACCGACCTGTGTACTGAGGTCTGAGCTCCATCCAACCAACCTACGCTCTTGGCACGGCGCGAAATTCAAAATTATCATTGGAGAGATAGGCGCCTGCGACTGGAAGACGCCATTTTTTCTTATAAGCCGATTTTTAGAGC